>OY977939.1:35641815-36841815 GCA_963854355.1 Epinotia brunnichana
TGCCAGAGCGTGCATGGAGACAGAAGAAACGACTAAACTTATACTACTGGACTGCAAGGAGGTAGAAGTATACAGAATGAAGCACCTAGGTTCTCCAAACACACTACGGGACGCAGTCAGCAACACCAAGGCACTCACCAACTTTTTAGGCGAGCTGGGGTGGTTAGAGTAGCGCCACACCGCCGTTTCACGCAAAATAGGCACAATGGATGTCGACTTGCGGAAAACGCCCAGTATAACAAACTAACTAACCTATGGCGAGACAAGGGCGACCCCAGTCACTTATTGTGTAAAGAGGATCTATGTGGTGAAAATTTACTTTTAGGAAGAGAGATGCGAGATCAGAGATGCGTGAGCAATGCGCTATCAAGCGTATATACCTCGCACAGCTTTGATGGATGGAGTCACCCCAACGCAAGCTCACCATCCCCAAGCCGTTGCTAACATCACAACGTTTTGGCCTATTGAAGGGAACATGCTGCCGCTACCTACCTACTAGAAAAATCAGCCAAGTGCGAGTCGGACTCGCGCACGAAGGGTACCGTACCATTATTTATAAAAACGGCAAAAAAATCACGTTTGTTGTATGGAAGCCCTCATAAATATTTATTTTATTCTGTTTTTTCAGTGTTTGTTATTATAGCGGCAACAGAAATACATCATCTGTGAAAATTTCAACTGTCTAACTATCACGGTTCATGCCTGGTGAGGTGGTGACAGACGGACAGACGGACAGACACACAGGCAGACATGAACGTTAAGTATACGATCTTGATTCCGATTCCAAATTACAGCATTGTTGGTGCGTACACCCTATTGCAAACGTTTTGCTATCTCGACTGAAATATAAACTTTTTATAAACAAACAATGGGGAATGGATGAAAATTTTAGAAGTGCCTGATTTTTTTTTTGGTGTTAGGAATAACCTTCCTTAACACCAGAAAAAAATTGCAGATTTTTCAGGTGCGTCAATTATTTTTGAAAAATATAAACAGTTTCCTCACTTACTTCGATTCGTCTCATATTACAAAAATAAAATTGATTATCTGACCCTGACAATGACAAATATAGCTGCTGCAGGTGTCAATATCATTGCTAGTGTCAGTTTACCACCGGTTTTTAAGATATTTTTTGTAATATGAGACGAATCAAGGAAAATGTCTCATTCGCCGTCCTAAACCCAAAACGTAAGTGAGGAAACTGTTTATATTTTTCAAAAATAATTGACGCACCTGAAAAGTCTGCAACTTTTTTCTGGTGCTAAGGAAGGTTATTTCTATCACCAAAAAAAAAAAATCAGGCACTTCTAAAATTTTCATCCATTCCCCATTATTGTACACTTACATCGGGTATGGTGAAATTGAACTCTGTCTTGCCTGGCGGCATTTCGAACTCTGGCACCCGCAAGACACTTTTAGTGATGCACCCTGTCAGCAAAACACATGAACGATTAACAAGATATTAGTGATCATCACGTACACAAAAAAATACAGGCTATTTATATGCAACGATCTTTGACACTGTTTGGGGGAGGCCTATGTCCAGTAGTGAACGTCTTTCGGCTGATATCATGACGATGATGATTCGTTAATAATCGCTAAATATGACAAACGATACGTCTTCGCCTCATCACTACCAACGTCAATGTGACAGCGTCAAAAATAGGAAGTAAGATATCACCCACTATAAAGGGTCTCATGTCACCTTTTGCCTCACTATGGCAATAGCCGTGGTAGACGCAGCAAGTTCCATGAGCAGCCGACGGGTCAGCCGACGGGTCAGGCGACGGGTCCGGACAAGGGTCGGGCGACAAAACCACACAGCCTATAAGCGCGAGCGAGCACAGCGATGCGAACCACATATCTGCGCAGAGAAATATCAGCGACGCCTTTATACCCTTTAAAACAATTGACAATCAATGCAAACATTTAAACGTTTTTATACATACTCCAAGGAGTTTTCATTCGTTGCTATATCTTTTGCCGACTCCAAAATATGAGGTTTTGTCTTCGACATGGGTAAACCTTTAAAAGGTCTAAAAAACAATAAAGGAGATGAAGCTTGAATATCTCTGATGAATAAGTAGTTAGACATATGAGTTGGTCCAGCTGATTATGCAGGAAAAATCCAAAACAGATGAAGTGTTGGGAGAATAAGAACACCATGGCTTAAAAATCTACGCCAATTGGTTCCAAAAAAGTACTAGTTCTCTGTTTAGAGCTATTGATCGAAGGTGGAAATTGCCATAAAGATTGGTACTGCGGCAACGGATGGCACCCAGAGTACGGGTAGATGTTCGTCGTTTGTCTATTATTTTATAGAGCATTTACGTGAATTTGTGGATCAATCAATATTAATATTCTATTGCCTCAGTTCATCGTTCATTTTCAAAGTTCAAAGTTCGCGTTATTTGACGTTATTTTTTTTTGGTTTTACGCTTTTCACTGGGTCAGTAATCATACAAAGAGAGAGCAAGCACTGTTCTCTAACAAGACCTAGTCATAGCCATCTAGTGACAGTTTAGACTCTAGAGTCTAGACTTCTATTTAGGCTCTTCGCGAGTATACCTACAGTTTAATTATATTTTTAATTTCCTTTATACATAACAAATGTAACAATGGGACAGTCATAACATTTTATAAGCAGTCGTTGTGTTATGGTAGTAACTCTTTCATTTATGTATTTCTATGAAACAAAAGTATACTACTGCAGAGGCCGGGAAATAGCAATTCGTGGATGAGTTGATTTTGTCAATGACAATAGATACGAATCTTCTTTTTATCGATCCCTTACAAAAGTAAGTATTTCGTTTTGCACTGACCGTGAGATAGTTTTCAGAAGTCAGAAAAATGTATTCGCGCCATATACTTATTAGGGAAAAAAATTATATCGCCACATAAAATGTTCATTGAATAATGAACTCTATCCTCTTTTACAATAGGTTTTTGTTTATTTATTAAGGACCTTCAACAATAAGCATACCATTACATAATATAAATATAGCACAAGCATAAATTAAAACCAAGTACCTTATTAATTACAGAAGGACACAGCATGCACCAATTAATAGTGAAAATAAAAATAATAAAAACAGATTACAATTAGTCTGACTCCTAACCTATTATATGTCAGATTCAAATTTCAAATGAGATAAAAACATAAAATTTGTGCCAAGTCAGGCTACAGACCTAGAAGTCTTGCCAGCAACCGTGGCTTTTATGAATGGGATAGTTGACGAGTTGAGATCAATACAATTCTCCATAGAAAGTTTCAAATTAGCTATGAGAAAAATACCACAGACAGTGCCTATACCTGGCTCGCTGGGAGCGGCGTTTTTTATCTTTTAGTCCATTTTGAATATATTGAATAAGACGATAGAGTTCATTATACAATGAACATTTTATGTGGCGCTAACTATTCCTTGCAAAAAATGGCACGCGTCCGACCACACAGTCGTATTGTTAAACTTCAATGCTATTGTTCTGAAAAAAAGAAGATCAGTCCAGTTCAGAAAATCACAACTATAAAATGACAGGGAAGGGTGGCCCAGGAATCAAATTGGTATAGTATGTGTAAAATAGTTTTCTAGAAATGCTCCCATGTTAGCTGTCCGATAATCACAGTACAAACCTACCTAAACCTAGTGTATGAGTGTAACTGCGATTATGACTTGTAAGCAAATGCCACTTTGTATTCTGTCGAACATAATCGAGTACTCAATTCGCCCGATAATGCGTCAAAAAATAAAAACCACTGCCGAGTACGATCGTCAGTTTAGACGCGTTAATATTGAGCAGGCGTGAGGCAGCCCTGGAAATAATTCAGTATGCACTCCCGCGCTAAGTGCCAACCCTGCGTTTCAAGTCATCGTTCGGAGCAACTCCAAATCGCCGGTTATACGAAAAGAGACTATGTTGCCAAGGCATAAGGTTAGGTTTGGAGTGACCGTTTGAGGAGGTTACGTTGTTTTGTTATGGGGAGAAATTTCTTTCGGATTTTTCTTATGGTGCGTTTGGACGGGGATTACGGCAGTGTGCCAGTTGATTTTAAAGTTCAAGTTGATTTGATAATTTTTTTCTTACTAACTACCTGAACACACACATTACATACACATACATACTTCTACATGGACTGGACATTCAAGTTGGATATAGGCTATATTTTATCCCGTAATTCAAAGGGCGTAGCCACGCGGACAGCATTAAAATATTAAAGAGCAGTTCATGGTTAACAATATGCATATTGTTGACCTCTAACTTGAAAGAGCGTTACTTTTCGAGTTCCATATCAAGAACAACACCTCCGAAAGTCCATAAATAAATATTCAACCTACGAACTTAATTAAGCGACAAACGATTAAATTATTACAACATTATCTTACACATGTTTTTCATTCGTACTACATTGTACCCTAAGACCAGAATCTAAAACATTTAGTTACACTAAGGCCACTGCCGCGATTGACGGGGCGGAAGATCGGTATGTGGTATTATCGCGGTCGCCCAGTTTTTATTAATTAGGTACCTACTGATTTCCTTGCTTGAAAGTGCTCAGTAAAAAATCTTAACTGACTTGTCTGACAGTTGAAACTAAATTATTGACAGCTTACCGATACCGCACCAACTACGCACCGCCAAACACAGAAGTGCCCTAGCCAGTAGCTCCAGTATAAGTTTTATCGATACATAATTATACGTTTCCGAACGCGCAACGCGTAGTTCCTAATAGTTACCACCAGAGGCGCTGTTCGCGTTGCCATAGAAATTGAAACTAAACGCAAATGCGTTCGAAAACGTATATGTATCGATAAACCATATAGTAGAGCTACCTACTTTAGGCACTGACTGCCTGCAATTTGGACACTAAATTTGTATTTATTTTTATTTAATTTTTAGCGCTCGAAAGTCAAAAATCGGCAAGTAGCTCTACTATATGGTTTATCGATACATATACATTTGCGTTTGGTTTATTATAGTTTCTACCGATATAATTGAACACGATTGGTCAATACCACTCGTTTTTCAATTTTCTAACGCTATTTGAAAATAGCATTCCATAGTCCAAAATCGGTCCCCTGCAGTCACTCAGGCAAAATCGAGAAAAACAAATCACGTTAATTCCCTATTCAAGTAGCTAGCACAATCTAAACGCGCCCGCTTATCCCTAAAGCGTTGGAGTTCTCGAAAAATCCCGCGTGCAATCCCTATCCGCGGGTCCCCGGGACGACACTCAGCGGCAGCATCCGCGGGATTGTGGCTACATCCAGCTTGTTTTATTTCATCATAACTCATGGTCACCCTACAGGTGTTTTATGCAGTTGTCATTAAATGACAAATCACTACAAGCTAAGTAGGGTGACCAAAAGAAAATGTTAGCGAGACTGGAAATGTTTCTAATGATTAAAAATCATGTTAAATGTTATTTAATTGCTAGTAGTAATATCTGGGTATTCTAAATCGCCATACTGATGTGCATCGAAAACTAGTATTTCTGTTCACGACTTCAGTCTGTATACGTTAGGTTGAGAACACCGTCAGTTTTTAATCTTCTTCTTCTTCTTATTTAAGAGCTAGGCTCTTGTCGGTGGAGTAATTTCCAACTTGTTCTACATTCTGCCTTTCTTTTTATTTCTCTGTACGATGAAGCGTTTATTTTCTCTTTTATTTGCTCCATGTAAGATATCATCGGCCTTCCCCTTTTTCTTTTCCCTTCTATTTTTCCCTCTATTATTGTTTTCATCCAGTCGTCGTGGCGTAACATGTGTCCTATAATTTCCCCCCCCCCCCCCCGTGTTTTCAATCATTTCTATCAGATTTCTTTTTTCATTGACTAAATCCAGAACCTCCTCATTAGTTTTCTTTTCTGTCCAACTGACCATCTCTAACCTCCTCCAACACCACATTTCAAACGCCGCATTTCATTTTTAATCTTACTTGCGATATTATAACTAAACTGACGAATAATTGTGTCGAACGAGTGGCTGTTTGTTTACCTAAATAAAAAAAATAAAAAATTGTGAACTGTCAAAACCGTTCACAATTTAACGCATTATTATTGACTATGCGATTCTTTATTTTGATCGATACAACATTGCCTAAAATGTCATCGAAAAAAAAAACCGGCCAAGTGCGAGTCGGACTCGCGCACGAAGGGTTCCGTACCATTATCTATAAAAAACTATTTTATTCTGTGTTTTCAATATTTGTTGTTATAGCGGCAACAGAAATACATCATCTGTGAAAATTTCAGCTGGAACTATCACGGTATCAGTGAGATACAGCCTGGTGACAGACAGGCGGACGGACGGACGGACGGACGAGCGGAGTCTTAGTAATAGGGTCCCGTTTTACTCTTTGAGTACGGAACCCAAAATACAAAGTTGGGTATTTATTTTACTTTTTTACTCAGCCTACTCAATCAATATAATTATTTTACGACACAATCAAATTAATATCATTATATTTTATCTCATTTACGTATTTTTTTTTTATATTTGGAATCAAAATTAAAATACAATTTTATTAACTTAACCTAAAGATTCGCCAAACTGCGAAGCATGACATAGTCCGAAATAAATAATTAGAATTGAATTGATTGAAACATGAATAAAACTTCACTAAGCTTATATATTTATCGAAATTAGTCCAAAAAAGCGCATTCCCGAAGAGTGTTGCATCTCCATTTCTAGTGCGCAGAAGGCATAAGCGTGTCTCTGTCATTGGCGCGTGGTTTTCGCGAATCGACTCGAATCAATGCATCCCCTTAATCACTGGGGAGTGGTGATAAAAGCAGAGTTTTTGTCCCTAGACTATTTAACTCTGATGTCAACTTATAGTTTCGTAACATGCACATTTAACCAAATGACGATCAATAAGAAGCCCAGAGGCTTTAGAATAAGTTTTATCGAAACAATACATTTTCGAACGCGTTTGCGTTTAGTTTCAATTTGTATGGCAACGCATAGTTCCTAATAGTTACCACCAGAGGCGCTGTTCGCGTTGCCATACAAATTGAAACTAAACGCAAACACGTTCGAAAACGTATATGTACCGATAAAACTTATACTAGAGCTACCTTACCTGGCGAGCGGTAGAAAACGGAACAACGCCGCCATTTGTCAACCTTCCCTGCTATTTGGTTGATTTGTGGCTAATTTAAACATTACCTGTAATAAGGACAAATCCCCTTATTCCGAGTTGACGATGGCTGTGTAACTATATTGTCGTGTTATTTTGTGACTCTTAAAATGTAGGTATTCAATTTAGGGTCCGTCCGTTCGTATGTCCGGATGTCTGTCTATCCGTCTTTTCTCCTCTACTGGTCGCGTTTCACATTCTCGTGAAATAAAAAAAAATAAAAAAATAATTGTTTATTTTGTGAGCAGGTTCAACAATTAAATTTTTTGCCAAAAAAAAACTTTTTTTTTTTAGTTTTTTCGCTTGTTCTACAGCTCGCAGAGCAACTAGTACCTACTATAAAATAATATACATAGGTATACTTGAGATTATTTGAGTTGGCAGAATTCAAAAAGTAACTCTACAGTCCAACGTAAAATTAAAATTCCAATTCCAATTAAAGTTTGCTAAAAAGTCGCCCACATAAAATAATCTCAACCATACAGACACCCCTTATATATTACCAGAAGGTGTAGACAGAGCACATTAAACTTAACTTTCATTGCCACTTTTTGCAAATGGCTACTTTCCGTCAGTTAGATTATTAACTAGGTGCTAACTTTTTTTTCCTAATAAAATTATTCAGCACGCAATGTATCACTACATTGTCTTGACGTCACAACTGTCGTAAGTAACCCGCTTCTTCCATGTGTCAAATGAGTGTAACCGATACATTGCTGTTCGATTAACTTTCAAAAATAAAAGTTACAGGGGGGGGGGGACATTTTACCACTTTGGAAGTGTCTCTCACGCAAACTATTTAGTTTAGAAAAAAATTATAATTGAAACCTCAATATCATTTTTTAAGACCTATATAAATATAATCTTAATGCAGTTCACAGAATACATCTCCTTACCAAGTTTCAACAGTAATAGTTCTTATAGTTTCGGAAAAAACTGGCTGTGACATACGGACGGGCAGACAGACAGACATGACGAGTCCATAAGGGTTCCGTGTTTTGCCATTTGGCTACGGAACCCTAATCAATTACGCTTTGGTAGTTAAGACTAACTTACGATTTTCTTACAATATCAGTGGGTCGATCACGTAACTTTTCTTACGCGCGTCTGTAAGGTCTAAATGTCAATTTTATATGGAGAAATTACAGTTAGATTGTGATTTTACTGTCAGACGCGCGTACAATGCGTTACGTGATTGACCTACTGTTCATAGTACTAAAAGCTACGTATGGTTTATTAATTGATTAAACATACAGGCTGTATAAGGTAAACGTCCAAGTGTTCGACGCTGTACTAGTGTATGGCATGGGCACTCTATGTCAAAGCAATATGGGTTAAATTCGAACTAAGAGGGTTTTTCTTCGTTCGATTTTATGCTATGTCACTATGCTATAGTAGAGTGCCCATGCCATATAGTAGTACAGCGTCGAGCACTAGGACGTTTACGTTAATATTATTTGTAATTTATTTTGTTTCTTTCAAATACATTATTGTTTTGTCCAAGAACAAAAATACTATGACCATGACATGACTATGACTACTAGAATGGGTATTTAATAAGTATAAATACCTAAATATATACAGAGTGGGTAGGAGTATACCGACAGATTTTAACCATGAATTCCTGAGGTTATTAGGAGTAAAAAATGTAAAATGAACTCAAGTAAAATTCAGAAAAAAAACAAAAAAAAAAAACTAGTTATGTCGGTTTTTGTAAACAAAAACTGGATAACTATCGCTTCTCCATGGAAATTATCCCTTTTAATAAAATTGTTATGATTATTTTTCCAAAAAAGGATGAATTTAGTGAGTGGTAGCTGTCACTTTGATTTATGTGAATAGCGACGCGAAACTTGGCAACATCGGTGGCAACGTCGCAATAAAAAGAGCTTAATGCACTTTAGTAATCACAATAAATAGTTTACATGAAAATTGATAATATCTTCAAAACTACGCCGCATTTGACTGGGGTTAATCTAACATTTTATGCTCCTAATGACCTCGGGAATCCATGGTTAAAATATGTCGGTATACTCCTGCCCACCCTGTATAATGAAGACAAACAAAACAAAAGAAAACCAGTACAGTGAGCTTCGTAAATAACGTAGTGAATAGTGACTAATCAATTTTGAATTTCCATTTATTTGTTTTGAACGAAAGAGAAATAAAGAAAAAAAAGAGAAATCCAAATAGTCGGTACAACAAATCATGCGAACATTTGACGCCCTAGGACCCAAACGTCATTATTGAACATTCCTGCCCTCACGGAGGGTTTCCGCTGACGCCTCCCAGCCGGATTTATGCTGAGTGCGGACTGACCCGTGCCATGTGTCCTTCCGTGATGTCTGAGTGGGAGAAAATAAGCAATTTCTGCATACTGTCACATAATGTTCTGAGATCTTCGTTTGCGAGTTTACGTGAGGCACCTCATTGTTGAGATTTGTCAAAATTATTTCTCTTTTATTGGCTCGTCGTAGTGCAATACAATACTCCCGCGTATTACGAAGAACTAATACCAGTAGGCTATATTTCGCGGGCCGTTGCTCGCAGCCACAAAAAAAAAAGCGGCCAAGTGCGTGTCGGACTCGCGCGTGAAGGGTTCCGTTAAATAAATTGCTTTTTACGATTTATGACGTATTAAAAAAAAACTACTTACTAGATCTCGTTCAAACCTATTTTCGTTGGTAGTTAGCATGGTAATGTACATCATATATTATTAGGTCCTTACCTATGAAATTGGCGGTGTGTATGGAGAATTTTATGAAAACTGTGATTTTCATACATTGAATTTTGCGGATTATTCAGCAATGTCAAATTCAAAGCAAACTAAATTTTGGTAGGAATATAGAAAACTTTTAAGCTACTTTACACATATCTTCATTCCTTAAAAATAGTTCGCATCATAAAACTATACGTAATTGAAACACTTTAACCGGCAGCACATGAAAAGGGCGGTTTTCAAGCTTTAATTTGAAACACTAAATAAAAAATTCAAGCCTATTTTTTGTATTTAAAACCTTTGTTACATAGTCTTATAATGAAATTAAAAAATAATTTGGAAGTTGCAATAGAAATGAATAAATTACGTACAAAATAATATCTGTGAAAAAATCGCCAATTTCATAGGTAAGGACCTAATATTTTTAGTTTTATCATTCTCTTATTTTAGAAGTTACAAGGGGGGGGTGGACACATTTTACCACTTTGGAAGTGTCTCTCGCGCAAACTATTCAGTTTAGAAAAAAAATATGTTAAAACCTCAATATCATTTTTGAAGACCTATCCATACATACCCCACGCGTGTGGGTTTAATGAAAAAAAAAATTTTGAGTATCAGTTCTTAGTATGGGAACCCCAAAATGTAATGTTTTTTTTTCTATTTTTGTGTGAAAATCTTAATGCGGTTTACAGAATACACCTACTTACCAAGTTTCATCAGTATAGCTCTTATAGTTTCGGAAAAAAGTGGCTGTGACATACGGACGGACAGACAGACAGACAGACGGACGGACATGACGAATCTATAAAGGTTCCGTTTTTTGCCATTTGGCTACGGAACCCTAAAAACGCTACCTACCTACATCCGTATCTCACGGCCATGGAGCTTCTAGGTAGCCAATTTGAAATATCGGAGCAGTGGAAGCAAGAATGGGCAGAAAATCCACCGAGAGATGTCGGGGCTGTTCTAACCTCAATAAACCCCACTGTGAAGTTGCCGGGGTTCTCACTACCCAGAAGAGACTGGTGCCAGCTAAATCGACTACGGACCGGCTGTGGTCGCAGCCGAGCATACATGCACCAGTGTGGATGGAGAGACTCGCCGGCGTGCGAGTGCGGCGCCGCCGAGCAGGACATCGCGCACATCATCAGTGCGTGCCTGCTCACCAAGTACAGCGGGCAACTGGAGGACTTGTTCACCTTGGAAAATGACGAGGCTATCCAATGGGTCCAGCAGATGAACATTAGATTATAAGAACGATTGAATTAGCCATACGAATAAATAACCTACATTAGTGAAATAATTTTTGATACAATATTTTATAAGATTTGCCGGATATTACGGTCTTTATGTACCTACACTCTGACTCTCTTTATAGTGTAAAATATGTAAGAATGAACTTTTGACAGTTATGAATTGACCGTTACATACCTATATGAAGCTAAGACCTATCGTTCAACTGGTAGCCTCATCATCATCATCATATCAGCCGAAAGACGTCCACTGATGGACATAGGCCTCCCCCAAAGAGCGCCACAATGGCCGGTCCTGCGCCACCCGCATCCAGCGGACTCCCGCGACCTTTAAAGAAAGAAAGAAAGAAGAAAAGAAAATACGTTTATTTACCACATTTGTAGGATAAACGACAAAAAATTACAGACGTAATGATTTAAATGCTAAAATGGCTGCCACTCAGCTTTGTGCCACGAAATGGTGATACCTATTTCGCAGCGCTGATTTTCAGTTGCGCCTTGATGTTAATTCTATGTAACTAAACAAAAAGTAAAATCTAGTTAAATCAATAAAAATAAAAAAACACATATTACGATTTTATATAAGTAATTTAAACTAAAACATGCAGTAAAATGAAACATATTAGAGAGTGAATAAGTGTTTGTGTGTGTGTGTGTGTGTGTGTATGTGTGTGTGTGTGTGTACCAGGTCATCAGTCCACCTTGTGGGGGTCCTACCCACGCCGCGCCTTCCGGTACGTGGTTACCACTCGAGAACCTTTCCGTCCCACCAGTGGGACATATTATTTTATTTATTATAAGCCCTTAATTTTATTCAGACACAGTTTCCTTAATTATCCTAATGGTCTAATATTGATATCATACTTTCTTAGATTCAGAAGCTAAGAAAGAAAAGTTCATATTTATTTTTAATAAAGACCTTTGACGTCTCCATTTTGGGCTATTTTTGATGCTGAGTGTACCATTGAGTAACACGTTTGCTCCAACTTTATAAGAAAATTAAAACTGTGGCTTCTCATCCACTCTTTTTATGACATTAAGGATTTTTATGAGTTACCACAATAAGAATATATATTATGTTAACATACCTAGTATATAAATTTAATTTAATTTACTTAAATGATGACATGTAATATTTATAATATTACAAATAAATGACGCATGACTTATAGACTGATTTATTATTACAGGTATAGTACACCGGCGAAATAGTTCAAAACGCGTTCCACAATTGTTCCCCAGAGCAATCAGTGAGTCAATCGAACCGAATGCATCCGCGGCAACTCCCGCAAGCCCCTGCTAGGTACTTTATTCACAACGGGTTCTACTCATCTCACTACTCACCCGTGGCGATGAGATATACACCGTGGGCGAGAATGACACGACACCCGTAGCAAGATAGTAAATACACCGTGAGCCAGCATGACCCGACAGACTGTAACCATTGATTCCTGTGCTAAATTAGATTAAACAGTTGTGAGCTGATAATTAATTAGGTAGTCAAAAAATTATAGCAAGTTACTAGATATACACCGCGAGTCAGAATGACCCGTCAGACTGTAACCATCGATTCCTGTAGTTAGATAAAAAATAATGAGATACCTAATAGCTCAAAAAATACTTGTTTTCCGAAATTGTAATTTGTTTTCGAAATTTCACTTATCGTAGAGTCTTTCTGTAAAAAAAAAATTACCTATTAAACTGTCATACGTAACTCGCCGTCAACTGTTTTACTGAAGCTCAACTTCAAGGGTTTTTTAAACGGAATAACTAAAGAATAATTTAATGTGCTGAAAAATAATAAATTTAAAATGACATTAATCGGACCTTTGTTGTTATTATAATTGTTTGCCCACGATACCGTCATGTCAGATCAGTCGGGCCCACTTGTATAGCTTAAAGTAGTAAACAAATGCGTAAAGGCTTTTTCAATAGGGACGCTCGAACTTTGCGAGCGCATAGCGGCCATCTTGGTAAAGCGATAGCTGTCAAATTTGGCAGGAATATATAATTAGTCGTGACACTTTACCGGAAAACCTTCTTTTCGCTACTAACGTTTGGCAAACTGATTCATTTCGCAACTATTCATTTCCCAAACTCTGAAACTGTAAATATTTCAGGATTTATTTCACGGCCATCGTGTAGAACCCTATAGGTTAGGTTGACGTAGAGCGGGGCGCGCACGTCGGGGTTATGCGCACTTGCTCCCCCCGCCGTAGTGGACCAGGTTGCAGGGTTAGGGGACCCTAGCTAACCAAAAATCCACGGGTCCGAAGCGCCTCGAAATTGTCCCGGGGCGCTCTCCCTGGCCAGGCCTGTAAAGCGGGCTAGTCGCGAGGGTCAAAGTTGCATGCGTAAGCGAACCAAAGCGTTATAGGCACCGTTTTCTGTGGAGTTTAAATAAGCCGCTGCGGATTATAGCGTAGCTACACGCGTAGTGCGGCAGTGAATGAGTGAAATAAAAGCCTGTCAACACTATCACTGCCAGGAACTCACCTAGTAGGCACCTACGCTGTAGTGGCTTTCCCCCGCATATGAGGAAAACCAAGGCATCGGCTATGAACTTAGCGCGTAGTGATTAGAGGTCAGTCTACCAGTGGTTCGTTTCAAGCGAGTTGTGAGCGTTGTGAAAACCAGAACCGCCCCACATTAGCCGTTAATTGTCCGCGAATCTCATTCACTCACCGACCCATTCACTCGTTCACTGCACCCATTCGTTCGTTCGAACGCACCCATTGTTTGCGCCGTTTTAGTCTGTCGCTGATAAACCGAGCTGGGCTATTCGGTTCATCTTTTTCGTAGAAATTACAATACGCGTGCTCGCTCTAACTTGTTAGCTAAGGGCTGTATGAGTAAGCCAAACCGATCCGAAGCGACGATCGGAAATAGACCTCCCGATTGATATGGGAAATTCTGGGTAAATTAGAATATTCGTATGGGAATGGTGTCTGTAATCGTGTATTGGAAACTGTAGTAGGTACTCGTTATTTTAGCAAGGATTTCATTGTTCTATCTAATTTACTATTGAATTAAAACACGTACTCGAACCTATGCATTAAGCAATTTATATACAATGTTTGAGGACCAAAACTACGTGTTTCTGAGACAATGTCTACGTGTTTCTGAAACACTAGAAAATGTTGCGGTAAACACAACTGTTTCAAAACCAACACAATTACACTTTCCCAAACTGGAATACGATAGAATGAGTTGGATATTACTCCACTTACAAGAACCTAGATCATAAATATATGATGATGAAGATCCTATGATCTCCCCACGATGTTTTCCTTCACCAAAAATCTGCTGTGAAATATCATCATACGTTAGTATTTTTTTAATCCAACGGGATTCGAACCCACAGACCGCAGATTGAAAGTTGCGTGCCTTATAGTGGCCTTAAGAATTGCGTCAGTATCTCATTGAAATGTCCAACAGAAGCCCCTAACTTCCAATTGATAATACCTCGGTATGTCAGCTTCTACTTCAAGTCCTAGTTTCCTAACGAAATCCAAGTGACTCTCCAAACTTCGCCGACATCGCTTAACGCCAGTTGCCAAGTCTAGCCGCAACTGTTGCAACTTGCAGTGTGCGATGTCGTGACACCTCGAGAGCTGGCAACTTCCAAATCCCAAGAGCAAAGAGGGAATATTGAATTGCTTTACGTGCATTAGGCAGGATTAAGAAAATAGTACATTGATAATAATAATGATAATTCGGTCAAGTCAGACTTTGGAGACGAAGTATAACGTCATGTAGTAGGTACACCTCCTTATTTAATCGTATGGCATTTAAAACAGAAACATAATAACTATAAATTAATTCTAAGGTTTGTCAGCCACTTGATGGCCTTGTCGCCAAGGGTGATCAGGTCTTCTGGGGGTCCGTCGGCGTAGCGCGTTACGGGGCAATCCTCGATTACACCTCCTAGAACCCATTCACGGCTATATCGGTAGATACCCGTGAACCGGTCCCAATAGGCGTTGGAACTATTGTATAGGCGAAATGGAATAGATAATTGGGTCTACATATTCCATTGGGTTTATTATTATTATATTACTAGCTGTTGCCCGCGACTTCGTCCGCGTAGAACTTTTTATCGTCTTAGAAAATGATTTCTCTCAATACAAAATTTGAACCCTCTTTTAGGGGATAATTAAAAAAAAAGTTGATGTTCATTTTCTAGTTTGTGAACAAACAGTCTAAAACCAAAGTTAAAAATCTCATACTTTAAAAATGCCTTGAAATACTCAAACTTTGAACCAATTTTAACACTCTTAGGGGATGAATTTGGAAAAACTCTGAAATCAGTTTTGTAGTCTTTTAACGTACAGAATAAGACCGAAGTTAAAAATCTCTTACTCACACTTTAAAATTTTATTGCTCGCCATTTAAAATTTGAACCCCCTTTTAAACCCCCTTAGAGGTTGAATTTTTCTAATCGCTGAAAGAACTTTTTTCGTAAACTTTTAAGTCTCTAGCTCAAAAAAAGTGTTGCCCATACAAAGCTTTCTTAACCCCCTTAGGGGTGGAATTTTCTAAAACTCAGAAAGTACTTTATTATTAATTTTAATAAGTAACATTTCGAATAGTTTTAAGTCTAGTAAAAAAAAAAGTTTTTCCCACACAACACTGGCTACCCTTCTTAACCCCCTTAGGGATGGAGTTTTCTAAAACGCTGAAAGTTCTTTTTTAGTATTCTAATAAGTAATCTTTTTGCAAAGTTTTAAGTCTAACTCAAAAAAAAGTGTTGCCCATGCAAAGCTTGCTCTCCTTTTTAACCCTATTAGGGGTGGAATTTTCTAAAACAATTTGTGTTCTTTTTTTGTATTTTAATAAGTAATCTTTCTACAAAGTTTCAAGTCTCTAACTCAAAAACATAAACTTTCCCTGATAAAAACTTTGCACCCATTTTTATCCCCCTTAGGAATAGATTTTTTCAAAACGCTGAAAGTCTTTTTTTTGGTATTTTTATAAGTAATCTTTCTACAAAGTTTTAAGTGTCTAGCTCAGAAAAAGTGTTCCCCATACAAACCTTGCACCCTTTTTTAACCCCCTTAGGGAATGATTTTTGTAAAACGCCGAATGTAGTATTTTTCATGTTCTAATAAGTAATTTTTCGTCAAAATTTTAAGTCTCTATTAAAAAAAAATATGTTTTTCCCATACAAACTTTGCACCCTATTTTACCCCCTTAGGGGTGAAATTTTCCAAAACGCTGAAAGTACTTTCTTTGTATTTAAATAATCTTTCTACAAAGTTTTAGGACTCTAGCTAAAAAAATAGTTTCCCACATACAAACTTTGCACCCCTATTTTAGCCCCCTATTTTTAGGGGTAGAATTTTCTAAAACGCTGAAAGTACTTAATTTGTATTCTGATGACTAATCTTTCTACAAAGTTTTAAGTCTCTATTTAAAAAAAATATTGTTTCCCCCATACAAAATTTGCACCCCTATTTACCTTAGGGGTAGATTTTTTTAAAACACTGAATCTAGGTACTATATTTGTATTCTAATGAATAATTTCTCTACAAAGTTTTAAGTCTCTATTTAAAAAAAAGTAGTTTTTCCCATACAAACTTTGCACTCTATTTTACCCCTTTAGGGGTAGAATTTTCTAAAACCCTGAAAGTTCTTTATTTGTATTCTAATGACTGATCTTTCTACAAAGTTTTAAGTCTCTATTTAAAAAAAAAATGTTTCCCCCATACAAACCTTGCACCCCTATTTTACCCCCGTAGGGGTGGAATTTTCCAAAACGCTGAAAGTGTTTCATTTGTATTCTAATAACTAATTTTTCTACAAAGTTTAAGTCTATAGCTCAAAAAAAAAGGTTCTCCCATACAAACTTTGAACCCCCATTTTACCCCCTTAGGGGTAGAATTTTCAAAAATCCCTTTTTATCCCTAGCCCACGTTATAAAACCAACATACTGTGCAAAAATCAACTCTCTAAGATTAGTAGTTTCGGCTGTGCGTTGATGAGTGAGTGAGTGAGTGATTGAGTGCATAAGTCAGTCAGGACATAGGCATTTATTATGTATAAATAGACAGAAGATAATGAAACTCCCATTCAAATATCTCAAAAAATTATGAAGCTACATCCGTTTTAATGTCGCTTGTTAGAGTGGGAAAACGATGAGGGACTGTGACGTCAATATACTCGAGCGTCATAGTAAAAAACAATCGTTTCATATGAAGGTGCGTTTTGCGGAAAAGGGACAGAACATTTGCTTTGTTTTTTTTCTCCATTTGACTATATTTATTTTAAATTCTTTTTCGAGAAAATACATTATGATTATTTACCATATTTTCGATTCCTGAGCCACGAACTTCGGAATTCGAAAATATTCGGGTATCTCTATCTCTATCGCACTAACCATACTCGAGTGACAGGGATGCAAATATATGAACATTGAGTATCGGTTTTCGTGGTAGCGCCGCAGGTACTTTGGCTGCATGCGCCGAGCGCGTGCCATTGTCATTCAAAAAAAACAAATTCGTGTTAATTATATTGTTCAAATTTGTTGATTTCATTTATTGAAATTACGACATAAAACGACATTTGCGCATATAAGTTCTCATATCAGAATCGAATATTTTTTTATGGTTTATATTTTAGCATTTGTCTCGTAAAGGTCTATCGTAGACGGGATTTAAATTATTAATAAGTGAAAGGCAAAGCAATTCCGCCATTTTGACGAAAATTTGACGGTTCTTATAGCTGACAGTTGGAGCAGCGTTTGATTTCAATAAAAATAAATTAAAAATTAAATGAAGTCGTATATTTCGGAAAATTAATTAACTGTCGCAGTCGGATAAAAACTATCCTAAGTTGCAGCTAGAATAATAATGTACCTATATAAAATGTTTCATATTTTTCCGTTCATGGGATGCTGAGAACATTCGAACCGCGCAAAGCTTAGTTTCAAACTGGCTGATTCTTTTTTTAATTTAGAGATTTATTATAAGTGGAGATGCCACGGTGCCAAGCCAATGGAGTCGACGTGAATGCGTCCACAGGCCGATCCGGCCGGGACCAAATTATATGATGCACTTGTAAATGTGTACAAAATATTACATCCATCCATCTGTGGCACAGACAAACAGCGCGTCAGTGTAAACCCAGCTTTAAAAAGATGCATAAACGTTTTCTTTCTTTCTTTACAGTGTTTACAAATCAAACCCACTGGTTCTGTACAGGTTAAGAAGAATAAGAGATCGTTTTCGGACGGAATACTCTGAGCTTTCCACGTCGTCTTACTTCTATACTTCGATTTTTTTAGCATTAGAAATTCGATAAACAAAGAAGCAGGTGTCGTAAGCCTGTTTCTTCAGAAGTTAATAATAAAATATTAAATTATTGTGTATTTTCTTTGTAACATCATAGGTTCACAATCAATCAATGATTTCACATTTCCTATCACTTAGGTTTGTAAATATATATTATTATTAACTATTCCTAACCTAACCTAACCTTTCACTACACTGAATTGGGATAGATCCATCGGCTGTGAACCCCACTATCAACGAAAGATAATAACAATAAGAAATAACTTTAACGGAAAACAATGAAACTTAATAATTCAAAACAACAAGATTCTGTGATAATGACCAAGTATCGCACTTGCATTCGCATGACATACGAGATGAGAGTGACGTGACGTTTAAAAACAAACATGAACAATGTAATGGCGGACATTTTATCCGACCGATTGCAAATGTCAAAACGCTAAACTCTTATTATTGTGGGACACGATCTTTTCAATTTAGTCGCAATTTATACGTTTAAAACTTAGAGCATTAAACCATCTAAGGTTTAAAACGTTCCGTTTGTTTGAAACCTCTGCTTCTCTGGGTTTTTTATCATGCAATTTTTTTGCGATACATTAAAAATAACACAAATAAAATATTAGTGCTGTATTATTAAATAATCCTTTTAAGTAAATGCAAATTACACATTTTGCTATCGTCTAATAATAATGCAAAATGCTTTAAAAAATTTTTTCATAGTTTTCCACTATTCCGCCGCATTTACGGCAGGTATCGTAAAACGTGTTCTATAAAAAACCTTACACTTACTTCTGTAAAGGTCTTTCTAATGCTAAAAAAATCGAAGTATAGTAACTTCTTACTTAGCAGGCGATGACTCACATCAATATGTTTGCACAAATTGCACAATACAACTACCGCTTTTCTTAACCAAGCACTTACAAATCCAAAGTGTGAACGTTTACCCGCATGGTTGTAAAAATGAGCATGGCCGCTTGCATATTCACGCGGCATAATCGCGCGCTGGCTGAGAGATCGCTATGAATATGCAGGCCTCCGCGCGAGCTGAGACGTGGGGCAGATTATCACAGACTCAACACTACTGTAAACGTGGGAAGATATTAGTAACGTGACAGATACACCACTTAGTTAGTTAGTTAGTTATCCTGGGGATTATCCGCAAGTCGACATCCAGGGTGCCTATTTGCGTGAAAAGGGGGAGCGCAGCTCTAACTATCCCAGCTCCTCCAAAAAGCTTCTCAGGGCCTTGACTACCTCCTACAGATACAGCACTTACTTTTATTTCTTCCTCAGGATGCCCCAAAAACCGACGCCATAGCACATACTGTTATTGGCATACGCTTAGTGGCATCCACTTTGGTGTATTGTTGTTAAGGCGACGTGAGCTCCAAAAACTGATTTTTAAAAAATCGTAGCTCTTGTTTGGATTATAATACGGCTGCCTTAAATTTAATTAGCAATTTTGAGGCCTTTTTCGAGGGAAATCAGCTATTCGAATCCTGAGTTTTTGACTTTCGCTCGATAGAAAAAAATCACGAACATAGGTCTAAAATACACTTAAAAAAATCATAACAAATTATGCACAACAGCTAAACATATTAAAATTGGTTCTAAAAATCGAAAATGTCATGTTTGAGGGAAATCAGCTATTCCTTTTTTATTTATTGAAACTCACAAATAATTAAAATTAAAAAACATGATATCCGCGCTTCCAAACACGCACTTCCATCTCGCTCACGCTGATGCTCAGTGAGAGGGAGAGAAGACCACGAACCTACGTCCCCTGAACAGTAGATTTTAATTTCGTGTATGTATCTACTTATTAACTATTTTTAACCGACTTCAAAAACAGGAGGAGGTTCTCAATTCGACTGTATTTTTGTGTGTGTTTGTTACGCGATATCTCGGTAATTTACGAACCGATTTGAAAAATTATTTCTTTGCTTGAAAGCATAATACTTCCAGGTTGGTCCCGTTGTCACCAAAACCCAGTTCTGATGATGGGATCCGGGAGAAAATTCTTAAACTGAGCGCGTTGAGCGTCATAGGCTCGCCAACGAATTTTCAGTAATACCGACCGTTGCTGGAAGTCGTTAAATCTACAAGGAAACGTCCCTCCTTTTCCCGTTGCGCCAATACTCGTAATCGCGCGCTGAGTGTGATCGCTACGTATGAAAGCGCTCTGCGGCCAACTCCGCACTATGGCGTGGCAAGTTCATTGGTGACACTCCCATGGTCAGCGGGCGACGGGGGACGGAAGACAGCGGGGCGGTATGAAGTGTGCGCGCGGCGGAGTCAGACGGCCCCCGCCGCGCGCACACTTCTTCACCACCCCGCTGTATTTCGTCCCCCGTCGCCCGCGGACCATGGGAGTCACACCAATGAACTTGCCAAGCTATAGCTGAGACGAGGGACTGATTAATGTAAATATCCTAAGCACGACACCATAATGCCTAATAGTTTACACCTATTGTTCACCTCTATTGTTTTGGCATAAGATTGAAAGTGTCATGTATTAGGCCAGTGATGTCCACTGGGACGATTAACATAACATATCACAGATTTCACATTTCTTTGAATATGGGAAATAGACAGAACATTAGTTTTACTACGATTGACGCGCGTTGAAAGTCAATGCTGAGTCAATCTTGTATTGTTTACTGAATAAATATGTATATGTCTATGAGTTCTCAGTATCACAGGGTGCTGTAAGTTGTCCAAGCCATTGGGAACATCCGCCAAACGCGTCGTTGCACCGCACCGGACGTTTAGTACCTAGTAGTTCAAATAAAACCGTTTACGTCACAGTGATGCTTCTGCCCTGTAGGCTGTGTACACATACGGCTCATAACCTACGCTTAACTAAGCGGGATTTAGTTTTTAATGAAGGGAAACACCGCTCAAGAGACGAGCGACGCTTAGAATGGCGCTAACTTTTTACGCCTTTCTAAATTCATTGGTCTGGGGTTTGGCTTGTGAATAATTGAGTTTTTGGGGAACTTTTTGGGCTGTTAGCTTGGCTTTAAAGGTACTTCTTGTTTGAAGTTGTAGCGGTATCTGAAGTTAAAAGTTGACCAAATCTGACTAGATGTCATCTAGTGATGTCATGATGTGCTGTTGCTTGTGGGAACAAAATAGTTAGTAGAAGATACGAATATATGTAGGCACGATCTTCACTCATCTGTTTAATAGATGAAAGGTATTTTATATCGAATTCAGTAACTAAAGCCAATCGGGCTGGCGTGTTCCGAGCCCAAGTGAACAGAACGCGATAGCGGAGCACTTTGGAAGCCTTCGGCTCCATCTAGGGGTCAAGTAAGTCAAGTCAAGCCTAGTCAAGCAAAACAAAGAGGCACGGCCGTACCATCCTTTTCTCGAAGCCATTCAGGCCATTTTCAACATCCTGTAATTTTGTGCTGGCTAAAGCTACAACCCTGAATTTTCAGTAACATGTAGGGCATAATATGGCTTACATATATATGTTATTGACAATATTGTCAATAACATTCAATTTGAACTTTTAGTTTAAGGTGGTTCGATTGCCATACAAAACGTTATTTGACATTCGTAGGCTAACGGCGTGATATTTTAAGGAACTTATGTAACAAACTTTCATAAATTGGCTTCCCATTTTCGCCAAATTCCCCCTTTCCTACAATAAACTTGTTTAAACTAGATTAATTTGAGAAATTGGTTTGTCACGTGATATTTTGGGAAAACTATTTTTCTCAAATTAATCTAGTTTATACAAGTTTATTCTAGGAAAGGTGGAATTTGGCGCAAATGGGAAGCCAATTGATGAAAGTTTGTTACATAAGTTTCTTAAAATATCACGACGTTAGCCTGCGAATGTCAAATAACGCTTTGTATGGCAATCGAGCCACCTTAAGAGCTATTGTCCGTCAAAGTTCGTTAGTTTTGTCACTGACTTACTTACTCACTTATTATATACTTACTGATAATGATCAATATAATTCTAAGGTACTTCTAGCAGACCCACAAGCTTCAAATTTCAAACGTTTTAGTTTAAGCCTATTAATTCATAAAAAACCTAAAAATATTGCAATTTCAGTCACGTTTCAGAGATACATAAACTGCATAAGTAAGTTTGTGAGCCTATACAAATACATGCAATTACAACGTTCCTTCCTGCAAACGTTATTTGCGGTTGGTAAAATAACATTCCCATACAAATTCTACAAAAAGAACATCACATAAAAACATTCCATGTAAAAAAATAGGCCAAGTCTCGAAACTCTTCCACAGTAAAAAGTGGTGAGATATTTCGTAGAGCCGAGTCAGGCATTCTTATTAATCTTTATTTTCTTGCTAAATAAAATTCTGCAACTTGGAAATCGCATAACTTTACTGCATTTACTAATTCTGGCCTATTTTTTACATGGAATGTTTTTTATAGGATTATGTAGGTATACAAAGGCGCAAATGTTATACATATACCGCAATTCATAAGAATGAGATATTTTCCTTAATTCTCCATATTCTTTCGGTAACCCAAAATTATAATCAATTAATCAGATAATGACGCTTAAACATCACACAAGTCAGTTACAAAACAAAACTTAAAATTAATAATCGATACCGAAAATACCGGTACGAAAAGCAGTGTATGCAGCAACAGTAGCATAAAAAGCATACCAGTATACGGTGCCTGGTTACGAGGAAAGTGTCATCATCAACTTCACTTGTTTTACGTGACTCCCTGTCACACAGTTATTTATATATAATCTCCACTTATAATAAATCTCTAAATTAAAAAAAGAATCAGCCAGTTTGAAACTAAGCTTTGCGCGGTACGAATGTTCTCAGCATCCCATGAACGGAAAAATATGAAACATTTTATATAGGTACATTATTATTCTAGCTGCAACTTAGGATAGTTTTTATCCGACTGCGACAGTTAATTAATTTTCCGAAATATACAACTTCATTTAATTTTTCATTTATTTTTATTGAAATCAAACGCTGCTCCAACTGTCAGCTATAAGAAACGTCAAATTTTCGTCAAAATGGCGGAATTGCTTTGCCTTTCACTTATTAATAATTTAAATCCCGTCTACGATAGACCTTTACGAGACAAATGCTAAAATATAAACCATAAAAAAATATTCGATTCTAATATGAGAACTTATATGCGCAAATGTCGTTTTATGTCGTAATTTCAATAAATGAAATCAACAAATTTGAACAATATAATTAACACGAATTTGTTTTTTTTGAATGACAATGGCACGCGCTCGGCGCATTCAGCCAAAGTACCTGGGGACCGATTTTTGACTTTCGAGCGCTCGACTCTTTCACTCGAAAACTGTCAGAAACGATGAAATACTATTTTTGAAATCCGAGCGATAGAAAATTCAAAAACGAGTGGTATTGACCACTCGTATTCAATTCTATCGGTAGAAAATAAGTGCCGACAATTTGGACACTTCACTTGTATTTAATTTTGGACTGACAATGAACTTAGAAAGAGATAAATAAAGATTAATATATTTTATATTATTTTTCTACCGAATTTTGTGAACTTAGTCTTTTGGCGGGTTTGTTTTAAAATTAAATAATTTAACTTGTCTGTCTCTCTCTCTCTCTCTCTCTCTCTCTTTGCACAGGTTAAAAAGAGACAGAGATATAGTAATATGTAAAGGCCTGGCAATGATTCACAACAACTCGCTATACTTAGAATGAAAAGTATGAATTGCTGTCTCATTCTAACTAAAGAAAGTTGTTGTGACAAATTGTATCATTTGTAATTTGTATTAAGCCGGGTCCGCTGTACCAATGTTTTCCATGTTTTTAAACAACTAACATGTTTCCGTCAGTTTCGGCAAACAAATAGGGTATTATTTTGATTGGCAAAACATGTTTGACGTTTAAAAACCACGAAAACATGGCGCAGCGGACGCGGCTTTACTTTTATAACAGACGGGAAACGAAACGTTTCGTTTACTAGGTATTATTTACTACGTTCTTAGTTTTTTCTGTTATGTAACGCATAAAACACAAAAAAAACACTTAAACATTAATATTATAGCCTAAAATAGACCTTCTAATGATGTTTTATTTTTATTCCATGTGTAGAATACAATTTTAAATAACCAGTACTTATCGAATTTCTGCGTACAACGAAGCGCAAAAGTATAAATAGCCAAACCACTAGCTTTCGAGTGATGAATGTCAAAAATACCTATTATTGGGTTCATGCGAAAATAATCGTGACAAATTTTCGCATGCGATTATTTTCTACCGCTCGCTTTTGATTTCGAGCGCTCGAAAGTCAAAAATCGGTCCCCTGCGGCGCTACCACGAAAACCGATACTCAATGTTCATATATTTGCATCCCTGTCACTCGAGTATGGTTAGTGCGATAGAGATAGAGATACCCGAATATTTTCGAATTCCGAAGTTCGTGGTTATAGCTCAGGAATCGAAAATATGGTAAATAATCATAATGTATTTTCTCGAAAAAGAATTTAAAATAAATATAGTCAAATGAAGAAAAAAACAAAGCAAGAAGTTATATAGGTAATGATTAAGTTATAAGAGTCCAAAGTTTTAAGAGGGGGTATGTTCTGTCCCTTTTCCGCAAAACGCACCTTCATATGAAACGATTATTTTTTACTATGACGCTCGAGTTTATTGACGTCACAGTCCCTCATCGTTTTCTCACTCTAACAAGCGACATTAAAACGGATGTAGCTTCATAATTTTTTGAGATATTTGAATGGGAGTTTCATTATCTTCTATCTATTTATACATAATAAATGCCTATGTCGTGACTGACTTATTCACTCACTCACTCACTCATCAACGCACAGCCGAAACTACTAATCTTAGAGAGTTGATTTTTGCAGAGTATGTTGCTTTTATAACGTGGGCTAGGGATAAAAAGGGATTTTTTGAAAATTCTACCCCTAAGGGGGTAAAATAGGGGTGCAAAGTTTGTATGGGAGAACCTTTTTTTTTTGAGCTATAGACTTAAACTTTGTAGAAAGATTAGTTATTAGAATACAAATGAAACACTTTCAGCGTTTTGTAAAATTCCACCCCTACGGGGGTAAAATAGGGGTGCAAGGTTTGTATGGGGGAAACATTTTTTTTTTAAATAGAGACTTAAAACTTTGTAGAAAGATCAGTCATTAGAATACAAATAAAGAACTTTCAGGGTTTTAGAAAATTCTACCCCTAAAGCGGTAAAATAGAGTGCAAAGTTTGTATGGGAAAAACTACTTTTTTTTAAATAGATACTTAAAACTTTGTAGAGAAATTATTCATTAGAATACAAATAAAGTACCTAGATTCAGTGTTTTAAAAAAATCTACCCCTAAGGGGGTAAAATAGGGGTGCAAATTTTGTATGGGGGAAACAATATTTTTTTTAAATAGAGACTTAAAACTTTGTAGAAAGATTAGTCATCAGAATACAAATTAAGTACTTTCAGCGTTTTAGAAAATTCTACCCCTAAAAATAGGGGGCTAAAATAGGGGTGCAAAGTTTGTATGTGGGAAATTATTTTTTTTAGCTAGAGTCCTAAAACTTTGTAGTAAGATTATTTAAATACAAAGAAAGTACTTTCATCGTTTTGGAAAATTTCACCCCTAAGGGGGTAAAATAGGGTGCAAAGTTTGTATGGGAAAAACATATTTTTTTTAAATAGAGACTTAAAATTTTTAAGAAAAATTACTTATTAGAACATGAAAAATACTACATTCGGCGTTTTACAAAAATCATTCCCAAGGGGGTTAAAAAAGGGTGCAAGGTTTGTATGGGGAACACTTTTTCTGAGCTAGACACTTAAAACTTTGTAGAAAGATTACTTATAAAAATATAAAAAAAAAAATTTTAGCGTTTTGAAAAAATCTATCCCTAAGGGGGATAAAAAGGGGTGCAAAGTTTTTATCAGGGAAAGTTTATGTTTTTGAGTTAGAGACTTGAAACTTTGTAGAAAGATTACTTATTAAAATACAAAAAAAGAACACAAATCGTTTTAGAAAATTCCACCCCTAATAGGGTTAAAAAGGAGAGCAAGCTTTGCATGGGCAACACTTTTTTTGAGTTAGACTTAAAACTTTGCAAAAAGATTACTTATTAGAATACTAAAAAAGAACTTTCAGCGTTTTAGAAAACTCTATCCCTAAGGGGATCCTTAAGAACCTTAAGAAGGGTAGCCAGTGTTGTGTGGGAAAAACTTTTATTTTTACTAGACTTAAAACTATTCGAAATGTTACTTATTAAAATTAATAATAAAGTACATTCAGAGTTTTAGAAAATTCCACTCCTAAGGGGGTTAAGAAAGTTTTGTATGGGCAACACTTTTTTTGAGCTAGAGACTTAAAAGTTTACGAAAAAAGTTCTTTCAGCGATTAGAAAAATTCAACCTCTAAGGGGGTTTAAAAGGGGGTTCAAATTTTAAATGGCGAGCAATAAAATTTTAAAGTGTGAGTAAGAGATTTTTAACTTCGGTCTTATTCTGTACGTTAAAATACTACAAAACTGATTTCAGAGTTTTTCCAAATTCATCCCCTAAGAGTGTTAAAATTGGTTCAAAGTTTGAGTATTTCAAGGCATTTTTAAAGTATGAGATTTTTAACTTTGGTTTTAGACTGTTTGTCCACAAACTAGAAAATGAACATCAACTTTTTTTTTAATTATCCCCTAAAAGAGGGTTCAAATTTTGTATTGAGAGAAATCATTTTCTAAGACGATAAAAAGTTCTACGCGGACGAAGTCGCGGGCAACAGCTAGTAATATAATAAGTATGACAACGCCGGTCCCCGTTGACGCCCGGCGCGCGGTTGGCGGCTTGCCGTCGTATTAGATTACCACCCGTCTCCATCGGCCTTCCCTTCGAAGACTCATAATTTGATTTCATAAAACATCTTGTACTCGTTTTAGTGCAAGACGCTTCGAGTTGTGGCGCAGTCGACATATTTCTACAGTACCATCGACACGGTTGACCGATAGTTGTTACATTGTTTTTACAGTATGTGAACTATAAGTAATTTCCTGTATTGACATTTGTTATTTTATTGCTACTTATAGTTACAACTATTTGTTGAAGCGTTCATAGCCCGGCGGCGCCTGCGTATCGGAAACGATAACGCAGGTCAAGCAAAGACGGCAGGGGTCAGTCTTTGGATGGGTGACCGCCTGTTTGAGTGGTTACTATAAATGAGCGCTTCCGTGCTTTGGAAGGCACGCTAAGCAGTTGATCCCGGTTGCTGTCTATGACAGTAGTCGTTAAGCCGAGTTAGAGGCCTTTGGGCGGCTTAAGAACCTCTAACAGTCGAGTTGCCCACTCACTTGACAAAGGGGGGACAACTGTCACTCGCGTCCGCAGGAGCTACCTACCACAACCCTGCACGTGTCCCCTGGGTGGTACTAAAGAGTGACAAACTCAAAGGCCAAAATAATAATTGCCATACGATTAAATAAACTATTTGTTTTTTTTAATTAACGTAGTTTTTATTTCATTGACATTTTATATTTGATTTGGTACCTATAGGTACAAAAGTAATTAATCTTTTTTAGTTAAATTTTTCAAGTTTCTCTTGTAACACGATTTGACATGCTTTATCTCTTACTTGCATTATTTTATATTTTGCTACTTGCACGTATGCAACCATATTATTATTATTATTTTGTAGCAACGATCACTGTACGACAAGTAATATGATCTGAAATGTATTATGTGAACCTTGTATAATGAGATTAATAAAACTAAACTAAACTAAACTATTTTAAAGTGAAACTTTTATTACATCGCCTAAATTTTTTTCGTTGATCTATCACATGTCGCATTACAAACACAAGTGACAGGGGCTCGAAGGTCAATATGGCGGCGAGTTTAACTTGCATCATGGTTTCTTTATACCACACAATAGTAGTTTTTTTACAAGGTTTTATTCAACTTGCTAATAAACCATCTTTCCAACTTTTGCAATTCCATCACTTCTTCCTTCGGGATGGAATTATATTTTAATCCCGTGGTATGTGTTATACTCGTACGCAGGCGGATCAGTTAGTATCTGAGTATAGGTATAAACTAGGCCATTTTTAGTTATCATATCGTACTGTTACTTTCTGTCTGATGCAGAGGCGAGTCGCAGCGGAAAATGAAAAGTAATTCGCGGACGAGATGAAAATAGTAAATATCATATTGTGCGGCCGGAGGCCTGTCCGCTCCGGACCTCCAACTATACTCTGGTAAATTTGGTATCTTGAGGAATTCCACAGTGATGTAAACTAGTCATGTGGCTGCCAGATCGATAATATGGTTAATTTACCAGTCGATGTCGTGTTAGTCCATATTAATTCATGAAATTGTTTAGTTTGTAAACGAAAACCTATAGAACAGCTCCAGTTGACCGAGAATGATGATTGGCAAGAAGCAGGTATTCGTTAAGGAATATTTCTGAAACTGTGCATTTGTAATAACGCATAAAAATACTGTTTAAAAGTATCCAGCGTAAAGGAACAGATGCCTAAACCATAACTGTGGTAAACACTATATCACATTGGGTTGACGAATCAAATGCAACGTTCCCTTTAAATTCGAATCTTAACATTCACGAGACATGTTTAAATAATGCTAATAATTACCATCCTTTTCTCGAAGCCATTCAGGCCATTTTCAACATCCTTTAATTTTGTACTGGTTAAAGCTAGAACCCTGAACTTTCAGTAACATGTAGAGCATAATATGGCTTACGTAATTTGTCAATAACATTCAATTTCAACTTTTAGTTTAAGAACTATTGTCCTTCAAAGTTCGTTAGTTTTGTCACTGACATACTCACTCACTTATATTCTGATAATGATCAACATAATTCTAAGGTACGTCTAGCAGAACCATAAGCTTCCAATGTCACGACATGTTTCGAACTCTAACAACATGTCACCCGTAGTGATATTTAATACGTGAGTTGAACCTTGTAATTATTAGCATTGTTGCCTTTTCCTTTGTTGCCTTTTGCCTTAAATGTTGAAATCAGGCCAGCCGATGCGATGATACAAGGAAAATAACGTAGTGCTCAGAGCTAGAAACAAATGATTGACGTTTGAATGGAACACTTAATGTTACCAATCGGTGCCTGTCATAACAAACAGTTGTCTCAAATACGGTATACCATAGCTACAAATGACTCCCTTTCATAAAAAAAAAAAAACAAAACTTGCGAGCCCTCTCCGGAATCTCTCGGGGAGGATCGCATTAAGAGCACTAAACGAATATGAGTGTGGACGCTGCTTTAATTCCAACGGTCCTTTCACGCGCCGGCAATTACTGCACTTGGTGCTGACGTTGAATGAAAGGATCGCCATTCAGTTTCGATGAAAAAACTGGACGAAAAGCGGGCTACTATTATGTTATTCTGTTATGATATATAAATAGGTCCACATCTGTTTCTGCACTTATTACTCACGGTGAAGAGTGACGGCGAAATGAAATGCTCACCCATTCAAATTCGGTGAAAAAACTGGACGAAAAGCGGGCTACTATTATGTAATTCTGTTATGATACATAAATAGGTCCACATCTGTTTTTGCACTTATTACTTACTCACGGTGAAGAGTGACGGCGAAATGAAATTCGATGAAAAAACTGGACGAAAAGCGGGCTACTATTATGTAATTCTGTTATGACTTATGATACATAAATAGGTCCACATCTGTTTTTGCACTTGTTACTCACGGTGCCGGTGAAGAGTGACGGCGAAATGAAAGCATGATCTCATGGTTCATGCTCCCGAAAAAAAAAACAAAAAAATATATTTTTATAATAGATGAGACCGCCAAATGTTTTTTTCTGTTTTTTTTCCAGGACCATGAACCATGAGATCAAAGGGAAAGTGAGTAAAACGATGAAAAGTATGGAAATTTGAAGTGTGTTTTTTTACACGAGTTTTTAGCAGAAATAGCAAAACACGTGTCCATTATTTTTTCATGTTCTCCAACATATATCAAAACTAGTAATAACAACGCAGTTTGCTTGAACAAAACTCTCTACAGAAGTTAGAGGGTTTCGTCACTTTTCAGTATTTTGGAGGACCATTTCCCCCAACAGGTTGAAATTGGGCAGCTAAAAAAAATTACGTGTCAGCTATTTTTGACTACTCTATAAAAATATATAAAAATATATGTATAAAAAAAATATATATATATATAAATACATATATAAAAATCAATCAAATCGGAGCCGGACCCTTCCTTGTTTGCTAGAAACATATGCTTCAAGTGATGGAATGATAATGAAAAGAATGAAAATTCATATAAGTATTGCATACTACTAATAAGTCCACGGTTAAACTCACGTATAAAACGTCACTAGGTACATACATTAGACATGATTTTAGGGTTCCGTACCTCAAAAGGAAAAACGGAACCATTATAGGATCATTTTGTTGTCCATCTGTCAAAACCCTTTATCTCGAGAACGCGTGGTCGATCGAGTTGAAATTAAAACCATGTACTCAAGTCTATGGTCCCTTGAAGCTAGGAAAAAATTAAACTTAAAAGGTAACGTCAAAAAAAAAGAAACGGCCGTTTTAGCCGCAAAAAAAGTATATTTCGACACTCTCGAGGGAATCAAAATTTATAGGGTACTTTCCGTTGACCAAGAACTATGAACATTGGCAAGTACTATCGTCTTACATTACACTTACATTACAGGGAAAAATCTGAAAACTATACATTTGTAATTTTGTACAGAACCCTTGGTGGGCGAGTCCGACTCGCACTTGTCCGGTTTTCTTAGACATGTCTCACGAATTTAAATTCGATAAGTAGGTGTTAGCTCTTACCTAATCAATCCACCCAGTCGTTCACTCATTCGCTCGAATCGATTGTAGATGTCGCGTAATGCGAGGGCTGACATTGGGGATATATTCCACTGATTATTTTGAATTGAAGTTGGCTTTGAGTTCGTCACGCACCAAAAATACGTCGTTGTCACCCATTACAAATATAAATTACTAGTTGACCCCGCAAACTTCTTATCGCCATATTCGCCATACAAAACCTATGAGAAACTAAATTAGTTTATTTTTTCATCACTTTTTCTTTTTTTGTGGTTATTCTGCTATTCTGTGCGGATACATATCTAACAAATCAAAAATCATAGAAATCGCTCCAGCCGTTCTCGAGTTATAAATGGTGTAACTAACACGACTTTGTTTTATATACTTATAACCTCAAAATCTCATCTATTATATTATATATATAATAGATGAGATTTAATAATAGATTAGATTGATATATATGAGATTTTGAGGTTATAAATACTAGAAAATGTTTACTAAGAAACGTCCGCTAACGAAACTACGATCAAAGTGGACGAATTACAGAGCTCGCGGGTTCAAATCCCGCTCGTGGCGTATATTTTTTGAATTTTCCACTTTTATCGAAGTTCTAAGTACCTACTATCTGAACTAGGAAACAAAAATAATTTTAAGTTTTTGAATATACGTATCATTTTGCTTCCGTGGGAACCTCAAAAATGTACGGAAAATGACAGACATATATTTTCAATATCAGCTTAGTACATGATTAAGAGCAGCAAAAACCATACATTTCCAAATTCAGAAAAGAAAACTTAAAGGTACACTTTTAATTGAAAACGCCCTGGTATGTACAAGCTCAGAAATCCCGATTGCAAACCTACAATCAAATTATATTCGTTCCTACATTCCTCGCAGTATAGGCGCCGGATTGCTTTGTAATTGAATTAGCATTTGGAGAGATTTCTTAATTATATTCGTTGCTGTGTAACTCTAACAGACAAAAAAAAGGTTGGAAAGGCTTTGTTCGTTCTCGAAATATAGCGACAAAAATTACACTTATTTTACAAACTTTCTATTAACCCACTTGTTACTGAACACACTAAACACCTTTGATTTTGATAAATTTCTATGTAAGTACAGTAAAAAATATACATTACATGGGAAAAATATTTAAAAAAATCATGCTGTCATGGAAAACCAGGAAAATGGTGTTCTTTTAAAAGGACGATAGTAACATATACTACCTTGAATGTACGATACTTATACATTCACTTAAATTGAAATAAAATAATTAATGAGGTGCACTTATACCATTTATTCAGCAATATGATATTGTTCAAAACAATTCTTGGGATGTAAGGTTACATTACATTTTGTACATATGAAATTAGCTTTTTTGTGGCACTTGATACATCTGCTTTGAGTATCTTTGTATTTTATCATATGATTTTTCCCATCCAAACGAACACAATCTCGATACTTTTGAGAGGTACGTGTATTCCGTTCCACATTTTTTATAGCTCTCAAGAAGAGATGTCGCAACATATCGGCGAAAATGAAGAAGTTCATAGTCGCCCCCATTATTTTTATACAATTGCCAGGCATTTTGCACACCCATGTCTAGTGCGTGACAAATTAAAGAGAAGTACCATTTCTTTCCCCTTACAGATGTTCTATATAGACTAATATTTTGATCTGATCGATCCACTCCTCCCATATTCTCGTTATATTTTTTAATTACAGCTTGATCTACAAGTATGTATTTTTTCTGTTGTTGTGAAAATCTCTTTACTTTTGCAACAGGTTCAATCGTGGCTGCGTTTGATGCAACAGTGACAATGCTGTTATCATGCCACTTGCATACTACGATATGTTCAGCACTTGTAAACTGATATTTGAATGTTCCTCTAGGTGTCTTCTGCAATACCTTGTTGGCAGGCAATGGGCATTTTGAGATACGATTTTCTCGTACAGTTCCAGTTGCTCGAACCCCTCGCAGTCTCAACTCATCAATGAGATAGATATACGTAAAGAATCCTCATCGGTGACGTCAGCGTTACAGTTTTCGGGAGGCAAAATAACGATAGAATCTGGTATTTCCTGGTCATCCTCTTCAAGCACATCAATTATTTCATTTAATGACAAAGGCCGCGACCAAGTCTTATTTCGCCTCCTAGAATGGAAAATTACTATAGTAGTACATTTCCCTATTGGCCTTTTAAAAGGACGCCAACAATAATCAATACAAAATATGATTTGTAAATATATTCTAAGAATAATATCACTTGTACTCAAAAGCTAAGGTACATCTTAGAAATGTACTTATTTTTTAAAATAAAGTGTTTATATATTTTTCAAATACTACGTACCTTGAAGTTTCCATGAATAATTTGTCCAAATATAACAATATTTAAAAATAGAACACTGTTTTGAGCACGTAAAGTTAATTAGATGTCCACTTCCAACACTTGAAAGGTTTCGAATGCGTATCAACAAACATGTTACAAGTACCCTCATTGTTCGTGAGAATTTTAAATGTATGGTGTCCTTTTAAACGACCGATAGTAACAAGTGGGTTAACTTGCAATGTACATAATTATGTAACCATTTTTATGTTTGTTCGGGCTAAATTTTGAAGAAGATACACTCAAGAGCAAAAGTTTCGGGTCGATGAAATACCGTCATATTTCCTAAAATAGTCCAAATGTTGTACAGTTTTTTGATCTTTTCATGATCTTTATTAAATTTTACATCTAAACTGCAGAAATAACAGTAAAAAAGGAACACGTTACCAGGTTTAAATCGGACTCGTAAAAACCCATGAAAAAAGAAACGTTAAAGGAGCGAGACATCGCAAAAAACGTAATTTTTGGATGTTGATAAATTTATGATAGGATCCCGGAAATTGCTAATACATTTGGGTATTACGAAGACTAATATGTTATGTAAATAAGACTAGTGAAAAATATTTAAAAAAACCTATTGCGGTTATTTAATTTAGGGTGACCCGAAACTTTTGCTCTTGAGTGATCTTCAAGCAATTGAGCTGAAATTTTGGGTAAAGGTATAGTTTGGATGACAATTGAATATTATGGTACCATCGAGCTGATCTGATGATGGAGACAGAAGGTGGCCATGGGAATTCAGTACTTACCCGACGTAACCCCGTTGAGTTTGTGCTCGTAAGAATCGTCTCAAAGAGTAGTTGATGACGGTAAAAGCTTGTACCAAAAATGATGTTTTTGACAGAAACTATTCCATATTTCTTTACTCCACTATGCGGTTGTCCCTGCATAACGTATGAAAAAACGTGACGTAGTGGAATAAAGAAATGGGCACCGTTTGTTTCTGTATAAGAATCAATAGTACACTGCACTTGATTCAGAGCAGGATAAACTTGTGAAATTGAGAAATTGAAAATAATTTGAACTATATTGTAAGACGTGTCGTGAAAAATGTGCATAATGTAAGTATGTCGAACAGCGGCACTCTCAGACAAGCGACGGCAGCTGCTGAGTACACAGCAACAGAAGACTCACAAGGTATGATTGGTTTGATTTTTGTATGTTGATTAAAATTTCATCTCTAATTTTTTTTTACTACGTCTATGGCAAACAAGTTTATGACCTGCCTGATGGTAGCTCCTGGCCTATGGACGCTTGCAACAGCCTAAGTCTGAATAGGGTCGTCATGTTTGCGTGGCATTGTCTGGCACAACGCCGGTGGATATCAAGTGGATTGTCACCACTGAAGTGTGCGATAGCTGAGTTTCAGAGGTTCCTACAGTCAAAAGTCGGACCCTAGGTTATGGTGTCAGAAAGTGCGCGCAAAAGAGATTAAAATGTGATGGGGTCACTATCAATGTATACCTTGTACATAGAAATGGAAAACATCGAAGTAGCCACGCTGCAGTAAGTCCTGCCACAACGCCAGACGCGGGTAAATTGGATAGTCGGGCAGCATTATAATAACACGGACCGGACACCGCACCGATTGCGCCCGGCCTCCCCTCGGACACTAGAGAGCTGCCACTCGCATTTACATGTTGAACATTCAAGAAATCCTTGGCCTTCCCCGCCTCATTTTTCTGAAAAATCTATTTCAATGTTATAGGTATCGTACTAACTATCGGTCGTCGTGCTGACACAATACCTAGCTTGTCCCAGAAAAAAATGTCGTTCATTATTAGATGGGGTAGTATATCAGGATGAAATCTAAAGAGGTTTGAAAACTATGTTCTCCGTTAGGATGGTCAGTACTAGATGTTCAACGATGTCGTCTGTGCAAGAAAAGTTACACGAATTTTTTTTGTACAAATATGTTTAATATGGAGGCATCTCTGCGAAGAAAGTGGCATCGGAGCTGAAAACGTCTACAAGAACCGTTCAAAGGGTTTTAAAACGGTTCAGGGAGACTGGTGGTATACGGCGACGGCCTGGAAGTGGACGTACACCAGGGTTTGTAAACAAGAATATCGAGAAGAAAATTATAACAGCTTTACAAAAAAACCTACCCTCTGTGTACGAGACTTGGGCAAAAAGTTTAAAATGTCAAAATCTACAGTGCAACGAGTGAAGAGAAATAATTCTATAAAAACGTTTTAACAAACTAAAGTGCTCAATAGAAATGCAAAACAGTCAAAAGAGTCTAAAACCAGAGCTAGAAAGCTGTATTCAAAAATGACGAAGAAAAAATATTGTACTGTTATGGACGACGAAACTTACTGCAAAGTTTAATTCAAATCACTTCCAGGACACCACTATTATTCTGGGACCGACAGAAAAGCAGTAAGTGAAGAGCATAAGGTCATCAAAATGGATAAACTTGCAAATAAAGTTCTCGCGTGGCAGTCGATTTGTTCATGTGGCAAACGCAGTAAACCATATTTTGCTAATGGAACCATAAATGGTGATATGTACCTGAATGAGTGCCTTAAAAAACGATTGTTGCCATTCATTAAGAGTTCACTTCACCTGTACTGTTCTGGCCTGATTTGGCCACGAGTCACTACACGAAGAAAGCAATAGAGTGGTAGGTACAATGCAAATAATGTCGATTTTGTTGAAAAACACCTCAATCCTCCCAACTGCCCGGAGCTACGACCCATTGAGAAATATTGGGCTCGTGTGAAACAGAAGCTTTTAAAACCTAAAAGTAATGCCACTTCAGTCGAAAACTTCAAACGGAAGTGGAACAAACCTTGATGGCAGGGGTCAAGGGAAAATTAAGAAGTTTCTGGATGAACCAATCTTAAACTGATATATGTATATGTGTAAATAATAATATTGAAAGGAATATCAAATAAACCTGTATTGGAAAATTTGTTGAATTTTAATATTTAATATGGAATTTTTACTAATTCATAAGCGACATTTTTTTCTGGGACAAGCTTAATTGGGAATGGATGAAAATTTTAGAAGTGCCTGATTTTTTTGGCGATTGGAATAACCTTCCTTAACGCCAGAAAAAAATTGCAGACTTTTCAGCTGAGCCAATTATTAAAAAATATATATATACAGTTTCCTCATTTACGTTTTGGGTGTAGGACGGCAAACAATACACTTTGCTTGATCCGTCTCATACTACAAAAAATATCTTTAAAATCCGTGTTAAACTGACACTGGCAATTAATGATATTGACAGCTGCAGCGGCAGCTATATATTTGTCATTGCCAGGGACTTTTTTTTTTTTTTTAGGTTTAAACATGCAATAAAATGTCGTCATTAAGTGGGTTATATCAGGCTTCAAAGTATCACGTTTCGGGCGGATCAACTCGAGAGAACTGTAAAGGAATTTAATACAAAATTGACCGTGAAGTACTTAGGCATGCACCTGGACCGGAGGCTCACCTGGCAGAAACATATTAAGACTAAAAGAGATGAGATTAATTTAAAGTACAATGGTCTTTATTGGCTGATGGGCAGAAACTCAAAACTTGCAATGGACAATAAAATTCTCATCTACAAAACGTGATTTGGACATATGGCATACAGCTGTGGGGCGCTGCCTGCGCAACCAACATAACTATATTATAGTGCGTTCAATATAAGATGGCGTGATTCCACTTGAACGCAAACAATATAGGCAAAAAACCAAACACTCGTAGAAGCCATAAACATTTTAAAAGGGCGGGTTCGGTTTTACCTGTTTTGGTGCAGACGAACAAGTCTTGATACTTTTAAATATTATCAACAATAATTTAAAAACAGCTACCTACGTTCAGGTATGCTAAATAAAATACAATAATAAGTTACACACAAATTATTTATTTATAAATGAAGAAATTAAAATACGTGGTTTTACAGTTATGATCTTATGATGATATTTCTTCTGTTTCTGAATTATCTTTGGTACTTTCAGTGTCAGAGTCACTTCCGACATTGATTATAAAGGCCGAACATGGTGTATTTAAAAATCCTTCTTCAATTTTTTTACAGTGATTGCAAGAATTCTTCCACAGAATCGGATCCGAAGTATTAATAATTAATAATGTTACGAATTTTAGTTATGACACTATCTCCAAATATCGAAAATGTACTGACCAATTCGAAGTTCAAACAACAACTGAACTGTGTTAATTTTGCTAAACGGAAAGGTAACAGGTATCAAGATCTTTTGAAGCACCGCCAGCCGCACGTGTTTAGCAAGTGTTTACAAAAATGGGCTCGCCGCGACTTGCTATTGCTAATGACGGTCTCAAGTGGAATCACGCCATCTTATATTGAACGCACTATACAAAGAATGCAGAACAATATACTGAGACAGATATCGAATGCACCTTGGTTCCTCAAAACAACAGAGCTTCACGAAATTCTCGATATGCCAACCGTTAAACAAGAAATTGCTTTGTATGGTGACAAATACAAAGCAAGACTACAAAAGCATCCAAACCAACTTGCGGGGCAACTAACAATCCCAGAAATCACTCGTCGGCTTAAAAAGAGGCGAGACATCTTTGACCGGGATAGTCAGCTTATAGACTGACTAGCTGACTACACGGATAAATGGGATGTACCCCGCTGGGGGTATCACCCGCCTCGAAAATCAGCGTCATCGAATCTGCTTATAGCCAACAGGGCAGATCGCAAGATTTGGATTAGAAAAAAAAAATACGAAATTGAAGGCCTAGGCCGGGGAGTAATTTTGTTTTAATTTTCATTCCACAATTTGTGGCACAGCATTACGGCGTTCAGTGTAACGATTCAACCTCATAAATGGCTTGCTTTTTATGTTTTTGTATTCTAAACTTAAATTAACCCCTATCTGAAAGCTGAAGCTCCTGAGAAGCTTCTAGTCGTCTGAAAATTGAATCCTACCTGAAGGAAAAGCTATTCAATAAAATTAAACAGATAGTAAGCGAGAAAATAAATAATTTATTTACCATAGAAATATCAAATTAATTTTGTTTGTTTTGAAGCTAAAGAACCTTTGACTAATTAATCCAGTAAAATCAAGACTCGATTGTACTAGATATCCACTTTGTTCCTATAAATACTAACTCGTACCAAAGCGAATAGAAAAACCGAGTTAGTTCCGGCCGATCCTACTAGAAAGGTTGGGTTTTATTCTAGTCTAGGTAAATCTATCCTACAGCTACAGAATCTCTCGTTATTTATGTTAAAGTAATCGAGCTTGAGTACTTTAACATACCAAATCATCTCCTAGGATATTGCCGGACGGAAAGAGATTCGGTCAAATAAAAAACCGTCCGACTCCAGGCCTACAATGCCGTAATCTAACCTAGAATTTATTATCTCTGGAACCTAACCTCGAAGACCTATTTAGACCTAAGCTATACGTGATTCGCGCTGGTGAAGTGGCTTGGCGTGTGATTTCGTCTAGTGGTTAGGCCCCGCGTTGTGCGAGTAGACCCAGCCCTTTTCGAGAAGTATGAAGTTTGTATTTCTATAAAGGGAAAAAGTTACACGTTAATTGAAGTTGTACATTAACCCCATTTTAGTAGAACCTATAACTTAAGTAAGACAATTATACCAGTTCCTTAGAATTAATTTACAATTCAGTAGTCTCATTAAGTGATGCACAATTATGGAGGCTAAAGTGGGCATAAATTCCTTGTTATACTAAGTTGTGGGAAGTGATAAATTACGCTATGTGGTAGGTGACGCCCTTTAAACAGACTCGCAATACAATAGTGGTCAACTTGTGTTGGCCATGATGGGATCTCTATTGATGATGATGCGATGACATAATAATGAAAATAATCATGAAGAAGTCAAGATATTGATGATGATGCGATGATATAATAACGAAAATAATCGTAAGTCAAGATATTGATGATGATGCGATGATATAATAATGAAAATAATCATAAGTCAAGATATTGATGATGATGCGATGATAGTCTATTGAAATAGAATATTAGTACATGTTTTACTTCCAGGTACATGAATGACGCAATGTCTAGTATAATATCGATTCTCCCTAACGATGAATCTTAGAGTTGTTAGCGAACTGTAGCGCTCGCCTCTCGCTCGCTCGCGGCTGCTCGTACTCGCTAGTAATCCCACCTCATCTGTTGATTCCGCCTACCCTATCGTTATTTCTATCAAATCTAATACCAATTAGTACTGACTTTTCCTAAGCTATTTATAATACAATTCACCCCCAAAATATCTCAATGGATGTAACACAATGTCTTAGCAACCAATCTCACCCAATCAACTCAAAGGCACTTTATAGTCGGAACAATGTTAAATATACGACAATGCACAGTTGAACTGACGAATGATAATTAATTACCAACCCACTGCGATACTTTTGTTGAGATCCCGATAATAACGACCCCACCTAACAAGATACCTACTTAATTATTGCCGTTACTAAAGCGAAAGTGTTGGATTCCCTTGTAAAATCAACATAGCTAGCTTCACGGTAAGAAGCTTCGGTTAAAGCAAAACGACGGCTTGGCCAGCGAAACTCTTCAGTTTGCAAGACTGAAAGGTCTCACCAACCTTACCTTCGTTGACACATCCGTGACGGAGGCCTAAGCGCGATCATCATCTCTACTGACTAAGAAACCCCTTAACGGGCGAATTCTCGTATTGGTCAGGGTCGTCAATGTGCTCTTTGGATATGGTTGTCCACAACGCTAAGCTCTCGGCCACAGGTGTACATAACTAATTTACTACGCTAGATTTATTCATTCAAGGAATTCCACACAATATATCTATAAGTACATCTGATTACTTCATAAACCAACACAACCGTAACCCTTGTTAAGAGGGTTGTTAGAACTAAGACAGCAGCTCGACCAGTGAGGTCCCTCAATTTGCAAGATTGAAGACTCTCAGCCACTCACTCTGTCTACACATCTATGACTGGCGCTCTAGTGCGGGCACATCTCTGCTGACTAAGAAGCCCCTTTCGGGAGAATTCTCGTGTGGCCAGGGTCCTCAATGTGCCCTGTGGATATGGTTGTCTCGACACCGAGCACACAGCCACGAGTGTATATAACTACTTTATTCAGTTGCGTTAATCTAGTAAAGTAACCACCCATCAGCACCTATACTAACCACCGGATATTAATATGAACTTGTGGTAATATTTGTCGCTTATCCGCATCTTAACAATCTATCCTCATAGTGTAACGCGTACCACGGACCGAGTCAATTGCTATAGCTAGGTTGTCGTATAATAATTGATCACTTTATCTCGTGGGGGCGCACGGGACCCAATCATATCGCAGTGACAAATCAACTAGTAATATATATGTAGAACAAAACAACATTCCTGTAATATCGTCAGTTATTTAACCAATGACCTAGATCCGTTCATAACCTATACATAAACCGCTCGTACTTTATCTAGCATATTCCCCAAACTATATACAGTAGAACTAGATTTCGATACACAAATACAAGTATGATAACGTTGAAATGGTTAGATAATAGCCCAAAAACAAATTAATAAGTTTCAGAATCATTCAATACAGTGATTATAAAGGTCACTCACCAGATTTTAATTTCTTAATAGTGGGACACGTACCCAACGCCTCTCTGGTTCCCAGGGCTCCTGCCCCTTCTGATCTCCCTCGACGCTCGTAACAAGCCAGCTCCTCCGCCATAAATAAATTACAACATAATATTAGCACATATTTTAATAAAGATTTCCCTCATTTGTACCTACAACTAACCACTAGATACTGGTATACAATTAGGAATTATTTACCATTGGACCGTTCCTTAGCGAACATTCATGTACTATAAATAGTTGTCGATTGCAATGACTAGACTAAGATAAGTGTTCACTTCACTTCATGGGAGTATACGGAATCCTAATATGGTGATGTCTTAAGCGCATTTATTAGGTGATAAACCTATTATTCCGTCACATATTAAAAATACACACGTGATAATATAAGATCATATTAGTTCGTGAACAGAAAGATATTGCCTAAATATTAATCACTCAATTCAAGACAATGCGCGCACCAGATAATTACTCCCTAAGAAATTCTAGAATTCACTACGATTAGTCACACTTTAAAATAAAATATTCAATCTCACCAGACGATCGCAAAGGCATTTGCGACCTTACCAAACTCTAATTCCTCTCAGCAACAGCCGTAATGCAGCCCAGCGGTGACCAGCCTTGTTCCGCCTCGAAGTAGTACGCGCCCAGAGGTCAGCCTAGCCTGGCCGCCTTTGCCTTCTGCAGCGTGATCTCCCTTCGACGTCCCATAGAAAAGTGAAACGCTCCTCGGCCCGCCGGGGTATTTATAGCCAACACTAACACGATCACGCCACTAATCCGACTCCTCATCTGAAAATATACCTTAACAAAAGGGTATAAGGCCCATTTTCCAGGGAGCGTTCCTCGCCCCACCGTGCCGATCGATAAGCACTTTTCTCGACTTCGCGGGTAGAATGTCTCTGCAGTTCGCGCGTCCGTCCACGTGTTTTCTTGCTGGCCAGCGATCCATTCCTGCAATTAACCTAAGTAGTCTAATTTATGAATCCATAAATCTAGATCTAGCACACATTAAATGATACACTAATCCAACAATACTGAATTAGTATGCTGAAGTATGTTTTAAACCAATTATTTTGGACGAAACGCGAGTTTTCTACACTTTTAATTGTAGTCTTGATTTTAGCCTAGAATAGCATCTAACGCAATTTATATCTAACTTATTTACATACATAATTAACAGGATGATAACGAATGAAAGCTTCAATCCCTTCATATTTGGACCTGAAACCCACAACGCTAACATCTGTCAATTTAAAAGAGTAATTCCGCCCTTAGATACTATTGAGTCTGAGAGCGGAGCTCTCGGATCGTCTCAATCTGCCCCATGATCATGCACAGCGAGAAATCTACGATTTTGAGCGAAGCATTATCACAATCTAAAACATACCTAAGCAATAAACAAGGAATTGCGACCTATTAATGGTGAATCTTTAAAATAACTTTGAGTAGATAATTTCGTTAACCTACTGTCTTTATACCAAATTTAAATATAATATTACTCTAACTGAAGGCTAGATTTGTTAGCTGTGTCTATTTACATAACTCTCCCAATTAATTCTGACCAATAATCTATGATTATAATTTGCAAAAAATGCCAACCCCATAGCTCGGGAAGTTTAAATTCGTTGATATATCGATCTCTCCAACAAGTGTATTTTAGATGTGTGAATGTTTAACCACTACGTTTGCTTGGTGATGGACGTTGAAGAATAGCCCCTGTATCACCTTGTGCCTCCAGTCACCTTCTGGCTTCCGTCAGCACAAGTTTAGCCACATATCTCGGCTGATGACACACATACCCATCCCTACGGTACCACCTTGAGTCCACAGATGCCCCCTGGCCACCACAAACTCAAGTTTAGCCACATATCTCGGCTGGCAATACAAACCCCTATACTGCATCACCTTGCACCTCCAGTTGCCTTCTGGCTTCCGTCAGTACAAGTTAGGCCACATATCTCGGCCGATGACACAATATAATTATCTTCTAGCTTCACCTTGAGCCCACAGATGCCCCCTGGCCACTACAAACTCAAGTTAGACCACATATCTCGGTCGGCGCCGCTAGAAAACTTCCCCAGAATACTCCCATTCGCACAAAGTACTAGGTTGTGAGCCCAATAGATCCTAATGACCACGATGTTGCACTAACACCCCGAACCCTCAGATACCTTCTGGCTACCAAGGATCCAGGTTCGACCACATATCTCGGTTTATGTTATTACAATAACTCCCCATGCGAACAGCAGAACACTGAGTACACAGATAACCACCAAGCAAACCCAGTGGAGAATGTTTCTTCTTGACTAGGATATCCGACTTCAGACTGTATTCCACACTAGAGGCAAACTGTTCATAAACTACTGGGTTAATTTTGCATTAATCCCTTCAATGTCCTGACAGCACCATCAAACCATTAACGATAGTGATAATACTGACAAAACATCAAACAAACTTTAACTTTAATCGTCGTTCGCGATGATACTCTATCTCTATACCGAACGTGACCCAGTCGCACACAGTAACATTCATCAACCCCGTGAGGTCTCTAGGAAGTGCCTTGACATCCTATAGAGAATCCGACTACATGCGTCCAAGCCCCACCCAGCTTTACTGTAGAAATGTCGTAACTACTATAAAATACGTTTGCATCTCAAATACAAAATGCAACACTTCACCATCGTGTAAGAATAACAGCCTTACTAAATTTAATTTCAACAAACCATGTTCATTGAACCCTTGCAAGATTGTAATCTTGACATTGCAAATTACTTAACATATAATAGGAAATTCCTGATAAATTCCCAGTAATGGAAGTTAAAATATTATTACTTAAGTTTCAGAATGAATGTTCGTTGACAAATCATCCCGAAGAATATGGTGTCGGAAGTATCCTTGCCACGAAGAGATGTGTAGGACGAAGATAAGACTAGCTTAGCCTTTCAGCTTAGCTTCTGTAGAGTATAGTGTCGCCACAGTTAGTCACACAAGGACCTTGTCATTTTATGACTTTAACCTAACCAAACTATAACTGCGGAAACACCGGTGTAAAATGGTTTGGAGAGATCAATCAGTACCAACAAACCTAGGTTGCACTGCGAACTCCGACCAGTCGGTAAAAGCCCATTGTTATCATACAATCACACTTTCAGCACTACCTCTCACGTGGACTCATACATCTCTTAACTCAACGAACACACACATATACCCTCCCAACCTAATTAATCCCCTTGCCCTAAACACGACTTAGACCAACTAAACGGAATCCGACAGTACAACCACATTAATGATATATAATGTTCTTCCCAAGTTATATGCTATGAGAATTTACATTTACTTTATAAGACGAGAAAATTATGATATGAAGAGTAGAACAAAGTGATAATATAATATTACTACTTTACTTATTTTGCAAAACAAAATTTTACTGCTTTAATTGATCCGCACAGCCCTATTCGCACACAGCCAACTAACCTGCCCTTCATATGTTTGAAGATTATAAAAGACAGTAAGTCAAACTTAATTAACCCTCCTAGAGTAACCCGTAAATATCAAAATTTTAAGCCATATCCCATTTACCATTTACCTATCAGTCATTAATTAAATAACTGCCCCCCATTCTCACAACTTAAATAATTTTATAGTTGGATCTCAAATTTTCGTAATACTATAATTTATGTAGTAAATACCAGACAAATTGCAATACATAATTCATAAGTTTAAAATTAGTCTTACGCCAATACCATATATTGTGCAAACGTAAGATTCGCCGGTTACTAAATGAAGATTACACCCACGCCCTATTAGGACCCACATAAATTTAACGCCTGATGTCAATATTGTATTGACAAACGCATCATACATCTTAAGATATACCTGTAATAAATGGATTATTTCATGTAAATATTTAACGTTGTTTATGCACTACCTAGCGCATAACATGTGGACATAATATATAACCATATTCCAAGCTCGAGATAAATTTAAGCCGGAATAATTATAACTGCGTAAGGTCCTAACCACTAGACGATCACGGCCTTCATCTCCTTTCCTTTATTATGAACTCCATCCCTGTTGTCATAAGATCCCTGTAAGTTTCAATAATTAGTATTCAATCGGTGCTTGAAATTCCGCTCCCGCAACTGCAACTGCCTTCACGCTGTCATAACATCGTCGCCTTTAGCCCCCCGTCGGTATCGTAATTCAAAATATACAATCACAAGCTAATCGAATACGATAGCCGCGACCTCTTCTTCTCCAAAGCCAACCCTGCCCTCTTGAACTCCAAATTTAGCCCCAAAATTTGAAATCTGCATCCGTGCATTACTCGAAAATGATACTCGCGCCGATTTTTTCTTTCAAACATTTTATCAGCCATCCTGGATTCCAAACTAATCTTAAATCTAGAACCTGCATTCCCGTATAACTTGAAAATGATACCCGTCAGGAATCCCTTAAAAACAAGATGAGCCGCGATCTAAAATTTCAACTTAAGTATCTAAAATTTGACACGCACGACAATAGGTTATCTGATTCCCCCTTTATACCTATGAGACGTCAATCCGCCGTATACCTACTTTCTCCGAAAGGAAGGGATGACAAGAACAAAATTAAAATTTCCCGCCAACTCAAAAAAAAATAATAAATTTATACCATCTAGTACTTAATTTATCAGTCATTCCTGTCCCGTTATCCTGTAACTTATTTTACGTCGTCCTAAAAGTCCACGTACAATATCTCTAGACACCGCAATTCGTAACAACTAAATATTGGGATATAACCGCTAGTACTCTTCGGGGGAGTCCTGTCTAACAGTAGCTGTCTACCGGCTGATATGATGACGATGGTAACGATGACTCAGCGCTGCGGGTATAGATCTACTTTCGCTAGTGGTGAAAGGTGAGGTGAGGTGAGGTGCTTCCCTAGTACGCCCAGAATAACAGCCCAGCTGGTAGCGAGACAATCCCGCGGTCATTGCGCCAACCTTGATATTCGCCAATGCAGAACGACTCGACTCAAATCGATTTATTGCTTACAGCCAGTATAACCTGGTCTCTAACCTCTCAATATCAATATAAGACCAGGGGTCAGTGCTAATTTTGCCACCCCCAACGCGGCGATCCCGAATCTACCTTAATAGCTACCGGTATAATCTATCGTGAACTACATCTTTGACAATTTATTGACTTAGGAATATTTCTGACGACAAATATTATGCATTAAAAATACCTAATTTCCCATATTACAACCAACCATTTTGTTAATATTTTATAACAAGTACCTAATTTGTTGTTGAACAACCTATATAGGCGCCTTTAATTAACGTCCAACCTGATTTAAAGAAGTAAAATACAACCCATCTAAGAGCCCTCCCCTTTTTGAAAGTCGGTTAACCTTATCGACGCACGACCTCCCGTGAGCGCACACTATTGATACGCCTTACGACCTCGACTACATAATATCTTATTTACAAACTTACAAGTTGCCTATTCTATTCTAGTTTTAAGCACGGAATCAAGCATAAAGTACTAAATTTCCCCCTTTTTTTTTTAAATATCTAGTGTGAAACGAACAACGCGAAGTACTTACGGTTCCATTCGCGCGATTTGAACCAGCGGTGAGTTGATCGCGTAACTATTCTTAACACAGACTATAACTTTACTTATTCTACTTTTTATTATTTATTTGATATTTATCGTCTAAAATGTTAACTAAAATTGTGGTAGTACCCTTGCAAAAGCTATCATACCGAATGGATTAAAGACAACCAACTACGCTAATCCTCCCGCGATACAAGCGATAATGGCCCTACAAACGATAATGTACACCCAACATAATGCGCGACTCAATTTCAATGGGATGTCTACAAATTTTGGTATGAATACAAACACTTACTAGGATTTCTCATTTGGATATAATGTAGTATCAGAGTATTTTATAATCACAATGCTAACCCCAATTACAAAAGGCCCCTTATAAATCGACGCGAATTCTGACATTGGTAGGACCTGTAAATCACATTTATAGTTTAATAACTTTAAACGCAGGGAAATTAATCATTAGATTTATCAACTAGACACAACGTACTGGCAAGGTCTATCTAATAAAAGGTCCTAGTTTAATGTTAGTAGGCAAGGAAAATCCGTCTAAGTAAATATGAACTCTCTTGTCAAAAAAAATTAACATAATTTCCAATATCTCACTTGCCTGATACACAGTTTATAAATGTAAGATGCTCTTGTAACGCGTAAATGATTTGACTCGAAACCGAATTAACCCCTTCATTCCGCCACCGTATCCCACATGACAAAACCCCATTAGAATTAAAATACCACCTCTAAGTAGGCTCAGGATTTATATATTCACAACTCCTAATTTTTCCTAAACCGTAACAACCGTTTAAACACGCCACTTGGCCGTACATTAAAGCCTCACCACAGATCTTAACCCAAATCAGCAAATGTCAAATTCCCGCGGCCTCGCTATACAAATTTTGTAAACAACATTCATCGTAATTAATCAAATAATTTAATAACTAGTGTCTAGATTGCTATTATTTGAAGGAATAAATTGCTCCAGTTACGTCTGACTTGTATAGTACTACAACGAGCGTTTTGCCTCCTATTTCAGCCTATTCCAACGTGTCATTACTCGTGTTTGGGTCAATATTGTGTATTATTATTTAAAGTTAGTTTTAAAGTGAAGTTAGTGAAACAATGAATACTGTGCTACCAGGAACTCGACTAGTGTGTGTCTAGTCAACCGACCGTAAGTAATTCCTTCTTCTAAAATCTCCCCATTTTAATCCATAAGGCCTATTTTAATCCAGCACTGAATTAAATAAAGGTACTAACCTCTTTTAAACGGATATGAAAGAACGGAAAGCAACCGCGATCTTACTCATGCGACAATTAATCCATCGGCCGACTACTTATTTCTTACATGGATGAGAGAAATATCACTTGCGTTCGTCGCTAGCATCAAAATATCCCCGCCACGGGTCGAATTAATTTTCCTACGTGACCAATATTTGACCTATTTTGCGCTAGTTTTGTAACCGAACTTGAAAATATGCCCTAATACGAATATCGTTTATAAACAACCATACTTTCTGTTCAATAAACCTACGCGAGTGCCTCGATGATAATTTTATGCATCCGTAAAATTATACCGCAGACCCTTAAATAATACTTAAGTACAACCTCTTCCATTAACCGGTAGTCATTTTTGTCATAAAGGCACTTTATGGGAAAAAAAATAGACAGACCTTATGTCGTAGACAAATACACAATTTGATGAATACCTAAATCGCATAATGTTAAAACTGTAAACGGCTAAATATATAACTGTCCCTAATTACCCTTAACTTACTCCAACCATTGTAAAATTCGTTCAATTTAATAACCAAAGGTTTAAAAGCCCACAATATTGTTAGTAAAGCAAAAATAAAAAAAACACAAAAAGATTTTTCCGTACCGGGGATCGAACCCGGACGCTCGCGATTCATAGCCCGCCGGACACACCAATCGTCCAGTGCGCTGTTAAGATAACTTGCGAAATTAACGACCCATTTCGAAATTCACATTACCTCAACAATGACTAGAGAGGTGGAACAGTTAGTTTACATACTCCAGTATCACATACTAAGGTAACCAATTTAAAGTGCCATGCGATATATACGACTCCTGCCTTAAGGTACATAATAATAATAACACGTGCACAACTTGGTATTACTAATATAATTTCTCCGAATTGCCCTGTTACCATATAATGTAAACATGGCGAATATCTTTCGTAACCTGACGTGAACCGGTACATATATGGTATTTGTCTGACAAACTCTAATCTTTCGGTTTCAGACTGAGACAACTATCCATCTTATACTTGACAAATTCTGAAACCATTGTTTAAAATACGTAAGTAATAAATTTTACTATCAACGTAACTATCAATGAATTGTTCCGTACTATATTTACTTACTATACCTACCTACATTTAAATTGCATTCAGCCCTTTTGATAGAACCCATGACTTTAACACTACCTTATTAATAATTAAGTGCGTTGCGGTTAATCAATTTCATGCCCTACACACATTGTCTTACAATTCTAAGCCTTCTGCCCCCCTTTCTTAGAGCTGAATCTCCCGTGAGATTCGGAAATCCCTATCAGCGAAGTCTTTCGCCTCAGAACCTGAGTATCAAAGTTATTCGCTAACTAATAATGTCGTACCGTAGATCACGCGTGCTTGGTTTTGCATATATAAATATGAAAACCTAACTTGACTGGAATTATAATTAATTATTTAAATTACTCTGAAACTTCACAAACCCCGCTCTATAATTATGACTCACGAAGTAACTAAACCAGACAGACGGATTTCGGAATATCCTTATTCAATGAATTCGTTTTATTTCATTCGCTTGCCAACACGTGTTACCTTTTTTATTTTATTTTTTTATTTATTTTATTTATTTATTTCAGTACAGCAACTATTTTTACAGGTTGACCTAATACAATAGCGCCTTAATCTTATATCTATATATATATCTATTATTACTTACTTACTTATTTTCTAATTCGAACGTTCGTAAGTACGTTAGCGTTAATTAAGCTACTGATTACAATGAAATTCGCTATACCTACAGTGTGTGATGGGTCTAAAACTTTATTTCGCTAAGTTTGGTAAGGCGCAATCTATCTATTATATTTTTCATTACATTGTACCTACGTAAACCCGCGTGACGCTTAAAGGTACTTAACATACCTATTAGAATTGACCAATATAAAATATGTAGGCTCTAATTAGTTCTTATATTTAGCCCGCAACCTCCACACAAAGCTAATTTTGTCGCATACTAATTCCATATTTTTAATTCGTTGATATGAGTTCCGGCCCGTTAGAGAAATCAGACCGCGCTGAGGACACAACCGTTTATCAATCCCAAGTAGACACTTCCTTGTTGTCTATGTTCCTTTAATACATCCGACACGAAACCCCTAAATTCTGTATAAGTACATGTAAATCACATACTTATGTGGCAACATGGCTAACATACCTCACCCGACTTGCGATACATTTAGGAATGGTGGTCGTTTAAGCTTTATTTCCATGTCCGACATATAAACTAAATAACATTTTGCGACTAATATTTAGTGGCCAATACATCTTGAACTGTACCCCTATACAAAACGTGAGCAAAGAAGTATCCACCTCAAAAGTAAAGCAACTATATTATTACCTAGTTATTAGAAATAATTTACACTATGCTATTATCATAAAGTTACTATCAATATTAACGCATCTAACTGGCTACATCACTTTCCATGCCAAAATATTTTACGTGCGACGCGCTTTATTTAAGATCGACCTTAATGCATTACATAAATATTTATCCTATGAACCTAAAACTGTTCACCCATTCCACCAAATTATAAGCGAACGCGACATATAGTTAATCAATATTACTCCTTTATCATCAAATTAAACAACAATTTCCCGCCAAAAATCTTTACAATTACCGGCGCCGCGACGTCGCCTGATTCCAAGATGGCTGCCAGAACCTAAGTTCGATGTTTAAAATTGTTTTTAGTTTGCGCGCGGGCTTCAACGAGCCGAATTCTCGCATATTCAGGCCTATTATTTAATCAGTTTAAAGTGTTTTACTGTGGTTTAGTGTGTATTCAAACATGCATCAATGCAGTGATAATAGGACTAGTGCTAAATATAAAGTGAATCGTGATAAAGTGGCCGCGTATTTATGTGGAAATGTGCGTCCTACCATGTCAGGAATGTACCTCTATGGAGTTAGCCAGGTATTTAAGTGCCCTTGACTTGTTGTCTAACTTCAACCCTGTCACTATTTTAACCCTGCCAAAGTGGTTTTATGTACCACCGAATTTAAAAATTGAAATCTCACGCGTACATACAACCGGTTCACTGACTCACGATGACAACCATTTAAATACCTACACACAGCTTACCTTTTGACCTTAATGCCCTAACAACAAAGTCTATTATTTATCTAGTATTTGAATTTCTAGTCGGAACTAATCCGATACGAATGCGCATTTTTTGTAACCGATAACCGCTCCAGTTTCCTATCATTTTAACTGGTTAATGAATATCACTCGCGCGAATTACCTACTTATCTATTCTTACAATTACTTTCCTTACAAGGACGATTACGTAGAAAATATCCGCAAGGTTATAGGTACTTAAGATTTCGGACAATCGTAGCGATCGAGTTAACGTAAACGCCGAAAATTGGATTCAATTTTACTAGGTCAACAACTAACTAGGTATAAACGCGTCCAAATGTACCTACTTTTCTCCCATAGCTTACGAAAGTTACCTATAACTCTATGTGATGAGTTCTTTAGTATGTTCCTAAGTCCTTGGTACTATAATCATCCACCGGTACTTTCCTAACCGCTTTCTTAACGAATAATTGCCTAAAATGTGGGACAGAATGTCAATGACCTCAACACTATTCTTGCGAACTCAAATGCAACAATTGAATATGAAGGATGAAATAATCGTAGTTAAATACATAATATGCTAATATAACAAAATACTATCTTGAGGTAACCTTATTCCGTTTTATTTTATTTTTATTTTATTTTGGAATAAAAACATTATACCTAAACTTTATTATACCTAACTACTACCGCAACCGCCTGATGTATATGGAACCTACTTAATTGTGCTATGGCATTGGCAGATTGTAAGGCCATTCCGTATGACATTCCTGCCCCCCTTTTATACAAATTTCGCGTAGGCGCTACTTTTACACTACTGCCCGATGAAAAGAGTATTTACTATTACGCTTCTACTTAATTCTTAAATTAGACTCACTTTCCGACTTCCGTTCGGCCTAAAATTTCGCACGAATGTATAAATCACATGACAAATTAAAGTTATGATGACAAGGAACTAATCTGATGCTGGGGTTTGAAGATGGGCCTAGGAACTTCGTGATACAATGACACAAACCCATCGAGTTTGGGCTCGTTAGAATCGTCTCAATGAGCAGTTGGTAAACATATGTAGAAAAGTACAGTCGGGAATAAAAATGTGTACCCCCAATTGAATTTCTGTCAAAATAATATTAGCCCTCCGTCTACAACAACATTATTTCTATGCATATTTTTCATAGTTTAGTGTGATATAACTTATTGATTAGTAATTCACCTACGTACCGCGCGTGAAAATCCCTTTGAAATTAAAAAAGTAGATAGAAAATCCTGAAAATAATACACAACACAACATAAAAAAAATACAAACTCCATCTCTCTATCTACTCCACGGCAACAAAATGTGGGTTATTTGTATAACTCACACACAGAAAAATCTGTAAATAAATTTAATTAGCCCTTTCACCAAGCGAATCACGTAAAAAAAAATTATTTTTCCTTTTATTATAATTTTTTTTATATATATTTTTTTTTTAATTGAAAATACTCTATTCTGTAGTAACCCGGGATACTAAAAAGTGAATTTAAACCTTATTTTCATCCTGATCACGGCCTCACCAAAATGTAACGATTCAACCTCATAAATGGCTTGCTTTTTATGTTTTTGTATTCTAAACTTAAATTAACCCCTATCTGAAAGCTGAAGCTCCTGAGAAGCTTCTAGTCGTCTGAAAATTGAATCCTACCTGAAGGAAAAGCTATTGAATAAAATTAAACAGATAGTAAGCGAGAAAATAAATAATTTATTTACCATAGAAATATCAAATTAATTTTGTTTGTTTTGAAGCTAAAGAACCTTTGACTAATTAATCCAGTAAAATCAAGACTCGATTGTACTAGATATCCACTTTGTTCCTATAAATACTAACTCGTACCAAAGCGAATAGAAAAACCGAGTTAGTTCCGGCCGATCCTACTAGAAAGGTTGGGTTTTATTCTAGTCTAGGTAAATCTATCCTACAGCTACAGAATCTCTCGTTATTTATGTTAAAGTAATCGAGCTTGAGTACTTTAACATACCAAATCATCTCCTAGGATATTGCCGGACGGAAAGAGATTCGGTCAAATAAAAAACCGTCCGACTCCAGGCCTACAATGCCGTAATCTAACCTAGAATTTATTATCTCTGGAACCTAACCTCGAAGACCTATTTAGACCTAAGCTATACGTGATTCGCGCTGGTGAAGTGGCTTGGCGTGTGATTTCGTCTAGTGGTTAGGCCCCGCGTTGTGCGAGTAGACCCAGCCCTTTTCGAGAAGTATGAAGTTTGTATTTCTATAAAGGGAAAAAGTTACACGTTAATTGAAGTTGTACATTAACCCCATTTTAGTAGAACCTATAACTTAAGTAAGACAATTATACCAGTTCCTTAGAATTAATTTACAATTCAGTAGTCTCATTAAGTGATGCACAATTATGGAGGCTAAAGTGGGCATAAATTCCTTGTTATACTAAGTTGTGGGAAGTGATAAATTACGCTATGTGGTAGGTGACGCCCTTTAAACAGACTCGCAATACAATAGTGGTCAACTTGTGTTGGCCATGATGGGATCTCTATTGATGATGATGCGATGACATAATAATGAAAATAATCATGAAGAAGTCAAGATATTGATGATGATGCGATGATATAATAACGAAAATAATCGTAAGTCAAGATATTGATGATGATGCGATGATATAATAATGAAAATAATCATAAGTCAAGATATTGATGATGATGCGATGATAGTCTATTGAAATAGAATATTAGTACATGTTTTACTTCCAGGTACATGAATGACGCAATGTCTAGTATAATATCGATTCTCCCTAACGATGAATCTTAGAGTTGTTAGCGAACTGTAGCGCTCGCCTCTCGCTCGCTCGCGGCTGCTCGTACTCGCTAGTAATCCCACCTCATCTGTTGATTCCGCCTACCCTATCGTTATTTCTATCAAATCTAATACCAATTAGTACTGACTTTTCCTAAGCTATTTATAATACAATTCACCCCCAAAATATCTCAATGGATGTAACACAATGTCTTAGCAACCAATCTCACCCAATCAACTCAAAGGCACTTTATAGTCGGAACAATGTTAAATATACGACAATGCACAGTTGAACTGACGAATGATAATTAATTACCAACCCACTGCGATACTTTTGTTGAGATCCCGATAATAACGACCCCACCTAACAAGATACCTACTTAATTATTGCCGTTACTAAAGCGAAAGTGTTGGATTCCCTTGTAAAATCAACATAGCTAGCTTCACGGTAAGAAGCTTCGGTTAAAGCAAAACGACGGCTTGGCCAGCGAAACTCTTCAGTTTGCAAGACTGAAAGGTCTCACCAACCTTACCTTCGTTGACACATCCGTGACGGAGGCCTAAGCGCGATCATCATCTCTACTGACTAAGAAACCCCTTAACGGGCGAATTCTCGTATTGGTCAGGGTCGTCAATGTGCTCTTTGGATATGGTTGTCCACAACGCTAAGCTCTCGGCCACAGGTGTATATAACTAATTTACTACGCTAGATTTATTCATTCAAGGAATTCCACACAATATATCTATAAGTACATCTGATTACTTCATAAACCAACACAACCGTAACCCTTGTTAAGAGGGTTGTTAGAACTAAGACAGCAGCTCGACCAGTGAGGTCCCTCAATTTGCAAGATTGAAGACTCTCAGCCACTCACTCTGTCTACACATCTATGACTGGCGCTCTAGTGCGGGCACATCTCTGCTGACTAAGAAGCCCCTTTCGGGAGAATTCTCGTGTGGCCAGGGTCCTCAATGTGCCCTGTGGATATGGTTGTCTCGACACCGAGCACACAGCCACGAGTGTATATAACTACTTTATTCAGTTGCGTTAATCTAGTAAAGTAACCACCCATCAGCACCTATACTAACCACCGGATATTAATATGAACTTGTGGTAATATTTGTCGCTTATCCGCATCTTAACAATCTATCCTCATAGTGTAACGCGTACCACGGACCGAGTCAATTGCTATAGCTAGGTTGTCGTATAATAATTGATCACTTTATCTCGTGGGGGCGCACGGGACCCAATCATATCGCAGTGACAAATCAACTAGTAATATATATGTAGAACAAAACAACATTCCTGTAATATCGTCAGTTATTTAACCAATGACCTAGATCCGTTCATAACCTATACATAAACCGCTCGTACTTTATCTAGCATATTCCCCAAACTATATACAGTAGAACTAGATTTCGATACACAAATACAAGTATGATAACGTTGAAATGGTTAGATAATAGCCCAAAAACAAATTAATAAGTTTCAGAATCATTCAATACAGTGATTATAAAGGTCACTCACCAGATTTTAATTTCTTAATAGTGGGACACGTACCCAACGCCTCTCTGGTTCCCAGGGCTCCTGCCCCTTCTGATCTCCCTCGACGCTCGTAACAAGCCAGCTCCTCCGCCATAAATAAATTACAACATAATATTAGCACATATTTTAATAAAGATTTCCCTCATTTGTACCTACAACTAACCACTAGATACTGGTATACAATTAGGAATTATTTACCATTGGACCGTTCCTTAGCGAACATTCATGTACTATAAATAGTTGTCGATTGCAATGACTAGACTAAGATAAGTGTTCACTTCACTTCATGGGAGTATACGGAATCCTAATATGGTGATGTCTTAAGCGCATTTATTAGGTGATAAACCTATTATTCCGTCACATATTAAAAATACACACGTGATAATATAAGATCATATTAGTTCGTGAACAGAAAGATATTGCCTAAATATTAATCACTCAATTCAAGACAATGCGCGCACCAGATAATTACTCCCTAAGAAATTCTAGAATTCACTACGATTAGTCACACTTTAAAATAAAATATTCAATCTCACCAGACGATCGCAAAGGCATTTGCGACCTTACCAAACTCTAATTCCTCTCAGCAACAGCCGTAATGCAGCCCAGCGGTGACCAGCCTTGTTCCGCCTCGAAGTAGTACGCGCCCAGAGGTCAGCCTAGCCTGGCCGCCTTTGCCTTCTGCAGCGTGATCTCCCTTCGACGTCCCATAGAAAAGTGAAACGCTCCTCGGCCCGCCGGGGTATTTATAGCCAACACTAACACGATCACGCCACTAATCCGACTCCTCATCTGAAAATATACCTTAACAAAAGGGTATAAGGCCCATTTTCCAGGGAGCGTTCCTCGCCCCACCGTGCCGATCGATAAGCACTTTTCTCGACTTCGCGGGTAGAATGTCTCTGCAGCTCGCGCGTCCGTCCACGTGTTTTCTTGCTGGCCAGCGATCCATTCCTGCAATTAACCTAAGTAGTCTAATTTATGAATCCATAAATCTAGATCTAGCACACATTAAATGATACACTAATCCAACAATACTGAATTAGTATGCTGAAGTATGTTTTAAACCAATTATTTTGGACGAAACGCGAGTTTTCTACACTTTTAATTGTAGTCTTGATTTTAGCCTAGAATAGCATCTAACGCAATTTATATCTAACTTATTTACATACATAATTAACAGGATGATAACGAATGAAAGCTTCAATCCCTTCATATTTGGACCTGAAACCCACAACGCTAACATCTGTCAATTTAAAAGAGTAATTCCGCCCTTAGATACTATTGAGTCTGAGAGCGGAGCTCTCGGATCGTCTCATCAGCCATGAAAATTTGTTTGATTCTTGGAGTTTTTGAAAAAAGCACTATTCATACCTGGCCGTGAAAAGGGTTTGCCGGCTTCGTATCATATACCTACTCAACCAGCAAGCCCTGTTTCTCAGCGTCTGCAGTAACGTACTATTAAAAACAAAGTTTTAACCGATTTCAATAGGGAACATTACGCAAAGCTCTGCGTAGGGGGCGACACTAACACAACCCGTAAACAAACCGCCATGACGTACAATGTCATATTTATTAACCTAACAAACAATAACAAATAATTGATGAAAACGCGTTAAACTACAATAGTTTTATTATCATTCGTGTGTAAAATACCTGTACTGTGATATGAAAACGACATCCTATAGCCATTTAAAGGTAGATGAGGGCTTTTTTTTGCTTTACGACGTATTGACGTTTCCCATAGTTTTCGTATCATCGTTTCCTTCGGAAATGAATGATGCCCTTCATTCTTGCATCCACAATTACGCAGCACTGATGCATTTTATTTATTGAAATATTCTCTTCCCTATTTGATCTAGAGCTTTGAAGGACTTGTCAAAGTTGTCAAAAAAACTGTTTACTAATTGTGATAGTGCTGCACTCTGGCGGCAGAACATTGCAGTAATGTTCCCTATTCAGTGCTCCGCCAAGCCAAATACATGGACCTTTCCACTTTAAGTAGGTACCTAAACACTTTTATGGTAGATATTGAAATTAGTTAGTTGCCAAACACCACTAGATATGAAGCTAGTCATCCGATCCGATCCAATTACTGGATCAAACGACCTGCTTCCATTAGTTCCATAATGCAGTCGATCCAATTCATTGGAACCCCATTACTATACAAACGATTACGCTTCACTTCACACAATCGGAGAACCTGGAGGCCAATCTGACTTGACATATTGCATATAGTCAGCAGCAGAAGTAGCTAAGCGGACCGCGTGTTCAAAATTATATACACACGCCTTTATTCTTAAGAAATTAAGAGCGTATGTACATAGATAATTTTTTACAGTACATTTTCGCCGTAAAACGTGACGATACAACCTATCGTGCTAGGGCCACAGAGCTCCCGAGTACGCGCTGTGTTGAGAGTGAGAAACCTACATCAGGGGGCACGGGAGTGCCCCCGCCAAGTAGAATAATACAAAGAGGCACGGCCGTACCATTCTTTTCTAGAATTTGTATCTTCCGGTCAACACAGTGAATCCTGAAATCATTAATGGGTCAGCAACCCGCTTATGAACCCTCTGGCTGGAGCCACAAGCGTCCACAGAAATATATTTATTTGGTATCACAAAGAAGTTAGCAGAGGCTCTAGTATAAGTTTTATCGATACATATACGTTTTCGAACGCGTTTGCGTTTAGTTTCAATTTGTATGGCAACGCGTAGTTCCTAATAGTTACCACCAGGGGCGCTGTTCGCGTTACCATACAAATTGAAACTAAACGCAAACGCGTTCGAAAACGTATTGTTACGATAAAACTTATACTAGAGCCTCAGGCCGCTGTGGTCTTATTTGAAAAAGAAATCCTATGAGATGTAAGCGGAATTGTCTTAGCAGAGATTCGGCAAGTCAAGGCGACTCGAAATACTCGAATCAAGAATACGCAACTCGACTCGACTCGCTGGCTAGCGTACTCGAAGCCGCCATCCGCGACTGGTTGATCCAAGTCGAGTCAACTGGATCTTCGTTTCAAATTAGCGGCCGAATCAACTCGAGTTATCCGAGTAGGAAAACAGAAATCAATAAAGGGTAATAAAAGGCTGCTCAGCACTCTTGTGTTTCTTCAGCGGGCGTCGCATGGTTGCTATTGGATCACTTAGCACTCGCATACTTGTCAGTACGTGACAGACGTCTACCCATAGACCCATAGCGATAAGTTATAAAATAGCAACAATGCTACGCCCGCAGGAATCGTAAGCGTACCTCCTACATACGATCTATTCATCCTTACGTGTCTTATATCATGTAAAGTTTACATTGTAAACAAACACTTCTCGAAGACATTATCACACTTTTCTCTGGGATTACACAATAATCATCACTAAAAATGTTATTGTATACTTAGAGAAACTCACAGAGTATCAAAATCAACCAAGTAACCACTGAAAAATATAATTTATACTAAGATTTTCTTCAACGAAGTAACGAACGGATGATCACAAAAGAATCTAACATAACGATGTCTAGATATGTCTATGAATCACACCATGTATATTTTATCGTTATTTCCAATCACTATCACTTACTACAATTCTTGGTCAAGTCCTGCAAACTCGAAGAATTGCAGGATTTTGTTGAACTCAAGAAATTTGATCTCCTCCGGGCACATGATGTGTTTGCCCAAGAAGGAGTTACGACGCACATGAGGCAAGGGCAATCGGTTAGGATGTGTGTAGGCGTCTCCTCTGCTTCAAAGCAGAATCTGCCCTGCCTTGTGTCACACAGTCCTATCGTTTGCATGTGCTTATTTAGGCGGCAGTGCCCAGTAAGCACCCTGATCAGCATGCGTAGGCGGTTCCTTCTTAGCGCCAAGGCGTCAGAAGACGCCTTTTTGCTAAAGGCTCTAATAAGTGCCTTGGAATGTTTCAGTCCTGGATTAGCTCTCCAGGCCTGAACGGTCTTGTAGAAACAATAGGCTTTTAGAGTGAGCTTGGTTAGACTTTTAGGGATACCACAGAACGGCTCTGGTCCGCAGTGTGTTCCCTTCGCCCCCGCTTGTGCAAGCTCAATTTTCATTTCCCTCGATACCTGCATGCCCGACGTAAAATTACCTTGTTTTTGGCACCCAGGTCATTCAATAGTTCCCGGCAGTTCTCGACCAGCCTCGACGTTGTGACGTTAGAGGTAAGAGCCAAGAGAGCCGCCTGGCTATCCGAGTGGATATAAATAGTATGATTGAGGAAGGCGCTTTGCAGATTCGTTGTCGCACATTCTAAGTAGAATGGCGTATACCTCTGCCTGGAATATAGAAGTGTGCTTACCCAGATTCAGACTGGATGGAAGACTGGATAGGACACGTAAGAATACGTCGTCCATTTACTTAGCATGCCGTAGTGATATAACTGCTTCTTAGATTTAATGGTCTACAGGCTACGAGCGCCTCAGGGAGCAGCCATAGGCCTTTCATTGTATTCTTAACCTCATTACCGCTCTATTTGGACAGTTCATTAAATTTAATTTGCGCGACTGCAATTAGCGACCACTATTGTGTGTACCGGATAATTATGCCGACTATACAATACTGAGCCGAGGCCGGGAAACACCTTTTTGTACAGTCTAAACTATATTCTACAAATAGTTTAGCTGACGTTATATTACATGTCGTCATTTATGTTGTTATATCGTTAAGAAATCCATTATCATAGATTGCAATTAATGTTATCATGAAACGAACTCATTAAAAGATAAAATAAAAACCTTAAATGAACGAAAGTAACCTAATATTAAGAAAATAAATCGAAAAAGGTCTCCAAGGTCGGATCTCTGCGGAAGGGTTCCATAAGGTGTGTACCATAAGACTGGCTGCGTTCCCGTTGTGCAGGGCACGATTGAGCCCTGTGGTCTCCGGATACTTTGACAATTTTTTTTAAAGTTCGCCAAATAATCGCAGGGTTCTTATTGGAAATTAATGAAAATATTCTGTATTGTGAGATAAACAATTAAAAAATATAATTTGAAATTAGGAACACTTGTAAAGAAGGTTTGTACCTATGGAAAATGATTTTTTTTATATGGAAAATGAAAAATAAAATTATAATATGCGTTTTTATTTTCTTTGACTTTGATTTCGAAAATTATAATTTTAACATAATGGCGACTCCATAGATTCTCCATAGAACCACGGCACGCTACTAAAATTCCCAAGCCTAGCTTATCCCTAGATACCTACCCGGTTCTTAACAATGATAAATCCTGAAATCAATAAAGGGTCGGCAAAGCACTCGTGGCTCCCTCTGGAAATGGCGAGCGTCCATAGGTTACGGTGTCCGTCTAAAGGCCTCCACACACCGGTCGCGGGCGCGGGCTTCAAACACACATAGAACGCGGGCCCGCGTTCGGTGTGTGATTGAAGTGTAGTTTCAATGTTTTACAACTTGCGCGGGCCCGCGCCCGACGCGCGCACGACCCGCGCCCGCGACCGGTGTGTGGAGGCCTTAACAGTCAAGCCGTATGCTGGTTTTCCGTATGTAGGTATTTATTGTATTGCACAATGTCATTATTATGTTTAAGTAACAGGGACCTCTTATCTTAAAACTATGTTTAATCATTACAATATTAAATATGTAAACGTATTACGTACCTAATAATAAACGGGAAAAACCCATCTTATCGCAGTGAACCTAAAATTATTCCAATAATATGAGGAAGGAAATGTGTATTTTTAACCGACTACATACCACAATCTGTCACAGTCATCGCTTTGCGTTCTGACTGGAAAGCAGTATTTTCATTATTTACTTGTGTATAAAAAGAACTCTGTATCGTCGTGCAGCCAAGCAGGTTAGTAATCAGCTCATTGCTTAGAATAGAATAGAACAAAAATAGTACAGATGTAGTGCATAATTGTTTTCAACACATTTGCTCGTAACGTGCCTCTTATTGTGCCGCTTTTGGGATCATAATCCTGGGTATTAAACACGCGTGTTTAATAACATTACGACACTCGTGTAGTTATGTTTATATCCCGATTAAGACACGTTGGCACCTTGCAGCAAGGTGTATGTATGGACTCGGTGCATTCTTAAATTGACCGGGTTATACAGGTTTGTTTTTAATGCTCGGCAAATGGATTCTTACTCGACTAAACAAATTAAATCCTTCTTGTGGATTAATTGATTATTTCTTGTTGGATATGATATAGAAACGTTTCATTTAGTAAAACTATTTACTTTTGATAACATTTTACATGAATTTATATTGAATAAGATTTATTTTATTTTATTTTGTATTGGCTGTTAGAGTTAAGAGATTTCATCTAAGCCTCGCTGCGGGCGCACTACGCGAACTTCACGAAAAAAAATAGTTGCGCGCCATTATAGGTAATTTCACAAATATTTGTAAACATTGATGATGCGTGTTTGGTTATTGTTAAAAATGTTGACTCGTAGTGAATAGAAAAGTGATAAATAGAATTGACACCACTGTACATTCTGTAAATATGTGAGTAAAAACCTGTTGTCATCAATAACTAAAGGAAACAACTTAGGAGCCTGTAACATGTTCATTTTATGAAAAGGATTTTTTCCTCGCAAATGTGTTGAAAAACGTCGTAGGTATGACACGCGTGAGCTTTGATAATTACATCCTCGGCTGTATTATCACGGTCACCTGCGGTTCGCGTGACAATTCTGCCTCTGATGTAATGATCAACATACCTCACTTGTATCATAATGTACTATTTCCATCGTATTTTCTCCGCGACATTCGTATTTGTCATGCTGCCTCAGTCAACCTCAGTACTTTTTGTACCGAGACTGACTGAAATAGCATGACACGTTCGTACGTTTCCGTGAAAATACGATGAAAAATAATTATGCACTACATCTGTACGTTACTACAAAGGCCGGGAAGGAAGGGATTGCCCGCAGAGTGTGTTAATTGTGTTAAAGACCAGATAGTAATATGAGGCTGGCAGTCCCTAGTTCAGGCCGAGGGATGTACCTACTTATTGTGTTTTTCACAATAAAAAAAAAAAAGTGTTTTTCTGTGAGTTGAAAAATTCGCGAGAATTCTTCAACTCACAGGGCCATTATATATATATAAAAAAAGATATAAGTATTTGGTGTCAACATCCCTATGTTTCTGTTTAAGCGAAATCCGTTTCAGGGCAATGAAGGTGCTGCTGTGGGCGTGCGCGCTTGCATGCGCAGGCGCCGCACCATACCAGCTGCCAGTGTGCAAGACTAGCAAGTGCGTCGCGCGCAACGACAACGGCCATGACACCAACGACGGCTGGTTCTCAAACGATTATCTCGTTGAAGGTAATATCGTAACTAGAGATGCAACGGATATACCGGACACCGAATATCCAGCGATCCAGCCGGCCGGATATCCGTTGAATGTCTAAAATAATTTTGAGTCGGGGGTTTTCAACTTTGAAAAGTTGAAAAACCCCCGACACATTTCAAAGTTCAATATCTGAAAAACGGCTTAACCGATTTTACTAAAACGTAGCTAAGAACCATCTCGATCACGCCAGCTTTTGGATAAAAAAAAACCGCATTAAAATTCAAATTCAAATATTTATTCGTGACACTCAATTTACACATACAAAAGAAATAATATAATACACATTTTGTCACGAAATGCATTCAAATCGGTCCATTCGTTTAGGAGCTACGATGCCACAGACAGACAGACACACAAACACACAGTCATACAGACACACAGACACGTCAAACTTATAACACCCCCATCCCACTTTTTCCGTCGGGGATTTGATGTAAGCTCGACCGCGCGCGAGGCTGTTCTCAGGTTGTAACTTCGCTGCCCCAATATATCCTCACATCTTTGTATATACTGGAAACCTGCAAATTCGTTCGTAAATATCAAAACTTATATCCCAAACCTGATAACCCCAACTCTCACGCACACAACCTACGTCACCGCAACAAAATAGTTCAAGCAGTTCCCGCCAAGCTAACAATGATCAGTAAAGGCCCTTACGCTATGTCTATCAGAATCTACAACAAAATTCCGCAGCATATAAGAAATGAAGTAATATTCAACAACTTTGTCAATATACTAAAAACGTACCTCATTACTGAATGCCCATACACTCTGCAGGGCTGTTATTCGCTACGCGTTAATGCGGCTCACCCCGCCGGTCACACGTTACGAAACTAGAGCTCTACCTACGCTTAATTACTACGCATCGCGGTGTCAAGGTATAATTGTGGGTGAGCGTTGAAGTGAGCTTAAAACAAGTTACAGAATAGGGGGGCTGGAGTTCATGGGCCATTCAATTTTAATAATTTAATAAGTAGAGCAAATATAAGTAAGAAGGAAGTGTTATAAATATCTTTTGTTATTTAACGTGTAGATATATATATAAAATGTTGATTCTATAAATATATGTTGTTTAGTTAAGGTTAGCTTAGTACATAAATATGTTGCTACACCCTTGTAGGGTCCATGTCTGTACTAATTAGATTTTAAGAACATCCTGTGAATACCATGGTTGCAACGAATAAATGAATATGAATATGAATTATATGTTGCACTTTTATCAACTTGAAATTTGAAGTTTGTCAGAGTGACACTAGGTCTAAATTGAAGTCCCCCGACAATGTAACATAGAACCCTATAATATTGGGGCAGCGACTTGTTACTCGCTGTAGGCAGGTTTTGATAGAAACGTTCACTAATTTTTAACTCGCCTTGATAATAATAATTGATTATTTTGTAGTTTACTTCCTATTTATCCACCCTTCTTTTATGTCCTCTTTTCCGGTTGGATACTACGACGCCACTATTCCGTATTCTGCTGGATATCCGTTGCATCTCTAGTCGTAATGATAAAGACTGTATCGTTAATTATGGGTACACATATAAATGGCTGGAAAAAGAGGTTTAGTGGGGAAAATAAAATATATGTCATCTGTTCTGCATAATTGAATATTTAACATATTGTTTTTGAAATGAAAGGGCTTTCAATCGAAAAGCGAAAATCTATTGTGTCCAAATGGTGCACTGAAATTGGCACATCATACAGAAAGTTGGCTAAAGAGGAAGGTGTTAGCGTTCATGCTGTTCAAAACGCTATCCGAAGACATATTTTTCGTTTATCATTTGAAATAATATATTTTACATTGTACATATTAAATAAAAGTCAATAAATGTTATAATGTAACTTAGTTGTGTTACTTTTTTTATGTACCCATAATTAACGATACAGTCTTTAGACAGCAAAATATTCGTGCTCATCACAGAAATAAATACATCTTAGGGAACAATCTTACACAAATCGAAGCCCGTTAGTAAGCTCTAGAAGGCTTGTGTTACGGCTAGGTACTAGACGACGATATATTTAATACATGTAAATACATAGAAAACATTAAAGGACAAAGAAACAAATATTCATGCGCAACCTAGACTAATTACATGTGCTTCACAAAATATAATAACACACAACCTACAACAAACTTGAAACTTAAAATGCATAGCTGTAATGAAAGTGACCTATCATCTTGCAGTTGTACACCACTCAAAAAAGTGGAGACAATAAAATATCTTGGGGTTATTTTGGACCAACGGTTGTGCTGGAATCCGCACATTGTACACATCAACAGCCGTATCAGAAAATTAATCTGGATTTTTAAAACTCTCAGACACATTGCCAGCAAACCATTGTTAAATCAATTGTACAAGACTCTTGCGCAATCAGTGATGACATATTGCATTGTGGTTTGGGGTGGTGCCACAAAAACATCTTTTTTACAAGTAGAGAGAGGGCAAAGATGTCTTCTCAAGGTAATGTACAAACTGCCCTTCAGACACCCAACGACTGAATTGTACAGAGAAAGTAATGTTCTTACCATGCGAAAATTATATATATTACTTACCGTCCTAAAATTACACAAAACGCTTCATTTTAACCCATCGATATTAAAACGCAGGCTCCAACACATAGTAGCCCCTAAATGCTATACTAAGTCGGTCTTTGCAGATAGACAGTTTAAAGCAATATCATCGCATTTATATAATAAAATAAATAAAATACTTAACATTTACCCAATACATCAAGTGAATTGTAACAAAAAGATTACAGAGTGGCTACTTACGCTTACATATGATAACACCGAATCACTCCTTAAATATACATAGATTTTATAAGTTACAGACAATCCCTCTCATAAACACACACACCACACACACACACACACACACACACACACACACACACACACACACACACACACACACACACACACACACACACACAAAAACACACACACACACACACACACACACATACACACACTTTTTTTTGTAGTATTTTTTTCACTAATGCAATGTAATTAAATTCTTAAACTAAATTTAATTCTGATAACAACTATGTTATCAGTATAACTAGAAATGTAAAATTAATGTAAGATTTGTGTATTCAAATTATGCATAACTCCGGATGGGAGGGGCGGCTTCTCCTAACACAAGTATTGTCATACTTACCTGGAGGGGTCAGCCACGTACAATTGTAAAAACCAAATTTTTGATACCAAATAAATATTTTTTGATTTGATTTTTGATTGAACCAACAAATATTTGTCCCTACCGGGATTCGAACCCAGGACCTTCAGCTTCGTAGGCAGGTCGTCAAATAAATAATAAATGTCCTTACAGGGACTCGACCACCAGGAGGACCTCTAGCTTCGTAGGCAAGGCACTATCATATAGGTTAAAAGTAGTTCGTTAAAATCATACATCTATGGCTTAAGAATCCCCAGCACTACCATTGAAAAAAAATAGAGTGAGTAGAAGTTTACTATGATATACATCTCTGTCTCTTTTTTTTCCCTTATAATTATTAGTTCACGACCTAGATATCCCATTGTGTACAAGAAGCTTTATGTTATTCCAGTATGTATCTTTTTCACAGGCAAACGTATGTCCGTGGCGACACTGGCGACTCACGAATCTCACTATATCGCGATCCGCTGGACGTGCTGGGGCAGTGACCCAACCAGCTACTCTGCTCCCCACTACTGGTCTCCATTTTCCGCCAATGAAGTCGAACTAATAAACTGCACCATCCCCTCTATGTCTTACCTAGATCTTATCGAAAAACTCACCCTGATCAGCAAAGACGTCACACACCTAACTATCTCAAATCAACCCCAATACATGGATGCATGCCTATCGACGGAAGAGCTGGTAACTGATTTCCCTAATGAATGCCCATCGATGGAAGAGCTACTGACTGATTTCTCTGGCAACTCCCTACAACATTTAAGCTTACGTGGGGTTCCAATAAGCGACCGCTCGTTGACAAGTATATATAGGATCTGGACCTTGACGTTAGTGGATACTGGCTTGACGCGAGTGGTGAATTTGAGTGAGTTTTCGAAGTTGCATCGGCTAGTGTTGCATGAGCCAATGCTAGACAATGCTACGCTGCTTGGCACAGCTCCAGTTCTGGATGAGCTGGTTTTGCGCGCGCCTGATGCAGGGCTAGCCTCGATGCCTCGCTTGCGCAATGCTACTTTCCTGGACGTCTACGCAACTGGGAGTATCTTCGGAGACTGCAAGATACTGGAGAAGCTGACGATTGAAGGCGGAGACCTGGACCATATTCGCGAGCACTGGCTAGCTGGATGCACATCCTTGACTAACCTCAAGTTAACTCGACTCAAGTACCTACGCAATCTGCCTTACGACCTTCTCTCGGATACCCCGAAACTTAGAGTCCTAGATCTTAGCCATAACAGCTTGGAAAGTCTTTCTGAGGGTTTATTTTCCAATACAAAAAATCTAACGTCCCTTAGCTTGAGAGATAATTCCTTAAAAACGCTTCCAAGTTACTTGTTACCACCTCCAAACTCTCTTAAATATGCGTGCTTGGTTGACAATAGCCAAGCCCTGGCTAATCAAAACTTTTCGCGGAGCCCGTGAGTTTTACTACAATAATTGTAATAATATTGATTTAATTAATTAGTTTCACTAATCTATTCAGCGCTCACTCCTAATTACGCATGGGCAAAACATAACCGTTCCGTCTCTCTGCAAAACACCCGTCTCTCTGCATTAAGGCATTTTTGTCAGAGCTTTTACACGTGCAGACCGCGGACAAATTATACTAAGAAGGCGTTCAATGCCCTGCGCATCCAATATAATAACGGGTTCAGGATGCTGTTGGGGCTGCCACGCTTTTGTAGTGCATCAGGTATATTTGCTTCAGTGCGATAATACCTACGCAAGAGAACTGCCTCCCTGATGCGCCGCGTGCGTGACAGCTGCAACCTCGTGAGCCTGGTGCCGGAGTCTCCTGCCTGCACTTTGTGGAAAAACTGGGAATTGGTACACATCGAAGCAAGAGAGAGCGTATATAAGATAATTATGATAATAGATTTAACTAACTTAGGATAAGCAAATGTATACTAACACTGTGGACTTTATCTGAAATAAATAATGAATTGAATAAAACGGATTTTTAAAAAGTCTTCGCTCTTGTTTGGATTATAATACGGCTGCCCTAAATTTAATTAGCAATCTTGAGGCCTTTCTCGAGGGACAACAGCTATTCGAATACTGAGTTTTTGACTAACGCTCGATAGAAAAAAATCACGAGCCTACTATATACTATTTTCTCGCAGTCGATGTGAAAAGTAGAGTGTATAACTCATATTAAATATAAAAAGCCATATTAAATACCACTCGAACAATTTCCCCTCACTTCGCTCGAAGAAATAACCATCTCGTAGTACTCGTATATTTTAGATCCTTGTCATACAATCTATTATAGCTGTTGTGCATAACTTGTTACGTAAGTTTTAAGTGTATTTTAGACGAGCCTAGGTCTAAAATACACTTAAAACTTACGTAACAAGTTATGCACAACAGCTATAATAGATTGTATGACAAGGATCTAAAATATACGAGTACTACGAGATGGTTATTTCTTCGAGCGAAGTGAGGGGAAATTGTTCGAGTGGTATTTAATATGGCTTTTTATATTTAATATGAGTTATACACTCTACTTTTCACATCGACTGCGAGAAAATAGTAAAAACAAAGATTATTCATCCACAATCAATAATAGATTCCACGGCGAAAAGATTGTCCAATTTGGCAGCATGATTTTTTTTAATAAACTGCTTTGACACAGATACAAAATATTGACACCAATAATATTGCCTCTGGCCGTTTATAGGCGCGTCCAAACGGCATGATTGTGAGTAAGGGAATAAAAAACGCCTTTAATGGCCCTGTGAGTTGAAGAATTCTCGCGATTTTTTCAACTCACAGAAAAACACTTTTAATTTATTTTTTTGTGAAAAACACAATAAGTACTTGCCTCGGCCTGAACTAGGGACTGCCAGCCTCATATTACTATCTGGTCTATAACACAATTAACACACTCTGCGGGCAATCCCTTCCTTCCCGGCCTTTGTAGTAACGTACAGATGTAGGGTCATTTCGCCGGTTGGCGACCACCTAATTTCATGTGCCGGTTAGCGACCACTTAGCTGACTTGGTGAACTGAAAGAATATTTTCTCGTTTTTTTTGTGAATTCCTATTCCATAACTACAAACAATAAGGCATACAGCTGACTGTTTCAATAGGCTCTTTGGGTTGATGTTATCTTCAATTGAAAAAACCATGTTCTTCAAGTGGTCGCTAACCGAAGGTGGTCGCGTAACCGGCGAAATGACCCTAGTGTATAATTATTGTTCATCGTATTTTCACGGAAACGTACGAACGTGTCTTGCTATTTCAGTCAGTCTCGGTACAAAAAGTACTGAGGTTGACTGAAGCAGCATGACAAATACGAATGTCGCGGAGAAAATACGATGGAAAACAATTATGCACTACATCTGTACTATTTTTGTTCTATTCTATTCTAAGCAATGAGCTGATTCTAATCTGCTTGGCTGCACGACGATACAGAGTTGTTGTGTTTTCATAGAGCGAAACCGTAAAGTTCTCAGGGTATTTATACGCACCGAGTACTCGGCCGAGACCACTGTCTCACCTGTTTACTCGGTACGTGTGACCAGCTCTATAACCCCCTAATTATCTTTGTTGACCTGATTATTAGTATTTTAAGTTTTATGTCTATTCTATGTGACTTTTAAATTTTTGACTAATGTCAAATCAGATACTACTTATTTAAAAATTGTGTTGTGTGTGACTCGAGTGACCCTAAAATTGATAATAATGCACACATTTTTAGTCACCTTTTTGCATTTTTTCTAGAACGATTTTTGCGCTCTAAGTAGGTATACAGCGCAAACGAGACTTGAACGCACGTTTTTGTTTTATTTTGCCAAGTTTAGGGTTAAATGTAATAGGTACCAATTAGCACGTCAGGTTTATTTATTAGTGCTGATAATGGTAAATAATAAATAAACGACCAAGTTACTTGAAATCTATATTTGAGTTGGCATCAGAGTTAGTCCATTTAAAAAGGAACTCTACCTTCCAACGTAGAAGACTCCAATTTCCAGTGACAGTTTTTTTTAAATGGAGAACGAATTGGGTGTTCCTTCGTTTACAAAGTTTAAAAAAAAAATTACTGTTTGTTTCTTAAAAAAATACTTAAATTTACATCTATTATAGCTTCAATCTTTCTTGGCATTCGATTGATTTGTACCTATCATATTGTTAACTAACTTAAAAAAAAGTAGGAGGTTGTGTTTTTTTTATGTGTGTTATCTCAGAACACTGTCATTTAGGAACGGATTCGTCCAATTATTTTTTGTTTGAAAGTATATATGTATGTGTAGAAATGGTGCTGTAGCCACACATACCAAGAAGTAAAGACGAGAGCCCAAGATAGACTGGAATGGAGAATGCTGCAACGACAGAGGTCCAGTCCCTCTTTTTTTTGAAAAATTAAAAAAAAAAAAGTTGAAAAATTATTTATTCGCTTTCTGAAGTACCTACCAATTTAACATGTGCTGGTGTCCCTTTTTAAGTAAAAGTAATACCTGTGCTAATACCTCTTAATATTGATGATGATATATGTATATATGTTATTAAAACTCCAATGATGATGGGAACCATAAGGAATTGAGGAAACTCCTCAAATTTATTAGGCGCGCGTGTAGTAATTTCGGTATTTTCTATAATAAATCGCGTATCTACACCCGGAAATCACGAGTTGGTGGTATTTCCGCCTTAGTCTAAGTTGGCTCATTTCCGGTGTCAATGTATTTTTTTTTTAATTTCACATAACTATTTAAATTATACCAAGCATTATACCCCGTTATTCATAAACCTAAACAAACTTTTGATAACTGGAACGAGTTTTGTGCCTTTCCTACAAATACAAATGTCAGCAACATACTTAAAGACAATTTAAAGAATATTTTAGCTAAACTAGGTTTGATGGACGTTTAAGAATTCAAAAGACTTCAGAAACAAATATTTGATTCAAAATATTCAATGAGAGAAAAGAAAACAAAAAAACCGGCCAATGGTGGCCATTGAGACGATCCGAGAGCTTCGCTCTCAGACTCAGTAGTATCTAAGGGCGGAATTACTCTTTTAAATTGATAGATGTTAGCGTTGTGGGTTTCAGGTCCAAATATGAAGGGATTGAAGCTTTCATTCGTTATCATCCTGTTAATTATGTATGTAAATAAGTTAGATATAAATTGCGTTAGATGCTATTCTAGGCTAAAATCAAGACTACAATTAAAAGCGTAGAAAACTCGCGTTTCGTCCAAAATAATTGGTTTAAAACATGCTTCAGCATACTAATTCAGTATTGTTGGATTAGTGTATCATTTAATGTGTGCTAGATCTAGATTTATGGATTCATAAATTAGACTAGTTAGGTTAATTGCAGGAATGGATCGCTGGCCAGCAAGAAAACGCGTGGACGGACGCGCGGGCTGCAGGGATATTCTACCCGCGAAGTCGAGAAAAGTGATTATCGATCGGAGCGGACAGGCGATGGAGGCTCCCTGGAAAACGGGCCTTATACCCTTTAGTTAAGGTATATTTTCAGATGAGGAGTCGGATTAGTGGCGTGATCGTGTTAGTATTGGCTATAAATACCCCGGCGGGCCGAGGAGCGTTTCACTTTTCTATGGGACGTCGAAGCGAGATCACGCTGCAGAATACGAGGGCGGCCAGGCTAGGCTGACCTCTGGGCGCGTACTACTTCGAGGCGGAGCAAGGCTGGTCACCGCTGGGCTGCATTACGGCTGTTGCTGAGAGGAATTAGAGTTTGGTAAGGTCGCAAATGCCTTTGCGATCGTCTGGTGAGATTGAATATTTTATTTTAAAGTGTGACTAATCATAGTGAATTCTGGAATTTCTTAGTGAGTAATTATCTTGTGCGCACATTGTCTTGAATTGAGTGATTAATATTTAGGCAATATCTTTCTGCTCGTGAACTGATATGATCTTATATGATCACGTGTGTATTTTGAATATGTGGCGGTCTAATAGGTTTATCACCTAATAAATGCGCTTAAGACATCATCATATTAGAATTCCGTATACTCCCATGAAGTGAAGTGAACACGACTATTTATAGTACATGAATGTTCGCTAAGGAACGGTCCAATGGTAAATAATTCCTAATTGTATACCAGTATCTAGTGGTTAGTTGTAGGTACAAATGAGGGAAATCTTTATTAAAATATGTGTTAATATTATATTGTAATTTATTTATGGCGGAGGAGCTGGCTTGTTACGAGCGTCGAGGGAGATCAGAAGTGGCGGGAGCCCTGGGAACCAGAGAGGCGTTGGGTACGTGTCCCACTATTAAGAAATTAAAATCTGGTGAGTGACCTTTATAATCACTGTATTGAATGATTCTGAAACTTATTAATTTGTTTTTGGGCTATTATCTAACCATTTCAACGTTATCATACTTGTATTTGTGTATCGAAATCTAGTTCTACTGTATATAGTTTGGGGAATATGCTAGATAAAGTACGAGCGGTTTATGTATAGGTTATGAACGGATCTAGGTCATTGATTAAATAACTGACGATATTACAGGAGTGTTGTTTTGTTCTACATATATATTACTAGTTGATTTGTCACTGCGATATGATGTGATCAATTATTATACGACAACCTAGCTATAGCAATTGACTCGGTCCGTGGTACGCGTTACACTATGAGGATAGATTGTTAAGATGCGGATAAGCGACAAATATTACCACAAGTTCATATTAATATCCGGTGGTTAGTATAGGTGCTGATGGGTGGTTACTTTACTAGATTAACGCAACTGAATAAAGTAGTTATATACACTCGTGGCTGTGTGCTCGGTGTCGAGACAACCATATCCACAGGGCACATTGAGGACCCTGGCCACACGAGAATTCTCCCGAAAGGGGCTTCTTAGTCAGCAGAGATGTGCCCGCACTAGAGCGCCAGTCATAGATGTGTAGACAGAGTGAGTGGCTGAGAGTCTTCAATCTTGCAAATTGAGGGACCTCACTGGTCGAGCTGCTGTCTTAGTTCTAACAACCCTCTTAACAAGGGTTACGGTTGTGTTGGTTTATGAAGTAATCAGATGTACTTATAGATATATTGTGTGGAATTCCTTGAATGAATGAATCTAGCGTAGTAAATTAGTTATGTACACCTGTGGCCGAGAGCTTAGCGTTGTGGACAACCATATCCAAAGAGCACATTGACGACCCTGACCAATACGAGAATTCGCCCGTTAAGGGGTTTCTTAGTCAGTAGAGATGATGATCGCGCTTAGGCCTCCGTCACGGATGTGTCAACGAAGGTAAGGTTGGTGAGACCTTTCAGTCTTGCAAACTGAAGAGTTTCGCTGGCCAAGCCGTCGTTTTGCTTTAACCGAAGCTTCTTACCGTGAAGCTAGCTATGTTGATTTTACAAGGGAATCCAACACTTTCGCTTTAGTAACGACAATAATTAAGTAGGTATCTTGTTAGGTGGGGTCGTTATTATCGGGATCTCAACAAAAGTATCGCAGTGGGTTGGTAATTAATTATCATTCGTCAGTTCAACTGTGCATTGTCGTATATTTAACATTGTTCCGACTATAAAGTGCCTTTGAGTTGATTGGGTGAGATTGGTTGCTAAGACATTGTGTTACATCCATTGAGATATTTTGGGGGTGAATTGTATTATAAATAGCTTAGGAAAAGTCAGTACTAATTGGTATTAGATTTGATAGAAATAACGATAGGGTAGGCGGAATCAACAGATGAGGTGGGATTACTAGCGAGTACGAGCAGCCGCGAGCGAGCGAGAGGCGAGCGCTACAGTTCGCTAACAACTCTAAGATTCATCGTTAGGGAGAATCGATATTATACTAGACATTGCGTCATTCATGTACCTGGAAGTAAAACATGTACTAATATTCTATTTCAATAGACTATCATCGCAACATCATCAATATCTTGACATACGATTATTTTCGTTATATCATCGCATCATCATCAATATCTTGACATACGATTATTTTCGTTATATCATCGCATCATCATCAATATCTTGACATACGATTATTTTCGTTATATCATCGCATCATCATCAATATCTTGACATACGATTATTTTCGTTATTATATCATCGCATCATCATCAATATCTTGACTTCTTCACGATTATTTTCATTATTATGTCATCGCATCATCATCAATAGAGATCCCATCATGGCCAACACAAGTTGACCACTATTGTATTGCGAGTCTGTTTAAAGGGCGTCACCTACCACATCTATACCACACCTACAACTTAGTATAACAAGGAATTTATGCCCACTTTAGCCTCCATAGTTGTGCATCACTTAATGAAACTACAGAATTGTAAATTAATTCTAAGGAACCTGGTATAATTGTCTTACTTAAGTTATAGGTTCTACTAAAATGGGGTTAATGTACAACTTCAATTAACGTGTAACTGTTTCCCTTTATAGAAATACAAACTTCATACTTCTCGAAAAGGGCCTGGTTCTACTCACACAACGCGGGGCCTCATCACTAGACGAAATCACACGCCAAGCCACTTCACCAGCGCGAATCACGTATAGCTTAGGTCTAAATAGGTCTTCGAGGTTAGGTTCCAGAGATAATAAATTCTAGGTTAGATTACGGCATTGTAGGCCTGGAGTCGGACGGTTTTTTATTTGACCGAATCTCTTTCCGTCCGGCAATATCCTAGGAGATGATTTGGTCTGTTAAAGTACTCAAGCTCGATTACTTTAACATAAATAACGAGAGATTCTGTAGCTGTAGGATAGATTTACCTAGACTAGAATAAAACCCAACCTTTCTAGTAGGATCGGCCGGAACTAACTCGGTTTTTCTATTCGCTTTGGTACGAGTTAGTATTTATAGGATCAAAGTGGATATCTAGTACAATCGAGTCTTGATCTTACTGGATTAATTAATCAAAGGTTCTTTAACTTCAAAACAAACAAAATTAATTTGATATTTCTATGGTAAATAAATGATTTATTTTCTCGCTTACTATCTGTTTAATTTTATTCAATAGCTTTTCCTTCAGGTAGGATTCCATTTTCAGACGACTAGAAGCTTCTCAGGAGCTTCAGCTTTCAGCTAGGGGTTAATTTAAGTTCAGAATAGGAAACCATAAAAAGCAAGCCATTTATGAGGTTGAATCGTTACATTTTGGTGAGGCCGTGACCAGGATGAAAATAGGGTTTTAAATTCACTTTTTAGTATCCCGGGTTACTACAGAATAGAGTATTTTCGTTTTAAAAAAAAAAAAAAAGAAAAAAATTATAATAAAAGGAAAAATATTTTTTTATTACGTGATTCGCTTGGTGAAAGGGCTAATTAAATTTATTTACAGATTTTTCTGTGTGTGGGTTATACAAATAACCCACATTTTGTTGCCGTGGAGTAGATAGAGAGATGGAGTTTGTATTTTTTAATGTTGTGTTGTGTATTATTTTCAGGACTTTCTTTCTTTTATTTTATTTCAAAGAGATTTTCACGCGCGATACGTACGTGAATTGTGTTGTGTATTATTTTCAGGACTTTCTTTCTTGTATTTAATTTCAAAGGGATTTTCACGCGCGGTACGTAGGTGAATTACTAATCAATAAGTTATATCACACTAAACTATGAAAAATATGCATAGAAATAATTTTGTTGTAGACGAAGGGCTAATATTATTTTGACAGAAATTCATTTGGGGGTACACATTTTTATTCCCAACTGTACTTTTCTACATATGTTTACCAACTGCTCATTGAGACGATTCTAACGAGCCCAAACTCGATGGGTTTGTGTCATTGTATCACGAAGTTCCTAGGCCCATCTTCCAACCCCAGCATCAGATTAGTTCCTTGTCATCATAACTTTAATTTGTCATGCGATTTATACATATGTGCGAAATTTTAGGCCGAACGGAAGTCGGAAAGTGAGTCTTATTTAAGAATTAAGTATAAACGTAACAGTACCTAAACACTCTTTTCATCGGACAGTCGTCTAAAAGTAGTGCCTATGCGATATTTGTAAATTAGGGGGGCAGCAATGTTTTGTGGGAGGGACTTACGATCTACCATTGCAATAGAGGAGGGTCTAATTTAAGAATTGAGTGGAAGCGTAATAGTAAATACTCTTTTCATCGGGCAGTAGTGTAAAAGTAGCGCCTACGCAAAATTTGTATAAAAAGGGGGCAGGAATGTTATGCGGAATGGCCTTACAATCTGCCAATGCCATAGCACAATTAAGTAGGTTCCATATACCTACATCAGGCGGTTGCGGTAGTAGTTATAATAAAGTTTAGGTATAATGCTTTTATTCCAAAATAAAATAAAAATAAAATAAAACGGATCTAGATAACCTCAAGATAGTATTTTGTTAAATTAGCATCTTATGTATTTAGCTACGATTATTTCATCCTTCATATTCAATTGTTGCATTTGAGTTCGCAAGAATAGTGTTGAGGTCATTGACATCTGTCCCGCGGTTGGGCAATTACTCGTTAAATAGTGGTTAGGAAAGTACCGGTGGATGATTATAGTACCAAGGACTTAGGAACATACTTAAGAACTCATCACATAATAGGGGTTAGAGTTATAGGTAACTTTCGTAAACTAGGGGAGAAAAGTAAGTACGCGTTATACCTAGTTAGTTGACCTAGTCAAATTGAATCCAATTCTCGGCGTTTACGATAAATCGATCGCTACTAAGTATTGTCCGAAATCTTAAGTACCTATAACCTTGCGGATATTTTCTACGTAATCGTCTTTGTAAAGAAAGTAATTGTAAGAATAGATAAGTAGGTAATTCGCGCGAGTTATATTCATTAACCAGTTAAAATGATAGGAAACTGGAGCGGTTATCTGTTACAAGAAAATGCGCATTCGAATCGGATTAGTTCCGGCTAGAAATTCAAATACCTAAGATCAAAGGTACACTATAATGGACTTTGTTGTTAGGTCATTAAGGTCAAAAGGTAAGCTGTGTGTAGGTATTTAAATGGTTGTCATCGTGAGTCAGTGAACCGGTTGTATGTACGCGTGAGATTTCAATTTTTAATTACGTAGGTACATAAAACCACTTTGGCAGGGTTAAAATAGTGACAGGTTTGAAGATAAGCAACAAGTAAAGGGCACCTAAATACCTGGCTAACTCCACAGAGGTATATTCCTGGCATGGTAGGACTCGCACATTTCCACATAAATACGCGGCCACTCTATCACATTCACTTTATAATGTGCACCAGTTCAATTATCACTACATTGATTTATGTTTGAATACACACTAAACCACAGTAAACACTTTAAACTGATTAAATAATAGGCCTAAATATGCGAGAATTCGGCTCGTTGAAGCCCGCGCGCAAACTAAAAACAATTTTAAACATCGAACTTAGGTCCGGGCGGCCATTTTGGAATCTAGCGACGTCGCGGCGCCAGTAATCATAAAGATTTTTGGCGGGAAATTGTTGTTTAATTCGATGATAAAGGAGTAATATTAATTAACTATATGTCGCGTTCGCTTATAATTTGGTGGAATGGGTGAACAGTTTTAGGATCATAGGATAAATATTTATGTAATGCATTAAGGTCGGTCTTAAATAAAGCGCGTCGCACGTAAAATATTTTGACACGGAAAATAATGTAGCCAGTTAGATGCGTTAATATTGATAGTAACTTTATGATAATGGCATAGTGTAAATTATTTCTAATAACTAGGTAATAATATAGTTGCTTAACTTTTGAGGTGGTTTTTCTCACGGGCCGGAATTGATATCGGCGAATTAAATATATAGAAATAGTATGCGACAAAATTAGCTTTGTGGAGGTTGCGGGCTAAGTATAAGCTAGTTAGAGCCTACATGTTTTATATTGGTCAATTCTAATAGGTATGTTAAGTACCTTAAAGCGTCACGCGGGTTTACGTGGGTACAATGTAATGAAAAAAATAATAGATAGATTGCGCCTTACAAAACTTAGCGAAATAAAGTTTTAGACCCATCACACACTGTAGGTATAGCGAATTTCATTGTAATCAGTAGCTTAATTAACGCTAACGTACTTACGAGCGTTCGAATTAGAAAATAAGTAAGTAAGTAATAATAGATATATATATAGATATAAGATTAAGGCGCTATTGTATTAGGTCAACCTGTAAAAATAGTTGCTGTACTGAAATAAATAAATAAAATAAATAAAAAAATAAAATAAAAAAGGTAACACGTGTTGGCAAGCGAATGAAATAAAACGAATTCATTGAATAAGGATATTCCGAAATCCGTCTGTCTGGTTTAGTTACTTCATGAGTCATAATTATAGAGCGGGGTTTGTGAAGTTTCAGAATAATTTAAATAATTAATTATAATTCCAGTCAAGTTAGGTTTTCATATATATATATGCAAAACCAAGCACGCGTGATCTACGGTACGACATTATTAGTTAGCGAATAACTTTGATACTCAGGTTCTGAGGCGAAAGACTTCGCTGATAGGGATTTCCGAATCTCACGGGAGATTCAGCTCTAAGAAAGGGGGGCAGAAGGCTTAGAATTGTAAGACAATGTGTGTAGGGCATGAAATTGATTAACCGCAACGCACTTAATTATTAATAAGGTAGTGTTAAAGTCATGGGTTCTATCAAAAGGGCTGAATGCAGTTTAAATGTAGGTAGGTATAGTAAGTAAATATAGTACGGATCAATTCATTGATAGTTACGTTGATAGTAAAATTTATTACTTACGTATTTTAAACAATGGTTTCAGAATTTGTCAAGTATAAGATGGATAGTTGTCCCAGTCTGAAACCGAAAGATTAGAGCTTGTCAGACAAATACCATATATGTACCGGATCACGTCAGGTTACGAAAGATATTCGCCATGTTTATATTATATGGTAACAGGGCAATTCGGAGAAATTATATTAGTAATACCAAGTTGTGCACGTGTTATTATTATTATGTACTTTAAGGCAGGAGTCGTATATATCGCATGGCACTTTAAATTGGTTACCATAGTATGTGATACTGGAGTATGTAAACTAACTGTTCCACCTCTCTAGTCATTGTTGAGGTAATGTGAATTTCGAAATAGGTCGTTAATTTCGCAATTTATCTTAACGGCGCACTGGACGGGCGGTTTGTCCGGCGGGCTATGAATCGCGAGCGTCCGGGTTCGATCCCCGGTACGGAAAAATCTTTTTGTGTTTTTTTATTTTTGCTTTACTAACAATATTGTGGGCTACTACTTTTTAAACCTTTGGTTATTAAATTGAACGAATTTTACAATGTTTGGAGTAAGTTAAGGGTAATTGGGGATACTTATATATTTAGGCGTTTATAGTTTTAACATTATGCGATTTAGGTATTCATCAAATTGTGTATTTGTCTACGACATAGGGTCCGTCTATTTTTTTTCCATGAAGTACCTATGACAAAAATGACTTATCAGTTAATGTAAGAGGTTGTAATTAGGTATTATTTAAGGGTCTGCGGTATAATTTTACGGATGCATAAAATTATCATCGAGGCACTCGCGTAGGTTTATTGAACAGAACGTATGGTTGTTTATAAACGATGTTCGTATTAGGGCATATTTCCAAGTTCGGTTACAAAACTAGCGCAAAATAGGTCAGATATTGGTCACGTAGGAAAATTAATCCGACCCGTGGCGGGGATATTTTGATACTAGCGACGAACGCAAGTGATATTTCACTCATCCATGTAAGAAATAAGTAGTCGGCCGATGGATTAACTGTCGCATGAGTAAGATCGCGGTTGTTTTCCGTTCTTTCATATCCGTTTAAAAGAGGTTAGTACCTTTATTTAATTCAGTGCTGGATTAAAATAGGCCTTATGGATTAAAATGGGGAGATTTTAGAAGAAGGAATTACTTACGGTCGGTTGACTAGACACACTCTAGTCGAGTTCCTGGTAGCACAGTATTCATTGTTTCACTAACTTCACTTTAAAACTAACTTTAAATAATAATACACAATATTGACTCAAACACGAGTAATGACACGTTGGAATAGGCTGAAATAGGAGGCAAAACACTCGTTGTTGCACTATACAAGTCAGACGTAACTGGAGCAATTTATTCCTTCAAATAATAGCAATCTAGACACTAGTTATTATTGTTATTAAATTATTTGATTAATTACGACGAATGTTGTTTACAAAATTTGTCTAGCCAGGCCGCGGGAATTTGACATTTGCTGATTTGGGTTAAGATCTGTGGTGAGGCTTTAATGTACGGCCAAGTGGCGTGTTTAAACGGTTGTTACGGTTTAGGAAAAATTAGGAGTTGTGAATACATAAAGCCTGAGCTTACTTAGAGGTGGTAATTTAATTCTAATGGGGTTTTGTCATGTGGAATACGGTGGCGGAATGAAGGGGTTAATTCGGTTTCGAGTCAAATCATTTACGAGTTACAAGAGCATCTTACATTTATAAACTGTGTATCAGGCAAGTGAGGTATTGGGAATTATGTTAATTTTTTTTGACAAGAGAGTTCATATTTACTTAGACGGATTTTCCTTGCCTACTAACATTAAACTAGGACCTTTTATTAGATAGACCTTGCCAGTACGTTGTGTCTAGTTGATAAATCTAATGATTAATTTCCCTGCGCTTAAAGTTATTAAACTATAAATGTGATTAACAGGTCCTACCAATGTCAGAATTCGCGTCGATTTATAAGGGGCCTTTTGTAATTGGGGTTAGCATTGTGATTATAAAATACTCTGATACTACATTATATCCAAATGAGAAATCCTAGTAAGTGTTTGTATTCATACCAAAATTTGTAGACATCCCATTGAAATTGAGTCGCGCATTATGTTGGGTGTACATTATCGTTTGTAGGGCCATTATCGCTTGTATCGCGGGAGGATTAGCGTAGTTGGTTGTCTTTAATCCATTCGGTATGATAGCTTTTGCAAGGGTACTACCACAATTTTGGTTAACATTTTAGACGATAAATATCAAAAAAATAATGATAAGTAGAATAAGAAAAGTTATAGTCTGTGTTAAGAATAGTTACGCGATCCACTCACCGCTGGTTCAAATCGCGCGAATGAAACCGTAAGTACTTCACGTTGTTCGTTTCACACTAGATATAAAAAAAGGGGAAATTTGGTACTCTATACTTGATTCCGTGCTTAAAACTAGAATAGAATAGGCAACTTGTAAGTTTGTAAATAAGGTATTATGTAGTCGAGATCGTAAGGCGTATCCATAGTGTGCGCTCACGGGAGGTCGTGCGTCGATTAGGTTAACCGACTTTCAAAAAAGGGAGGGCTCTTAGATGGGTTGTATTTTACTTCTTTAAGTCAGGTTGGACGTTAATTAAAGGCGCCTATGTAGGTTGTTCAACAACAAATTAGGTACTTGTCATAAAATATTAACAAAATGGTTGGTTGTAGTATGGGAATTTAGGTATTTTTAATGCGTAACATTTATCGTCAGAAATATTTCTAAGTCAATAAATTGTCCAATATGTAGTTCACGATAGATTATACCGGTAGCTATTAAGGTAGATTCGAGATCGCTGCGTTGGGCGTGGCAAAATTAGCACTGACCCCTGGTATTATATTGATATTGAGAGGTTAGAGATCAGGTTATACTGGCTGTAAGAAATAAATCGATTTGAGTCGAGTCGTTCTGCATTGGCGAATATCAAGGTTGGCGCAATGACCGCGGGATTGTCTCGCTATCAGCTGGGCTGTTATTCTGGGCGTACTAGGGAAGCACCTCACCTCACCTCACCTTTCACCACTAGCGAAAGTAGATCTATACCCGCAGCGCTGAGTCATCGTTACCATCGTCATCATATTAGCCGGTAGACAGCTACTGTTAGACAGGACTCCCCCAAAGAGTACTAGCGGTTATATCCCAATATTTAGTTGTTACGAATTGCGGAGTCTAGAGATATTTGTACGTGACCTTTTAGGATGACGTAAAATAAGTTACAGGATAACGGGACAGGAATGACTGATAAATTAAGTACTAGATGGTATAAATTTATAATTCTTTTTTTTGAGTTGGCGGGAAATTTTAATTTTGTTCTTGTCATCCCTTCCTTTCGGAGAAAGTAGGTATACGGCGGATTGACGTCTCATAGGTATAAAGGGGGAATCAGATAACCTGTTGTCGTGCGTGTCAAATTTTAGATACTTAAGTTGAAATTTTAGATCGCGGCTCATCTTGGTTTTAAGGGATTCCTGACGGGTATCATTTTCAAGTTATACGGGAATGCAGGTTCTAGATTTAAGATAAGTTTGGAATCCAGGATGGCTGATAAAATTTTTGAAAGAAAAAATCGGCGCGAGTATCATTTTCGAGTTATGCACGGATGCAGATTTCGAATTTTGGGGCTAAATTTGGAGTTCAATAGGGCAGGGTCGGCTTTGGAGAAGAAGAGGTCGCGGCTACCGTATTCGATTAGCTTGTGATTGTATATTTTGAATTCCGATACAGATGTGGGGTAAAGGCGACGGTGTTATGACAGCGTGACGGCAGTTGCAGTTGCGGGAGCGGAATTTCAAGCATCGATTGAATACTAATTATTGAAACTTACAGGTATCTTATGAGAACGAAGAGATGGAGTTCATAATAAAGGGAAGGATATGGGGCCGTGATCGTCTAGTGGTTAGGACCTTACGCAGTTATAATTATTCCGGCTTAAATTTATCTCAAGCATGGAATATGGTTATATATTTTGTCCACATGTTATGCGCTAGGTAGTGCATAAACAACGTTAAATATTTACATGAAATAATCCATTTATTACAGGTATATCTTAAGATGTATGATGCGTTTGTCAATACAATATTGACATCAGGCGTTAAATTTATGTGGGTCCTAATAGGGCGTGGGTGTAATCTTCATTTAGTAACCGGCGAATCTTACGTTTGCACAATATATGGTATTGGCGTAAGACTAATTTTAAACTTATGAATTATGTGTTGCAATTTATCTGGTATTTACTACATAAATTATAGTATTACGAAAATTTGAGATCCAACTATAAAATTATTTAAGTTGCGAGAATGGGGGGCAGTTATTTAATTAATGACTGATAGGTAAATGGTAAATGGGATATGGCCTAAAATTTTGATATTTACGGGTTACTCTAGGAGGGTTAATTAAGTTTGACTTACTGTCTTTTATAATCTTCAAACATATGAAGGGCAGGTTAGTTGGCTGTGTGCGAATAGGGCTGTGCGGATCAATTAAAGCAGTAAAATTTTGTTTTGCAAAATAAGTAAAGTAGTAATATTATATTATCACTTTGTTCTACTCTTCATATCATAATTTTCTCGTCTTATAAAGTAAATGTAAATTCTCATAGCATATAACTTGGGAAGAACATTATATATCATTAATGTGGTTGTACTGTCGGATTCCGTTTAGTTGATCTAAGTCGTGTTTAGGGCAAGGGGATTAATTAGGTTGGGAGGGTATATGTGTGTGTTCGTTGAGTTAAGAGATGTATGAGTCCACGTGAGAGGTAGTGCTGAAAGTGTGATTGTATGATAACAATGGGCTTTTACCGACTGGTCGGAGTTCGCAGTGCAACCTAGGTTTGTTGGTACTGATTGATCTCTCCAAACCATTTTACACCGGTGTTTCCGCAGTTATAGTTTGGTTAGGTTAAAGTCATAAAATGACAAGGTCCTTGTGTGACTAACTGTGGCGACACTATACTCTACAGAAGCTAAGCTGAAAGGCTAAGCTAGTCTTATCTTCGTCCTACACATCTCTTCGTGGCAAGGATACTTCCGACACCATATTCTTCGGGATGATTTGTCAACGAACATTCATTCTGAAACTTAAGTAATAATATTTTAACTTCCATTACTGGGAATTTATCAGGAATTTCCTATTATATGTTAAGTAATTTGCAATGTCAAGATTACAATCTTGCAAGGGTTCAATGAACATGGTTTGTTGAAATTAAATTTAGTAAGGCTGTTATTCTTACACGATGGTGAAGTGTTGCATTTTGTATTTGAGTAATGCAAACGTATTTTATAGTAGTTACGACATTTCTACAGTAAAGCTGGGTGGGGCTTGGACGCATGTAGTCGGATTCTCTATAGGATGTCAAGGCACTTCCTAGAGACCCCACGGGGTTGATGAATGTTACTGTGTGCGACTGGGTCACGTTCGGTATAGAGATAGAGTATCATCGCGAACGACGATTATAATTAAAGTTTGTTTGATGTTTTGTCAGTATTATCACTATCGTTAATGGTGTGATGGTGCTGTCAGGACATTGAAGGGATTAATGCAAAATTAACCCAGTAGTTTATGAACAGTTTGCCTCTAGTGTGGAATACAGTCTGAAGTCGGATATCCTAGTCAAGTAGAAACATTCTCCACTGGGTTTGCTTGGTGGTTATCTTTGTACTCAGTGTTCTGCTGTTCGCATGGGGAGTTATTGTAATAACATAGACCGAGATATGTGGTTGAACCTGGATCCTTGGTAGCCAGAAGGTATCTGAGGGTTCGGGGTGTTAGTGCAACATCGTGGTCATTAGGATCTATTGGGCTCACAACCTAGTACTTTGTGCGAATGGGAGTATTCTGGGGAAGTTTTCTAGCGGCGCCGACCGAGATATGTGGTCTAACTTGAGTTTGTAGTGGCCAGGGGGCATCTGTGGGCTCAAGGTGAAGCTAGAAGATAATTATATTGTGTCATCGGCCGAGATATGTGGCCTAACTTGTACTGACGGAAGCCAGAAGGCAACTGGAGGTGCAAGGTGATGCAGTATAGGGGTTTGTATTGCCAGCCGAGATATGTGGCTAAACTTGAGTTTGTGGTGGCCAGGGGGCATCTGTGGACTCAAGGTGGTACCGTAGGGATGGGTATGTGTGTCATCAGCCGAGATATGTGGCTAAACTTGTGCTGACGGAAGCCAGAAGGTGACTGGAGGCACAAGGTGATACAGGGGCTATTCTTCAACGTCCATCACCAAGCAAACGTAGTGGTTAAACATTCACACGCCTAAAATACACTTGTTGGAGAGATCGATATATCAACGAATTGAAACTTCCCGAGTTATGGGGTTGGCAATTTTTGCAAAATTATAATCATAGATTATTGGTCGGAATTAATTGGGAGATTTATGTAAATAGACACAGCTAACAAATCTAGCCTTCAGTTAGAGTAATATTATATTTAAATTTGGTATAAAGACAGTAGGTTAACGGAATTATCTACTCAAAGTTATTTAAAAATTCACCATTAATAGGTCGCAATTCCTTGTTTATTGCTTAGGTATGTTTAAGATTGTGATAATGCTTCGCTCAAAATCGTAGATTTCTCGCTGTGCATGATCATGGGGCAGATTGAGACGATCCGAGAGCTTCGCTCTCAGACTCAGTAGTATCTAAGGGCGGAATTACTCTTTTAAATTGATAGATGTTAGCGTTGTGGGTTTCAGGTCCAAATATGAAGGGATTGAAGCTTTCATTCGTTATCATCCTGTTAATTATGTATGTAAATAAGTTAGATATAAATTGCGTTAGATGCTATTCTAGGCTAAAATCAAGACTACAATTAAAAGCGTAGAAAACTCGCGTTTCGTCCAAAATAATTGGTTTAAAACATGCTTCAGCATACTAATTCAGTATTGTTGGATTAGTGTATCATTTAATGTGTGCTAGATCTAGATTTATGGATTCATAAATTAGACTAGTTAGGTTAATTGCAGGAATGGATCGCTGGCCAGCAAGAAAACGCGTGGACGGACGCGCGGGCTGCAGGGATATTCTACCCGCGAAGTCGAGAAAAGTGATTATCGATCGGAGCGGACAGGCGATGGAGGCTCCCTGGAAAACGGGCCTTATACCCTTTAGTTAAGGTATATTTTCAGATGAGGAGTCGGATTAGTGGCGTGATCGTGTTAGTATTGGCTATAAATACCCCGGCGGGCCGAGGAGCGTTTCACTTTTCTATGGGACGTCGAAGCGAGATCACGCTGCAGAATACGAGGGCGGCCAGGCTAGGCTGACCTCTGGGCGCGTACTACTTCGAGGCGGAGCAAGGCTGGTCACCGCTGGGCTGCATTACGGCTGTTGCTGAGAGGAATTAGAGTTTGGTAAGGTCGCAAATGCCTTTGCGATCGTCTGGTGAGATTGAATATTTTATTTTAAAGTGTGACTAATCATAGTGAATTCTGGAATTTCTTAGTGAGTAATTATCTTGTGCGCACATTGTCTTGAATTGAGTGATTAATATTTAGGCAATATCTTTCTGCTCGTGAACTGATATGATCTTATATGATCACGTGTGTATTTTGAATATGTGGCGGTCTAATAGGTTTATCACCTAATAAATGCGCTTAAGACATCATCATATTAGAATTCCGTATACTCCCATGAAGTGAAGTGAACACGACTATTTATAGTACATGAATGTTCGCTAAGGAACGGTCCAATGGTAAATAATTCCTAATTGTATACCAGTATCTAGTGGTTAGTTGTAGGTACAAATGAGGGAAATCTTTATTAAAATATGTGTTAATATTATATTGTAATTTATTTATGGCGGAGGAGCTGGCTTGTTACGAGCGTCGAGGGAGATCAGAAGTGGCGGGAGCCCTGGGAACCAGAGAGGCGTTGGGTACGTGTCCCACTATTAAGAAATTAAAATCTGGTGAGTGACCTTTATAATCACTGTATTGAATGATTCTGAAACTTATTAATTTGTTTTTGGGCTATTATCTAACCATTTCAACGTTATCATACTTGTATTTGTGTATCGAAATCTAGTTCTACTGTATATAGTTTGGGGAATATGCTAGATAAAGTACGAGCGGTTTATGTATAGGTTATGAACGGATCTAGGTCATTGATTAAATAACTGACGATATTACAGGAGTGTTGTTTTGTTCTACATATATATTACTAGTTGATTTGTCACTGCGATATGATGTGATCAATTATTATACGACAACCTAGCTATAGCAATTGACTCGGTCCGTGGTACGCGTTACACTATGAGGATAGATTGTTAAGATGCGGATAAGCGACAAATATTACCACAAGTTCATATTAATATCCGGTGGTTAGTATAGGTGCTGATGGGTGGTTACTTTACTAGATTAACGCAACTGAATAAAGTAGTTATATACACTCGTGGCTGTGTGCTCGGTGTCGAGACAACCATATCCACAGGGCACATTGAGGACCCTGGCCACACGAGAATTCTCCCGAAAGGGGCTTCTTAGTCAGCAGAGATGTGCCCGCACTAGAGCGCCAGTCATAGATGTGTAGACAGAGTGAGTGGCTGAGAGTCTTCAATCTTGCAAATTGAGGGACCTCACTGGTCGAGCTGCTGTCTTAGTTCTAACAACCCTCTTAACAAGGGTTACGGTTGTGTTGGTTTATGAAGTAATCAGATGTACTTATAGATATATTGTGTGGAATTCCTTGAATGAATGAATCTAGCGTAGTAAATTAGTTATGTACACCTGTGGCCGAGAGCTTAGCGTTGTGGACAACCATATCCAAAGAGCACATTGACGACCCTGACCAATACGAGAATTCGCCCGTTAAGGGGTTTCTTAGTCAGTAGAGATGATGATCGCGCTTAGGCCTCCGTCACGGATGTGTCAACGAAGGTAAGGTTGGTGAGACCTTTCAGTCTTGCAAACTGAAGAGTTTCGCTGGCCAAGCCGTCGTTTTGCTTTAACCGAAGCTTCTTACCGTGAAGCTAGCTATGTTGATTTTACAAGGGAATCCAACACTTTCGCTTTAGTAACGACAATAATTAAGTAGGTATCTTGTTAGGTGGGGTCGTTATTATCGGGATCTCAACAAAAGTATCGCAGTGGGTTGGTAATTAATTATCATTCGTCAGTTCAACTGTGCATTGTCGTATATTTAACATTGTTCCGACTATAAAGTGCCTTTGAGTTGATTGGGTGAGATTGGTTGCTAAGACATTGTGTTACATCCATTGAGATATTTTGGGGGTGAATTGTATTATAAATAGCTTAGGAAAAGTCAGTACTAATTGGTATTAGATTTGATAGAAATAACGATAGGGTAGGCGGAATCAACAGATGAGGTGGGATTACTAGCGAGTACGAGCAGCCGCGAGCGAGCGAGAGGCGAGCGCTACAGTTCGCTAACAACTCTAAGATTCATCGTTAGGGAGAATCGATATTATACTAGACATTGCGTCATTCATGTACCTGGAAGTAAAACATGTACTAATATTCTATTTCAATAGACTATCATCGCAACATCATCAATATCTTGACATACGATTATTTTCGTTATATCATCGCATCATCATCAATATCTTGACATACGATTATTTTCGTTATATCATCGCATCATCATCAATATCTTGACATACGATTATTTTCGTTATATCATCGCATCATCATCAATATCTTGACATACGATTATTTTCGTTATTATATCATCGCATCATCATCAATATCTTGACTTCTTCACGATTATTTTCATTATTATGTCATCGCATCATCATCAATAGAGATCCCATCATGGCCAACACAAGTTGACCACTATTGTATTGCGAGTCTGTTTAAAGGGCGTCACCTACCACATCTATACCACACCTACAACTTAGTATAACAAGGAATTTATGCCCACTTTAGCCTCCATAGTTGTGCATCACTTAATGAAACTACAGAATTGTAAATTAATTCTAAGGAACCTGGTATAATTGTCTTACTTAAGTTATAGGTTCTACTAAAATGGGGTTAATGTACAACTTCAATTAACGTGTAACTGTTTCCCTTTATAGAAATACAAACTTCATACTTCTCGAAAAGGGCCTGGTTCTACTCACACAACGCGGGGCCTCATCACTAGACGAAATCACACGCCAAGCCACTTCACCAGCGCGAATCACGTATAGCTTAGGTCTAAATAGGTCTTCGAGGTTAGGTTCCAGAGATAATAAATTCTAGGTTAGATTACGGCATTGTAGGCCTGGAGTCGGACGGTTTTTTATTTGACCGAATCTCTTTCCGTCCGGCAATATCCTAGGAGATGATTTGGTCTGTTAAAGTACTCAAGCTCGATTACTTTAACATAAATAACGAGAGATTCTGTAGCTGTAGGATAGATTTACCTAGACTAGAATAAAACCCAACCTTTCTAGTAGGATCGGCCGGAACTAACTCGGTTTTTCTATTCGCTTTGGTACGAGTTAGTATTTATAGGATCAAAGTGGATATCTAGTACAATCGAGTCTTGATCTTACTGGATTAATTAATCAAAGGTTCTTTAACTTCAAAACAAACAAAATTAATTTGATATTTCTATGGTAAATAAATGATTTATTTTCTCGCTTACTATCTGTTTAATTTTATTCAATAGCTTTTCCTTCAGGTAGGATTCCATTTTCAGACGACTAGAAGCTTCTCAGGAGCTTCAGCTTTCAGCTAGGGGTTAATTTAAGTTCAGAATAGGAAACCATAAAAAGCAAGCCATTTATGAGGTTGAATCGTTACACCATTTGGAACCGTCGGAAAAGTATGGAATGGTGATTTTCGTGAATGGCTACTCGACGATGGTTAGCTGTGCAAAAAATAGCCTGGTACAAATGGTTGAATTGGTTTATTTTAAATTAAAGTGTTCTCGTTGGTATGACGGGCTCAAGGTCACATCGGAGAAGTATGGCATTACGCTACCGCCTACTTCTTTTTTCATCGCCTATCGGAAAATACAAGAATTTTTGTGTACCAAATCGTTTGACTTTCGTAATTTAAACGACACGTTCGATTGACGCCCTCGCGTTTTAGGCTGCCGATGCCGCTATGACCATCATTTTCCTTTTCTTCATTACGTAATTAGACACCTGAAAGGTCGCCATACCTGGTACAAATACTATAAAAATTTGTGTCAGCATCTCCCGGTCTATTATATATGTTTGTCGTTGGTCATGCCAAGTAGCGACATCTAGCGGCTCTAGCTAGAACTGGCACCGCCGTGGCGCGCGGTAGATACGGTACTTATTAACGCCATCTACTGCAGAGTAGCGGTAACTAGCGAGCCTCACAAACAACTTCGCAAGCCGGTGTCGTCGGTAAATGCGAATTTGAAAAAGTTGTGGCTCTCACAGTCTTAGATGGGAGTTAAGTGGGTATGTGAGGTTCTTGTGTGTGATCATTTGAGGGTTAATATATATATATATATATATATATATATATACATAGTTATATACTATTTGATATATAGTTATTATAAGGGTGTTTAGAGGTCCTGGGTTGGAATCCCGGTAAGGGCATTTATTTGTGCAATGAGCATGAATATTTGTTCCTGAGTCATGGATGTTTTCTATGTATTTAAGTATTTATTTATCTATATAATTATGTTAATCGTCGCCTAGTACACATAGTGCAAGCCTTGGTTAGTTAGGAAACTTTCCAAAAAAAATTAAAATTTCTATTGTAAAGCCGTTTTATAAGAAAGGGGACAAAACTGACATAGCGAATTATCGCCCCATCACACTAGTACCCATTCTGTCAAAAAAAATGAGAAAGCTATGCATAAACGTTTAACCAATTATTTCAATAAATTCAAAATAATTGCTAAACAACAACATGGATTTCGGCAGCACAAGTCGACTACCCTAGCAGCGTTTAATCTCATTAGAGAAATTGTAACGAAGTATGACGATAAAAATTTCACAAGTGCTATCTTTTTCGATATGTCCAAGGCATTTGATTTTGTGGTTCATGATGAACTATTAAATAAGTTAGAGTTCTATGGAGTCAGAGGAATGCAATGGATTAAATCGTACCTAGAAAACAGAACTCAGTGTGTCGAAATTAAACGTGATGATCTGATAATAGTAAATTTTCCACTAAGTACTACAGATCCAGGTATAGGGAAAACAAATATGGTGTTCCACAGGGAAGTATTCTTGGGCCATTTTTTTTCTTAGTATATATCAAATATCTTCCAGATAAAATAAAACACAAATGTGTCCTGTTTGCTGATGATATATCCGTGGTAGTAACCAATAACCATTCTGAGAGTATTTACTATCATGAATGGGCTTGTGACCTTAATTTTGTTTACGATGCCATTCGAACCAGTTTTTGTAGATGAACAAATGTTTGTATGGAAGCAACTACATTTAAATGACATTAATACCCAAAAAATCGAGTTAAAGATGGACCTCGCTGACAGCAGCCGAAACGCTTCATACTTATTGGCTTTAAAGTATGACGTCACACCGTGCAATTTGTACTAACCGTTGCATGGAAAATGAAGTAAATTGCTGTTTCGTTCGCGAAATACTGCGTTTAGGTCCATAGTTGTCATACAAATTTGTTTCTATAAAAGCGTAAGGATTCTATTGGTGCCTTTAAATTTACTCTTGAACAATAAATATAAAAACTTTTTTTTCTAAACTTACAAGGTTCATATCTTTTTATAATTTGAATTATATTTTGTAATTTATACTTCATTACAATCATTTGATGGTTTACTATCCATTTAGCAACACGACGTTATCAATTTTAACACCACGCAACAAGCCTATATTGGAGGCGACGAAAACAGTGAATACTATAGTCAAATGGTTAGAAAATAATAATCTAAAACCAAACTTAGAAAAAACATTTTAATAAATTTACTCAACAACTAGAAATATATCATAATGGACATAAATTAAATGAGAATTATACTACAAAATTTTTAGGTATATATGTTAACAGTACTTTAATTAATAATAACAATTCTGTACACATTTATAACGAAAATACACTTGACATACCTAAGTAATGGTAAATTAAATTAAAACTAAGTATAAAAAAAACCTAAATAAAAAACGAATTAAGAAACTACTTAAATAAATATTTACAAAATCTCAAAACTAAACTTAGAAATTAAAAAACATCTAAATAAGGCCCCCGCGGCATCGTGCCAAAGATGCTGGCAGCATTACCTCGCTGAATCGCAATGCTTAAGCGTTGAGCGAGGAAGCTGCCAGCTCTTTGGTCACCAGTTGTGTCGACGAGCTTTTTTGACAGCTCTTTAAAAAGCGTCCTGGCGCCTGGACCCCACGGCCCCAGTGTCTCAACGCCGAATGCCACGAAGTGGTAATGGGGGCCGAGACACTGGTACTTAGCTATTTTTTTAGTTTCAGCCGCCTCTGCTGCCGCACCAGCCCTGGTCGAGGTTCGGTGAAGATGAGAGGGTGCCAGAGTGTCAACGCAAGTAGCATCCCAGACCAGCACACGTCCCATCTTCCATGGGACCAAGGTCATCCCGTCCGGCCTCTTGCCATCGTCCCGCGAAACGCCGTTGGGTTCGAGAATTGCCGGCGCGTTGACGGTGGCAAGAGTCCGGCGGATGATATCATTCAAGGCAGCGTGCCTTGAGAGGCGGCCTGCACTTAGCCGGCAAGAAAGGCCGTGGTGGCCTAGCTCGTCCACGGAAGTGCCGCAGGGGCACTTGTGGGGGGCACAGACTCTCACACCTAGTCTAAGACTTACCGCTAGTCTTAGTGTGTCGGGATCTAAAAATGTACCGATTGGGGGAGACGGAAAGGCGTGTAGCCACTGACCTGCTTCCTGTTCTGCAGCAGCCAAAAGCAGGGCGCGCGTCTTGCCGGAACTATAATTTAAGGCATCAGAGTATACCAATTTTGATAGTGCGTCGTCCCAGCTCCGTTGGATGTGTAGATTGGTGGGTAAATTTTGACCCGGACAAGCCAATTGCCAAGCGTTCCTAGCCTCCGTCAGGCACACCGTCTCATAGTTTGAAGGGCTAGCCCTTAGGATTTTACCTACGAGAGCGGAAGTGCCGTGTACGGATGATAGGAACGCTGGTAAAGCAACACTTGACATTTTGCGAATCCCTAACCCACCAAATCTGATGGGCAGGGACGCCTGGGCCCAATTTTGCTCGTTTAGCTGTATATTAAGAATCGATTCTAAAGAAGATTTAATAATTTGGTCAATCTGTAAAAGAGAGTTTTGGTGTTTCCAAAAAGGACAGCAGCGAAGCAAGTAAGTAAATTTGGGGACGAAAAGACAGAATTTTAGAATAGTCAAGGCGTAATGAGAATTTATTTCGAGGAGGCGTTCGGCGCAGTTATTGAATTTAGTTATGGCGTTGGATATGGTGTTGGGTATGGCTTCTTCGAATACAGGTGACCCTAGGAGGCTCAGGGTGTCTTTATTGACTATCTTGATGTTTGGAGTTAGGGCATGAAATTTTTGGATAATGTTTGCTTGATCAGAATTCAGAAAAAGTTCGCACTTGTTGAAATTCAATTCCAAGCCGATAAGACTGAATTTATTTTTTATTTCAGAAAGGTCTGAGAGCACTGTGTTTGCATCGCCTCCTAGTGTCCCGTCATCTAGATACCAAACGTTAAATTTTGAATTTAATTTTTGAATAATAGGGTTAATGGCTAAGCTGAAAATGGCAGGTCCGAGGGGATCACCCTGCTGGCAACCAACTTCTGAAGAAATTTGGTGGTGTTTGTACATCAATTTAGAGGGCTCTGCATAGCAGTGCAATAAATAATTATAGATTTCCGGAATGTGACTGTTTACTTCAGAGAGCAGGGTGTCCCTATTTACAGAATTAAAGGCGTTTTTAACATCAATTTTGAGTAATACCTCACACTGGTCGTTTATAAGGCTGGTACGAAGAGCGTGAACAGCAGCTTCGCATCCCCCTTTGGTGCCGAACCCAAGTTGAATTGGTTCGAATTGCTTTTGGAGTTTTGATACAACGTGACGGACGCAAATTTTTGAGGCCAGGCGCCGAAACGTTGAACCAACAGCAATGGGCCGGATATCGCCGTCTTTTTTTGTGAGAGCGATTAGATTCGCACCGTAAATTATGGGAACAAATAGTGGGTTAACATTACCGGAAAGCATAGTACTTTGAATTGGAATGAGCAAATAAGTAATGTATGCAACAAAATTAACAGATTTGTGTATGTTCTATATAGATTAAGAAAAACGACTGACCAGAAAACAGCTATGGCTGCCTACTACGGATATGTTGACTCAGTGTTGAGATATGGTCTCATTGTGTGGGTAAATGGCAGTGATATGTATTGAGCTTTAATCGCCAAAAAAAAATGTATTCGTGCCATTTGTGGGGAGGGACCATATGAATCCTGTAAACCTCTATTTTTTCAATTAGGTGTACTACCGCTCCCGTGTTTGTATATTTATGAAATCTCCAAATTTGTAAGAAAGCATAGTAATTTATATAAAACTTCAAGATATATATATCCACGAAATACGAGAGATTCTGACCGTCTTGTTGTAGAAAAACAACAAAAAACTGCAAGGTTCAGGAATAATTGTAGTGTAATGTGCGTGAACACTTATAATAAATTACTTCAAACAATTAAAGACATCCCAAATTGTAAATTTATCAAGATCCTGTACAAATGGCTTCTTGATCATAGATTTTATAAATTGAATGAATTTTTTGATAGACAATAATGACTAATATAATGTGATAACTATTGACTTAAGATGAACCTGACTAAGCTTTAAGTAATTATTTATACAATGGAATATTTAAAATAAACTGTTAATATTTTGCATGCCATTTATGTAATGGCTGTTTGAGGAGGTGCTGAATATTTTGTAACGAGACCATAACAACCCTTTTTCTTGCAAAATAAACTATTTGTATCTGTATTTTATGATTTAAAAGAATACTTTGAGTGCTTAAACTGAATAATTGCATACCTATGTACCTAACTTTTAAAGTTAATATTGTATGCCCGAAAAGGGTTGCCATTGTAACTCACATACTTATTATTAAGACCAAATTGTACATGGTAAACAAATGTTCTCTTCTCTCTTCTCTTCTCTTAGATCAAGGCAGATTAAATTTTAGTAACTCAGTAGGTACCAATGAAATGACGTTTTATTATACGTTCCGTATAGGTACTGGGATTTTCCAAAACCTCGGCAAAAATGTGAAATGTATTTTTTGTGAGTCTCGACTATTTTAAATGAGAACTACCGTTTTTGCGCTCACCAGTTGGCGCCACTGGAGCCAATGGCGTGTCGGGTCCAGAAGTATAGCTGTTTAATTTTTTTAATACGGGCGTAAAATAAAAAAATAATTTTCACCTCAGCAGCTCGAACAAGCATATTTTGCTGCGTGAAAACAGTGAGCAAAATGCGATTTTGCTCACTCCGTGAGTCAAAGTAGCTTTTTAATTTTGATATCGAGCACTGGTGACACATCATAGTGTGGGCTTCAATCGACATCTACGTACTTACATAACGTAGGTAACACTATGATGTGTCACCAGTGCTCTATTACAAATTCAGAATATTATAGGTGCGTTAAAGCCTAGCGATATATTTTTTAACGTAACGATGTTCTCACTGCTGAGGTGAAAAGTTGTATGTATCACACGAGAGCAAAGATATTTGCATCTCGTGCCTTTGAGTCCCTCACTACGCTCAAGATTCTAATTTTGAATCACTCGCTACGCTCGTGATTCAAATATAGAATCTTTCGCTTGCTCAGGACTCAACATCAACACTCGCAGCAAAAATCTACTTTGCTCTCTTGTTGAACAAATAACTATTAAAACGCAGTCACATCTTGCCGCAACCTCGCTGAGAGCAAGCGGGGCGCCTCAGCCACTGGGCAGCAAAGCACATTCCGTATTTTTCCTGGAGTTGTTATATTGTTCTCGTAACTTATCATGGACGTCCGAAAGGTAGCGCCTGATTCAGTCAATTATCGTGTTGTTAATTATTTGGTATCCCCCGTAGTCCAGTAACTTTATACATCCAGAGATTGCGTATAAAATCCGGTAGTTCTGATTTTTTGCAAACTTGTTTATGATGTTGGCCCAATGAATAATCCAAGTTTGTGACCTCGAGCGCCGAACGCAACTTTGTCAAACTACCCTATACTTTCAGGCGACAAGGTTACTGGATCACCGGGGCACTGTGTGTATAATAAAGATAATATACTTATACTAGGATTGCTTTACTGCTCTACATTGTCAACTAAGCCACTATAGGCGTCCTCGAAAGAGCATTCGCGCCAGTTTTCACGCTCGTCATTTTCTATAATGAAACGTCACTTTAATCAGGTCCTGATAAGTATTATTCAATAAAGGTATTTTATTTCGTTACGGTAAACGAGCTTCGACATCAGAATTTGCTTGCAAAAATAAAGAACTTCTCTAGAATTTGGATAACTACACACCTACAGTCGAAGTTAAGTAGTTACACATTTAAATAACGTGTTTATGCTTATCTATATACTTACTCCCATCTCTTGTATGGCCACACAAGAGATGGGAGTACGAGCACAAACTGACCGCTGGTTCAAACTGGAGAAGAGCCGCAAATGATAAACAGCAATGGGAGGGGTTAGAGGAGGCCTTTGCCAAGAGGCACACTGAACTCAGAGACATAATATGAAAAAAAAAACATATATTTATATACATAGCAAACAACATATAACAACAAAAAGATAGATATATATACTTACTAATATTATAAACAGAAAAAGTCTGTGAGATAGTAGTTGGAAGTCGCATATTGATAACGTTTGCTGCAAACTGGAAAAATTATTATATGCATTGAAGCGGTTGAAATGCTTATCAAACCAAAAAACTTCCTTAATAGCCTATCACGGCTACGTGGCTGCGTTACTCAGATTTGGTCTAATTATTTGGGGAAATGGTACAAAAGGTAAAAAAATGTTTCCAGCCATGTGTGGCCCTTAAACTCTTGCAGCCTCTATTCAAAAAACTTTATTTGCTAACTTTAACTAGTACATTTTAGAAATAAGTGTCTGTGTAAAATCGAATTAAGCTTCTGCTAGACGGTCGCCAGCACACCTCCGACCGAGCGACATTGGTCTGCACCGACCGTGTAGACAGTTGTTTGCAGCAAAATTTCATACTACGGGGCGGTCGGTGCCGACCGTCTACAAGAGGCTTTCTAGTTAAGTCTCGAGGCTCGTGGCAAATCCCAAGTTACGGTCTAGAAATCCTATGAGATTAATAGAACCTAGAAGTAAAACTGCTTTGTTTAGAAACAACTGCAAGTGTGGCTGCAACATAATAGCACCACTGCTTTGTAGTGTTGCTATATTATTGCATGCTATGAAGTATGTGGTGATGTGTGGTGAGTAAGGTCGCCAAAGCTCCCTAGGGTGCGTTGTGTTGGGAGTGAGGGACCTGCATGTCTCTATCTGCCAACACAGCGAATCCTCAAGTGAATAAAGGGTCGGCAACGCGTTTGTGATTCTTCTGGAGTCACAAGTGTCCATAGGCGACGGTATTATTGGGTAAATATATAATATGTATTATTTTATTACAACTTATCATATTTATGTTATACGTATACGTTAGTAACTATGTATTTATATTTTGTAAGCTAATATCTTACTCTTCGGAAAATTTGGCTTGCTAGTAAAAACTAGCCAAGTCAAGTCTTGAGCATCAATTTATTCTAAGTTATCTGTTTTGTATAAATAATTCGAGTGTTCAAATGTAAGAAGTTATAATTTTATATAGCAAACATTGTTTTAGTAGAATAATTACTTTAAAAACAAAGTTTAAACATACTTCAATTCAGTAGGTACTTCGCCAAGCCACATAGGTTTACATGTACATTTCCACATTTCCTTTCCAATTTACCACATGCACTGCTTTCAGAGAGCAAATTGTGTTGATTATTACAGAAAAAACCCAAGTCGCTATCTGTGGGCTGACAATATTTGAGGAGTTCCGTCGATTCCTAAAGGATCTGAGAATTACCACTTCATGAGTTGCTAATTCAACGGAATCATGTCAGAATCTTTGCCTAACTTTACATCTTTGAGAAGTTCCATAAGTCATCTGTGGTCTTCAGTATAAGTTACACTTCACCAAAATGGCGATTTCCGAAAGTAAATACACGAATTATATTAGAAAATACCGAAATCACTACATGGGTGCCTATAAAATTTGAGGGTTGCCCTCAATTTCCCTGGGATCCCATCATCAGATCCTGATTTGGTGACAATGGGACCATCTCGGAAGTATACCTACTCTTTCGAAAAAAAAAAAGAATTTTGGAAATCGGTCCACAATTGACGGAGAAATCGGCGAACATACATAAAAATATATATATATATATAAACATACTTATCTTATCTTATCTTATCTAGGTGAGGGCCCTTTCGGATGCACTTCGACCCAGTGGGATCTTTTGTGCATTTGCCCTCTCCTTTATACCTGCTCCCAGGCTTGCTCCATCATTTCCACAAAGCGTATGATGCAGTTCGCCGGGAGCACCTTGAATCCCTTTGGTTGCGGGTAACCGTTACCAAAGTAGTTCATTCTTTGTCTGGCAAGGGCATGACATTCACACAATAAGTGTTCCATAGTCTCATCCTCCTCGCCACACATTCTACAGTCTAAACTATCAGATAGTCCCATCTTGGCCAAGAGATCCTTGACCCCGAAGTGACCTGTGAACACCCCAGATATAATTCTGAGTTGCTTCCTACTGGATTTCCAGAGTTTTCTGGTCCAGCCCGAGTCCACTCCTTCTATGAAGAGCTTAGAGTGCCTTAAGCCAGCCTCATTCCTCCACTCGTGTTGGTGTTTGGTTTTGGCGTCGGCTTTAAAGGCCGATATTATGGTCCCCTGCGAGAGTCCCACAAATGGTTCTGGACCTACAAAGTGATTTGTAGAGCCCCCTCTTGCAAGCTCATCTGCTCTTTCGTTGCCGATGAAGCCCTTGTGCCCTGGTATCCAAACTAGTTGCACCTTATTGTGCCTTCCAAGTCTGTTTAGTGCTTGGACGCCATTATAAATTAGTCTAGAGTCCACTTTCGGCGCCGTGAGCGCTTTAAGGGCCGCTTGTCTGTCACTGAGTATATAGATAGTCCGCCCTTTGGTTCGCCTGTCTATATTCTCCTGTACACAAGCAATTATGGCGTATGTCTCCGCTTGGAAGACAGTTGCCAAACTACCCATGCTTACACTACTACTATAGTCATTTGCATAAATGCCTGCTCCCGTACCGGATCCCATTTTTGATCCGTCCGTGTACCATATACTGTCTTCGATACCAGACTTTGGTGGTTCTAGACCTTCGGCCCACTCAGCCCTGGTTGGAACTTTTGTTGTGTAGTTCCTGTGGAATACATACTTGGGTAGCATTTTGTCGCTTCCCATGTTTGTCATATATATATATACATACAGTGGAACATATAACCTCCTCCTTTTTTGAAGTCGGTTAAAAAATAAGAAACATACCGTTCTTAAGAATACATTTTATTTTAGGATTATCTATTGAACTTGGCACCCATTTAGATCTCAATTCTTTTGTCGGCGAAGTTGACAACCACGCATATTCTTGGCTCTCATTTTCACATTTATGTTTTTGTACGGTCTGAAATAGTTTTGTAGGTAAGTATTATTTATATTTGGTAAGTACCTAAAATAAATCACACCTCTCACAAATTTAAATTCTATTCATCTTATCGGTTTTTACCGTCTTTAATTAAGTGAAACAATTCGCTTTCCATGCTAGTTAATGAGCGCGCTATAAAAAGGTGTCGGCGGCGTGGACGAGAAAAACTCCCGTCGCCGTCGCCGCCGCCGCCGCCGCCGCCGCCATGTCGCTGCTCGCCCGCTCGCTGCTCGCGCTCGCCGCGCTGCTCGCCGCCGCCGAAGCCAAAATTACAAATATGCCAACGCCACCCGGCGCACGATGTGCTGGATTCAAAATGGGTAATAATTATTTATATTTTATTTTTTATTTGGTTTCAAAAAAATACAATTTTAGTAACTTAACCTAAAGATACGCCAAACTGCAAAGCAGTTTGTTGGCGATTCGCTCACTTAAATAAAAAAGATAATATTATCGCGGTACACCGAAACACTACACTACCGCCCCAGCCAAAAGGCCGTAAGTCCCTACAGAGTTCATACGAAATTACGACCTGTTGGCGGCACGGATGTGCAGTGCTCTATTTTTACCCTACTTATTGTAAAATGTTTTTTTTTGTTTACATCGAAAAAAATTAAAACAGTATTTCATTGACATACCTAATAACGTCTAATATATATCGATGAAAACCGGCTGCATGCACGAAAAAGTGTGACTCATTGTCCCGTTCCGAACGCCGACTGCAAAACACAATGTTTTCTTATGACGTTATCACTTATCACGTCAAATTATCGTCCGTAAACCGTTTTTATAGACAATCATTTTTTTTTAAGTGGTACATTTGATTAATAATCGGCGATACGGATAGAGGCACGACCTTCAGCCACCTTTTCAATGGATGAAAAGTATTTTAATATATCGAATTTAGGAAATTAAAAAACATTTCGCGAATGGGTTGTCTAACAAGCATAAAAAGTTTTAAAAACAGTTTTTCTAATACATCATTTCAAATCGATCGATGATACCATTGGCACCTCATTTATCAAAATCGGTTCAGTATTTTAAACGTTTTGGTGGAACACACGTAAATACAAACATAGACTGCTATAATTGTACTTTCAAAACAAAGTTTTAACCGACTTCAAATCAGTAGCCAAATAGCTTCAAGTTTGCCTATAAAATTTGAAGAGTTCCCTCGATTTCTCCAGGATCCCATCATCAGAACTGGATTTTGGTGACAACGGGACCAATTTGGAAGTATATGCTTTCAAACAAAGAAAAAAAAATTCAAATCGGTACATAAATTACCGAGATATCGCGTAACATACACACATAAAAAAAATACAGACGAATTGAAAACCTCCTCCTTTTTTGAAGTCGGTTAAAAATCAGCCATCATCCTTTCGACTCTGCCCTAGTCGGGCGAAAAATCTTGGCCAGACTATGAAAAAATTATATAGGCTTCATAAGTACTTTCGATATACAAATTAATCGTTAAACTATTGAGTGCAATGTTTAAAAAGAGCGATATTTGCTTTTTATTTTTTGTCAGGATTTTTAGCGAAATATTTTTTTTTAATTTACTGAATTCAGTATAAAATACTTTTCATCAATCAAACAGTTAGGTGCAGGCCTCTTTCGTATCTCCAATTACTTACCTATATATAAGTATGTAGGTACATTTAATATTTTTAGTTCGATTAATTACATATTTAGCTTGTTTCTCTGTTTGGGGTTGGATTTCTAGAATAGAATACAAGATAATTTACTTCAGTTTAAGTTATACAATTATAAAAAGAATATTACAATTAACCTATAATGAAAAAGGTGAACACTCAGCGTAATGCCAGGATTACCAGGTGATACTAAGAGTACCCGACGCTGGTCTTCCGTGAACACCAGTAGGGAGCGCAGTTGCGCGTAGCTGCCAGTAGAATCTCACAAATACTATAAGAATCTCAAATACGCTAACAATAGGGAACTTGCATCTTAATATTTTATTACGAAAAACAAAAGTATAATCCAGCATTAAAACAACTGTAGCATTAAAACTTTGTTATGATTTATTTTTCTGATGTTATATGCTCTATACTAAACGGGCTTATGCTATGACGTCACAGCATAGCCTTTACTATGGAGCAAGTCATTAATTTGCGATTATCTCCACAAAATTTACGTTTAAGTCTATACTTGTCATACAAAATATCATTTTTTTTTGTATAACGCAGTTACGCTGCTAACGATATTTATAAACTACACTAAAACTACTGCCTCCCTAAGGTGTTGTGAGAAGGAACTGATTGAAAGATTTAGGAGCTGAGACAGATTGTTCCGATAGCTCAGTTGGTTAGTAGCGACGGGCCATGTATGCCTGTGGTCGCCGGTTCAAATCCGGCTCGGAACCTAATTTTTTCAATTTTTCCTTTAATTTGTAAAATATCATTTCTAATTTAATATTCTATGTAACTGATACCTTATTTTATCGAAAAAATAAAAAATTAATTTTCGTCATTTTAACGTTAGGTAAAACTAATAAAATCGTTTTTTTTTTCTTTTTTTTTTCTTTTGTATGATATCTCTACGTATATCCGCATCGATTGAGTGCAATTTATCCGAAATTGAAGTCCCATGCAAGTTCCCCATTACGACAGTAGGTACGAAGCGGAAATGAAGCAAGTGGAATTTAATAAGAAAATAAATATAATAGTATGGTATATTTAATTATTTATATGTATAATGGCATAATTGGAAAGTGTGATAAAGGGAATAAAAGTGAGAAACTAATGTATGTATGTATTTCAAATTTTATAAATAAATTATTAAATTGAATTGAATATGATAATAGTAGTTTATGCAATCGTTATATAATGGATGCTTTTTAAGTCGAGTACCACGTTTAGGCCACGAAGCTTGCTGAGTGGCCTAATTAAGGTACGAGACTTAAAAAGCTAATTATATAACTATTATATACAATACTTTTTCTACGAGTCAACGGAAATAATAATTTATTAAACAAACTTGGTATCTATTGTAATTAGTTTCCTTTGTGCTAGGGCAAATGAAAGAAGGTCTGAAGGTAACCCAAAGCTTTTATTTCGTTCTAGGTCCTCACTAAAAGCTAACTAGGTATAAAAACAAATGTTAAGGGTAGGATTTTGATGACGCTTTGGTCGATTGCGCTAGAACCATTTGGTAATGTTAAAATAATAGGCTATGAGCTTAGCTGCATCTCCATCGCAGGCGGTGCTACGGAGCGTTCCCGACAACGGGAGTACTGGCTCGGCTGGCGCGGGTGGCTTCGGGCACGATCAGGCCCCTACCAAACACCTCCTGGAATTTCCATCAAGCGATGAGACGGTTAGCCAAGAATAGCAAGTACAAACGGGGCGGGCACGGGGCTAGATAGCGTGCCGGGGCTCAAGAGTAGTCTGTGGGCCGGCAATCAATAATCAAGGGAATAAAACGGTCCATGGTACAGTACAAAACTAACCTGTCGGAGGAAAATTGTCCCACGTCGATGGGTATTGACAAATGTCAACTCCGCCACCAATGGCCCTGGCCCTGCTTCCCGTGGCTCGCCGATTTAACCGCAACACGGTGGTATTCAGCCAGGTCAAGTCGCGTGGGAGAGCACCACGGCCTCAACTTGCCTGTAAGGCTTGATTACACCGGCAAACTGAAAATTGACAACATGTCTATGCAATTACTGCTTTTCCAAGAAGTTAACACGGCTTCTAAACAATACTTACGAGGAAAATACTGCAATCGCCCAGAAAACGTGTTCTGGCACACGAAAATGAAATAGGAAGTGCGCTATCTGACACTTCGACATTGCCAGCTCTCTCAAACCCGGTCCCCGAAGTTCAAGTAGACGCGCCAACTTGTTGCAACAATCTGTCGTGTTGATTTGTAAACAAGAAAACATCTAGTCATCCGCTACAGTAGAAATGCAATAAATTATGTGGATTATGAATTATGAAATGGAAACCCGTGACGAACAAAACATCTAATCATTGATTCGTAAATGTTCAACGCGATATTCCTTTTTTCTCCTTGTCGCTGGTCAGCGGGCGCGAACTCTGGCAACACTGGAGTCCACAGATAAGCTATCCAATACAACAGGGGTTCCTTCCTGACAGAATATTACACGAAAAGAACAGTTAGCCAACTTGACAAATAACTTTGGAAGGTTTAAAACGATAATAAACCCAGCATACGGGTTTATATATTACACCCCCTCACCTAGGAGAATTTTTCGAGGGAAAAGAGTTGAGGGAGTAAAATTCCAGCTCGCCCTCGAGCTGCAACTTAAATTAGACATGATCTCCATTCCTGAAAGAGAAAACTAAACTAAGACAGGGATTCTCGGCCCAGAATCACAAGTCCTGCAGCACCTTGGCATCAATAGAATCCGCGTGGCCGGCGCTGGAAACGATCGCGTAATGGCCTGCGGTACTACAGAAAAGAAAATAGGAATCTTACCTAAGATATAGCAAAAGGTGCCAAATTAGGCACATTAAGAAAATAAACGTAATCATTCAAATGGCATTTGGGGACACTGGCTTGCATTCTTTTACATGCCACTTTCCTAAGCGCTTGCCGTTTTCGTCTTCCAGTTCGTAAACTAAACGTGATACTTTCCGTATGACGCGGCATTTTTCATACTTGGGTGCTAGTTTGGCCGCAAAATACTTGCTGGCCTTACTTTGTTTAAAGGTGCGTTTCCATATTTCATCTCCAACCTCGAATTCAATGTCGCGGCGTTTATCATTGTAGTACTTGATGTTGCGATCGTGAGATTTCTGTAACAGCTCTCTCACGGTGGAATAGACATCTCTTAAGGTATTGATTTTATCCAGGTAATTTCGTCTAGATGAAAAAACAATCTCGTCAACCTCCTCTGGTTCACCATAGATTGTACCATCGGGAACTGCCTCCCGTCCATGTACTAGTAAGAACGGGGTATATGATGTAGAATCGTTCACTGAGGTATTCATCGCAAACTGAATACGCGAAATGTTAACATCCCACATGCGGTGGTCTGATTCGATGAACGTGGAAATGGCTATAACGAGGGTCTTGTTGTATCGCTCTACTGTGTTGACCTGTGGGCAATACACAGGCGTGTAATGCAGCTGTGGTATGTTATACTTCGTGAACAACCTTTGAACGTCGCCGCCAGTGAAATAGGAAGCGTTATCTGCAATAATGGTTTGAGGTATTCCGTGGATCATGAATACGTGGTCCTCCAACCTTTGGGAAATGACTGCCCCGGTGGCGCGTCGCATGGGAAACAGCATACAATACTTGGTGAAACAGCACACAACCACCAATATATAAGTGTTTAACTTCCGCGAAGGGGGTAAAGGACCAACGAGGTCCAAGCTCAGACATTGGAATGGGCGGCAACAAACCTTCGCGCTTCCCATGAAGCCCGGGGTGGGAAGCTGGCTATGCTTATGTGCCGCACACGCAGAGCAATGTGCAACGTACCGGACGACGTCCTGATACATACCCGGCCAAAAGTAGCGCAATTTTAGTCTATTATACGTTTTTGCTGTGCCCAAATGCGCAGCGGTCGGAACCGAATGGTTATCCTTCATGATCTCTAATCGGAAGTCTTGAGGTATAACTTCCTTCCATTCAAAATCCGACGACAACGCGTTTTTTGGTTTAGTGTAGCGGTACAAGCGACCGTTCATTAACTGTAAATTGGGAACGGAGCCTGGTCTAGACTCGCACCTCTTATATAATTGTAAGTACCAATTATCATTAATCGCGTTAGTATCGATCAAGTATACTGGGACGGCTCTGGACAAGGCGTCCGGCACGATATTTTCCGAGCCTCGACGGTGCTCGACCACAAAGTTGTAAGGCGACAGTCGGCAACCCCATCTCTCGAGGCGGCCTGTTGGGTTCTTAAGGTTGAGGAACCATTTCAAGCTGGAGTGATCTGTTATAATTTGAAATTGGCGATCACCTTCCAAATACGGTCTAAAATGCTCAACAACATTTACCACAGCTAATGCCTCCCGCTCTGTGGCCGAGTAGTTCCTCTCCTGGGGCGTGAGGGAACGACTGTAGTACGCTAAGGGGTGTTCTTCCCCCTCGAACGTTTGGGTTAGGGTTCCGCCAATCCCAAAATCTGAGGCATCGCAATGCACCGCGAATGGTTTGGTAAAGTCGGGACAGGCTAGGACCGGTGCCGTAGTTAGGGCAACCTTGAGCTCTCCGAAAGCTGTATCCACCTCCGGGGACCAGCGAAAGGGTGGAGCACCCCTTCGGGTAGATGTTAACTGGTTAAGAGGTCCTGCTATGTTGCTAAAATTCTTTATGAATCGGCGGTAATATGACGCCGTGCCGAGAAAGCGTTTGACGTCCTTCCGACACGTCGGAGTTGGGAAATCAATAATTGCCTTGACCTTGTCTGGGTCTGTACGTAAACCGTATTCATCTACAACAAAACCCAAGTACTTGAGTTGTCTGCGGAAGAATTTACATTTAGATAAGTTAATAGTCAAGTCAGCGTGACGTAGTCGCTCAAACACCGTACGTAGTAGGGCCAAATGCTCAGTAAACGATTCTGAGACAACAATAATATCATCCAGGTAGATAAAAATACGTCCGTTGTGCTCTGGGCCAAACAGGACGTCCATCAGACGTTGTTGCGTCGCTGGAGCCGACGTTAGACCGAAACACATTACCTTAAAATGGAACAAACCACGGCCTGGCACCGTAAAAGCAGTCTTCTCCCTAGACGCCTGTGAGTCTAGTCCAATTTGCCAGAAGGCTGATTTTAAATCTAAAGACGACAAGAATTTGGCGTTCCCGAGCTGATCTAAAATCTGGTTAATTAGTGGCAGTGGATAAGCATCGTGTTTTGAAATCTCGTTTAGCTTCCTGCTGTCCAGGCAGAATCGGAGGGTTCCGTCTGATTTCGGTGCCATGGTTACGGGGTTGTTCCATGGGCTGCTACTTGGTTCCACCACATCCAGCTCGAGCATTTCGTCTAACTGCCTGTTTAGCTCGGCGAGCTTCGAGGGAGATAACATATAATGGCGTTGCTTAATTGGTCTCGCATCACCAGTATCGATAGCGTGAGTGAGTAGACGAGTTCGTCCTAAACCCTTCCGCTCTGAGGATATGGTTTCGAATTCCTTTAATATATTCTCCGCTTGGCGCTGTTCCTCCGATGACAGAGACTCAAAGCCTTGTATAAACCTAACTTCCGACGCAACGGTATTGATATGTTCTTCATCCGACAAGGAACAGTCGTTTGGTAATAAAGACAGCACATCCGGGCCAATATTAAATGCCTTCCAAAAATTAATACCAAATAATAGCTTAGTTGGTACCTCTGGTATTACGTAGAATTTGATTATCGCAGTCTTACCGTCGACTGTGACTGGCAAGAATATATGGCCCATGATAGGGGAAGAGGAGCCGTTTGCCGTTACTATCCGACTCAAGTCGTGTGATTTATGAAGGGTAACCTGGTCTTCAAAATGTTTCCAAGTATCGCCACCAATAATAGATAACTCCGATCCGGAATCCAAAAGGCCCGTATAAGACAGACTGTAAATTTGTATCGTAAGGTAAGGACGCAAGTCCGACCCGTCTATGTAACTGTTTAATTTTTTAGCAGTTCGGCCGCATTCGAAAAACGCGCCAATCGTCGCCAGCCAGGACCGCCACTCATCCCCGTCAAAATTTGATGGTAATTGGTCTGCCGCACCACGTTGGCATGTCTTCCGCCTGCTCCCAGTACTATGTAATTTAACTGGGACTTGTAACTCATTAGGGCAATCAATTGAGATGGGTGCTTTGTTTTCAGTTACTGGGTCGTTGATAACGAGTAAGGCAGCAGCATCGTTGGTGGTTACCGGAATCGCGTGTGTTGGGCTAACTGGGTCGTTCGGGTAAACGGCGTCAATCGGGTAAATAGTAGTAGGGGAAGGTATTGTAGTTGGGTCCGAACCAGGATACACGTTTTGGTGGTTTTCGGTGAACCGGTTATTTGGGTAAACTTCGTTAATCGGGTAAGTAATAGTAGTGGAAGGTATTGTAGTTGGTTCCGGACAAGAATACACGTTTTGGTAATTTTCGGTGAACCGGTTATTTGGGTAAAATTCGTTAATTGGGTAAGTAACAGTTGTGGAAGGTATTGTAGTTGGTTCCGGACGAGAATACACGTTTTGGTAATTTTCGGTGAACCGGTTATTTGGGTAAACTGCGTTAATTGGGCATACAGTAGTCGCGGTAGGCATTGTAGTTGGTTCCGGACGAAAATACACGTTTTGGTGATTTTCGGTGAACCGGTTATTTGGGTAAAATTCGTTAATTGGGTAAGTAATAGTAGTGGAAGGTATTGTAGTTGGTTCCGGACAAGAATACACGTTTTGTTGATTTTCGGTGAACCGGTTATTTGGGTAAAATTCGTTAATTGGGTAAGTAATAGTAGTGGAAGGTATTGTAGTTGGTTCCGGACAAGAATACACGTTTTGGTAATTTTCGGTGAACCGGTTATTTGGGTAAAATTCGTTAATTGGGTAAGTAATAGTAGTGGAAGGTATTGTAGTTGGTTCCGGACAAGAATACACGTTTTGGTAATTTTCGGTGAACCGGTTATTTGGGTAAAATTCGTTAATTGGGTAAGTAACAGTTGTGGAAGGTATTGTAGTTGGTTCCGGACGAGAATACACGTTTTGGTAATTTTCGGTGAACCGGTTATTTGGGTAAACTGCGTTAATTGGGCATACAGTAGTCGCGGTAGGCATTGTAGTTGGTTCCGGACGAAAATACACGTTTTGGTGATTTTCGGTGAACCGGTTATTTGGGTAAAATTCGTTAATTGGGTAAGTAATAGTAGTGGAAGGTATTGTAGTTGGTTCCGGACAAGAATACACGTTTTGGTGATTTTCGGTGAACCGGTTATTTGGGTAACATTCGTTAATTGGGTAAGTAATAGTAGTGGAAGGTATTGTAGTTGGTTCCGGACAAGAATACACGTTTTGGTAATTTTCGGTGAACCGGTTATTTGGGTAAAATTCGTTAATTGGGTAAGTAACAGTTGTGGAAGGTATTGTAGTTGGTGCCGGACAAGAATACACGTTTTGGTGATTTTCGGTAAACCGGTTATTTGAGTAATCTGCGTTAATTGGGTATGCAGTAGTCGCGGTAGGTGTTGTAGTTGGTTCCGGACGAGAATACACGTTTTGGTGATTTTCGGTGAACCGGTTATTTGGGTAAAATTCGTTAATTGGGTAAGTAATAGTAGTGGAAGGTATTGTAGTTGGTTCCGGACAAGAATACACGTTTTGGTAATTTTCGGTGAACCGGTTATTTGGGTAAAATTCGTTATTTGGGTATGTTCGGTTATTATACACATTAGTGATTGTGTTAGTATGGGTCAGGGAGGTGGGGCGGGAGCAAGCAGGCAGGGGAGGGGTGTTGTACTTGTTAGTAGTGTGGAATAAAGCGTTAATAAGCGGGGAAGAGAGGGTGTTATCTTTGTTAGTTAGGACGGGGATAGGATGCAGGGTATTAGGTATGTTAATTGGTTTACTAATTTCGTTGTTGTTGTGTGTCAGGGATGTATGGTTTTGATATATTGTAAGTTTTTGTTTTTTATTTTTAGGAGTTGGTATGAATATTCTTCTGTTATATACTTTATTGGTTTTGATTGAAACCGGATCAGCCATACCCTGATTCGGTATCACTCGTTTTTTGAAGTACTTGGTACAGGGGTGCAGTTGGGACAATTTCGTGCCGTTACGTTATTCTCGCCACAGCGGTAACAGACCAGTTTGGGTGCCGCCTTACATGCCTTCAACGAATGTCCCTCTACTCGACACCGAACGCAAAAATCAATAGGGGTTTGTACCGCCGATACCGGTTTTGTAGTCATAGGTTTATACACCAAGTCTTGAGCAAGAGACTTGGACAAGTCTCTATTTGGCTCCGCGAAGCGTTTTGCACGTTGAGTTGCAGCCTCCAGCTGGCGACAGCGGTCTTTAAGGTCATTGATGGAGTCGATAGTAAACAAAGCTAATTGTTTTGAAAAAAACGGTCTAATGTTTTGCATTAAAATACTCAACTTTTCCGCTTCGTGTAGTGGGGACTCTAAGCGTGAGTAGTAATTAAGCATTACACTGACATAATTCACTATTGATTCGTCAAATCCTTGCGTCCTCGCCCTTATTTCGCATAGTAGGCGCTCGTTGTAATCTACCGGCAAGTAATCGCGGAGCATCATACTCTTGAGGTCCGTCCAGCAGTGTACCTGATCACAAACGCCATCGAACCATGAGGATGCCTCGTCAGTGAAGAGCTCACATGCCGAGCGGAACAGTGTTGAGTCAGGGATCTCCCGGGAGACACGCACCTGCTCTAGTTTGTGTAGGTAGGCCTTTACGCAGGTCTTACCGGAGTATTTTAAGTTCAATTTTTGCACTGCATTATTGTTATGTGGCGCTGCGCAGGTAGGTGCAGCGACGGTAGTGTCTTGCTTCTTTGTCAACGAACTTGTAAATGTGAGCAATATTGTATCTAACCGCACCAGTACCCCATCTAGCTGGTCGCTGAGCTCGCTGTGGCTGCTCATCTCCGACCCTGAAGGTGAGAGTCGAGTCAGTCGGTGATACAGGTGGTGTGCAGCAGCTTGAACACGATTGAGTACCTTTAACGAGGTGCGAGGTTGTGTTGACCCTTGCAGCAGCTTGCGCAGGTCGTCCATTTTTGACGAGATTATGCCCAGCTCGGCGGCGACATCTCCCTCGTAGTCCGCGACCTCATCTGTAGGTATGTCCTGGTTCAGCTTCCGCAGCTGGCTCCTAAGTTCCATCACTGTAGGTAGTGGCGCCGCCTGGCGCACCCTGACCTCGTACTGGAGCTCATCCTTCTTAAGGAGATTGAAGGCTATTGGGCGCTCCTCTAATCCGGTTGTTGACGACATTGTCACGTACACGTATGTTTAATCGTTGTAATATTTCGATAAAAATATCAGCCCGGTAATTACCACTAATCAGCCCGAGCACACTATGCCTGTGTGGCAGAAGTCTAAATGTTCAGTAAGAGTAGGACAGTAAGTATGAGCTCTAAGCCACCCGGTTCAATGTCCTTTAAGAGCTAATCGATGCTTATGATTAAAGCGCGATCGACCAATCACATAAAAGCGTTTGTATTTCGTGTTACTATGACACTGCAGCAATTGCAATTGTATTATGGTCTCCTAGTTAGTCACTGAGTTTATTAATACATCGTCGTTAGCGCTTAAGGCAATTGTAGGTATATTAAATATTTAAACAATACTACTGGATGTGTAACAACTGTCCTGTATATTAAACTCACAGTAATTCCTATAGTCCTGTGTTCACAGTCACAGGGGTCACTGAGTTCAAATAACAACAAAGTAAATATTTTGTGTAAAACATAAATGTAAAAATGTAAAAATATAAAAAATCCAAAGGATGTGGATTATGGTATGCAATATTTTACTCTTTGCCAGTTCAACACAATGGTAAACAATGCTTATAGTAGTAATTTCTTTTATGAATACTGTTAAAAGGTTATTTGTAATTTATAAAGCTTAACTATAGGTAGTACTTAGGTAATCACTTGCCAAACCAAGTGCTATAATTGACCGTATGTTGTAGGTAAGTAACTATAAGTAATGTAGGTCAATGTCCAAACTATTCAATGTACTAAAGTGTGACATTAACACTATTATGGCGGAAAGTCTGCATTCAGATACTTAGGTATAGCGCAAGCGACCAGACTCAGACCTTCACAGTAAATGGAGTTGTAAGGAGGGAAATGAGTTTAAGCGTCATCAACCTGTTCGGGGCGCCATGTAATTAGTTTCCTTTGTGCTAGGGCAAATGAAAGAAGGTCTGAAGGTAACCCAAAGCTTTTATTTCGTTCTAGGTCCTCACTAAAAGCTAACTAGGTATAAAAACAAATGTTAAGGGTAGGATTTTGATGACGCTTTGGTCGATTGCGCTAGAACCATTTGGTAATGTTAAAATAATAGGCTATGAGCTTAGCTGCATCTCCATCGCAGGCGGTGCTACGGAGCGTTCCCGACAACGGGAGTACTGGCTCGGCTGGCGCGGGTGGCTTCGGGCACGATCAGGCCCCTACCAAACACCTCCTGGAATTTCCATCAAGCGATGAGACGGTTAGCCAAGAATAGCAAGTACAAACGGGGCGGGCACGGGGCTAGATAGCGTGCCGGGGCTCAAGAGTAGTCTGTGGGCCGGCAATCAATAATCAAGGGAATAAAACGGTCCATGGTACAGTACAAAACTAACCTGTCGGAGGAAAATTGTCCCACGTCGATGGGTATTGACAAATGTCAACTCCGCCACCAATGGCCCTGGCCCTGCTTCCCGTGGCTCGCCGATTTAACCGCAACACGGTGGTATTCAGCCAGGTCAAGTCGCGTGGGAGAGCACCACGGCCTCAACTTGCCTGTAAGGCTTGATTACACCGGCAAACTGAAAATTGACAACATGTCTATGCAATTACTGCTTTTCCAAGAAGTTAACACGGCTTCTAAACAATACTTACGAGGAAAATACTGCAATCGCCCAGAAAACGTGTTCTGGCACACGAAAATGAAATAGGAAGTGCGCTATCTGACACTTCGACATTGCCAGCTCTCTCAAACCCGGTCCCCGAAGTTCAAGTAGACGCGCCAACTTGTTGCAACAATCTGTCGTGTTGATTTGTAAACAAGAAAACATCTAGTCATCCGCTACAGTAGAAATGCAATAAATTATGTGGATTATGAATTATGAAATGGAAACCCGTGACGAACAAAACATCTAATCATTGATTCGTAAATGTTCAACGCGATATTCCTTTTTTCTCCTTGTCGCTGGTCAGCGGGCGCGAACTCTGGCAACACTGGAGTCCACAGATAAGCTATCCAATACAACAGGGGTTCCTTCCTGACAGAATATTACACGAAAAGAACAGTTAGCCAACTTGACAAATAACTTTGGAAGGTTTAAAACGATAATAAACCCAGCATACGGGTTTATATATTACACTATTGAAAATCGCCCTGCTGAAATGAAGCGCAGCAGCTTAGTAATTTTGCGCGTTGATGTCTTCATAGTTATCTTATACAGCTCCTGGATTCATAAGATGACTGCTGGCGGTTATCTTATGAAACTATACGAGCTCCGTGACGAGCTCGTGGAGCTCCAGGATTAAAAAGTATGTAATCTTAGTTTCGTGTACGAAATCTTAATTCAAATATTAAAGTCGACGAGTAGAAAAAGTAATGTAAAACACGGAATGAAAGTTCCATTACCCGGAAGTTATTTTTTGCTTAGTGAAAATATAACTTTTTAATTTAGCTTTAAAATATTGCAACGTAGTAGCTTGCTCATAAGGTGGCGGTATGTTGTTTCAGCATTTCGTGGCGTTGTACTTAAAACTGCCATGAAATGCAGCTGTTTTGTGTGCAGGGCACATGAGGAGAGTACATACTCTTTGGCGTTGCATAAACCTGAACTTGTCATGCAGGTATCGAGGTCCTTGAGTCTTCACAATCCCGAACAGTAAGCAAAAGAAGTGCAGGAAGCGCCGAGACTCCGATCTGTGTTTAGTATTTAGCTATTTATGTATAACCGATGAAATATTTCTCGAAAAAGCGGCCAAGTGCGAGTCGGACTCGCACATGAAGGGTTCCGTAAAATAAATTGCTGTTTACGATTTATGGCGTACTAAAAAAAGCTAATTACTTGATCTCGTTCAAACCAATTTTCGGTGGAAGTTTGCATGGTAATGTACATCATATATTTTTTTTAGTTTTATCATTCTGTTATTGTAGAAGTTACAGTGGGGGGGACACACATTTTACCACTTTGGAAGTGTCTCTCGCGCAAACTATTCAGTTTAGAAAAAAATCATACACAAAACCTCAATATCATTTTTTAAGACCTATCCATAGATTCCCCACACGTATGGGTTTGATGAAAAAAATCCAGTTCTGAGTATGGGGAACCCCCAAAATGTTTTTTTTTCTATTTTTGTGTGAAAATCTTAATGCGGTTCACAGAATACATCTACTAACCAAGTTTCAACAGTATAGCTCTTATAATTTCGGAAAAAAGTGGCTGTGACATACGGACGGACAGACATGACGAATCTATAAGGGTTCCGTCTTTTGCCATTTGGCTACGGAACCCTAAAAACCTTATTTGGTTAAGTACAAATATGCAACTAACATGGGGTGATTTGAAGACTAATCAACCTCGGTTTTTTGCAAGACTATTACTCTATCGTATGGTCAACGCAATTGATCAATGAATAACATAATTGAATGCTTTATTAAAGTTGGTTCCGGATAAATTCTACCAACTCAAATAAATGAATAACCTTTTTTTTGACTTTATAATCTTACTTTTTTATTATCATCTGTAAACAACCTATTGCTGAGTAAAAGTCTGCTCTCGGAAATTTGAAGGTCTGAGAGGGGACGAGCTGCAGATTGGAGAATTTACTTAGCATAATATTTTTTTCGAAGACTATGTGGACAAAGCTCCATTGCTGATTGACATTTTCTGTTTGCAGATATCATGTCAAAGCAGTTTGGGAACTACATGAGGGCATTGGAATCTGAGTTCCGTGTCAACGGCGATAAACAACTGCATACAATTATAGACGTAATTTTTTTTAAGTATCTCTTTGTCAGTATACAGGATTTCCTCTTTTACAAAATTTCACGAGAATCGGTTAAGAAATGCGACCTGTAGAGGATAACAACGGGAAATCCGGACACGAAACGATTTTCGGCACAAGCTGAAACATAGAACTTCGATCGCTTCGCTCCCTCGCTCGAAGCCTGAAAGTAGTACCTATCATCGACAAATTGAGATCCCATCGCCTTGCGTAGTATGCGGAGAGATGACAGTCATGTGACCAAAATAGTATTAGGTATGAACGCGGAGGGATGGAAGAGACGAGGTAGGCCAAGGAAAAGCTGGATGGACTGTGTGAGAGACAACATTAAGAGGAATGAAGTAAGTGACGAGATGACGAGTGACAGGCAGGTATGGAAGAAAAGTGCATGCTGTGCCGATCCCGACTAAATGGGATAAGGACAAGAAAATGATGATAAACTAAACACTAAATAATAAATAATGTCTAAACGACGTTTGTTGGCCGAAGTAGTTGTAACAAGTTAGACGGCCGCATTAGCAGAACAAAGCAGTGTAATTACCGCTTGTATATTAGCCCATATAGAGGGCACACACTGTATAATTGTATTTTACAGCGTTGCGCGGAGATCGGCGGAGTGATCTCAAGCCAAACGGTGCTCGTATGCAACGAGTTCCATCCGAATGTGCCAGTGTGGTACCCACCAAAAGTGTTCGCACTGGGCGACGAGGTGCTGTCGCCCGTGTTCGCAGCCTGCGATTCCGTGGCAGAGGCAGCCCACCAGTGTGGACAGCTCACGATCCACGTGACCCAGCACTGCTGTCGTCCATACCTCTGGGCGCGCTAGAGTCTGCAGCTGCACTGCTCGCTAAACTTTGTTTTGTGATGCATGTAATGCATGTTGGAAATAAATACAAATTTTATAAAATTTCTGCTGTTTGTTTGGGTTCATACTTACTAATATTATAAATGCGAAAGTATGTCTGTCTGTTCGTCTGTCCGTAGATCTATCTATCTGTCTCTCCGTCTGTCTATCTGTTTGTCTGTCTGTCGGGCTGTCTATCTGTTAGTCTGTCTGTCGGTCTGTCCGTCTCTCTATCTGTCTCTCTGTCTGTCTCTCTGTCTGTCCATCTGTCTTTCAGTCTATCTGTCTGCATAACTGTCTGTCTGTCTGCCACGCTTAAACCACTAAACCGATTTAGAGTAATGGTATGGAGATAGTTTGAGACCCTTGGAAGGGCATGCGATAGAGCATTGTGGTACCCGCCGAAGGTGTTCGCGCTACTTAGGCGACGAGGTGCTGTCGCCCGTGTTCATGGCTCGCGAGCCCTGGACCGAGGCGACCCATGAGTGTGGACATCTCACACCTTCAACATCACACAGGAGTACAAGCTATCCATACTTGTGTACGCGCTAAACCCTGCGCTGCTCGCCGAACTTTGTTTGGTGATGCGTGTTGGAAATAAATATATTATGTTTTTTTATACAGACTACCTCAACAAACTATCCTATACTGGACTAGAAGGCGGCATCAACCAATACCCACGAATAGAAAAACGAGGCGAGGCATATCCAAATCTTGCATCGATCATATTAGGGAATGCAGAACCGGTACTGCTTCACAGAACCGGGATTTTCGGTACTGACCGAAATCAGAACCGGGATTTACCGGTCCTATCCGACGACCGCTTTAGCCTAGTTGGTAGTGACCCTGCCTACGAAGCAAGAGGTCCTGGGTTCGAATCCCGGTAAGGGCATTTATTTGTGTGATGAGCTCGAATATTTGTTCCTGAGTCATGGATGTTTTCTATGTATTTAAGTATTTATTTCTCTATATAAGTATCCATATCGTCGTCTAGTACCCATAGTACAAGCTTTGCTTAGTTTGGGACTAGGTTAATTTGTGTAAGATTGTCCGCAAAAAAAAAAAAAAAAATTATTATTATTATATATTATTATCGGGAGTTTCGGGACAAACTCAATTCATCGATAATTCAAGAATTCGAATGAAGCCACATAATATATATCAATAGCTTAATATATATAATTAGCAAAAAAACTGACGGGTTAGTTTACTTAGTTATATTCCTATACTATTAAATGAGCAATATGTGTATATATATATATATATATATGCAATCACGTTCTCAAAAACGGCTCTAACGATAACGATTTCGATGAAATTTTGAGTACTGGGCTTTACGGGTGCGAGAAATCGATCTAGATAGGTCTCATGTTCGGGAAAATTTTATCCGTATTTTCTCCGTTTTCACTCGAGCAGAGCTCGGTCTCTTAGGGACTTTTAATAAAAAGAGCACATTCCGATCAATACACACTTTTATTAGTACTTTTAAGCATCACCAGTCTTCATCGCCACTCCACAGCCCATCACTAGTTAAAAAAACAGGAAAAGTGCGATTCGGACTCGTCCACCGAGAGTTCCGTACAAAATTACAAATGTATAGTTTTCAGATTTTTCCGTGTACTTGTAGTATAAGAAGATATTACTTGCCTAAGGACTATGGACAAAATGGACTGTTAATCTGTTAGTTTTTGATCCACGTTCCATACAAAGTTGCCCATGGTCCTGTCATACTTACTTCTAGGTCAATGTGAAGATTGGGAAGTACCCTATTTATTTTAATTCCCTTGAGAGTGTCGAAATATATGTACGTTTTTTGCGGCATAAACGGCTGCATTTTTCTATACGTTAACTTGGAAGTTTGATTTTTTTACAGCTTCAAGGGGTTGTAGACCTGAGTAGAGTATATGGTTTTAATATCAACTCAATAACTCCAAGTGTTCCCGAGATAAAAGGTCTTGACATACAGACAGACAGACGTATCTTTTAAATAACACTAGGGCAGGTTAAAAAAATATCTGGCATACCAGATGAAATAGTCAGTTTATAATCTTACCCGTTATATTGTAAACTGACGGAATATTGTGAACTGCCAAAACCGTTCACAATTTAACGCCATATTTTTCGTTAGTTTATAAACTTTCAATGTCGAATCGTCAAATCGTGAACTGAGATCAAAGCAGCAAAGACTAGGTAGGTTAGGTTAGTTAAGCCCAGAAATAGGAGCCCGCGCAGCGGGGCTCCGTCGTCACTGCTGGATGCCTAAATAAATGGAAGAAAATGTCTGGATAACAAAAAAAAACAATCATATTCTGACGTAAGTGGAAACTGATGCAAGTGGAATAATTCGCTCAACCAAACAGCGCACAGGTTGCGTTCCGGATCAGGTAAATTTGATTCAGTTCACAATTTGACGATATGGCATTGTTAGTTTATAAACTAACGAAAATGAATGCGTAAAATTATGAATTATTTTGGCAGTTCACAATACGAGTATTCCGTCAGTTTACAATAATTATAACGGGTAAGATTATAAACTGACGGTTTTCACAATCTAACGGTGACATACATACCTACTGTAAACGGTGGAAATTTCAAATGTCGTAAGGGACATTTTGTCGTAAGTAGGTACACGAAATATACCATTGGAATCAGTATTTTTTTTCTATATGTCTGTTGTATTGAAATCTCGATACGACTCCTAATAAAAAAGTTATAGGATGGTTATAGTTTGTCGTAACTTCCTAATATTTAAAATACTGTGTTACAAATATAATTATATTCTTGTCGTCTTGTGGTATTAAGCGCAAGGTCGTATGTCTCAATAATTTTTAAATTCCTATGTTGTAGGGCACTTAAATGTAATGAAACTCTCTTACGACATTCAATTTGTTAAAAAGTGTATAAAACTTTTAATTTACATTGTTGTAAGTACCAAGTATATTGACAGTGGAAAATTTCTAAATGTCGTAAGGGACTAAACGCCCACTTTTGAGGGGAGATAAAAAATAAAATTAAGGATCAATCTTACACAAAAATATTTGCGGACAATCTTACACAAATTGACCTAGTCCCAAACTAAGCAAAGCTTGTACTATGGCTACTAGACGAAGATATACATACTTATATAGATAAATAAATACTTAAATACAAAGAAAACATCCATGACTCAGGAACAAATATTTGCGCTCATCACACAAATAAATGCCCAGGATTTTAACCCAGGACCTCTTGCTTCGTAGGCAGGGTCACTACCAACTAGGCTAAAGCGGTCGTCAAAAACAAAGTAAATACTTAAATATATAGAAAACATCCAAGACTCAGGAACAAACATTCGTGCTCATCACACAAATGAATGCCCAGGATTTTAACCCAGGACCTCTTGCTTCGTAGGCAGGGTCACTACCAACTAGGCTAAAGCGGTCGTCAAAAACAAAGTAAATACTTAAATACATAGAAAACATCCAAGACTCAGAAACAAATATTCGTGCTCATCACACAAATGAATGCCCTTACCGGGATTCGAACCCAGGATCTCTTGCTTCGTAGGCAAGGTCACTACCAACTAGGCTAAAGCGGTCGTCAAAAACAAAGTAAATACTTAAATACATAGAAAACATCCAAGACTCAGAAACAAATATTCGTGCTCATCACACAAATGAATGCCCTTACCGGGATTCGAACCCAGGATCTCTTGCTTCGTAGGCAAGGTCACTACCAACTAGGCTAAAGCGGTCGTCAAAAACAAAGTAAATACTTAAATACATAGAAAACATCCAAGACTCAGGAACAAATATTCATGCTCATCACACAAATATTTCCCCTTACCGGGACTCGAACCCAGGACCGTCAGCTTCGTAGGCAGCGTCGCTACCCACAAGGCTAACCGGTCATCTAATAAAAAGCAAAATTAAAAAAAATTATAAACCCACGAGAAATGTTATTGGAAAATGATTACCTACATAAAATTTTGAAAAACCCTCGACTTAAAAATTAATAATTACAAAAAGAGGCGTAGGTAGGTAGGTATATAATAATTAATAACAAAACTACTAAAATTCGTCGGGGGCTGCCGTTGCCTGCCCTAAAATGAAGTGAGATTATGCAGTTTTTTAATTCTATAATTACTGATTAATTGAAATTGATACCTTGATTGGCTTTTGTTTTATTAAGGCGCCGTCGGTTCATAGTCTTCACTCCCTCTCACTGAGATGAGTCACGAGACCGCGGGCCCGCGTTCGATGTGTGTTTGAAGTGTAGTTTCAATGTTTTACAACTTGCGCGGGCCCGCGCCCGACGCGTGCCCGACCCGCGCACGCGACCGGTGTGTGGAGGCCTTGAGCGAGATGGAAGTGCGTGTTCGGAAGCGCGGATATTATGCTTTTTACTTTTAATTGTTTGTGCATTTAAATAAATAAAAAAGTAATCAAAAAGTTTCCTCAAACATGATATTGCCGATTTTTAGAACCAATTTTAATATGTTTAACTTTTGTGCATAATTTGTTACGAATGTTTTAAGTGTATTTTAGACCTATGTTGCAAAAACTATTTAATCATGTTTTGAATCACTGATCTCGCTGCAGAAAAGCCTCAAGATTACTATTCTTATTTTGTTTGAAACCACATTATTATTATTATAAACAGACGCATTATATTGTTTCAAAAACTCTGTCCGCTTAACTTCGCTGAACCTACGGCGCCTTAAGGTGGTTCGATTGCCATACAAAACGTTATTTGACATTCGTAGGCTAACGGCGTGATATTTTAAGAAACTTATGTAACAAACTTTCATAAATTGGCTTCCCATTTGCGCCAAATTCCCCCTTTCCTAGAATAAACTTGTATAAACTTGATTAATTTGAGAAATTGGTTGGTCACGTGATATTTTGGGAAAACTATTTTTCTCAAATTAAACTAGTTTATACAAGTTTATTCTAGGAAAGTGGGAATTTGGCGCAAATGTAAAACTGTCATTGACATTTGAATCATTTTAAGCTTGGATGGTAGAGTCTTTAGAATGTATCTAGATTATTCAATAAAATAAAATTAAATATTGTTTATTTTCAGATTCCTTAGATCCAGATTCCAGATAACATTAGGAAATTAATATTAAATGGCCACATGAACTATACTTATTTTTAAGTATTTTTTAGGACGTACGATATGTAGGTCGGTGTATCGGCGGAGTATGCCCGAGTCCCACCCCTCTGCTATCATTTTCAGGATGCTATTTGAGCTCCCCCTCGTCTGCATCACCACAGACGCCGTCTTCTTCCGTATTATGGCATAAAAGTCATCTACGCTAGCATCGGCAAACATCTCAGTGGCGCTGCAGAATCGGGGAAGCCCAAACAACCTCCTGAAAATGTTGTTATATTGGATACGCAGGGCGTTATATGACTTCAGCCTGAAACTAGCCCACATGCCACACGTATAGAAACTTTGACAATAAGCTCTAAATAAAGTCAGCTTCACTTGGGCACTACAACGTGCGAACCTGTGCGCCAGCATCCCGCCTCGGACTGACAACGCCCTGCGCTCCCGCTCGATATCGAAATCGTCTTTCAGGTCCTCGGTCACTATATGACCCAGGTATTTGAAATGAGTAACACGATTCAGAGGAACTCCGTTCAACATTATTTTGGGCGAGTAGCCTGGACACTTAATTTTACCCCTAAACATCATGAACTCGCTTTTGCCCGCGTTGTATTTCAAACCGTGCTGTTACGCATACATCTCACATGTATCTATTAGCTTTTTTAGCCATGATACTGATGGGCTCAGCAGCACCATGTCATCTGCATAACTGATATTATTTATGGTTATGGTTAAAGAAGTTATTCTCATATGTATACATGGCCCGGGATTCACTAACATGAGAACATTTATAATCTATTTTTCATCACACTTGCTCGTAAAGGGTGTATTATAGGCAAGTTTATAGAGCAGCTATAGTTGATTTACTTCCCGCGGGAGTTATGGATTTATAACTCCCGAGGGAGACAAATTGGTTGGCAAATCTAGTTGGCCGCGCGTCACAAGAATTCTTGTGATTGGTTGAAAACATCTAGCAGGCCATGGGGCGCCACGCCCCGCCCCCTCGCCCTCCACTCGCAAATCTGTATGTGAAGTTGTCAATTTCGTTAATTTTTGATTGGTGAGGTTGAATGAAACTTAGATTTTTATGTCTTTTGTATTTGTTTATTTCCTCGCAAATGTGATGAAAAACATTGTGTATAAACACGGGCGTAAGAATATTGCAAACTCGAGTCATCAAAAGCCCTCTGCCTGCGGCGTCGGGCTTCTGATAGACTCTCGTTTTCAATATTACTCTTACGCCCCTCGTTAACCCTTTATAAGGCATAAGCATCTAGGGGTGATAAAATAAAACTAATTATGTTTCTAGATTGTTTTTTTTCTTATTTCAGAAAATCAAAAAAAAATAAAAAAAATAAAAAAAACACGGTGGTAAAAATGTTCCCTCTGCCTGTCTGGATCTACTCTGCCTCAGTACGTCATATTATTATCTGTAAAAAGCAATGAAGTAAGGTGCTATACACGTGGAAATGCACATTTCTCGCAAATTATTTTAGACCTTTTGTCATTTCACATCCGTGTAGCACTAAAAAAAATTACAAAAGGTGCAGGATTGCAACGTTTATATGTGGGCGTTTCTGTGGGCATGTGGTGGTGTGCCACGTTAGTGATCTCTTGTGCGACAACCTGTAAAACCTTTTGACGGTTCTCTGATGTGACAGATTTATTTTTCAAGATACATTTGTGACCGATTGACCGCCGTTTTCTGCTTGTAAACGTACTAATCAGTCCCCTTTTCAGAAAAATACCGTCAAAATATATGGTGGGAAAAATATTCCCTCTGCCTTATAAAGGGTTTAAAGTTATAAACAGCCTAACATTTTTTTATCATTATAAAAATACCAATGATTACCATAGAGGCCAAAAATCTCTTCTAATCCTTTTATACTCCCTAAATCGTTGAGTATTCGTCTACTCGAACTCATTTTCAACATAATCTGTAACACGCAAAAAAAACATGCACACAGGCAGAGGGAATATATTTACCACCACAAAAAAATCATATATAAAAAAAAAGTTCAAATGCTAAATTAAAAATATGACTGACTCGAAGTACCTTGTATCTTACATAATAAGAATAATAGCAACTAAAATTTTCCCGTCCCGTAAATTTGAGATAAACAAAGATTTGTCAACAGGTGCCGAAATTCACTGATTCCCAAACTGACAGCTGTCATAGACTAAAAAAGTGATGTCGACCGTTCATAAATCCTTAATGAATATTGTTAAGGGGGTTTCCACAAAAAATATTGCCATAGATAAAAATCGATCATAGATTCGTTACAGAAAAAAAACGTCAAAATATATATGGTGGGAAAAATATTCCCTCTGCCTTATAAAGGGTTAAACAATGTACTTGTTATATCTATAATTATATCTAAGGTTAAATGCGCAGCGTTTATTAAGTTTACACAAACATTATCAATTCTACATCCGGCACGTATACTGCTGAGCCCCTCAATCAGTTCATTAACATACATGTTAAACAATCTAGGCGAGGTGAGCCCCCCCCTGCGTCACCCCACACTTTAGCACATATGGATCTGAATACTATTTAGCCCATTTTACCAAGTTTATCTGGTTGCTATACCAGTGAGACATGATTTCTGTCACAGCCGGATTTATGCCTGTCTCCTTCAACTTAGACCACAGTTTATTAAATATTACGACTACAACTTAGTGGTTATTAATATTTTTTGTGCATAGCAACAAAGTAACTTTAGTACTTACTAATATCAAAGTAGCCAGCAAGGGTCCATATAATGCCCAATAATCATAAAAAGACTCCAACAAAAACTGTTGAAAACTGATGCACTTTCAGCACGGCTATCACAAGACGGCGCGCGAGCTCTCTCGATTTTTCTCGCACTATCCGTCTCTCTCTTATTAGAAAACTTAGAAGTAGACGTATAGTATTAGAAGGAGACGTATAGTGCGAGAAAAATCGAGAGAGCTCGCGCGCCGCCGCCGTCTGGTGATAGCCGTGCTGGGATTCGAATCCGTGACCGCCAGCTACGTATGTAGGATCACTGGCTATCACTACCGACTAGGCAAAACACCATTCGAACAAATAATACATTTTACGATTTGTTGACGCATGATGTGATTTAAAGCCGTCAATCAAGATAATGGCACAATAAATAAATTGTCACACCTCACACAAATTTAAATTTTAATCATCTAATCGATTTTTATCGTATTTAATTAAGTTAAACAATTCGCTTTTCATGCTAGTTAGTGAGCGCGCTACGCTATAAAAAGGTGTCGGTGGCGTGGACGTGAGAAACTCCCGTCGCCGCCGCCGCCGCCGCCGCCGCCATGTCGCTGCTCGCCCGCTCGCTGCTCGCGCTCGCCGCGCTGCTCACCGCCACCGACGCCAAGGTTGGATATCAGCCAACCGACGCACGATGTGCTGGAATCAGAATAGGTAATAGTTATTTACAATGCACTTGCTCTGAATGTGCCCCTTTATATGGTTCAACATAAACACGGGAAATGGTCTATGCCTGCACGGCGTCGCCAGGCGGGACCTGCCCGTGCGGGAATGGATTCCAGGCCAAAATACCCGCAAACTGTGCGATAGTGAGATTTCATGACAATTAAAATTTCACCTTTTATGCATATTTTTTTATTTCCTCGCATAATGCATTCTAACATGTTGTATGGTACACGTTGGGGATTACCTACTTTCTGTACTTGTATCATAAATAACTATTATGAATATTATGATACAAGTGCGGAAAGTAGGTAATTCCCAACGAGTGGCGATGACTAAAAACACGACCGTCATTTTACAATGCGTCATGGAAGGAAATAAAAAAATATACATAAAAGGTGAAATTATAATTGTCATGAAATCTCATTCTCGCACGCGTCGCAGAGCGGGACCAGCCCGTGCGGGAATGGATTTCAGGTCAATATTCCCAAATTGACCTGAAATCCATTCCCGCACGGGCTGGTCCCGCTCCGCGACGCCGTGCCGGCGTAGACCACTTCCCGTGTTTATGTTGAACCATATAAAGGGGCTCTTTCAGAGCAAGTGCATTGTTATAATAATTTACGTCATACCTGGCCATAAAGTAGGAATTACCGCACGCTATGCGTATGATAGAGACGTAAAATTTTGTACTCACCACGGGCGGTAATAAAGAAAGCCTCAGAGCGCATATTTATCGCCCTTGCCTTCGGCTCGGGCGTCAAATACCTGCGATCTGAGACATTCTTTGTTTAACCGCCCTAGGTAAGTAATGTACTATTATAAATTAATACAGTATATTTTTTTTGTAAATAAGCTTTTTTATGAATAATCGGACTTCAGAGATACGAATAGAAACACGACCTTCATCCATCTGGCAGCAATTATGCTGAGATAGGACCGTTTCGTGACAAACACTGACTGACACTCTTTTTTTTCGTTTGATTGTGTGTTGTTTGTCTCGAATAATGTTTCTTTGCTCCATCTGTTTTATGGATGAAAAGTACTTTGAATAACGAGTTTAGTAAATTAAAAAAATACTTTGCGAATAACAAGCATAAAAAGTTTCAGAAACTGTATCCAGACTACGAAAAACTGAATGAAATAAAAAAACTGTTTTCTTTAATACCTAATCTTAAATCGATTGATGGTACCTCATCTCATTCATCAAATTCAGTAGTCTTAAAAGCTTCTGTGAAACGGACGTTAATTAAATCATATCCCTTCCTTTCGGCGCTGCTGGTAGTCAGGCAAAAATTCCTGGCCAGAATATGAATAAATTATATAGGCTTTCGATAAGTTTACAAAATGTTTAAAAAGTTAGTTTCGATTATTATTTTGGGTCAGGATTTTTTGCGAGCACCGTATTCGCGAAATATTTTGTAATTCACTGAATTCAATATAAAATACTTTTCATCCATAAAACAGTTGGGTGCAGGCCGCTTTCATATCTCCTATTACCTATAAGTACATTTAATATATATAATACAGTTCGAAATATAACCGATAAAATATTTCTCGAAAAACCTTATTTGGTTAAGTACTAATATGCAGGCAACATGGGGTGATATGAAGACTAATCAACGTCGGTTTTTACCAGACAATACTCTATCGTATGTTAAACATAGTAAGGTTCCATGTTAAAGTGACTGACCAGTGAATAATTTTATTGAATGCTTTATTTTAATTTGTTTCGCATAAATTCTACTAACTCAAATAAATAAAAAACCGGTTTTTTTTCCTGACTTTATGATCTTACATTTTAACCGACTTCAGAAAAGGAGCAGGTTCTCAATTCGTCTGTATGTTTTTTTTATGTGTGTTTGTTACGCGATATGTCGGTTATTTAAGAACCGATTTGAAAAAAAAACTGTGTTTGGAAGCATATGCTTCCAGATTGGTCCCGTTGTCACCAAAATCCAGTTCTGATGATGGGATCCTAGAGAAATCGAGGGAACTCTTCAAATGTTATAGGCAAACTTGAAGCAATTTGGCTACTGATTTGAAGTCGGTTAAAACTTTTTGTTGAAAAGTATATTATCTTTTATTTATTATCATCTGTAAACAACCTATTGCTGGGTAAAAGTCTGCTCTCAGAAATTTGAGGGTCTGAGAGGGGACGAGCTGCAGATTGGAAAATTTACTACAGCACAAATTCAAATTAAATTAAAGTACCTCCAAACGTCCAGGATCCCATTGATTTTTACAAACTTTTTGTGACGGATGATATTATAAACAAAATGGTTCTAGAAACGAATAAATACGCACAAAAATTTGTTGAAAATACGCAGCTGAAGCCCAAATCTATTATATTGGAAACCTACGGACAATGAAGAGATGTGCGTTTTCTGGGAATATTTTTGACACTGGGTTTAGTTAAACTGCCAAACCTTGCTCATTATTGGTCAAAGAAAAAAAGTTATCGGAATGGCTTCATATGTTTTCTAATGAAACGGGATAGATTCTGAGTGACAATGACTTGGGTGGGAACACTGATAAATTGAGCAAAATACGGGAAATTTTAACAACGATTTGTAAAAGCAATAAAGAGGTCTTGATACCGGGTAAATTTTTGGTGATAGACGAAACAATTGTCCCATGGCGTGGAAGGCTGGCATTTCGACAGTACATAAAAAATATATTACATAATTATAATAAAGCTGAAGAGGGTCGAAAGTCTGTACATGGAAGATATTTGAAAAAAAATTGGCTGGGGATAGGGTTTGCAAGATCCGCCAATATTTCGGATCCGGATATTTCGGATATTTAAATTCAACAGATCCGGATATCCGGATCTTTCGGATAATACGGATCCACAAGATTTTTTTGGTATAAAGTAGGAATTGTAAGGTTAAACTACGAAAAAACGGCTATACCACCGTATACCTGATTTTAAATAGGTACGCATTCCCGATGTCATAAAGGGATTAATTTTTTTTTCAACTTTTTACTTACTACAAACTAACTGGCAAAGTGAGAGTTTCGTCACTGAAAGCTGTCACTTGAATAACTACAACAGCCCGGCTAGCACACTAGCAAAATGACGACTTTTATGCACATGTTTTATGTCCACAACCGACGTATAAAATTTTACCGTCATGAGCTAACATGCTATACCATCATTTACGTAAAATGTGACCATTTATATGTCTTGCACATAAAACTATTTGCTTTACGTCAAATGCTAACATGCTCTTGATTTTGGCACATAAAACTTGACGATATGAGCCGTTGACGGACGAAATTTTATGTAGGTCACTCGAGACCCCGGATAAATTTTAACACTATGAAAACAATATAATTTTCGCAGGATTTCTCCGATTTCTGTCACAACACATACGGTTTCAGTCTCAAAACTCCTATCGTCTCCTGAAACAATGATCTAGCATTTTTAATTTTAGCTAGATCATGATTACTAACTATAAATTAGTATAAATAACGCAATGATTATGATTTTTTGCTTGTGTTGTAATAAAGTATATTACACAAATTTACAAATATTATTGATTCAATTATATACTAACATGTGTTTTGGTACTCGCTAAATTACTTACAACCACTACGTAAAACTTTTTGTGGGGTGGGAGTAACGTAAATAAAAACAAAAAACTATTATAACACAACTTAATACAGGAGAACAACTGTTTAGTAAACTGTGCAGTGCTTATCATTACTCTTTAATTAGGTAGTATTATAATAGGCTTCTAACCATAGACTACTATTGAACGAATGAAATGAATGTAATAATTTTGCTACGTATATTTTACGCTATGGCATAAATATATGTTGCGTGATTACCATGTTAGCTAAGTAACGTAAAAATGGTCACGATCGTAAAGTTATACGTCCGAACGTAAATATATGTCCGATTAGTGTGCTAGCTGGGCAGGGGTAATCAACGTAACGTTCCGAACGCGCGCTAAGACAATCCAACTTCATTTTTCCATATAAAATTTGACTTTTAGATCTACCCTACGTGCGTACAATGCGTTACGTGATCAACCAGCAGGTCGAGTTAACTCCGTACCTGGTGCTCGTACATACATTTCAATGAGCTCTAGGTACGGAGTTAATTCAATAGGGTTGTAACTAGGTATTAAGCCTAGGAGGAGAAATTGACAATGTGAGCGGGATGAAGGGACATTCATTTAGGCAAGACTGTATAATATGGCAAAAGCGGTGAATATAGCGTACCATGCTTATTATATTACATGATCACATTATAAGTCAAGAACATCATACTAAAAATTAAAAAATATATATTACAGTTATAAAACGTAGGTATTGTTGCTGCATTCACTTTTTACTTCCTGTGTCAAATATACTTCTTAAATATTTCTTAAGGTTTAATAAACTAATCCCCTTATTCATAAAACTTAAAATGTCTGTGCTAAATAAAATGTGCTTTGTCCCTTTCTTACGAACACAAATGTCAAAGTGACAGATAAGGACAAACGAATTTTAACGCCATTTTAGTTAAAATAGGCTTGTAGAACATTTATGAATACGGGCGTAAGTCTTTAGAAGGTAGCTATAATAGTACCTATAGTACCTATATTGGATTTATATAATTACTTTGTGTTTATTACCTACGGTGAATTAGTGCATTTAAACCAACGCCAACTTTCGCCATCAAATTGCGGCAATTTTACAAGTTTGTAGTATGTAGGTTTAATTAGTTTTTATGACTAATTAATTAAAAACAAAAATAATCTGGTCTGGGATGATAAAAAGACGAATAAAGACAGAGATTGAGTTATCTATCATTCGGTTTTCAGCGTGGACTCGGTAAAAACATAATTTTGTAGCCGTATTTTCGATTTTCATTGTTGTATTTTAAGGATCCGTAATATCCGAAAAATCCGGATCCAAGAGCCCGTTAGATCCGGATCCGAATTTTGGCGGATATCCGGATATTTCGGATATCCGGATATCCGGATTGCAAACCCTAGCTGGGGATACTTCGAATCGATAACAGAACACGTTCCAACAGTTTTTAGAATTTTTGTCTGTTTGTCTGTTTATCCGTTTATTTTATTGTCTAAACAGACAACAACATCTCATTCATCATCATCTGTTTATCTGTTTATCTGTTTGTCTGTTTTGTGACCGTGCATCACGTGGAAACGGCTGAACCAATTTAAATGAAATTTGGCACAGAGATAGATTGAGTCCCGGGGAAGGACATAGGGTAGTTTTTATTCCGGACCCCTAAGGAGATGAAATTGGGGGTGGAAATTTGTATGGAGCTACTTAAATTAAAATAAATTAAATAGCAATTTATTTCAGACATTCATCCATAGGTCCATAGGTATTACACATGGGTTACATACATAAAAGCAAAAATGATACCAAAGTAAATTTTGAATTTTAAAATAATAAACATAACTAAAAGAATTAACTAAACTACTAATAACTAGGACCGTGAAGGGCCAACCACCTCTTCATCACGGGTGTGTTCCACCTGTCAGCAAACACGTTCAGGATGCTTAAACCGCTGCACCGATTTGGATGAAATTTGGTATATAAATAGTCTCAGTCCCGGGAAAGGATAAAGGATAGGATTGATCGCGGAAATCATCCCCTGAGGGGGAGAAATGGTGGGGGGGGGGGGGTGTAAATTTTGATGCAACCCATTTTGATGAAATCTGGTTTAGAGATAGTTTGAGTACCGGAGAATGACAACGGATAGTTTTTATCCAAAAAATAATTCCCTAAGGGGATGAAATAGGGGGTGGAAATTTGGATAAAACCCATGTAGATGAAATTTAGTATATATATAGTAGGAGTCCTAAGGAAGGACAATGCATAGTTTTTACCCCGTAAATCATCTCCTGAGCGGGTGCAATTAGGGGTGAAAATTTGGATGGAGCCCATTTAGATGAAATTTGGTTTAGAGATAGTTTAAGTCCTGGGAAAGGACATAGGGTAGTTTTTATCCCGAAAATCATCCCTTAAGGAGGTGAAATTAGTGGTGAAAATTCGGATGGAACCCATTTGAATACAATTTGGTATAGAGATAGTCTCAGTCCCGGGAAAGGACAAAGAATAGGATTGATCCCGGAAATCATCCCCTAAGGGGGTGAAATGGGGGGGGTGAAAATTTGGAAGGAACCCGTTAAGATGAAATTTGTATAGAGATAGTTTGAGTCCCGGAGAATGACAACGGATAGTTTTTATCCAAAAAATAATTCCCGAAGGGGATGAAATAGGGGGTATGAATTGGGATATAAGCCATGTAGATGAAAATTGGCATAGTTTTTATCCAGAAAATCATCTCATGAGCGGGTGCAATTAGGGGTGAAAGATTGGATGGAACCCATTTGGATGAAATTTGTTTTAGAGATAGTTTAAGTCGTGGAAAAGGACAAAGGGTAGTTATAATTTCAAAAATCATTCCTTAAGGGGGTGAAATTGGGGGTAAAAATTCGGATGGAACCCATTTGAATACAATTTGATATAGAGATAGTTTGAGTCCTAGGAAAGGATATAGGACATTTTTTATTCCAGAAATCACCCCTTAAGGGGGTGAAATGGGGAGTGAAAATTGGAACCCTTTTAATTTAAATTTGTATAGAGATAGTTTGAGTCCCGGAGAAACACAACGGATAGGTTTTATCCAAAAAACATTGCCTAAGGGGATGAAATAGAGGGTGAAAATCTGGATAAAAATGAAATTTGGTATGGATATAGTAGGAGTCCCAGGGAAGGACAATGCATAGTTTTTTTCCCAAAAATCATCTGAGCGGGTTAGGAGTGAAAATTTGGACGGAACCCATTTAGATGAAATTTGGTTAAGAGATAGTTTGAGTTCCGGGAAAGGACATGGGATAGTTTTTATCCCGGAAATTATCTCCTTAGAGGGTGAAATGAGGGGTGAACATTTTTATGGAGCATCTATACAACCGCTGCACCCGTTTTGATAAAATTTGATATAGGGATAGTTATTATCCCGGAAGTCAATCCCTAAAGGGGCAATAGGGGTGATAGTTTATATCAAACTACGATATAAACGAGTTATACGCGGACGAAGTTGCGGGCAGAAGCTAGTAAAGTAAAAAATAAGTCTCACAAATATGGCATAAAGCTATATAAACTTTATACACCAGAAGGGTATACTTTAGCCATAGTAGGTAGTCTACACTGGAAAAGGTGTAACAGAACCTGGTAAATAACACGGCATGGAGATCGTGAAAAAATTGATCGCAGGTATTGAACATGAGGGTAGAGTTGTGATATATAATAGCTGATAACTTTTAGACGTTCATCTACCACATCGTCCACATTTAGCTGAAGATCTATTGAAAAATAATACACTGATCTGCGGAACTATACGAGTTAATAGTAAGAAACTTCCTAAAACCGTCATAGGCAAAATATTAAAAAAGGGCAGACCACTGGGCAGATGAACAAAGCAGGAGTTAAATTTATAATATGTTGTGATAAAAGAGCGGTAACTATGATAACTACATGTAAAGATCACGAAGATAAAGTTATAGATACCGGAAAAAAAACGAAAAGCCACTGGAGAACCTATCTTAAAACCTAAATGTTTAACGATGTACAACAAAACTAAAAAAGGAGTCGACTACAGCGACCAGATGACATCATATTATTCGTCCTTAAAGAGGGGGCTGAAGTGGTACCGGAAGCTGATGATGAGTATTCTCTTCGGTACGTGTATAGTAAATGCATGGATCGTCTATAACCCAAGATGCAATAAAAAAAATCGCTTGCTGAATTTTACTGAGTCTATAAAAGAAGCATTGATCAAACATTAAATGATAGAATTATAGCTGAAAGTACACAGGTTTAAAAAAGGTACAAAAAGGAAAATGTGCATTGAATCTTATAAAAAATTGAGAAACACGATGAATAGCAGTGATGCCGACAGGAAAGTAAGAAGAGTAAATACTTATTGCAAAGAGTGCGAAAAATCTATGTGTTTGGAATGCTACAACAAAACGCATTTGAACATTTAGTTTTTGTAAGTTTTTTTTATAATTTCATAATTAGAAACATCGATGGCGATAATTTGTTTCATTATATTTCCCAACCCTATACAAATATCGATATAATATAATAGACCTTGCCCCATACCTGTGATGCGGTACATGCCGAATTGGTATTGTCATTTAAATATCATATAATTTCTAAACTAATGTCTGTATTCTGTGGCGAAGACACATGTATGTAATTGCATACGTCAACTTACTATTGAAAGCATAAAATTATATTTTTGTCTAAAAAACATAAATATAGGGCAAAACATACTTGTTTATTTACAAGTCATTATCGTCTTGTATCGCACCAGTAGAAAAACTGTTACACGTCAAAAATGGTATGTATAGCACTAAACGTGAGTTGTACCATTTCATTCCCGCATTCAACGTGTTAAATAAAAAATCGAAGTTTCCTCTCACTGTGGACCGAGCTCCATTGCTGATTGACATTTTCTGTTTGCAGATATCATGTCAAAGCAGTTTGGGAACTACATGAAGACATTGGAATCTGAGTTCCATGTCAACGGCGGAAAACAACTGCATACAATTATAGACGTAATTTATTTTAAGTACCTTTTTGTCAGTATACGGGATTTCCTCTTTTGGCTTATGTTATAATTAATTTTTGAGGACATACCTCACATGATGCACTATTATGCCACTTTTAAACTAGTGACTCTGTGAGCTGCAGAAGTCACGAGCTCTCTTTTTATTTATTGTTTTTTGAAAAAGTGACTTAGCGAAAAATATATACATAATTAATAATTATCGACCCAGCTGACAAAATTTCACGAGAATCAGATGCAAAATGCGACCTGTAGAGGAAAACAGCCGGACAGACAGTGGACACTGGACTGTAGAACTAGCGAGCTGGTCTTATACCAAAAATATATATTTTTAAACGAAAAAGTTACTCGACAATAAAAAAACAAGATAACTAAATTAATTAACTATCCTGCTCACAAAATTCACACAAACACAATCGGTTGAGAAATGCGACCTGCATAGAAAAACAATTGGAAACAACAAATTATTTTCGGCACACTGAAACATAGAACTTTTCACTTCCTCGTTCGAATATTCTTTATTGCACCAGAACAAAAATTATTACAATACAATAAACTAAACACTAAATGTTTGTGGAATGTGTGGTGTGACGAGGATGGATAAAATAAAAAAATGAGTATACTCGTATTAGAGGAAGACTGAGAGTAGTTAGCTGTCATCGACAAATTGAGATCCCATCGCCTTGCGTAGTATGGATATGTAATGCGGAGGGATGACAGTCATGTGACCAAAAGAGTATTACATATGAACGTGGAGGGATGAAAGAGACGAGGTAGGCCAAGGTAAAGGTGGATGAACTGTGTGAGAGACGATATGAAGAGGAAGGAAGTAAGTGACGAGATGACGAGTGACAAAGAGGTATGGAAGAAAAGTAGGTACATGCTGCGCCGATCCCAAGTAAATGGGATAAGGGCAATAAAATGATAATGAACTAAACACTGAATAAGAAATAATGTGTAAATGACGTTTCATGGCCGAAGTAGTTATAACAACTTAGGCGGCCGCATTAGCAGAACGAAGCAGTGTAATTATCGCTTGTATATTAGCCCATATAGAGGGCACACACTGTATAATTGTATTTTACAGCGTTGCGCGGAGATCGGTGGAGTGATCTCAAGCCAAGAGGTGCGCGTGTGCAACGAGTTCAACCCAAATGTACCAGGGTGGTACCCACCAAAAGTGTCCGCACTGGGCGACGAGCAGCTGTCGCCCGTGTTCGCGGCCTGCGATCCCGATGCCGAGGCGGCCCACAAGTGTGGACAGCTCAGGATCCAAGTGTCCCAGGCCTGCTGTCATCCACACTACTAGAGCCTGCGCTGCTCGCTAAGCTTTGTTTTGTGATGCGTGTTGAAAATAAAAATGTTTTTATATAATTTCTACTGTGTGTTTGGGTTCATACTTCTAATATTATAAATGCGAAATGTTTGTTTGTCTGTTTCTCTGTCTGTCTTTCTATTTATCTGTCTATATGTTTGTCTGTGTATCTGTTGGTCTGTCTGTCCGTCTCTCTGTATGTCCATCTGTCTGTCTGTCTATCTATCTTTCTGTATATTCGTGTGTGTTCGTCCCGCTTAAACGATTTAGATGAATGGTATGGAGATAGTTTGAGAGAGAGAAAATAGACCTTATTGGGATTAGACCGGTTTCCTCGCGATGTTTTCCTTCTCCTAAAAATGACAAAACAGTATGCAGTGTATATGTAGCATAAAATGATAATTGCATGTTTGTTTAAAATCATAATAAAACACTATTTGTGTATATTCAGCAAATTCAGAAACAACTATATTAATCACTCACACATGGACAAATCACATATGGACAGAGCTCAGTGTAGAGAGTTGGAGGAGGCCTTTGCCAAGAGGCAAACTGAGACATTTTAGAAGTTAATAGACATTATTAAAGTGAAGTGAATAACACATTTACGAATTAGTGATTAGTACTACTGATTAGTTTTAAGTTTTCATTAGCGTAAAATCGCAAACAAGAAAATTGTATTGCTACATACCTAGTTGTTATTCTATGTGTATTGTACTCTTCTTAGTAAAAAAGGCTATTTTATTTTATTTATTTATATTAATCACACGTCTGGATGACATTGAACTTGATAGGCTTGCACTCCGGGTTGCCCTCGCATGAGGCGTACACCGGCGACAGTGTGTCTTCGCCCAACGCGCGCAGGTTCGGCGCAAACCAGTTCGGGGCCGACGGAAGATGGTAGCCGTTGCACGCTCTCACTGTCTGACTTGCGACCTTTAGGCCGAGTGGCTTACAGTGCTGAAAAAAATTAAAGAAAAAAATTTAAAACGTGAATCATATTTATGCCAATAAACTTTTAATCCAGATTCTAGATGTTCCGGCGCTCCTTGAAGACCGCTTTAGACAATCTGGGCAGGAGCGTCAAACCATCTAATTGATTAGAGCAATACAGTTTAACTTCCCACTAAGCATTCAAAACTGTTGACATATCGTTGTTTATAAACCTGATAAGTCTAGAGTCTACATAGTTAGCGGGCGTAGCCTGATGTTTGACATTTTATTGCTTCCGATAAGGCATACGTCACGTTCTGACAAGTATGTGTGAGACTGATCGATATATTATCCAAAACGATAAGTAAGTTGGTCTACTATGACGGCTAGAAAGTTTGGCTCAAGTATTGTCCCAGGTTCAAAGTTAAAAAAGGGTTCCAACTACCGAGACGGAGCTGGTGCAATCCTAATATACTGCGCAGTGGTCATGGTTGCTGCAGCCTATACCGTTTTCGTTGTGGCTGGCAGGACTCCCCTAACTGTGAGTGTGGTGCCGTAGAGCAGAGCATTCAACACATTATCCAAGAGTGTCCGTTAACTCGGTACACCGGAGGACCCCCACAAGACCTGATCAATTTGAACAACGAAGCCCTTAAGTGGATTAATGCACTGGAGATTAATTTATGATTTTGTATCTGACTTTTGACTTGTCATACGAATAAACTAGTACGAATAAATAAAAGTAAGTGATAAAATCGCAACCATCTTAGGCCTGCAGGTCGATCACGTAACGCATTGTACGCGCGTCAGATAGGTCTAAATGTCACTTTTTATATGGAACATTGACAGTTAAATTGTACCGACGCGCGTTCGGAACATGCCACTTACGTCGATAATATCTTGCAATGTTTCATCTCCCTTGGACTGGAGTTGGAACGATATGTCCGTGTGGCGATTGTTTATTATTGGAGTAACCACTGTAACGAAAACAATATACACTGAATATAATAAATCGATAACAAAAAACAAGACAGTAACATGTATGAAGGTGGATTGACAACAGGCGGTCTTATCGCTGAAGAGCGATCTCTTCTAGAGTTTAGAGACCTTTAGGGACATGACTATGCACAGTCAAGTGCAAAAATAATGTATCGATTCAATTCTCTGTCGAAACAGCGAAGGCACAATATGTACCAAAACTTTAATCTGCTGACATAAGAGCGATGGGACATATTTATGAGTATAGGTTGTATTCATCCATATTTTGATACTTGACTGCACCATTGTTATATTCCGAAATTATATTATGAATGTACCGAAACCTTAATCTGCTGACATAAGAGCGATGGGACATATTTATGAGTATAGGTTGTATTCATCCATATTTTGATACTTGACTGCACCATTGTTATATTCCGAAATTATATTATGAATGTACCGAAACCTTAATCTGCTGACATAAGAGCGATGGGACATATTTATGAGTATAGGTTGTATTCATCCATATTTTGATACTTGACTGCACCATTGTTATATTCCGAAATTATATTATGAATGTACCGAAACCTTAATCTGCTGACATAAGAGCGATGGGACATATTTATGAGTATAGGTAGTATTCATCCATATTTTGACACTTGACTGCATACTGCATCACAGCATGGGGAGGCGCTGCAAAAACTGCATTACTAACACTTGAGCGTGCCCAGCGCGCAGTTCTTAAAGTAATGTTATTTAAGAAGTTTAGATATCCGACTCAGACCTTATATAAAGATACATCAGTGCTTACTATAAGGCAATTGTATATTAAGGGCTTAATATTATCCCAACATCAAAATCAGCCTGACTATTCTCCAACACGCCGCCGTCTAGACTTTGTTTATTATATCCCTACATCCAAGTCAGCGTTTTCCCGTAAATTCCAAAAAAACTCGGACCCAAAATCTATAATCATATAAGTAAATACATTAAATTACGTGACTTAAGTTCCTATGAATGTAGACGGGTATTGGATATCTTTTTGAATTCACTTAGCTACGAAGAGACAGAAAAACTGATAAAGTAAATGGCCTAATACACCTACTCACATATACAGACACACACATACTCACTCAGATACACATTCCATGCACGTACATATATTTAATTGTACATAAAAATAAGTAAATATATCGAAAATAGAATATTAAGTTTGCATAAATGCATCTGTATTTTTTGCATATACTAGTTGTTTACGTCTAAGCTAACTAACTTGTTCACAATTGAGATTATTGAATGTACCGACTTTTGTGCCGGCTGACATTGGAATTGGATTCTTAGCCCTTGGACGGTGGAGTTGCTTTTGAATGGACTACTTTAATGTAGCTCGGCCAACTCTAAATAATTATCTACCTACCTACATTGTTGGTTATTTAACATACCATCAAATTGTATAAATTTATGATCCACTGCATAAATGTAATATAAGAAAATATGTAACTTGCCGCATATTGTAAATACATTACTGTATATCAGTTATATACCTATATTGATGTGGGTTGACGAATCTTACTTCACCGTGATACAGTTTTTAACTAGTACGGGAAGTAAAGGACTTCATTCTGCACCAATAATTTAAATTACAAAAGATAACTATGTGACTAGTTTCAACCACACTTCTTTGTACCAATAACTTCTGTTGTAATGAAATAAAGATTATATTATTATATTATATATTATATTCGATGATAATAGGAACGAATGTATAAAACACGTGTTACCAATTGTAATTCCAGTGCATCGTGAGCCCGGGGGTTCGTAAATGTTAATCACCTTGCCATCGGTGATACTTAGCACGGCGAGCGCGAGCAGCGAGTGGGCGAGCGGCGACATGATGGTGGTGGCGGCGGCGGCGAGAATGGCGCTTTCGCGCCGCCGCCTCTTTATATAATGCGCGCTTTCTGACATGGATAGCAGAACGATTATTTTCATACTGAATAAGCGATTAGTATTTATGAATGTTTGTAAAGGATAGATATGCGAAATAACGTGCATTACATTGGAAATTGACCTTTAACTGCAGCTGCGATAATTGGCTCTAAATTTCATTTGAAACAAGCGTACCCATCACTAAGTATAATGTGTGTGAAAATTTAAAGTATTCTTTTGATCTAAAAAAACAGTGTCTAAAATAGTATCTGGTTCAATTTCAAATCGGGGCATAATTAATCTTTGCGACCCCATACGGATAAGGAAAAATAAGTTTTAAGGTTCCAGATTTTTGGTAGAAACTCTTGATTTTTAATTCAATTTAATCTTATAAAAAAACCTCCATAGTCAGAATATTTTTAGGGTTCCGCACCTCGAAAGGAAAAAGCGGAACCCTTATAGGATCACTTTGATGTCCGTCCGTCCGTCCGTCCGTCCGTCAGTCTGTCAAGACCCTTTTACTTTCTTTCATACTCAAGTCTTCATACTTCTAAGCCAACGCAATCAAAAGATACAGTTGTATATGCCGCAAATGTCCGCAAATTTTCGAAACTCGCAAGGGAATCAAAACCTACAGGGTACTTCCCGTGAACTCAGAATCTTGAAATTTGGTATGAGAATGAGAATGAGAATGAGAATTGAAATTTGGTACGAAGCAACGTTTTATAGCACAGATAAAGGAAAAATTGCGAAAACCGTAAATGTTTAGTTACACTGAAAATGTAATGTCCAGTATAAACTGACACGCACTAAGTATGTGCTTAGTGAGTGTCAGTTTATAGTGGACTTGTTTCTATTATAATTATTGTACGGGGTGGTCTGTAACCCTCAGCGCGCGAGTCTGAGTCGTACTTGACCGGTTTTTTTATAACACGTCGGTGGCAAACAATCGGACTGCCCACCTGATGGAAAGCTGTCACCGTAGCTAATTTAAGTAGCAAGCCTCCTCCATGGGTGTCACAAGCGCGCTGCTGAACCTCTATTAATTTCAGGGTTTGAATAAAGTATTATTGAATTCGTTGCAAATTGTAATTGCATTGAAAACTTATATGTGTAAAAATCCGATTTAATCCAGCCACTCAGTTATCAAATACCGAGTATAATCACTGACACTTTACTGGATTCATATATTTTTGCATACCTAAAACTTGTAGTGTTGTGTGTTTGCCAAGTCATTTTTATAAAGTAAGCAATTAAAAATTTATATGAATGCCTGACTTGGCTCTATGACATATCTCAAAACTTTTTACGGTGGAAGAGTTTCGAGACTTGATGAGAACTCATTTCTTTTTAAGGTTATTGTGTCTATCATTGCATACAAATTTTGAATGCAGGCTGGTAATAATATTTTTGCATAGACTGTATGGAAATGTTATTTTACCAACCGAAAATAAAGTTTGTATATTTTTCAAGTGCATTGTACCTAACCACATGCAAATACATACTTATAGTATAGTGTACTGTATCTACCTGGTTATTAATATTTGCAGGAACTACTATTAGCAGTGGCCGCAAAAGTATCTTTGTAATCGCCTGTATTTGTATAGTTATGCAGTTTTAATATCTCTGAAACGTGACTGAAATTGCAATTATTTTTAGGTTTTTTTATGAATGAGGCTAATATCTAATTATGTTTAAAATTTGGAGCTTGTGGGTCTACTAGAAGTAGGTACCTTAGAATTATGTTGATCATTATCAGTGAGTATGCCCGTGACAAAACTAAGGAACTTTGACGAGCCATAGTTCTTAAAATAATAGTTCGAATTGAATATATGTGGCTCTAGTGAAAAGGGGTACAAGTGCACTTATGACGTTTGTAAGTTATGTATACCAAAATTTTTAGAAAAAAAAAACCGCGTCTTTTGATGTAAACGGATCTAAGTTATCGTTTAAAATGAGGAAGTACCTAACGAATTGTGTATTATAGTATATCTCGCAAAAATTGTCTGACTCAGTGGGTACAACTCAAGTTGTAGTCTTATTAACGCAATTTCGTATTTTTTTTGTGTCTAAAGGGATAAGTTGAATTGTATCTTATGAGAAATCTGGTGTTAAGGGATCGATGTGTACTTGTAGCATTTTACACCAACAATATTGCATACTTTATAAAAATACATCGACTTGAATCTTTATTCACGATTAAATGTTTAATATAATTGGTACAAGTCGACTTATGCCATTGAATGTAAGTAAATTTACGTGAGAAAAGATACAAGTCGTTAATGTTGTGGTGGGGGGGAACCTATGCTCACACCTGCCGTCAAATCTTCATGAGAGGTAGTGGCGCCGCTTTTGATCCGTAAAGCTCGACAATTTTTATACGTGAGTTGTATCCCTTTACACCTCTTTAATTATGACCTACAATGAATGCTTCAAATTTAGAGATGTCCCACTTTACACTGCGTTGATTAAGACCCGAGTTTGATGATATTTGATGGAATAGAACAGACAAAGATTTTTGAGTCTTTGCCGCACACTACAACTACCGTCTTTTCAAATGTTATTATTTTGTAGTATCGTAGCTGTTAGAAATCTCTGCGCGTAACTAAACTACTTCCTGGTTGGTTTTCGAATACGCAAATATCAATTTATTAATTTTCATAACAATCAAGTACTTTGTTATGAAAATTACCAATTTGGCTTGTTAAACAGGATAGTAGGCAGAAATCGAATCAAATAAATATGATAAATCTTCTTGGAAAAAGATTGCAACAATTTTGCTAATCCTTTTATCGACACAACCAAATCCAGTCCAGGAGAAATGGTGATTTTTAAAAATCTTACGTTATAACAACAATTGCTCATCAGCCAGGTGACCACATACAGCTCCGACCGGCAACATACAGTTCACCTGCTGGCAGACTCTCCTAATCAGGTTCCTTAAATGATCTCACTCACTAGCACCAACTGTTCAATCTACAAAACATTATCATCTTCGTAGTGAACTATTGGCAGACTAAATAGTTTTTTTTAAACTTGATCTTTGAATAGTTTATTGGAAAATTCATTAGAGAAGGAACGTATTTCAGAGAATTATTTTATGGATGCGGTTGAAGCGTTTTTGATCTTCTTAGAAAGGTATATCAATACTACACTGTAGTTAGTGTCTTACCTAATAAACAATCAAGCATACTTTTATATGGACTGCAGTAAAGGATATGACAATGGTTAAGTTTATGAACCAAGCTTTGACAGCTAAATCACTGCCAAAAACCAAGAAATAGATATTACATAGTCATCGGTGAATTTAATTCCATAGAATCAAAGGACACAGATCGTGTGAATCAAGGACATACTCGTACTTAAGCAAAATCCTCGGGTGAAGAAATAGGGCAAAAGGTACGAAATAAATAAAGGAAAAAGTAAAGTAAATAAATGTAAAATGAACTACGCTGAAAATGCACCTACGATATAACTTTTTCTTTGATAATTTTACTTACGAATTTGGATATAACTAAAAATAATAACTAATATAACTCTACTTGTATCAAGTTACACGCTAAATACACTTTGTGCAAAAAGGATCAATTTAGTATTTTTATGATTTGGCCAGAAACAAAGATCGCAAGTAATAGATACGGTTCAGTCAAGTACTTTTTATTAACATTGCTCATGTATATAACCATTATAAAAAAAGTCATTTCCAATAAACTTAATAGCATGTCCTTTTACACTATAACAAATATAGGTGAAAAAGGGTATAATTTCAGTTTTATCTTTTAAGAGCACTATTGACTTCGATACAAGTCGCATTTTTTTAAACCGTTAATCTTAAAGAACTAGCCGTATAACTACGGGAAAGAAGATTTTTTAAACTGTAAAACTGCATTTAAAGTTTATTTATAGGTCCAGCGGTTAAAGTACAGTGAAGACAAATGAAAATAATTTGGAGCACTAACGGTCTCCTGTAAAGTAGTGTTTTTCGAGTTGTACCCCTTTTCACTAGAGCCACATATATTATGCCTACATATTACTGATTCAGGGTTTTAGCTTTAGCCAGTACAAAATTACATGATGTTGAAAATGGCCCGAATGGCTTCGAGAAAAGGAAGGTACGGCCGGCACTTAACACTGAAAAAAATGTATATTATTACCGAACTTGCTCACAAAATTTCACGAGAATCGGTTAAGAAATTGACTTGTAGAGGAGAACAGCCGGACAGCGTGACAGCTGGACATTTTCAGCCCTAGCTGAAGCATAGTACTTCGTTCGCTTTGCTCTCTCGTTCGACTAATCATCATCATTAAATTTTAACTGTAATTAAATACTAGTGGCTCAGTGAGCTGTAAAACTTGCGAGCCTGTCTTTCATCATACTTTTTTGTTTATTTCTGTAAATTTGAAAAAGTTATGCGGCAAAAAAGCTTTTTAAGTAACAAACTTGGTCAGAAACTTTCAGGAGAATCAGTTGAGAAAAGCAATCTGTAGAGGATAACAGCCAGACAGCGGGACAGACACCGGGCACTGGACATACGAACGATTTTCAGCCCAAACTGAACCATAGAACTTCGTTTGCTTCGCTCGCTCGTTCGATAACTAAATCGCTACCGCCCCATAAGTATATTTTTACAAAAAAGTGTCATACACAAATGTCTATAAATCATTGAATCGATATAACTATATCGTAAATAATTTAGTTAAGCAATTTGCTACCCATGCCAGTTAGTGACCGTGGGCTTATATAAAGGTGTCGGCGGCGCAGACGACCCAATCCCGTCCCGCCGCCGCCGCCGCCATGTCGCCGCTCGCCCGATCGCTGCTCGCGCTCGCCGCACTGCTCTCCACCGCCGACGCCAACATTAGACCGCTATACGATCCCCCAAAGATGGGTTCACCGTGCGCTGGTTTCATCATGGGTGAGAAGTATTTACAAGTATTTTTTGCCGAAATTTAATATATTGTATAAAATTCCTTCAACATTTTTTGTGGACCATAATTTACTTACGGTACCTGCTTCTAGTTAATAGTTTTTTTTATTTCAATTATTCCGTCAAATAATGTTACCTACTACTGAATCATTTTAAAATAAAAAAAGTCTCACTGTACTATACATAATAATTATGTTTGTAAGGCGATGTTAACTAAAAAATTATAACGAATTTAAAGGGTGATGAAAGTTGAAGCTTACAGAGCACCTTCTGCATCAATACAATAGTGCGTCTGTTTCCGAAGACAGTAGGTATACTTCGATTTTTTTAGCATTAGAAAGACCTTGACAGAAGTAAGTGTAAGGTTTTTTATAGAACACGTTTTACGATACCTGCCGTAAATGCGGCGGAATAAGTGGAAAACTATGAAAACATTTTTTAAAGCATATTAGACGATACCAAAATGTGTAATTTGCATTTACTTAAAAGGATTATTTAATAATACAGCATTAATATTTTATTTGTGTTATTTTTAATGTATCGCAAAAAAATTGCATGATAAAAAACCCAGAGAAGCAGAGGTTTCAAACAAACGGAACGTTTTAAACGCATAAATTGCGACTAAATTGAAGAGATCGTGTCCCACATCAATAAGAGTTTAGCGTTTTGACATTTGCAATCGGTCGGATAAAATGTCCGCCATTACATTGTTCATGTTTGTTTTTAAACGTCACTCTCATCTCGTACAAAGAGTATACAATCACTACGTTTATCTCGTATGGCATGCGAATGAAAGTGCGATACTTTGTCATTATCCCAGAATCTTGTTGTTTTGAGTTTTTAAGTTTCATTGTTTTCCGTTAAAGTTATTTGTTATTGTTGTTGTTATTGTTATTATCTTTCGTTGATAGTGCGGTTCAATTCAGGTGCCTGAGTGCGGCCCTTACTCTGATACTATTTACTAAATAATAACTCCTAATAACTACAAGGTTACATCGCACTAGTGTGTGGTGGAGGTGGACGAGGTCGGCAAAGCTTCAAATTAAGCTAAAATAGGTTCTACTTACTTATTTCAGAGATACCACTTGATATGCATGCATTTTAAGGTTAAAACCACCCAATTTAATGTAGTAAAAGGTTAGGTTAGGTTAGGAATAGTTAATAATAATATAATTTAATATTTACAAACCTAAGTGATAGGGAATGTGAAATCATTGATAAGTGTGTATGTAACAAACAAAAATACACAGTAATTTAATATTTTATTATTAACTTTTAAAGAAACAGGTTTCGGACACCTGCTTCTTTGTTTATCGAATTTCTAATGCTAAAAAAATCGAAGTATAGACAGTAGAAAGGAGAAGCTACGAGTATCAATGAACCACGCAGCGTGTTGAAGCGAATGCTAGCCAATGTTAAACATTAACTCCCTTATTCATAAAACTTAAAATGCCCCTGCTAAATAAAATGTTATTTGTTCCTTTCTTACACATGTCAAAGTGACAGACAAGGACAAACGAATTTTAACGCCATTTTAGTAAAAATAGGCTTGTAAAACGTTTATGAATACGGCCGTAGCTTTGTAGAATAGTTTGCCAATTGATAAGTCTAAGACTACCTAGAGTGTTTACTGACGCTTCTGTTCACAGATATCCCAACGGCGGTCAATCCAAAAGTGATCAAAGAAATAAATTTCGAGTTCAAGTGCAACAACCGCTATGAATTGTTACACAACATCACTGACGTAAGTAACGAGCAAAAACTTGCTTACATATATGTAAATTGCTTATTAATACTTTCAGGGCATTCTCAGAAATTTGTGTGAATTGTTAAACCAAAAATAACTCAGTGTCAGTTTTGTGACTAAAATCAAGCATACAAATTATGTGAAATCTAACTTGAAAATGCCCTTCATCTACATTACCTTGTGAGTTGTGATCAAAATTCACAATATTTAAAGCAAAAAAACGTATTTGCAAGGCGAAACCTCCCTTATTCCAAAAAATGCAAAAAACTTCAGTTGACATAAAAAATGTGTATATTTTTTCGTGCAATTCCACAACGTTTTTTCATACAACGTTATGAAATCCCTCAAAGGTGCACCCAAAAAAAACTCTATTTGCCAAATGCCTAAACCTACTTGTAACAAAAATATGTATGACAAAAATGATTACAACATGTGTATTAGGATTTATAGTAACCATTTGCCAAGTGCCTTAAAGTTACAACAAGGAAATGAGTTAAGATGTAATCTAGGGAAATGGTTTCTTGACAAATGTTTTTATAGCATCAAAAAATACTTAGAATTTAAAATGACTGACATTGTAAATTAATTCATTATCCTGAATATTGGCACAGTTGCTTGCAAGCAAAATACATTGACAAACCCATGATGTAACATTCAATTACTGTATTTTTTCAATAAAATATGATTGATTGATTGATATGTTACAGCACTGCGCAAAGTTTGGACTATTAATCGCGACCGAAAGAGTTGAAGTGTGCAACGTCTACCCGCACCCTTCGATGGAGCTGTTCGAGCCAATGGTGTACGCATTGGGGGACAACGTATTGTCTCCCGTTTACGCCTCCTGTGAGACCAGTGATGAGTGCGGGCCACTCAGCTTCCATATCAAACAGATGTGTAGAGTTGGAGGAGTGCTATAATAAGACCTAACTTGAAGACCCCATAGACAAAATTGGAATCGAATTTTTGCTTTCGGTCTCGTGTTCATTGTTCAAAGCTGGTCTACATTTTTGGACTCTCGCTTAAAATATATTCAAATGTAATAAGAATCAAGTCAAATTATTTGTACCTAAGTCAGTTCCAATTTTTAATACACGCACCTGTTGAATAAATTCTGCGAAAAAAAAATTTTTTTTGGAAAATGTTTGAATAATGTGCTTAAAAAAAATACTTTTTTGACTTTTGAATGGTTTGTTTTTGAAATCCCACCTGCAACATACTTATTTAGGATGATTATGAGTACTTTCACTATTCCGCACTCGGCCTTGTAGTGAATCCCTTTTATGACTATTACATGTTCTGTGCTTATATTTGAGAATTTCCTAAAGGAAAGGGATAATTTTATTTTATTTTTAACCTTCCGAATAAGGCCCACTCAATTAATGAAACCGTCCATAGTAAGTCACGCTCGTAATTTAGGTGTAAGTTAGATAACTTAAATTTTACTAAGACGTATATAAGAAACTATAATATGGCCTGTAGAAGCGCTCATAGCCTCCTGGCGCCTGCACAATCATATCGATTGCGCCGGTTGAGCAATAACGACAAAGGTCGGTCCTCGCTGAGTGACCGCTTTTGAAGACACATCAAGTCCGTGGTTGTTCATGAAAACAGTCCTTAAGCTGAATCAGAGGCCTTCGGGTGGCTTAAGAACTTCTTTTAAGTTACCCAGTCAATAGGGGTGTAGACACTAAATAAAATAATAAATAATGTTGCATTTTCTCTAAAAAGGATTGAAAATGTAATCAAATGGAGAAAAAAGCAACGCAAGAGGTTAAATAATCACAAAGTTATAAGCGTCCAAAGTTTTAAGAGGGGGTATGTTCTGTCCCTTTTCCGCAAAACGCACTTTCATATGAAACGATTGTCATTTACTATGACGCTCGACGCTCGTGACGTCACGATCGCGGAACGTTTTCTCTCAAGCAACATTAAAACGGTTGTAGCTTCGTAATTTTTTGAAATATTCGAATGGGATTTTCGTCACTAGGCATATTTTATTGCCTTCTTTCTTTTGAAGTAATAACACATTTTGAGTCTACACCCCTATTGACAAAGGCCTAATTCCGATAACGTCCACCTAGTTTCCCAGAGGTTCTCGATTGGGGACAACGTACCGGAAGAGGTGGACTGATGCCCTCGTGAAGGTCGCGAGAGTCCGCTGGGTGCAGGTGACGCAGGACCTATCACTTTCACAATCTTTGGGGAGGCCTATACCCAGGACGGCTTTCTGCTGATATGATGATAACGATCATGATGATGAGTTTCCTTAAAGACCTACACCAATACTAGGCATTAGGTAGCGGGTGGGCCTCGGTCTCTTCTAGGATGCAACCAGGTTAACGTTAAGAGGAGTACATTAAAAACTATATGAATTCTGTACAGTCAACTTTATTTTTGGAAGCTCGACTACAAGCCCCATACAAGCGTAATTTGGTTCTTATTTTAAAACGGCATGCTAGAATAACATGAAACTTTGTATACAAAATTAGACGCGCCATATCTAGATTGGAAACTAGTTTTGTTGCTAAAAATTATAACAGAAATAAAATAGAACCTAATAAGTTTTCCATACCAAACTTCTTATCTCTCTACTATTAGCAGCAACATTATGCTGAGCTGAGGGTGTTGGCAGAGTGTCTTGCTTGACTGCCCGCTCACCAAGTATTGGGTTGAAGTAGTCATTGGTAGGGCCAAGTAGGGAATAAAATATACACTACTTGGTCCTATTTCGGCCATAGGTAGCCAAAAATGTAACTAAACTTAAACTAAATTTAACGTGTAATACTAATATAGTCTTGTTAGTCCCAATTGTTACTAACACTTTTATGGATCTCGGTCTGAAATAATCAATTTTATTTTATTTTTTATTTTTATTATACTTGCTTAAGATCAAACACAAAAACTTAATTTTTGACCCGCTCCGCCCCTTAGGTACCCATACAATTGGAGACTACGGCGGCTCAAAATGCAATTTTTTGTATGGGCCGTGTGTCAGCCCGCATTTTCTCCTAAGTACCATCCCACCTTGTATAAATAATTCGCGTGAAATGTCGTGAAAATTTAAATCAATACACAGGGATATATATATATATATATTATTCAAACGGGGCAGTGAAGGAAAATCTAGGGTGACTCCTAAGTCTACCATTGAATGAGCAAGCGAAGCGAATTAAGTTCACTGTTTCAGATTGTCCTAAAATTCTTTCGCATGCCCGGCTGTTCCTGCTCCTGCTGCTGTCGTATTTCTCAACCGATTCTAGTGAAATTTTGTAAGCAGGTTCGATGGGAATGCCTTAGTTTATGGAAATTTTACAGATGGTGGTCAAGTGCCTCTGTTTTTAGGGTTCCGTACCTCAAAAGGAAAAAACGGAACCCTTATGGATCACTTGCCCGTCTGTCTGTCTGTCTGTGTGTCAAGACCGTTTACCTCGGGAACCCTTGGAGCTATCGAGTTGAAATAAAAACCATATACTCAAATTTACTGTCCCTTGAAACTATGAAAAAATCAAACTTCTATGTTAACATGAAAAACAGAAACAGCTATATTTCCACACTCTCAAGGGAATCAAAATGCATAGGGTACTTCCCGTTGACCTTCAACTATGAAATTTGGCAAGTAGTATCGTCGTAAGTATAAAACAAGTACTGGGGAAAATCAGAAAACGACCCATTCGTAATTTAATCAAAAAATTTCAACATTTTCGACACTTTAAAGGGACTTCAAATTTATAGGGTACTTTCCGTTGACCAAAAAATTTGGCAAGACGATATTTGTCTTATGCCACAACTACAGGGAAAAATCTGAAAACTATACATTTGCAACTAAATTATAAAAATAAAATATAGTCGTTATTTAAAGTACGTAATCAATCATCGAGGTAAAAGGAAATTTGTACGGAACCATCGGTGAGCGAGTCCGACTCGCCCTAGTCCAGTTTTGAAGTGGATACTTCTTTGCTCGCGTTCTTGTATAGGGGTACAGTTCAAAATGTATCACGTGACTTCCGGAATAACTTTTTGTAGAGAAGCCTAATCTGATTTCAAATAATTGCTTGTTACACGTTTTAATCCTTCATTATTTGCCATTAGTTGTTAATCACAAAATGTTATTTAGTTTATGTGGCGGACATGAAAATAATGCTGACATGACCGCCATTTTCAATGTATCGCGAGTCAAACGAGCTACCTCAGTCAATGTTGCCATATATACCGATTTATCTGTAGATTTTAGTGAATTAATTCAGATAATATTGTTGGCTATGGAACCCTTTTCCATAGCCAACAAAGAAGTATCCACTTAAACTTAATTAACGGTTGTATCTCCAACACAACCCGCTTCTTTTTTTCAATCATTTTGAGTTTTTGATTGAGCCGTTAGATTTAATAAAAATCAGTATTAAATAACAATCGCTTCAATTTGTTTTAAATTATAATAAAATATTTAGAAACATCCATCAATAACACGTCTGGGTGACATTGAACTTGATAGGCTTGCACTCCGGGTTGCCCTCGCATGAGGCGTACACCGGCGACAGTGTGTCTTCGCCCAACGCGCGCAGGTTCGGCGCAAACCAGTTCGGGGCCGACGGAAGATGGTAGCCGTTGCACGCTCTCACTGTCTGACTTGCGACCCTAAGGCCGAGTGGCTTGCAGAGCTGAAACATATGCCAATACACTTTTAACCAGATTCAAAAAGTTCCGACGCTCCTTGAAGGCCGCTTTCTACAATAGCATGCAAACTGGGCAGAAGAGTCAAACCATCTCATTGATTAGGGCGATACAGTGTAGCTTCCCATTTTGAGCATTCAAAACTGTTGACATAACGTTGTGTAGTCAGCAGCGGGCGTAGCATGGTTGACATTTTATCGCTGCCAATAAGACATCTGTCACGTTCTGACAAGTATGCGAGTGCAAGAGTGACGGATATATTATCAACAACGATACGTAAGTGATAAAATTGCAACTATCGCAGTACCTAAGTGTTAAATTGATAAAAAATATGAAGATACGCTTTGCATTCCAATTAATTTATCTCGGAAAGATTAGGATTGGAATTTGTTAATATCAAATTTATTGGAGGTCGCATATGTGTCTACTGGCCATATGTATAATTATTATTACGACATGCCTGTCATGATTCAAATATACTTAGAAACCGTTTGTTTACGTTCCTTTGTATTGTCACTTGCTGAAAATAAACAGAGGCTCTAGTATAAGTTTTATCGATACAATACGTTTTCGAACGCGTTTGCGTTTAGTTCCAATTTGTACGGCAACGCGAACAGCGCCTCTGGTGGTAACTATTAGGAACTACGCGTTGCCATACAAATTGAAACTAAACGCAAACGCGTTCGAAAACGTATATGTATCGAGAAAATTTATACTAGAGCCTCAGACCACGAAACAACTAGCGTATTCACTGATCTCTGCTGTAGTGTTAATTTATACACGTTATAGCCAATTTACATTAGGTCATGTGCCTCACGCACTGATAGTGCTAGTTTAATTTATTAATAAATTGAGTGGTTCTGATTTTTATCTTGCGGAATTATGTCGGAAGGAGGCGGCATAAGTGGTATAAAGAAGCTGAGGGGATCGTCAGACTACCCAAACTGGAAGTTCCTGGTGCGGAATTACCTGGAGAATAAAAACTGGTGGGAGGTAATTTCAAAAGACGTCGTTAATGCTGATGTAGACAGGCAGGCACGAACAACCATATGCTTGTTGCTGGAGCCAGAGTGTTTTACTCACGTCTACAATGCGAAAACTGCGAAGGAAGCCTGGAACAGTCTACAGAGAGCCTACGAAGACAAAGGCTGGGGAAGACGCATTCACATCCAGCGAGAGCTTTTCAACTGTAAGTTAGAGAATTTCAATTCTATGGAGAGCTATATATCGAAAGTCACATTCTTTGCTCAACAATTACATGATATTGACGCTGGAATCCCTGATGATGATTGACTCCTGAGTACAGCCCTCTCATAATGGCTGTAGATAACAGTGGCCAAGAAATCACATTAGAGCAAATTAAGATGAAGTTGTTGCAAGAAGGAAGTAGACAGAGCAAGATGGACACAGACTACGAGCAAGCTTTGGTGACACGTAAAGGACAGAACGATGCCAGATCTACAAGCAAAACGAACGATCGTAAGCAGAAGTTCGTATATAAGTGTTTCAAGTGCCATAAGCCAGGACATAAGGCATCTGAATGTAAAGAGCGAGTCAAGACCGCGAATGTCTGCCTGAACACCAAGGAGGCGATCAACAACGACAAATGGTATCTTGACAGCGGGTGCTCTAATTCCATGACTCATGACCGGAGCAAGTTGGTGTCCTATAGACCTGAAAAAGGCAGCATGAAAATCTCTGTTGCGAATGGCGAGAAGTTATTGGTCAAAGGTCGAGGGAACGCTGAACCTCAAGTCAGCGAAAACGAAAAATTGATTTTGGAAAATGTTTTACATGTTCCCGACCTTTCGATGAATTTAATATCGGTTAGCGACTTAACCAAGAAGAATTGTTCGATTAATTTTGACAAAGAAGGTTGCACGATTCAAAACAAGAACAGAATTATTGCAAGCTGTCAAGAAGTTGACGGAATTTACGAGTTGACAGAAAAGAAAAACAACGTCGTAAATGTGACACTGTCAAATCAAAATGGGCAAAATGTAAACATTACGAACATTTGGCATAAACGTTTAGGCCATTTAAGCCGAAATTATATGGCCGAAATGCAGAAAATAGTAACCGGTATGGAATTTAAGAGTTCCGATTTGTGCGAACCGTGCATTCCGTGTATTGAAGGAAAGACATGCAAGAGTCCTTTTAAGAACAAAGGTACGAGAGCGAACGAGATCCTACAAATCGTACACAGCGATATTTGCGGACCAGTTGAGGAACCTTCGTTCGGAGGTGCGAGGTTTGTTCTCCTTTTCATTGATGATTTTACTCGAAAAACGCATGTTTACTTTTTGAAACATAAGCATGAGACGTTCGATAAGTTTCGTGAATATAAGGCGGAAGTCGAGAACGAGACGAGTAAATCTATACGAGTTTTGAGAAGTGACGGAGGAGGAGAGTACTGTAATGGAAAATTCAAAGATTTTTTGAAGTCCGCAGGAATAAAACATCAGACGACGGTACCTTACACACCGGAACAGAACTCTGTCGCAGAGAGATCTCATAGGACGATTATCGAGAAAGCTCGGACCTTATTGTCGGAGGCGAAGCTCCCCAAACAATATTGGGCAGAAGCTGTAAATACCGTGGTGTATTTAAAAAATAGAAGCCCAACAAAAGCTGTGAAAGGGGCAGTACCTGAAGAGGTTTGGACAGGCAAGAAGGTAGATGTCAGGCATCTACGAATCTTCGGTTGTTTGGGATATCGACTTATACCCAAAGCAAAGCGTCGGAAATTGGATATGAAGACAGAACCAATGATATTCATCGGATACCCAGACAATCAAAAGGGCTATCGTTTGATGAATCCGAAGACACATGAAGTTATCACTGCAAGAGATGTGATATTTTTAGAACATTCTTTTCTACACAAAGAAAACGAGAAGCGGTCAGAGGTTATGATCAACCTTAACACAGACTGTGACCAGTCCAGCGAACCACAACCTGAAACATTGGAGAGTCACGATGTGTGCCGCGATGCTGTTGACGACGAGAACATCGTAAGCAATCCTGAACCTGATATTCAACAGCCAGTACCGAATGAGATGTTCACAGAAGATGTGATCATACCAGACCTAGAAGAAAGACGGTATCCTCAAAGAGAACGCAGAGCAGTTGATCGGTACGGTTGTAACGTTATGTATGCCACGGAAGGTAACAATGACGGCGATCCTGTGACTATTGGAGAAGCTTTGGCGCGACCCGATGGTGATTTATGGCAAAAAGCGATAGACGAAGAGCTCATGTCATTAAAGGAGAACCAGACTTGGACCTTAGTCGACCTTCCAGCTGATAAGAAACCTATTCAGTGCAAATGGGTATTCAAAATCAAGAAAGACAGCGACGGCAAGGTAACGAAGTATAAGGCTAGACTTGTAGCGAAAGGGTTTACACAGTTATGTGGTGTAGATTATACTGAGACTTATTCTCCAGTAGTTAGAAGTTCTACTCTGCGATTGTTGTTCTCGTTGGCTGCTGAATACGATTGGTTTATTGACCAATGGGATGTTACGACTGCGTTTTTGTACGGGAAGATAAAAGAGGACATTTATATGCTTCAACCGAAAGGAGCAGTCGCCAAAGGTCAAGAAACCAAGGTATGTAAGCTGCAGCGATCTCTGTATGGTTTGAAACAAGCATCAAATGCTTGGTTCAAAGAGTTAGATAAAGAGATGTTGAATTTAGGTTTTATACAATCAAAAATAGAACCGTGTTTGTACCAAAAACAGCTTAAAGATGGTAAGAAGTTAATTGTAGTCATTTACGTTGATGATATTTTTGTATTTGGAAACTGTGAACTTGAAAAGCAGAAATTAAAAACAAACTTGCTTGACAAGTTTAAGGTGAAGGATTTAGGCGCGGCTAGGCATGTTTTAGGCATGAGACTGAGATGAGAGAAAGGAGTTATTCATCTCGATCAGGAGCAGTTTATTCTGGACATTTTGAATGACTTTAACATGACAGACGCTAAGCCGGTTACTACCCCGATGGAAGTGGGAATGAAATTAGAGAGGTCGACAAGTTCTCACTGTCAGCTGCCGTATCAAAGTTTGGTAGGTTGTCTAAATTATTTAGCCTGTAATACGCGACCTGACATATCTCACGCGGTAAGTGTACTTTCCCAGTTTAATTCCTGCTACGGTGAAATACACTTTAAGAGCGCGAAACGGGTCTTAAGGTATTTGAAAGGTACGTCAAATCTGTGTCTTACTTTTCGGAAGTCAGGTGATTTAGAATTACGTGGCTATGTCGACGCAGATTGGGGTGGGGCGCTTGATAGGAAATCATTCACGGGTTTAATTTTTAAATTGGGCAAAAATATAGTTTCCTGGGAGAGCAAGAAGCAAGCAACCGTTAGCTTGAGCTCTACAGAATCGGAATACGTAGGACTGAGTCAGGCTTCAAAGGAAGCACTTTACTTACGAAGCTTACTTAATAGTTTGACTGCTGTGGACGGTAAACCTGTCATAATTTTTAATGACAATCAGTCGGCACATAAAATAGCTGCTAATAAGATGATGCATAATAGGACAAAGCATATAGATATAAAGTATCATTTTATTCGTGAGTGTGTACTGGCAAATAAAGTTGAAATAAAGTACATGCCAACCGATAAAATGATAGCGGACATCTTAACAAAGAGTGTTAATGGCCCGAAATTAAAAGATTTTTTGAAGGATTTATCGCTATCAAATTATTCTTTTAAGAGGGCGGATTAGTGTTAGATGTTTTGATAAGGTGTTATATATTTTTTAAGTGCTTTGTGTAGGAGAGTAATAGACTAATTTTATTATTCTTTTTCGTTATGCATATTTAATTTAGCTGGACATTCGATTTCTTGTTTAGTCGATAACAATATGTGTGTACAGGTTTGTACAGTCTAATACAAAAGTACAAAGGTTTTGTGTTAAACATATTAGTGTACGAGTTTGTACAGTCAGACACAAAAGTGTTATGATTTCTTATATTTTATGTACCGAGTACCGACAAGTACAAAAGTGTTCACGCATGTACGTAATAGATTAAGAGGGCGTATTGGAGGTCGCATATGTGTCTACTGGCCATATGTATAATCATTATTAGGACATGCCTGTCATGATTCAAATATACTTAGAAACCGTTTGTTTACGTTCCTTTGTATTGTCACTTGCTGAAAATAAACAGACCACGAAACAACTAGCGTATTCACTGATCTCTGCTGTAGTGTTAATTTATACACGTTATAGCCAATTTACATTAAAATTGGAATGCGAATTGGAAGTATCTGATCGATTCCTGTAGTATTGTATGAACATGTCACTTACGTCAACAATCTTGTGCAATGTTTCATCTCCCTCGGACTGGAATTTTAACGATACTTCCTTCAGGTGATAGTTAATTATTGGAGTAACCACTGTAACGAAAAAAATATACACTGAATATAATAAATCGATTACAAAAACCAGATAAGTAACATGTAGGAAGGTAGATGTAGACAACAGGCGGTCTTATTGCTGAAGAACGATCTTTTCCAGAGTTTAGAGACCTGTGGGGTCATGACATGACTGTATACAGTCAAGGGGACAGCTGGCTCGCGCAGCGGCGTAAGGTGGCGGAGTTAACGAGTAATATGGTTACCAATGGATCGGCAGTGAACAAACTCTATATTAACGAGGACCTATCCCACTCGGTACGAACCTTACTATGGAACACAAAAAAATTGCTAAACGGAATCTACAAGTACATCTGGGTGTCTAATGGAAAAATATTAGTTAAAAAGAGTGACGGCGATAAATCAATCTGCATTCGTGCTGAGAGCGATGTCACCGAACTCAAGGACGAGTGAAATACCTAAATTACTAATGCCTAACGTGTTTAACTTTGCTTTCAACATTCACTGACTTAAATAACTTAGACAATATAATTGATGAAAATGTCAATTATGTATGTATCGAAAATTTATCTAACTGGAGAATTAATTTTAGCGTAAAAGATTTATGTATTTTACATGTTAATATTTGTTCATTAAGGAAGCATTTTAATGAGCTTCTCGTAACTCTTAATGACCATTTGAAGCACATAGATATTTTAGTGATCACCGAAGCCAATATACATTACTCGCTATTGCCATTTTTTCAAATCGATGGTTTTAAAGTGGACGCCTATACCCGCGAAGGCCGCAGTGGTGGAGGTGTGCTTGTCTATTCGCAACAGCGCCTTCGAGCGCGTGCGAGTGAGACGGGCGCACTTGCTACCGCCAGCGCCATGCGATCGGCAGAATGCGTGTCCATTTCACTTTTCAATAATAATGAACATATTTATGTCATATCTATATACAGACCTCCCCGTTATAATAAACAAGATAGAATGTTAGAGTTCTTAGCTGAATTACGTAATCTTTTAGACAGCTTACCTAGAAATTCTAAAGTGATAATTAGTGGCGATTTAAATATCAACTTATTAAACTGTCAGGATAACCGAGTCTTAGCTTATGAAAATATGATGGCGGAATATGGTTTTTCAAGATGTATTAAAGATGTCACTCGGAGAGAAATTATTACAGGAAAACTTGTAGAATCGTGTTTAGACCACATTTATGTTAGAGCATCAGCATCCGTTATCGACTCGGCAGTAATTACGCACAAGATTTCTGATCACTATTTAACTTCAGTGGCAATACAATGGAAACAGAGCCTAGCGAGGGGCGACGCGAGCGCGCGCGCTGCGGCTCCGCCGGCCCGCGGGCCACCGGCGAGCGCGCGCGCGCCCCCACCACGCGCGCCTGCGCTCGCACCGCCTGCTACTAGGCACGTACTTGATAATAGCCTAGTAAGAGAAAAATTGTTAGCGACTAATTTTGACGACCTATTAAATATGCAATGCCCGATTAAACTGTACGAAGCGTTCACTCTTCTGTTCCAAAATATTTATAAGGATTGTTATAAGACTATAGTTGTAAGCGATAATTCCTACAATAGAAACTGTAAGAATTGGATAACTGATAATTTGAAAAAAATGATCTCAGAACGTGATAGGTTATTTTTAGTATGGAGTAACGAACCAAAAAATATGTCAAAGAGGCTTAATTATACTAGGTATAGAAATAGATGTAATAAAGCTACCTTTAAATGTAGGAATGATTATGATAAGCAAAGTATATTAAATTGCAATAATAATATTAAGAAAGTTTGGGATAAAATAAATAGTCTGTTAGGTAATAATAAACAATCTTTAGATAGTTCCGTCCTTAGTAACGTAGAAAACCAAGGCAGTATTAAAGACACTTGTGACAAGTTCGCACTTAACTTCTCTGATGAGATCGAACAGATCAAACATATATGTAACGAAAAATGGCTAGACCGTAATAGTTATGTAAATAAACCGGACGTGTATATAAGATGGCAACCCGTGCGTAGCAAGGATATTGAACGCGTCATTCGCCAAATGAACAAAAATAAAGCACCGGGGAGCGATCTTGTACGCATGTCCGACTTGAAACTAGTGATGGATAAGGTGAGTCCAGTCATAGCTCGGTTAATCAATTTATCAGTAGCCCAACATAAATATCCTAACAAGTTAAAAGAATCCTTAGTCCGTCCAATCCATAAAAAAGGCGACCGTAAAGTACTTTCCAATTATAGACCTATATCCATTCTATCTAGCATTGACAAGGTGATCGAAAAAAGTATCATAAACCAAATTAATTCTTTTCTTCAAAAAAATAAAGTACTTAACGACTGTCAACATGGTTTCCAAAAAGATAAAAGCACTGTTACCCTTTTATCAAGATTCACCGATGAGATAAATACGTACCTAGGAGATAAGAAATTTGTTGTAGCCATATTTTATGATTTTAAAAAAGCATTCGACACCTTGGAAACCGACACTCTTTTAAAGGGCATGGACGAATGTGGTGTGGGGCAGCCGCTGAACTGCTGGTTCCGGGACTACCTCACATCACGTTCATATCGCGTCAAGATAGGCGACGGCTTAAGCGATGAGACGCGGGTGCGCTGCGGGGTCCCCCAGGGCTCCGTGTGCGGACCTGTGTGCTACCTCATGCACGTTAACAGTCTGTGTGGAGTACTGCGTCACTGTTCCGCGCACATGTTTGCAGACGATCTATGCACCCTACTTGCCGGAACCAACCTTTCAGAAACTTGTCGATTGGTTCAACAGGACATAGACGCAGTCGTTAAATGGTCCCATGATAATGGTATAGTGTTAAATACAGATAAGACCAAATTCCTCATCATTCAATCACCTTATTTGTCAATAGCTGAAACCTCACCACTTATGTATACCCATAGTTTTACTTGTCTTCATAATAGTTTAAATAATTGCCAATGCAAACATATTGAAAAGGTAGACTGTGTTACATATCTTGGCGTCAAGGTTGATGTTACATTTTCCTGGCTACAACATATTAACTATATTTGTAGTAAATTAAGATTACTCCTAGGAAAATTTTACCACCTTAGCTTTAAAGTACCAAGCAATATACTAAAATGTCTGTACTTTGCTATAGTAGACTCGGTGCTGGGATATGCCCTTGATTGCTATGGACTTACATTCAAATCTTACATAGACAAACTTGAAGCATTGCAAATTAGATTCTTAAAATTACTAGTAAATAAAAAAACAAAAAACAGTTGCAAGGGCGATTATTCAAAATTATTTAAAATCTGTAAAATACTTCCGGTTAGCCTAAAACATAAATACCTTTTAGCAGTTAACAATCATAGCAATCGAGTACATAGCCCAATACCGATAGAACACAAACATAGCACAAGGTCGGTGTCCGCGGGTAAGTATGAAGTACCCCGGGTTGATAACTATTTTGGAGACCGTACTTTAGCCAAGAGACTTCCGTACTTCTTAAATACTTTACCCGAAGACATCCGAAATGAACCAAATAAACATAAATTTAAAAAAGCACTAAAAAAACACCTACTGCATACCTACACTTAAGTAACTGCTTGCTTGCTTATTTTGCAAGCAAGCGTTATCATATCACACTCATATTTATAACAAGATTAATAAGTTAGCATTTAAGTATAAAATAGGATTAAAAACGATGTTATTATTATGATATGTATATTAAGCATAAAAGAGACTTACCTGCAGGCAAACTGTTCAAACAGTTTTGCAGGGACATGTTTTAGAATAAGTTTTTTATATCTTTGGTTAATAAATATAATAATAATAATAATAATAATAATGTATCGATTCAATGTTCTCTCGATACAATGGAGGCACAATATGTACCGAAACCCTGAATCTGCTGATAAAAGAGCGATGGGACATATTTTATCTATTTTTTTGTTAGATCCATCCATATTTTGACACTTGAAGAATATAACAATGGTGCAGACCATTGTTATATTCCGAAATTATAATATTAATGTACCAGAAATGGATGATGATATGAACGAATGTATAAAACACGTGTTACCAATTGTAATTCCAGTGCATCGTGAGCCCGGGGGCTCGTTATTTATAATCACCTTGCCATCGGTGGCAAGTATTACGGCGAGCGCGAGCAGCAAGCGGGCGAGCGGCGACATGGTGGCGCAGCGACGGCGGCGGCGGCGGCGGCGGCGAGAATGGCGCTCCCGCGCCGCCTACTCTTTATATAATGCGCGCTTACTGGCATGCGTAGCAGATTAAATATTTATTATTTTCATATTAAATAAGCTATTTATATTTATGTATGTTTGTACATAATAGATATTTGTCATTATGTGCGTTATATTGGAAACAAAAACAAACTTTTTTTTCTAACCTCGCCCTTTCACTGCTGCAATTATTGCTTCTAAATTTCATTTGAAACAAGCTTACATACCTAAATCCGTGGTCAGAAGATTTTTTTTGCAACCTTTCGTATGGCCTACGATGCACGGCTTACGATGATAAGCTGTCACCGTAACAAATTTCAGTATCAAGCGTCCTCAATGGGTTTCACATTTGCGTTGCCGGCCCACTGTTAATTTCAGGATTTATATTATTTAGTGGAATGGTTGCAATCTAAACTTTCATTAAAAAGTTATACGTGTAAAAATCTGATTTAATCCAGTCACTCAGTTATTAATAACAGAGTATGTATAATCAATTTGCAACACATCATCAAACTAAAAAACATATCGACCATGTATGGGATCTATGATTATTTAAAATGACTAAGTGTGACTGCACTGTTTGTAGAGCGATCTCAAGGGAGAAACTTCATTTTAATGGGATAATTTTTAATCAAGTGGTGCTTTACTTGACAAAAATTCTCAATCCGCTCCGTCACATGCCAACTTCTCTGCTACATGTCAACTTAAATAATTATTATTTACATTTCATTTTAAATAATATCATTAAATTATAATCATGTGATATATAAGATACATACAACAAAAAAAACGCGTTATTGTAATTTTTTATCGTCAATTGTACATACCTTTTATTCGTTTTTTTAAATAACAACTAGTTTGAGAAGATAATTTGACTTCTCATTTACAATCGTTAGAATACAAATTTTAGATAATCTTTTTTACTGATTTAGTAATGATTTTTCTTCAGCGGCATGTTTCAGCAAAATCTCGTGAGAGACCTGATTTAGGAGCGATATTTGGTCAATTCTGTTGAATAATATCTATAACAAAAATTACATTACAAGTACCCTGTAGTCCTATACACAAGAAACTATTTTATTTTATGCCTCAAGAGTTGAGAAAAAAAATCTGAAACTAATTAAATTTTGTAATTAAATTGACCGTTTTCAAATCAACATTTCTCAAAATCTCTGCATTATCTTAACATAATTCTTATACAAAAATGATTTCCAGTATTTGTTTTTTATGAAACATTCATTTTGTAGGTTTAAATAACCACCATTTATTTTTGACAAATTATTTAACAATACCTCTTTTGCTTTACTACGGCGGCCACGGGCAGTCTGACGCTCAGACCCGCGGCAGCGCTCGTTGAGGTAGGACCTAGTATGTCAGTCGGCTCCGCGCCCGCGCCCCTAGCAACGTTGCTATGCGTGACATTTATGCTAGTGTGCAGCGTGTAGCCGCATGAGCATGACATATTGTTTGTAGTGTGCGCGTAAAGGACGACGGTATCGACTTGACCGTTGTTTGTTGGAAGTATCTTCATCTAAATCATATTTTTTTAAGTTTAACAATGTTTACTTAATTGATTGCTTTATGTAAATTGCACAATACGGGTGTTGACTAAAAATATATTATTACTTTAAAAGAAAGAAGGCAAAAAAATATGTCTAATGACGAAAATCCCATTCAAATATCTCAAAAAATTACGAAGCTACAACCGTTTTAATGTTGATTGTTAGAGAGAGAAAACGCTCGGGGATCGTGACGTCACGATCGCCGAGCGTCATAGTAAATGACAATCGTTTCATATGAAAGTGCGTTTTGCGGAAAAGCGACAGAACATACCCCCTCTTAAAACTTTGGACGCTTATAACTTTGTGATTATTTAACCCCTACTAACGAACTATTTGGTCATATACTATTATTTGGTAAGCCATTAATTAGTCAAAACACATAATCCAACTGCTAGCAGAATAGTAAGTTAAGTTATGTTAGAGCGACCCTTACAGAACCGAACAGCCATCAGAAATAGAAATGTAGGTTGAGTTATTTAGAACTCTGCTCCTGCGGACCACTCATGCATAAAAGAAGTACCTACCTAGGGCGGCACATAGTGCACCCACAAGAAGTACAACATATCACCGCCCAAAGAATCTGGAATTTCCTGGAGGCAACGGGACTTAACGGTGAACTCGAAAACAAGGGCTGCCACAATAGATCACTTGCTGGTCGTAGCGGCACATTAAGGCCCACAAACAAAATAATAATAAATAATATTTAGAACTGCGATGCTCACAGAACCGAAAAGAAAGCAATGTTAAATTAAGACTGCGGATATAATTTTTTGGCTAATTAAAATTATCCTAACACCGTTAAATGGGCACTGGGGATAGAGATGGAAAGTTCTTTGTTTTTTGCTTTCAAACGCGAGTAAAACTACCGAACTTAGTATTGTAAGTAGACATCAAAAAACAAAATTATCCTTATAATACATGATTTATACATTACCTTAAAAAACAGCAATTTTAGCAGAAACGTTTGTTGATGAAACTTGAAATATTTATATTTGTATAAACGGACATTTCAATTTAGATTTAATAGGTAGCAATTTAAACTAACAAACTCATCGAACTGTTAAACGAATTTTGATGATATTTGGCGCAGAGAAAATTTGAGACCCTTGGAAGGATAAGAATAGTTTTTATCTCGAAAATCATCCCTTAAGATGGTAGAAGTTTGTTTGCAATATTTTTCTGTCTGTCTGTCTGTTACCTCTTCACTCCTAAACCGCTGAACCGATTTAGATGAACTTTGGTTTCGAGATAGTTTGAATTCCGGGAAAGGACATGGGATAGTATTTATCCCGGAAATCAATCCCTAAAGGGGAAATAGAGGGTGAAAATTTGTATCGAGCTACGATATTTAAAACGAGTTCTACGCAGACGTAGTCGTGGGCAGAAGCTAGTAATATTATAAATGCAAAAGTGTGTATGTCTGTCTGTCTGTTACCTCTTCACGCTTAAACCGCTGAACCGATGTAGACGAAATTTGGTGTGGAGATAGTTTGAGTTCCGGGGAAGGACATAAGATAGTTTTTATCCCGAAAATCATCCCCCAAGGGGAAGAAATAGGGGGTGAAAGTTTGTATATGTAATAAAGAAAACTGTGCCAGGAAGTCGTTTATTAAGTGGGTAGGTACATATTTGCGAATAATCACAGCTATCTATGGAATGATAATATTGCTATTTTTCGACCGTCGTCGCGGCAACAAATAATTCTCTTGAAATTTGAATCAAACATTTTACTATGTTCCTTTCTTTTAAGATACTAAGTATGTTAAGACATTGCAAGACAGACATTGCAGACTTGCAAGACATCCGGGTTTAGTGAGTGTCCGTGGGGTTCGCGCAGTGAGCGCGCTCTGAAGGGACGCGCTACAAGAAAATCGGCCCCCGGCCTTGCTTGCGACTTTAGCCCTCAGGTGTCGCTTGCAAGACACCACGGGATAGTTTGCAGTCGGGATACTTTCTGTTTAGGTATTGTATGTAGGTATAGGTACTCCAACTCTCAGCCTTCGTTAATAGACTCCTATGTAAAGATACAAGGAAACTGTTTTCAGCGATTTCTTCATGAGAGACTCATGAATCGTCTCTACACCATGTTAGCACAAGTAAACTTATTTCAGAATATAAAAAAAACACTAAAACACGACTTCAATTCAATACTTTGTTGTAGGTAAATATGTACCACATGCGTGCACTTCCAGTCTTCTTTACCTCAACGACTCTTTCCATAATTTACTTTAAAAACAAAGTTTAAACCGACTTCAATTCAGTACTTCACCAAGCCACATTAGGTACATGTCAATTTTCACATTTTCTTTCCAATTTACCACATTAACTGCTCTCCGAGAGCAAATGCGTTCATTATTACAGAAAAAACTGAAGTCGCTATGTGTGGGCTGGTAATATTTGAGGAGCTCCGTCGATTCCTCAAGGACCTCAGGATTACCACTTCATTAGTTGTTACTTCAACGTCAAACATTCAGACACGATTCAGAATCTTTGACGTATTTTATATTTTTGAGGAGTGCCATAAGTCATCTGTGGTCTTCATCATCGGTTCCACTTCACCAAAATTGCGATTTCCGCGGGTAAGTAAATACACGAGTTAAAATAGAATATATCGAAATTACTACACACGCGCCTTTAAAATTTGAGGAGTGCCCTCAATTTCCCTAATTTCTCATTATCTGATCCTAACTTGGTGACAATGGGACCACATCAGGAGTATACTCTTTCGATTAGAAAAATAAGTTTGGAAATCAGTCCACAATTGAATGATAAATCGGCGAATATACATAGAAAAAGCGGCCAAGTGTAGTAAGTAGTAAAATAAATTGCGGTTAACGATTTATGACGTATTAAAAAAAAACTACTTTCTAGATCTCGTTCAAACCAATTTTCGGTGAAAGTTTGCATGGTAATGTACATCATATATTTTTTTTAGTTTTATTATTCACTTATTTTAGAAGTTACAGGGGGGGGGGGGGGGACACATTTTACCACTTTGGACGTGTCTCTCGCGCAAACTATTCAGTTTAGAAAAAAATGATAATAAACACCTCAATATCATTTTTGAAGACCTATCTATAGATGTAAGACCTATCTACACGTATGGGTTTGACGAAAAAAAAAATATTTTGAGTTTCAGTTCTGAGTATGGGGACCCCCAAAACTTACTGTTTTTTTTTCGAGTTTTGTGTGAAAATCTTAATGCGGTTCATAGGATACATCTACTTACCAAGTTTCAACAGTATAGCTCTTATAGTTTTGGAAAAAAGTGGCTGTGACATACGGACGGACAGATAGACAGACAGACAGACAGACATGACGAATCTATAAGGGTTCCGTTTTTTTTCCATTTGGCTACGGAACCCTAAAAAACATACAGTGGAACATAAAAGCTCCTAATTTTTTTTAAGTCGGTTAAAAAGTAAATGTTTGGGTTTTTACAGAAAATAAACAACACAACTGAAGTTATAGGCGAATTTCAGGAAAATTTTATATGAGTAGGTATCAGATAGTTAATAAGGTTGACTGACAGATAATGCTTTGTGGCATTAAGTCCAGCTTTTGTACTAGGTCGTTTGTTAGGGTGTTTTGATTGAAATAGAATGAACCGATACACGCATAAACTATGGAGCTGCAAGCGTTACCTTAAGGTATTTGCCACCGACGTGGTGTAAAAAAAATATATATAGTTATTTACAAATTTTCCAGTAGTATGGCTATATACGTAAAAATATCATGTTTAAGCTATAATTTATACGCATACGAAGTCGCGGGCAGAAGCTAGTACCTACCTAATAAATAACAATACCTACAATAATTATGTTTGTATTCTTATTCTATATATGGCATCATCATCATCATCATCATATCAGCCGAAAAACGTCCACTGCTGGACATTGGCCTCCCCCAAAGAGTGCCAAAATATGATCGCATCAGAAATGAGGCTGCGGATGCAGCAGAACCAAGGTAACCGATATAGCCCTCCGAATCGCTAAACTTAAGTGGCAGTGGACGGGGCACATTGCACGTAGAACCGATGGCTGTTGGGGCGGAAAGGTTCTCGAGTGGCGACCACGTACCGGAAGGCGAGGCGTGGGTAGGCCCCCCACAAGGTGGACTGATGACCTGGTAAAGGTCGCGGGAGTCCGATAGATGCAGGTGGCGCAGGACCGGTCATATATGGCATACTGTATCCTAACTAATTGCTCAAGATCAAGAGTATCACGATTCAACACACTTTAGTTGGCTTTCACAGTGCAGCGAGATAGAACGTGAGTCGTGCGTGAGACAAAGGATAGCGCGAGCGAAGTGGCAACGTCGTATAAGTAAAATCCCCGAATCGGCTTAGCGCTCAAATGTTATGGGACTTGTAACGTATAGTAATAAACCACAGGTTTCTGTATTTAATGGATGCTTCGTATTAATACTATTAAATGGAAACACCATATTATAAATTCCGCCAGTATCTCTGCCGACACCGCACATCTGTCATCTAGACAGTTTCGTGTGTGTTGCCAGAGTACCTAGCGCGTTTATTAAACGCTACATCCTCTTCCTTTTTAACAAATTTAAGGATTTAAAACAGTAATCAATTTGCACATGTGAAAGAACAACACAAAACCAGAATCTGCATCAGAGCTATTAAGCTCTCGGACTCTTATACATTACGCTACTATTGGATTACAGAGAAATCACCCTAATGATATTTGTATTCAATAAGCATATGTAGCAACATCAAAAATTACAATTTGTTTCACAAACTACACTTTGATACTACACTTGTAACACCACCTACATGTAGGCAACTTAGTATTTTATCAAAGACAAATGATCATAATAACAAGTGATGATAAAACTTTCACCTATCAATTAGTTCAACAAATTAAACACCTTAAATGTTATCCTATAATATCATGAATACTTAGGAATATGGAATACAGAACACATGCCTGATCAGTATTATCTCCAATTAAGCTCGTTATGTCACTATTCTATACCTCTATCAACACTATATTATATCACTTAAGCACCTCTCCCCTTTCTTTTGGTTTTTTGATTGTTTTTTTTTATTTTTATTTTCCTCATGGCCTGTGAGATCTGCCCATACCCTATGTTGACCCCGCATCCTATACCTTATCCATATATAATAAATCATTATTACATTAGTAGATATTGTGAAGCAGTCCTTATATTTATAGTTACCTAGATATTTTACTAGGTTGCCCTATTATACATAGTGAAAAACGTATCCACTGGCCGGGTCAAATTCCATTTTACATTGATGACATAAAGACTACCAGGTAAAATTTTTCTCATTTAATCTGTAGGTATATATGCTACAATACGGTACTCAACAAACAACCTTACAAATTAATTACATTTAGGTACATCAACAACATCATTCACTCTTATTCGTGAGAGGAAGTCTGGTGGCCAGCAATGGGACGTATACTAGTATAGGCTGAGACAACGATTAGGAAAGTCGAAAATACTAAACATTAAGCTCCACTTATTGAAATAAAACTGGATGATATTTGATCGTAGGTAATAATTTGACATCATTCGCTTGCATAGTAACTACCTTCACTCTCATTGCCATTAATTACATTATTTACAATGTCTTGCAACAACCGACAGGGCCGAAGCTTTAGTTGGAATGAGACAGCCAATAATACACACTTACTTACACCTGTCAAACGGTTGCATATTTCAAATTCAATTAAATTTATTTGCCAGAACATACACCGTTACACTTAAGGCTTATACACCCGCTAACGTCCTCGAGTCGTCGTCCGTATGGCCCAGCGCGCGACTGATCGGGCCTGCCGAGCCTCCGCGCTCGCGCATTTTGTAGGTATTTAAACATAGTAATTAAGATAATCATTCTATCTATTCAAACTCTGCGAATTTGTCTATAAATATTTAATAACTTTATTTGAGTACAAAAATTTAATTTAAAATATCAATAGTTTAGTCTTTTTGTATATTGAATAAACTTTACAAAAAGAGGTAACTTTGGGATTTTTTCCTATCGAGTGAAGTTCATTAGATCGCGTAACTGAATGCGACTTTGACTAGATTAGATCCTTAAGTAATACGTATCTTAATTTTAGATTTTTAAACCCTATTTTCTATGTCTGAGATTGTTTTTAAAAATTCGAAAACGCTGCCCCTGTTGACTGTCGAGCCTTAATTAACATGTCAGTGTATGTTTCGCCAGTGTGCATGCAAACATTACAATAATTTTACATAATAAAACCATTAAACAATTGTTTTAATAAAATAATCCATAAGTAATAAGCATAAAATTAAATGAATTTAATTAAACCATTTGAAACGGTATTTCTTAGTCTTCAAAAATCATTTAGTAGTACTTGCTTCCAGTTAAATTACTTTGCTTTATATCACAATATAGATAATTATCTATGCTATTAACTGCACATGAACCAATTTAGATCATTGAGTTAATCAACTCAATTTTTCCATGACAATAATAAAAACTGAATTGAACACCAAATTTATTGAATGCAGGTTTTGTGTGTACAAACATGCCTCAAACTGACTTCTGCTCATCTGAGCATCATTCATCATGTATGTATGTAAGCACTTTATTGTACACAAAACAAGTTAAAGCATTAACATGATATGTAAGATTAAAGGAGGTACAAAAGCAACCTTATCCCTATAAGGGATCTCTTCCAGCTAACCTTAGGACAGTCAGCTGTTAATATTATGTGTTGCAAGATTACATCCAATGGAATGCTCACTTTGGTGTTGGTGAGTCTGCAAAATTTGTTGCTTAACACACTTATCCATTTTGTTCACTGAAAGGTATACCATACCACATGAAAAAGCTGACAACGCTGTTCCATAATCACAATCAAAAGACAGAGCCTATCTGTCAGATTAGAGGTTATTTAGTAGACATACATTTCCTTGGAAAGTTATTCTTGTTAACTTTTATATAAGGCACAAAATCCATTGTTCCAATAGACCATATGGGTTGTTTTGAAAATATCCTTTGAAATTTTATAACTATGAATGAATTTAATGTAAAAGGGTTAAGTTAAATCATTCATTATGAAACCACTTGTTCTGTTATCAGTTGGAATTTATCTGTCATGTGAAAAGCATGTATTATTGCTTGAAAAGACAGCTGCAATACAGCAAGGTGTAGTTTACAATTTACATAAACTAAAGGATAATAAGTCTGGTAAATAATCTGCCATATTTTACCCCGCTAGATTTTAAGTATGTTATGCAACAGTTGTTAACCCTTTCAATGCTCAGTCAAATAGATAAGTTGTCAAACAAACTTCATGTCAACATGACAATTAGTGTGGGGTTAAACCTTATATCAATGCATGAAGGTTGCTATCACACTGTACTTCTTGACGTATTAATCCGTCTTTGCATTGAAAAGGTTAAATGATATCTCTTTATTTTGTAGAAATATACCCTTAAATGTTCCCCAACTATACTTAACAATTATAATTGCTTAGCAATTTCAATATTAGCAATATCGAATTAAACATAGTATACTTAGAATGTGTCGTCTTACTCCTTTTCCAGAATATGTTGTTGATTGACACATTATTTCCTTTTTTACTAGACTTCTTGGCTTTCCAGCAGATTTGCCTTGGTTGAAGAGTTTGAATTGTTTTACCAAACCGTGAGTGTCTCCGAGCATCAATATCTTCTTCCAGAGCTTGGTGAACCCACATTTCAGTGATCATATCTATATGGTTAATGTCATCTGAAAATGCCATTTGAAATTTTAATTATTATTATTCTATTTTAGACAAGCAGCTGATGCTGATATGTCTAAATCATTTTTATTGTTAAACAATCAACAGTAATTTGTGAGTTTTTCCTTAACATGAATTTCTTGGAATAAGACCCGTCTGAATGTTGCTCCCCTTCGCTAGATAATATTGGGCTTTTTTCCTGAAACATGAACATTATCAAAATTAACTTCACACTTGACAGATTGGTACCTAGCACTTGGTTTGCAATTTATAAATATCAACGATAATTTGATTTAATAACCATTGGTACATAATATAAGTTTTGTTTTATTACAGAACAAACTGGTTTTTAACTGGGTCCATGAGATACACATTATTTTTTGCATCTTGTAAAACATGGTTTGCAATAAAGTTATTACTATTACTAAGTATATGACTACTTTATGTCACTGGAACTCAACTCTCATATTATGAATTTGACATTTGTTGACATCAATTGGAACTGGTTATCATATCCAATTTTTATAAATTGATACCAATGTTAGTTAGGTCACAATATCTGTAGCCATTGAAACTGTTTTGGTTTGGTCAGTTAGACCAATATTGCACTTACATATACCATACATATACTATACTTGCATATACAAATACCATACACCTTGTGTATGCAACCATTTGGTTTATATTGGTCAATTAGACCGGTATGCCACCGAGTGATGCACCTAGTGCACGAACCGTTTGGTTCTTCTTTGCATAAATATTTGTAACGCACATTGTGCGCGGACCGTCTGGTCCTCATTTGGTCAATTAGACCGGTATGCCACCGAGTGATGCACCTTGTGCACGAACCGTTTGGTTCTTCTTTGCATAAATATTAGTAACGCACATTGTGCGCAGACCGTTTGGTCCTCATTTGGTCAATTAGACCGAAGTGCCACCACTAGATGCACATTTTGCATGAACCAATTGTTCTTCTTATCACAAGTACTAGTACGCGGACCGATTGATCCTCATTTGGTCAATTAGACCAGAGTGCACCTAGTGGTGCACATTTATTACTTTGCACCAGCGCCGGATCTAGATTTTTATCGAGGCGGGGCAAAAACTGAAAAATGCCGCCCCCGCTTGCATAACATTTTATTATGTATTATATTTTTATTATTATCATGATTTAAACCATCAGTCAGACGCCCACTGATAGATTTAGGCTTAACGTAAAAAAAACCAGTGACTCAACAACGAAACCATTATAATTACAAAACCTGCTCACACAGGGGGGTTTTGAAGGTCCCAGTTTTCGGTTTTACACTTATATCTCGGAAACTATGCGTCCTAGCGACATGACTAACTGAAAGCTGATTAAATTTTCTACAAGTTTTATGCAAGTCGTTCGATCAAGTTTTTCGATATAAAAAACTTAATGAACAAAAAAGCATTTATTTCAGATAAAATAATAAAAAGCTTGTATAGTTTCCGAGATATCTGCTCTTGAAAGTCTGTAATTTTGGAAAACAAAAACTACCTTCTTCGTATTTGACAGCTATTCTTCATCTAGTGCATGTTGTTAGGGGAAAACACTTCACTTTCGGATACCGGCGCCATATTTTTGTATATTGTTAGGCATGTCCCCTGGATTCCAAAACTGCCACGAGACAATATCTAAAGAGTCTGTCTCCCCTGCAATGACGTCATCAAAAACGCCGCGGCCGCGCTTGGAAAAGTGTAATTACACCCAAACCATGCAACGTACGTGTGTAGGTTAAATTCCCACTTTTCAAAAAGCCTCCGCGGCAATGAAGATTAGGTAATTACTAATGAACTAGACACTTTAGAAACTGTCTCTCTGCAGTTTTGCGGTTCACATAATATATTTAACAACATACTAAAGTTCGTGCTGGTTTCCGCAAAATAGTAATTTCGATTAAATTAATCTTGTAGGCAAAACTAGCTTTGCATTGTTGGTTTTTTGTAGCACAATTATCCCAATTTTGCTCTTGTCTTAAAATAAAAAACTAAAATGTTAAGCTGAAATACTAGATATCATTTGTGTCCTACATTACGTTCGTGTATCTTTTCTAGTTTTGCCGCAAAGTCTGAAAGTCCTTAGATTTTTCATTGATTTTTTTATACTTTTGCTAATAGTACTTAAACTAGCGTATATATTGAAATATTATGTGTGCTTAAACTACTCGTATTGACAACTTATTCAGCTTTCATTTGGTACCCCACATGTGTATGTACGTTGCATGGTTTGGGTGTAATTTAAACTCTTCCAAGAACGGCCGCGGCGTTTTTGATGACGTCATTACAGGGGAGACAGACTCTTTAGAGACTGTCTCCCGGCAGTTTTGGAATCCAGGGGACATGCCTAACAACATACTAAAATATGGCGCCGGTATCCGAAAGTGAAGTATTTGTTCGACGGAATCCCCTAACAACGCGCACTAATCAACCTCAAGCACGAAAGTAGCAGAGCATCAAAGGCGCTATCTATCAGCAAGTTTGTTGACCTCCATTTCACCAAATACACCGAGATAAACGTCAAACAAAACCTCTTCTTGTTTGACGTTTATCTCGGTGTCTTACTCTGCTACTTTCGTGCTTGTGGTTGATGAAGAATAGCCGTCAAAGACGAAGAAAGTAAATAGTTTTTGTTTTCTAAAATTACAGATTTTCAAGAGCAGATATCTCGAAAACTATAGAAGATATCGAAAAACTTGATCGAATAAAACATGTAGTAAATTTAATCAGCTTTCATTTTTTAGAAATAGACATGTCGCTAAGACGCATAGTTTCCGAGATATAAGCGCAAATCCCAATACTGGGACCTTCAACAATTTACCAAATGAACTGATTTCCGAGAGCAAATGCGCTGATTATTATAGAGAGAAAAACCAAATCGCTGTATGTTGGCCGATAATATTTGAGGACTTCCGTCGAATGCTCAAGGATCTCAATCAGAATCTGTGACGTACTTTTATAGTTCCACTTCCACAAGCCAAACCAACCACCAAAACCCCTCAAGTCATGTGTCAATACACGACTTGCATACCGAAATTACTACACGCATGCCTAATATGTTTGAGGAGTTCCCTCAATTCCTCATGGTTTCCATCATCCACCTGGGAATAATGGGACCAACTTGGAATACCTACTTTCAACTAAAAAAAAACATAAATGCCGAGAAGGTAACAAGGTACGATAAAATAGTTAAACCTACTATTACCTAGTAGGAGTAATTCGTGAGTGGGAGGGATCGGTGAGCTGGTTTTTGACACAAACAGATTTTTCGACAGACTGATGACGACAGATGTTTTGTAGATCGACAAGTAACTAAACAGTAAACACAAATTGAATGTTTGAAACAAAACACGGCCGTGGAGAGATACTGACGAAAGGAGTTACCAAATAAGTATAGCTTCATCCCTTTGGCACGCAGGCTAACCGCCCTCAAATGTGAACTGTTCGAACAGCTAGAGTTGCGACCTCTCGTTACGCCATAAAATAACACAATTGTGTCCCAAAACAATAGCCCAGATGTGCTAGCGCCGCGCCCCGTAGTCCGACCGATTTATCCCGTGGTCATCTGTCTCATTGTTCAAAAAAATTGCGTTGACGATGAGTCATGAGACGTGTAATTTGTCTGCCAAGAAGTATGAATTTGCCGCCCTCTGAATTTGCCGCCCGGGGCATGGGCCCCGGCTTGCCCCCCCCCAGATCCGGCACTGCTTTGCACTTGAATGATAAACCTTGTGTACGAAACTACAATTTACTGGTTCAACATTTGCCACCAAGTTGTACCCAAGCTTACATATAAAAATGCAAAATTCTCCGATTTACTTGTTTACACACATTCATTAATTTGTAATAACCTCATTTCTTAGGCACTTTTACCTATTGCAGGACATATTTTGTATTTTCATGATCATCATGACCCATATCGTTAGATTCCTCATTATATTATAGTTTTACGGACAAATTCTACGTTTGTCTATCAAAGGAAAACGCACTACATAGTTTTACTAAGTATTTCGATTATTATGTGCTTTCCAAACATTACATGTAAGTAAATGATTTTGGTTTTCAAAATGGTTTTACTTGAAATCACATGACGATTTAACGCAGGATTTGTCTGTATATGTGGAATATGATATAATTTATCTTTTGTTTTTACTGTGTTTGGGTTTAATTTCGAAAATATATTCTTTCGTTTTGTTTTGCAAAAATGGCGGCTCGTATGGAAATCGCCGACAACATCTGCGCGATCTTTCCACTGGCCTTTTACTTACAGTTTATCCACGTCGCCATTTGTAACGTATAGTAATAAACCACAGGTTTCTGTATTTAATGGATGCTTCGTATTAATACTATTAAATGGAAACACCATATTATAAATTCCGCCAGTATCTCTGCCGACACCGCACATCTGTCATCTAGACAGTTTCGTGTGTGTTGCCAGAGTACCTAGCGCGTTTATTAAACGCTACAGGACTCTTAAATTATAAATAGGTTAGGCCTACACTACGCCCGTGAGCATGGTTATATAACTACAACTAAAATAAACAACATTCAACTCAACAACGGTGGGAAAATATTGTACCTACCAATATCTAATAAAATACGGTAGGGTAATCATTTTGTTAGATATGCACTCGCGCACTGCGCATAGCGACAGCCCGTTATGGCCCCATCGGCCACGGTCGGATTGAGTTAATGGAAATATTTAAGATAACATAGGCCTTTACTTTCTTACTAAAAATGTTCATGGAATCAGCTTCTCCCCCGACGCAAAAAGCGTGATGTTATAAGTTTGACGTGTGTGTGTGTGGCATCGTAGCTCCTCTAAACGAATGAACCGATTTAAATGCCGTTTTTTTATCAAAAAGCTGACGTGATTGAAATGGTTATGTGCTACGATTGCTACGTTTAAATAAAATCGGTTCAGTCGTTTTTGGGATATTGAACTTTGAATTGAAAATATCGGGGGGTTTTAACTTTTCTAAGTTGTTCATTATTTGACAAGTTGTCAACGGGTGAAGTATTAAGGATTAGCAGAAGCAAAAACGCAGTACCTGCCATGCCACTATAGCCTTACAGAGCAGACATCACCCATAATCAGCATCGATGGACACCCAGTACCGAAAGTAAGCCAGTTCAAATACCTGCGATGGGTCCTGTCCGCGGACGCAAATGTGGACATGGACGTCACACAGGGTAAATGTAGCTTGGCAGAGGTGGAAGGCGCTTACGGGTGTGCTCTGCGTCCACCGTATGCCGATAAAGACCAAAGGCAAGGTCTACAAAATAGACCTGCTATGGTGTACGGTGCCGAATGCTGGGCGTTCAAACAAGCGCATGCTGAGATGGGTGGCCGGTGTAACGAGATTCGATAAAGTAGTTAACGAACACATTAGAGGAAGCTACAAGGTCGCCCCCACCGCCGACAAGGTCAAGGAATCTCGTATGAGATGGTACGGGCATGTCATGAGACGCGACGAAGACCATATCGTGAAGAAAGTTCTCGCACTACCGGACAACAAGAGAGACAGAGGTCGCCCGCTCGCTACATGGTGGTCCACCATATCAAAGGACTTGAAACAGACCCAGTTGAACAAAGAGACAACCCAAGATCGACCGACCTGGCGCATGAGAACGAGGAGGTCCAACCCCAAATAATGGGAAGAGGCACAGAAAGAAGATGAAGAAGAAGTTAACGGGTGAAGTAGTCAAAAGATAAGAGACTGAGTGGTCAGAATCTTTCCCATTAACTGAAGGCCCTGCGAGCCCTGCGACTAACAGACCTCCATACTCACAAGCACTGGTTCCTTCACGTCATTTTAAATTTTGAATAATTCAGGCACTTTACTCGAAACCAAACCTCCATGAATCAAATCGTAGTCCAAGGATGGGTGGAAGGAAAGCAGTCACGCTAACAGCGTAGTTCATAGATAAGTTGTTGCCACACTCTAGTTTTACGTTCTTTACTAATTTTAATTTTCTATTTTTCGCTTTTATTAAGAATAGCACTGTAACAGTTAGGTACCTTGGCAGGAACAAGGTTCGGCATTTTTATCACACTAAAGGATGACTGACGCTAAAACAGGCCGTGTCCGGCCCGGGCCGTTTTTTAAGAAAAACAACGGCGTTTTTGCGCGGCCTTGCTAAATCCAAGCCCGGCCGAGTCACGGCCGGGCCGTGCCGACAACGGGATGCTTCCAAGCCTCGGCCGCGGCTCGGCCGCGCAAAAACGCCGTCGTTTTTGGGCAGCCTTGCTAAATCCAAGCCCGGCCGAGGCACGGCCGGTCGTGCCGACAGCGGGATGCTTCCGAGCCTCGGCCGTGGCTCGACCACGCAAAAACGCCGTCGTTTTTCTTAGGCCCGTTCTAGCGTGAGTCATCATTTATCAAGCAATACCTCTTTTTACCGTCCTGTCTAGTAATCAGAAAAAAATAATCGCTTACCAAAAAAGTACTGACTTGGCACATAAACATTTAACAATTGCACATCAAAACCGATTTTTGATAAACGAATAGGATTTTAGCTTAGGTTAGGGGGTACACAGCGCGAGAGTGATAAGTGATAATTTAGGTTTTTTGTTTTTTTATGTGCCATTAAATAGTTTAAAACCTAGCCCTAGTAATCTACTATGTATTGTGTGACACGCCACTTACATCTTCGATGATGTAAACTTGCTGTAATGAGTGTGGAATTCGGTAATAACAGTCGTTGTGCCGAAAATCGTATTATCATATTGATCTGAAAAAATGGAAACAGAAGCATCAGTCGACGAGTTGTCACTATTTTCAATAAAGTACAATGTTTTATTAGGGTCGGCAACGCGCATGGGACATCCTTTTAGTTCCGAGCATTCATAGGCAACGGTGACCGCTGAGCATCAGGCGTGTTAGCCACCGACTTAGTATAATATAATAAGTTTCTGTCAAGTTGGTTCAAGCCTTTATTGCTAACTGTACTTTTCTGTAAGTGAAGTTAAAAGTGTCCCCGAGTGCCGTATTTTGCATTTTAAAAGAAAACCGTACACGATAAATAAAAAGAGTTTAAAAAGGAGATAACCCTTGATAAATTTACTATAAACCTTAAATATGTACAAAAGCGATATCACTTATAGTTTTAGCGCAATCTGCCACCAAATACGAACGTTTTTATTATTTTTTATATTTTTTCAGCTGTATGTTTAGTTTTCTCAAAAACTTCACACTTTATCGCAAATATATGTATGACTGTACTAAATAATGGAATATGCTCTTTCAAAAAAGGTACAATTTATTTCTAAACTATTTCATTTACCGTTTCCATGTTTTTTTTTTTATTTAAATCCACACACACACACGCACACACACACACACTCAACTTTAGGGTCACGACACTATGCCTGTGATACCTAATTCGTCTTTGTTTTTATTTTATGTTATAAATATTTACCTACATATAAGAAATTAACATTAACTGCTTTTTTATGGAGGAGCGGGTCTTCCTGACACAGGTATTTTTTACCTACTAGGAAGACCCAACCTTATTTTCAATGTAATCTAGCAATCTATGAAATAAAACATTTTCATTTTCATTTTCATTTTCATTCGGCCATTAATAACAACTATAAATATTCGTACTCGTTAAACGGTGTTTCTTTAAATACCATAGACTTTAATAGGTTTTCCTGCAATCTATAGGTAAAGAACTATTGTCTGTATTTGGGCGTTTTTCAAAAAAAGTGTACAAAACTACTTTTTTTGCCAGAATTCGAAATTTTTTGGTTTTTCTTACTCAGAATCGTTGATACTATCGATCCTCATACAAGAAAAAAAGTGTCCCAGATTTTACTATGTAAATTTTTCTTCCAGTGCGTCACGACCATATAAATAAAAAAAGACTGCATACAAAAATGTGACGATCTGGAATGGAATATTTAGGACACTTTTTTTCTTGTATGAGGATCGATAGTATCAAAGATTCTGAGTAAAAAAAACAAAAAAAAATGAATTTTGAAAAAAAAGTTGTTTTGTACACTTTTTTTGAAAAACACTCATTTTTTCCAAATTTAAGCCCAATACTATAGGAGATAAGGGGAGGGCGAGGAAATGGTCAATTTTCGCCTATTTCCTTCAATAACTTCAAAACTGTTTACCTTAAAATTATGAAAAAATATAATCTTTATAATGTACCCTTTCATTTGATACGTCACACGATATAGTTCGAAACTTTTTTTTTCTAATTTGGTACTAAAGAGTGACAAGCTCAAAGGCCAAATAATCTATGCATACGATTAAATTAATTTGCTTATTTCCACTCAGTTATTTCTTACGGCACAATCCTCTGGGGAAACTCTACAGACGCAAAGAGAGTGTTAATTGTGCAGAAACGAGCAATTCGTACACTTGTTGGAGTAAAACATAGGCTCCCTTGTAGAGAACTTTTCAAATCTCAACGCATTATGACACACTACTCACAATACTTATTCGACTGTTTAATATTTGTAAGAATTAACATTTCTCAGTTCCAACGCGTGGACTTTCCAGGGAAACAGCTTCGTTCTACAGGGCGGCTGAGAACGGTTCCTCGTCGCATGGCGCTTTCAACAAAGAACCCCCGCGTCATCGGCCCCACATACTATGAACGATTACCCGCCGATATCAGAAATGAACAATCTGACGAAACATTTCGGCGCAAGCTGAGAAATCTTTTGTTGATCAACCCTCTGTACTCCGTGAACGAGTACATGGAACTTACTTTTTAAATGATGTACCAAATAAATTGACATTGCCGCCTGATGATTAATTTTAATTGTATCAAATGTTATTAAGTGTTATTAAGTATTATAATATTCTGTTTTAAGTTTTAGTGATAGTATTTATTGAGAGAATTATGTTTTTATATTTTTTTTATATACCTATTTGGTTTTTATTATGTTGACATGAATATTTTTTAAATTTTATTATTATACCTACTGTATAACAAATGACGATTCTTTTTGGGAGATAGAATTATGTTTTATTTTTACATTTCAATTATATTGACGATCATGGTAGAAATTCTTGTAATTTTGACATTTCTGCAAAATATTGTAATTTTTATCCTGAAATAAATGAAATAAAAAAATAATAAAATAAATATTTGAAACGTAGCTGTAGCTGGAGCTACGTGTCGAATGTATGAAAACATATATAGCATGGCATAGCACATCTCTTTTACCACATAGTTACAGAGCAATAGTTACTATAAGTATGTTTGAATTGGATCTGGTTTGATTTAATACGCATTTTATGCGGAACTGGTGAATGTTGAAATTTCTGACGCCGTGTGCTAATGCGGCTGTTGTCTTCCCGTCTGTATGTCTGTCTGTTTTCCGCAAAAGCCGCACTCGCGCCTTGTTCAAAAACTATTGCATTCCACCAAACGACGAGTGTATACATTAATTAACATATACTTTTCTATAAAGCAAGCAACATTTGTATCAGGTAAACTATTTACACATTTATGGCTATTTATTTGTCGAATGGCTGATTATGTTTCTCTGCTTCAAAGATTTACAGTTTTCAAGTACGGTACCGTTAGTTAGTTAGTTATACTGGGCGTTTTCCGCAAGTCGACATCCAATTGTGCCTATTTTGCGTGAAACGGCGGTGTGGCGCTACTCTAACCACCCCAGCTCGTCTTAAAAGTTGGTGAGTGCCTTGGTGTTGCTGACTGCGTCCCGTAGTGTGTTTGGAGAACCTAGGTGCTTTATTCTGTATACTTCTACCTCCTTGCAGTCCAGTAGTATATGTTTAGTCGTTTCTTCTGCCTCCATGCACGCTCTGCACATGGGGCTGTCTGTGATACCTAAGTTATAGAGGTGTCTGTTCAAGGTGTTGTGTCCTGTTATTATACCCACTATCTTGCGCAGTTGGTTTCTATGTGTCCTTAGTAGTGTGGTTGTGAGTTTGTAGTCGCGTTTCGACAGAATCTCTTTGGTCTGTCTGCATGTGTCTATCTCCTCCCAGTATCTTTGGTGTAGGTCTTTAGTGTGTTGGTCCAGTTGATGGTGTAGTATCTCGCGTGGGTACTACAGCTTAACTTTGCAGCGAAGCTAGGGCGTTGTAGAAGAAGCAAGGAATAAATATGCACGCTTGAAAACTATTAACTTATAATGAAAGAATAAATAAAATAAATACAAAATGCTTATCGTAAGCGGCAGCGATATAAAATAAGGTGCGCGGGCGCATACGCGGGCGGTGGATCGACGAGTGAGTGCCGGCCGCCGGGAGCAGGCCGTGACGTATGCCTTTGTCTCGGGACCGGTGGTGTGATTCCGCTGCGTGGTACAAGCGCCATAAGCGGAGTGGAGAGGGTAGCGATTTGCCGCTACAAGTACTCCCCTACCGAGACCGTGACTACGGGCGATAGTAATCTGGGAATCTAACAGTTCGCCCACTTCTCGTTTTCTTCACGGCCTCCTGCGTTCTTGTTGTGGTGTTCGACGGGGTAGGTGAGAGTGCTGGTTGATCGTCTTTCGCCATGTAAGCTGGTTTGAGGCGGTCTATGGTGACGGTAACTTCCTTACCCTGGACGCATATGTCGAACGATTTCGATCCTCTTCTGATGACCTTGTAAGGGCCAAGGTATGCTGCCTGAAGTGGTCTTCGTTTTGGACCTTGACGTAGGAAGATATGCGTGGCCGTGTTGAGGTCTATGGGTACGTAGAATGGTCGAGTACCATGGCGTGAAGTTGGTTGTGGTACCAGCTTGCTTATATGGGTACGTAGCCGGCTGGCGTAGTCCTCATAGTTGACCACTTGATCTGATGCTGCTGACAGGAACTGCCCAGGTAAGCGAAGTGGTTCGCCGTACACCAGTTCGGCGGCGGATGCTTGTATGTCCTCCTTCCAGGCGCTCCTGACTCCAAGCAGTACCAAAGGTAAGACCTCTGTCCATGATGGTGACGCATGGCAAGCGATGGCGGCTTTGAGCTGTCGATGTAGCCTTTCAACGAGGCCATTAGCCGCTGGATGGTATGCGGTCGTCTTGTGGTGCTCGGTACCCATCAGTGCTGCCAAGGACTGGAACAGGTGCGACTCGAATTGCCGGCCGCGGTCTGTCGTGATGCGTTCTGGACACCCGAAGCGAGCGACCCAGCCAGCCAGGAATGCGGCCGCGCAGGTCTCTGCAGTGATGTCCATGAGTGGGTACGCCTCAGGCCATCGCGTGAAGCGGTCGATTGCTGTGAGGCAGTACCTGAAACCATTGGAGATGGGTAAGGGACCGACAATGTCAATGTGGACATGTCGAAAACGGGCTCCTGGGGGCTTGAATTGCCCTATGGGTGCGGAAGTATGCTTCGTTACTTTGCAACGTTGGCAGTGTACACACTCCTTTGCCCATTGTCGACAGTCTTGCCTCACGCCAGGCCATACGTATCTTTGCGTGATCAGACGAACTGTAGTCTTAACGCCAGGGTGGCTGAGGTTATGGAGAGCATTGAATACCTGACGCCGGTGAGATGGAGTTACGTAAGGTCTAGGCTCCGGAGTAGATGTGTCGCAGTAGATGGCCACACCTGCATGTGGAGTTGTTACCTTCTGCAGGTCTAGCGAAGAACCGTTACTGAGCAGGTTCTGCAACTCAGTGTCTACCTCCTGGTCGCGAGCCAAAGACTGGTAATCTAATGCGGGCAAAAGGGTGAGTTCCTCTATGCGGGATAACGTGTCAGCCACTGCATTGTCCTTGCCGGAGATAAACCTGATGTCCGTGGTAAATTGTGCTATATAGTCCAGGTACCTATACTGACGTGGGGAACAATTGTCTCTGCGGGTGCTGAAGGCGTAAGTGAGAGGTTTGTGGTCCGTATAGATGGAGAAAGTACGCGCTTCGACCATGTACCTAAAGTACCGGATTGCCTCGTATATTGCAAGAAGCTCTCTATCATACGGGCTGTACTTTCTTTGAGCAGAGTTGAGCTTTCGCGAAAAAAATGCTAAGGGCTCCCATGTGTCACCTCTGCGTTGCTGTAGCACGGCACCTATTGCGACATCGGACGCGTCGGTTTGAACAGCTAGCTCTGCTTTGGAATCTGGGTGCGCTAAGAGTGCTGCCTGTGCCAGTCTGTACTTACAGCTTTCGAAGATTTCCGTCAGCTCTGCGTTAAGTTCGAGTGGCTGCGCACGTTTAGTTTGCGCGCCGCCGAGAAGAGTGTGGAGTGGAGCTTGTATTGCTGCAGCCCCAGGAATGAAACGGCGGTAAAAATTCATCATACCCAGGAACCTCCTTAACTCCTTGGTATCCTTGGGTACCGGAAATTCCTGGATAGCCTGCACCTTCTCCTCCAAAGGACGGATGCCTTCTGCGGATACCGAGTGTCCTAAGAAGGTTACCTTCGATTGCCCAAACACGCACTTCGAGGTATTGATGAGCATACCGTACTCCTGTAGTCGCTCGAAGAGCTGGCGGAGATGATGCAGATGTTGATCTTCTGATTCTGAGTAGACGATTATGTCGTCTATGTACCCAAAGCAAAATTCGAGTTCCCTAAGTGCCTCGTCCAGGAAGCGCTGGAAGGTCTGAGCAGCATTCCGTAGTCCAAAGGTCATGTAAGGGAACTCGAATAAGCCAAAAGGCGTGGTAATGGCACTCTTGGGAATGTCGTCCACGAAGATTGGGATCTGGTTATATGCCTTGACCAGGTCTATGGTACTGAAGACTTTCTTACCTGCCAGCTGGTAAGCGAAATCCTGTATGTGTGGCACTGGATAACAATCAGGCACCGTTCGTGCGTTCAGCGCTCTGTAGTCACCACACGGTCGCCAGCCGTCGTTCTTCTTGCGTGCCAAGTGTAGAGGTGAGGACCATGCACTCTCTGATCTCCGTGCAGTACCACATTGGACCATGTCTTCAAATTCCTTTTTGGCAATGCTCAGCCGCTCTGGGTCTAGGCGACGAGGACGGCTGGAGACCGGTGGGCCTGGAATAGTCCTGATGTGGTGTTCAGTCTTGTGCTTCGGTGTGTCCGGCTTACCAGCTGGACGGGTAATGTCTGGGTACTCACAGAGAAGTTTGCGGAATGGCGAATCTCCAGTTACCATTGTGCGCACGGATGATATTGCCTCGTTGTTGCTGCTGACCATGGCCGGAGTGCTGAGAGAAGTGATGCCGTCGACCAGGCGTTGATTTCGGCAATCGACAAGAAGATTATAAAAACCTAAAAAGTCGATACCGATTATGGGCTTTGAGACGTCAGCCACCGTGAAACGCCACTCGAATGCTCTGCGAAGACCGAGATCGATGTGGAGGTTGAGGGATCCATATGTTGCGATGGCTGTGCCGTTTGCAGCAAATAAAAGGTACTTTGTCTTCGAGCGTGGCTCCCGAACGGCTGACCTTGGAAAAACACACAGGTCTGAACCCGTGTCAATAAGGTATTGTACCTTCGTGGTGCGGTCAGTAACGAACAGGCGGCCAGTTGCTGTAGGGCAGTCGCTTGCCGCTATTAGTGGCTGCCCTGAGAGTTTCCCGAATGGTAACTGCATGGCTGCTTGCATGAGTTCGCCTTGCTGCCGAACGTAAAATGGTACCAGCAGTGTGGATGACCTTCAGGGCGTTGTCTAGAGCGAGACCGGCTTCGTTGACGGGAACGAGATCGCGAGTGCTTACGGTGGTGGAACGAGCCAGACCTGTGACCGTGACCTTGTACCTTTAGCAGGCTCTCTACTTGCCGCGTCAGTTCCGCTACTCGATTTTCCAAAGCGGTAGCTGGCATCCCCGCGGAGGTGCTGGCGACGTGGTAGGATGGCTGCGCTACGTCGATAACCTTGTCTGCCAGCCCTGCTAGGGTGTCGAGGTCCAAGGTAGGCTGAAATGCAACAACAGTCTGTACATTAGGTGGTAATCTACTGGTCCAGATTGTGCGGATGAACCCCTCTGGCATGTGCGGCCCAGCTAAGTCCTGTAGATGTCTAAGGAATTCGGTTGGCTTCCTATCGCCTATCTCCTCGTGCTGCAGCAGCTGTAGGGTTTTCTTCTCACGGGAGGTAGAAATACGCTGGATGAGCTCGTGTTTTAATTTAGCGTACTTGCCGGTAGCTGGGGGATCTCGCAGGATATCCTTCACCTTGACTGCATACTCGGGGTCGAGCTGCCCGCACACGAAATGGTATTTAGTCTCGTCCATAGTGATGCCTGATAAAATGAATTGGCTTTCCAGCTGTGAGAACCAAACCTTTGGGTTCGTCTGGCCAAAACGGTGGCACTCGGACGCCCACCCGAAACACATCACTTGGACCACCACCCAACTGTACAGTACCTGAACCGGCTCCGTTACCAACCGCTGTTTGTTCACGTGGCGCCGCGCCTGCAGGCAGCAAATTATTTGCTTCGTTATCCGGCATCGTGAATCTTCCTCCTTAGCAGGAATTGCCGTGTTCTCTTCTAAGTCGCAGGTCACCAATTTGTAGTATCTCGCGTGGGTACTACAGCTTAACTTTGTAGCGAAGCTAGGGCGTTGTAGAAGAAGCAAGGAATAAATATGCACGCTTGAAAACTATTAACTTATAATGAAAGAATAAATAAAATAAATACAAAATGCTTATCGTAAGCGGCAGCGATATAAAATAAGGTGCGCGGGCGCATACGCGGGCGGTGGATCGACGAGTGAGTGCCGGCCGCCGGGAGCAGGCCGTGACGTATGCCTTTGTCTCGGGACCGGTGGTGTGATTCCGCTGCGTGGTACAAGCGCCATAAGCGGAGCGGAGAGGGTAGCGATTTGCCGCTACAATGGTATATGTAGCTTTGTGGCAGGGGCAAGATTGGCTCCGGTCCGTATGCCGTTGTTTCTGAGCCTTTCCTGGCCAGTTCATCCGCTGCATCGTTTCCTCTTGAGCCACTGTGCCCCTTGATCCATTGTATAGTAACTTTGTTTTTATCTGCGCACACCTCTGTGAGGTTTAGGTGACATTCGTATATCAAGCTAGATGTGATGTTATCACTGCTCAGTGCTTGTAGTACCGATTTACTGTCTGAGAGTATCCGTATGTTTGTGTTTTCGACTTGTCGTCTCTTTATGGCATTGCAGGCACGGTACCGTGTCTTCGGTAAAAATTTTATAATACTCCACTTGACCGTGGTATTTGGTTAGAGGACGACAGTCGAACACCGTGTGGTGTACTGTAGCTCTAGTATAAGTTTTATCGGTACATATACGTTTTCGCACGCGTTTGCGTTAAGTTTCAATTTGTATGGCAACGCGAACAGCGCCTCTGGTGGTAACTATTAGGAATTACGCGTTGCCATACAAATTGAAACTAAACGCAAACGCGTTCGAAAACGTAAATTTAGCGATATAAATATAAGTTTCTGTCAAAAATTTCATTTTTGTTACAAGTTTTTACTGCCGACTGTACTTTTCTGCATACCATCATCAAGTACTCATTGAGACGATTCTAACGAGCCCAAACTCGATGGGGTTGTGTCGTTTTATTGAGGACGTATATAGCTGATCTGATGCTGGAGCTGGAAGGTGGCTATAGGAACTCAGCAATAAAACGACACAACCCCATCGAGTTTGGGCTAGATTCACATCTTTATTCCTAAAAGGGATAGGCAGAGCACATGAAACTTATGTTCCAGTGCCACTTTTAGCATAAACGTGGCATAAACTTACCTAAGTATTTGTATAATATGAAAATGAAATGAAAATGATATACTATAATAAACCGTCTTCTAGAATTCCTGTAAAACTTTTTCTAAAGAGTCTGTTTCCTGGCTAACGGAACAGAATATTGAGTCAACTGACTGGTAGAGAATGCTAAAAAGCTGAAAAAAGCTACGGTAGCCCAGTGGTTCAGGCATGCGGCTGTCAAGCGGCGGTCGTGGGTTCGAATCCCGGCTCGTACCAATGAGTTTTTCGGAACTGTAAAATGTACGAAATATTTACCGTTAGCTTTGCGGTGAAGGAAAACATCGTGAGGAAACCGGTCTAATCCCAATAAGGTCTAGTTTTCCCTCTGGGTTGGAAGGTCAGATGGCAGTCGCTTTCGTAAAATTAGTACCTATGCCAAATCTTGGGATTAGGTGTCAAAGCGGACCCGGGCTCCTTTAGGGGCACAACCGGGAATAACGCTAGGAGGATGTTGCGTTGAGTGGTAGAGAATGCTTACGGCATTAAGTCCGCCTTTTTAGGGTTCCGTAGCCAAATGGCAAAAAACGGAACCCTTATAGATTCGTCATGTCTGTCCGTCTGTCTGTCTGTCTGTCTGTCTGTCCGTCCGTATGTCACAGTCACTTTTTGCCGAAACTATAAGAGCTATACTGTTGAAACTTAGTAAGTATCTACTAGGTTCACAGAATACATCTGTATTCTGTGAACCGCATTAAGATTTTTACACAAAAATCGAAAAAAAAAAAATAAGTTTTAGGGGTCCCCGTACTCAGAACTGAAACTCAAAAATTTTGTTTTTCATCAAACCCATACGTGTGAGGTATCTATGGATAGGTCTTCAAAAATGATATTGAGGTTTCTTATATCATTTTTTTTCTAAACTAAATAGTTTGCGCGAGAGACACTTCCAAAATGGTAAAATGTGTGTCCCCCCCTGTAACTTCTAAAATAAGAGAATGATAAAACTAAAAAAAATATATGATGAAGTTTACTATGTAAACTTTCACCGAAAATTGGTTTGAACAAGATCTAGTTATTAGTTTTTTTTTACTACGTCATAAATCGTAAACTGCAATTTATTTCACGGAACCCTTCATGTGCGAGTCCGACTCGCACTTGGCCGCTTTTTTTTACGTTAAGTTGTGCAATAAAGATTAAATAAATAAATTTAATAAATATTCCAACAAAAAATAGTTGATTGACTCATGTGTAAAATAATATCGTGGTATTAAAAGACCTTGTTCAAATCACAAAAACAAATCATTTTTATTGTGCTTCGTGACTTCCCATCTGCCTGAAGCGCAGCCGGGTGCAAGGCGCAATTCGATTTGTCTTATAATAGCTCGAAACATGGCGATATTACGGCCACTTGTGAAGAATATAATTTTCATCTCACTTGCTCATAAATGGTGTTATTCCTTGCCTGTATACAGAAGGACAATGGCCTAAATTGTTCCCGCGGGAAATAATGGCACCATGGGAGTTATGAGCTTGTGTGTGATCTGATTGGTTAAGCAAATCTGGGCGGCAAGAATTCTGCTCTGTGATTGGTTGAAATATTGAAGCTCCGCCCTCCACTCGCACTGATCTAGAAGTGAAGTTCTCAATTTCGATTTCGTCAACATTTGATTGATGCGCTTGTATAAAACATAGGTTTTTCTGTTTTTTGTAGTTATTTATTTCCTCGCAAATGTGATGAAAAACATTGTGTATAACACGGGCGTAAGAATATTGCAAACTCGAGTCATCAAAAGCCCTCCGCCTTACGGCGTCGGGCTCCTGATAGACTCTCGTTTGCAATATTCCTCATATGCCCCTTGTTAAACAATGTACTATTTTACACAAGTACCAGTACCCAATGAAAATGTGTGTAATGCTAGTTTCAAACTATTCGAATTCCACTTGGTACAATAAATAAAATTCTGCTTTGGACGGGGCGGAATCTGTACTTTACCGAGAGTCTACTGGTATCGCCCAGATTGGTCGGTACAGAGATGCCATCATATTATATGTATTTAGATTTGCGCGAAAGTGGTGCGATACGCATTCAGTTAGGACTGCATTGGTAGTATTCGTACAGTCGGTCGCCATCACATACATCGGTACACTATAGGTATTCAAAAATATCGGCACATGCACCCTTGAAAATAGAGGTGTGTTCCGATGTTTGTGACGTGCTTGTTTGCTCCGATGTATGTGATGACATACCGCCCCGCTTCTGGGCATCCTGAGCCAATCATTCATTCATTCATTTATTTCTTGATAAAATATTGTATCTTACATGTCAACTGACTTTTCAAAAACAATTTACGGTATATAATAATATTTATAAAGAAATAAAACTAAACTAAACCTATATTATAAACTAAAACTATAAAAAGTAAATGCCCCCCAGGTCGCCGTCGTTGGCTGGTAAATGCCCCCCAGGTCGCCGTCGTTGGCTAGTAAATGCCCCCCCGGTCGCCGTCGTTGGCTGTGTCAACTTAAAATATAATAATTTGCATTTCATTTTTAAATAAGGTTAATGTTAATAAAATTTAATCGTTTCATGGTACATATAACATTTATAAAGAAATAAAACTAAACTAAACCTATATTATAAACTAAAACTATAAAAAGTTGGCTGTGTCAACTTAAAATGTAATAATTTGCATTTCATTTTTAAATAAGGTTAATGTTAATAAAATTTAATCGTTTCATGGTACATATTATATATAATATTTATAAAGAAATAAAACTAAACTAAACCTATACTATAAACTAAAACTATAAAAAGTAAATGCCCCCCAGGTTGCCGTCGTTGGCTGGTAAATGCCCCCCAGGTCGCCGTCGTTGGCTAGTAAATGCCCCCAGGTCGCCGTCGTTGGCTGTGTCAACTTAAAATATAATAATTTGCATTTCATTTTTAAATAAGGTTAATGTTAATAACATTTCATGGTACATGGTTACATAGGTGCTTATTCTAGTAGTCATATTTTTAGTTTTGTCTTTTGTCAGCAACGCTATCCGAAAAACTCATCAATGCTATAATATGCCCGGTCAATTAGTAGCGTTTTAAGTTTATTTTTAAATAATCTATCATTATCCAATTCAGATATGTCTTGTGGGAGCGAATTGTATAATTTTGCCCCAATGACACTAAGTGACTTCAAAGATTTAGCAAGTCTGCATCTGGGAGTTATCAAAAGATTTCGCCTACGAGTGGCTCCTACTGTGGGCGTGGGAATCAGAAAAGTAATTGCGTAACTTTTTTAACAAGAGCGTAAGGACATCTTAACTCACATTTTCCCAGTAAGATATAACGTACGTACGAAACTTTACGCAATCGACCTGCAGGAAGCACTTATTGAAATGTAGGCGCAGTAAAAAATCTGGTAGCCACTGACATCATTCACCTTGGATGCTTTGTAGGTATGTATTTCAGTATTTATCTCTATTATTAACTAGTAGAGAAGAACAGCCGTACGGACGTCGGACATACGAAAGAATTTTTGCCCAATGGAGAACTTGGTTCTCTTCGCCCGCTCGATGAAATATCATCCAAAACAAAAAAATACCGACTGTTGAGTTTGTTTCGGCGTTTCTACTTAAGGCGCTGTATGCAGTTGCGCATCGAAAAAGTGCCTTTTCCAAACCGATTATTAGTATACTTGTGCTATTGCTAGAGATCCAAATTTTTGATATGTATATCTTCAATTCATTGGCTATGTTTGTGCTTCGTAGAATCACGTTCGCTTACAAAAACCTCGATATATTTTGCCTTTCAAAACAGTGCTTTTTTACCACCAAACTCTGAATATCTCAAAAGTTATTTGGAATAATACAATTAAATTTGTTGTGATAGGTAGCTTTTTAATAGATCTATCTACCTGCTTCTTAGAATTTCAATATGTTTGATAATTCAATACATTTGGTCATTTGGCTGAAAAACCGGGTGTCCGCGTCGTGCATGCGCGGTGGCGAATACAATTTAGTACGCCCGTGGCCACTGCCGACGACGGATCTGTGAATGTTTACCTGGCACGCAAATACGCCTTTTTGCAGCAATTATTTCGAGTTATCACGGTAAATAAAAATATATAAAGGAATAGGAAACGCTAATACATGCTGGAGAACACATTCGAAATGATAGAATAACAAATATAAGTTATGCGATATTTACTACAGTAAAGCGTTTCTACATCCGCACCTAAAACGTATTAATAGGTAGCTGGAGCATATTGACAAGATGTCAATAAAAATCTTCAGTTATCCTGAATACGTAGAACTGTTAGGTAGTAAGTAGTCGGGTGTAAATCATATTCGGACACGAGCACATGGTTGGGGGGGGGGGCATAAGCATTTAGGGCTATTGCGCCGGATAGCGACTACCTAGTCTAAAGTCCTACACGAGTTGGTGAACTGAAGTATATTTACTTGCTGTTTAGTAGATTCTATTAAAAAAGAGTGCGGAAAAAGATCCTGCCACTCCACCAGCAGCAGGCCACGGCCCTTCTTTATCTTCGTCATATACATACATGCATACATACGCTACGGCATATATTTTCGCCCATTATTACACAGTGTCTCAAGACGAGAGTCTTTGACCAGTGTGTGTTGCCAGTGATGACACATGAAACGGAAACGTGGTCGCTTACTATGGGCCTCATAAGAAGGATCAAAGGGCGATGGAGAGGGCTATGCTGGGAGTTTCTTTGCGCGATCGCATCAGAAATGAGGCTATCCGCAGCAGAACCACGGTAACCGATATAGCCCTCCGAATCGCTAAACTTAAGTGGCAGTGGGCGGGGCACATTGCACGTAGAACCGATGGCCGTTGGGGCGGAAAGGTTCTCGAGTGGCAACCACGTACCGGAAGGCGCGGCGTGTGTAGGCCACCCCCCAAGTTGGACTGAAGACCTGGTAAAGGTCGCGGGAGTCCGCTGGATGCGGGTGGCGCAGGACCGGCCATTGTGGCACTCTTTGGGGGAGGCCTATGCCCAGCAGTGGACGTTTTTCGGCTGAAATGATGATGATGATGCTCGAAAAACATTAACTTCCTTCTGAGGCAGTCGGGTACAAAGTACTACAGGCTGTTCCCCTATACACCTGCAAAACTTTGCCAGCTGTTTGTTTGTGCACATGATACCAATCACAAAACACTAAAGTATGCCATTTCACATCTCGCACTCACTCTGCCGCCGCTGCTTCTCTAAATAACTACCAAGAAAGCCTCCCTCGCCACGCCCCTTTAAAAAAAAGCCCACTATAGCAAATAAATGTGATGTTATCTGAGTGAACATACCTTTTTTCGGACTTATTGATTAGCCCATAATTTACTTACATTTAGCTAACGAACCATTCAAAAATCATGTTGAAAAACAGCAATCACTCAAAATGGCCAAAATAATAAAATTTAATTAAAACTTATAAACTCGAAAAAAGTGCGTTGCTTTTTGAATAGTAGATGTAATTAATTGGTACACATTGTTGATTTCAATCTTTTAAATACTACTTACTTATACTTTCTTTAACCCTTAAATCGAAAAGGAAAAAAATATGGAAATTTAGTTGAAGCTATTGTTTTTATGGATATTTATGTATTTATAAATACTGGAAAGATAATATAAAAAAATCAGTTTATGATAGTTTCAGAGAAATCGTATGTCAAGCATATTGGACGTTGCCAAGCATGCGGTGAACGTAGAATGTACTCAATGTACAATATTTTGTGCATTGCCAATTGTACGGTACGTTTCTTTTCTGTACATTTAATTGAATATTTACATATTTATAAAAAACTAAGTGTCAATTTATCTTAAAATCTCCATGAATCATGTATCCGCACTAAAACAAGCAGATAAAGATGTGCGTAGTGCTGGCAAGTCACAGCTACCGTGGGTTTTGTCGCGCCGCCATTGCCGAAAAATAATCGACGTAATTAATCAATAAATACGAGTAAAGCACACTTTTACACAAATCAAACTAGCCACAAGGTAAGCTCAGCGTTTTCAAAAATGTCAGCGTTTTGAAAAATTCTACCCCTAAGGGGTGAAAATTTGTATGGAGAAAACTTTTTTTTTTGAGCTAGAGACTTGTAATTGTGTAGAAAGATTATTTATTTGAATACAAATATACAGATTAATTACTTTCAGTGGTTTGGAAAATTCCACTCGCTAAGAGAGGGATAAAGAGGTGCAATGTTTGTATAGGGGAAACTTTTTTTTAGGTAGAAACTTAAAACTCTGTAGAAAGATTTAAGTACCTACTTATTAAAATACAAAAAAAGTACTACCAGCGTTTTGGAAAATTTCACCCCTTAAGGGGTTAAAAAGCGGTGCAAGGTTTGTATGGGAAACACTTTGTTTAGCTGGAGACTTGACATTTTGTAGAAAAAATACTTACCTATTACAATAAAAAAACTTAGTGTTTTGTTTTTAATTTTTCCCTGAAAAGCGTTCAAAGTTTGTATGGAGAGCAAGAAAATTATAAAGTACGAGATTTGTAACTTCGATCTTATCCTGTTTAGACAACAAAACTTATTTTAGCGTTTTTTGAAATTCATCCCCTAAAGGGGATTATAAGGGTGTTCAAAGTTTGTATGGAGAGCAAGACATTTTTAAAGTAAGGGATTTGTAACTTCGGTTTTAGACTGTTTTCTAAACTACTACAAAACTAATTTCAGCTTTTTTTAAAATCATCGCTTAAGAAGGTTAAAAGGGGGTTCGAATTTTGTATAGAGAGCAAGACATTTTTAAAGTAAGAAATTTGTAACTTCGGTTTTAGACTGTTTACTATGAGGGTTCAAAGAAAAATGGCATGAGATCGAGGAGGCTTTTACTTGGTTAATTTACATTTGCTTTAAAATATTCAATATAAATCAAACAAAAAAAGACAATTAAAGCTTTATTTAAATTTATATAATTACTTCCGGTTAGAAAATTTGTTGGATTATTGAATAAAGCTTGATTGAATTCTTGAATTGACAGTATAGAGTCAAGTAACAAGTATAAGTCCAATCTTGTTGGCTTGTTGCAAGTATCAAAGTCCATCGCGGTGTGGCCGCTGGTCGAGGTAGCATGGTAGGCAGCACGTGCCACGCGAGCGCAGTGACATAACCCGTTTAGGTATTTAAGAGACAAATTGAAATTGTTCTTTTTATATGATGTTTGGTCAAATTACATTTTTTAATAGACATAGTCATGTACTGAAGAACTTGCTGGACTTAAAATAACCACCCTGTATATAAAATGCTCTTCTGATTAACAGTGGTCTAATTATCCAGTTTTTGATCAGTCAGTCATACAAATGTAACATAGGTAATAATTATGGTAATAATATAATTTGCCAGGAGATAAATAGATGAACATAGCTATTTGTTTATTATTTTTGATGGTTTCTTAAGCGGGCGTTAACCGGCGCTATAACTTTACCTATAAATAATCGATTTTATTTCGGTTTAAAAAAACTGTAATATATTAGTACAATCCATAATTGGTGACGTTCAGCTTAGCAAGTGAAGCTGTCTATTATTTTATCAGTTCTACGTATTTGGAAAACGGAAGCACCCACCTAGGAACTGGGAAAATGCTAGGAGGATTGATGATGAAGAAATCTGTACTAACATATCTTTGGAAAGTAAGTGTCCCTAATTGATGTCATCATACTACGATACACTTAAGGTGGTTCGATTACCATACAAAACGTTATTTGACATTCGTAGGCTAACGGCGTGATATTTTAAGAAACTTATGTAACAAACTTTCATAAATTGGCTTCCCATTTGCGCCAAATTGCCCCTTTCCTAGAATAAACTTGTATAAACTAGATTAATTTGAGAAATTGGTTTGTCACGTGATATTTTGGGAAAACTATTTTTCTCAAATTAATCTAGTTTATACAAGTTTATTTTAGGAAAGGGGGAATTTAGCGCAAATGGGAAGCCAATTGATGAAAGTTTGTTACATAAGTTTCTTAAAATATCACGCCGTTAGCCTGCGAATGTCAAATAACGCTTTGTATGGCAATCGAACCACCTTAAGAACTGTAACTACCTATTATTCCTTATTTTCCAAAATAATAGATTTAAATAAATAATAAATATTTGGGGACAATCTTATACAAATCAACCAAGATTTGAAAAATAAAACAATAATTCAAGATGAAAAACATTTGATCGTATGATCCGCAAAAACGAGCCGAATACGGATGCCAACAGAATAAGGCCGTTAGCGGGGTGCGCGGGACGCGCGTCTCCCGCTCCGTCTGCCTCACCTCCGCAAATACCTAAACATCGTCTAATAAGAGCGCCTTAACAGTGGTCTTCTTTTTCAGAAACGCTAGTAGATTTTTGACTTGTAAAAGTGCTATTGCGGCCTACTTGCAGAATAAGATTCATTTATTTCATTCATTTATTTCATTCATTTTTTTTTATTTTTTTTTTTTTATTCATTTATTTCATTCATTTTTTTCATTCCTTTATTTCATTCATTTATTTAATTCACTTATTTCATTCATTTATTTTATTCATTTTTTTCATTCATTTATTTCATTCATTTTTTTCATTTCTTTATTTCATTCATTTATTTCATTCATTTATTTCAAAACTTGAGTTTACTATGGAACTAGTTCGATTTGTGTAAGATTGTACCTTAATATTTATACAATTTATTGATTTATTGTTGCTGTATTCACGAAGCTGTAAACAATGTGGAATCTAGCCCCAGTGTCTACAATCCGTAGTTTCCGGGAGATCGCGGATGCCGCCTCGGGCGTCACGTCGCGTCGCTGCACGCCATTGTTATGACGCTTTAAAATATATTTTCCTAGAAACAGAATGAGTATTTAAAATAGAAACGTACTCTCACACGATTCTGTTCGACCGTAAATATTTAAAAGTTTGCTTAATTTTTTCGTCGTTCTTATGTTTGTATGTACCTACCCTTTGGAGACAATTACGTGGAACGGAACGCACGCACGTGTAGGTAAGTCAAAACGTCCCAGATACGTTTCTCGCCTTATTACCAAGATGTAAGGTGCAAATCGTGTACAAATATATATCTTCGACGCCGGCGACTTCGCTATGATATAACGCAGCGTCGGCGCCGGGCACAGCTGATTTCTATTTGTAGTCGCGACTTGAAACCGAGCTTCATACTATAGTGAGCGGGTTCCTACAGAAACGTAGTGAAATTGATCACAAGTTGTATGTTACCAAAGGGTTGTTTGGAAGACGCAAAGCTATACCGGCTTTTAATACAAGTTGTGACTGACTTAAGAAAAGGAAATTCTCAATCGGACGTGTACGTTGGTTCGGAATTCTTTCCGTTTGAATTTGGGTCGTATTTTTTTTGTGGTGAGTGAGTGGATTGTGTTACAAGTTACTAGTGTGTGAGTACGGGTTTGAATAACTCGTTCAAACCAATTTTCGGTACAACATCACATAAATGTAGGTACACATATCAGCGTATAAAAACAACAAATAGTGCCATGAAAGTAATTCCTTGTATGGACATGCAGGGTATAACATTAAACTAACAAAAAGGACCGCCCCGGATCGTTGGTGGCCCGAAAGAAGAATAGAAGTGCCTAAACAAATACTTCGACCTGACATTTTAGTGGTGCCATCTAGATCCAAGTTACACTCTTTTACACGTCAGAACTTATAAATACAATTACAATAGTATCATTAAGTGATATTAAATACCTAATATATACAGCAACAATTAAAAAATTTACAAATACCTAAGCATACATTTGCTAATAGATTTATACACTCTTCTGATCCATTAAGTTACAATTAATTTATCCTACAATTAAGAGATGTAAAGATTCTCCGCGTTAAGAAAAAATGGAGATGTAAAGAGACCGCATGGTCAACGAATTACGTTTAGAGATGTATAAAGTTTCTAAACGCAACCATGGCAGCAGAAGGATCGACTTCGGTGTGGCAGACACACGCCCGCCTAGACGTAGTCCTAGAGCTGGTGTTCCTATGGCTGAGCGGGGAAGACTTGGCGCGCTGTGGCGCGACGTGTGACGCCTGGCGCTATGCTGTGCGGCGCGCGTGCGCCTGGTGTCGCCTGCTGTGCGCCCGCGCGTGTAGCGTGCGGACGGGGCGCGCCCTGGCGGCTGTTTACGGTACGTGCGATTCTGATCATAGAAAAACTTACATTTATTTTATGTTGTATGTGCGACTGTTAATTAACTTACTGCACGGCTAGCATAATTAAATTCAATTCAATTTCATTTATTCAAGATAACAAGGATCTCATTTTTGTTAGTATGCACTGGAAACAATAAAACTTAAAAACTACATAATATGTTAGAACTTAAAAACTAAATTAGATTTTACAAGATTAACTATGTGCACCAATATGGGGCAACAAACATGATCAGCAATCATTTTCAAAATGCTGTTTGCGCTTCTCCTCGTCCTAATCAGCAAAGACGCCGCCTTTTTGCGCATAATTGCTGCAAAGCCATCGGTGTGTGCCTCTGCAAACATCGAGGAGGCGCTGCAAAACCTTGGCAGCCCAAGCAACATTCTGAAAGCGTTGTTGTACTGTACCTTCAAAGCGTTCTATGATTTTTGGGTATAGCGAACCCACAGGCTGCTTGTGTAAAAAGATGAACAAAAATAAGCTTTAAACAGCGTTATTTTAACTGCTTTCGAACATCGCGCAAACCTGCGGGATAACATATTTGCGCTCGCACACAACGCCCTGCGCGCTTTTGCGCATAAGACCACGCTGCAAGCTATCTAAGATAGAGAAGATAAGAGACAGATAGGCTACCTCACGCGCGGTCGTTTGCTAGCCGTGGGGAAGATCAATTTGGTTCAAATTCGCATCGCAATGTGTTGTGCATCATTCTGATAAATAGGTACGTCAGCCAGCATGTAACACATTGAAATAATACAGTGATGCGAAGTGGCAAACTAAAATTGCTCTCTAGACGTAGTTCTGGAGCTAATGGCATACTTCCCTTCTATATTGCAGAGGGCGCCTGTCCATGGCGTCAGCTGTACGTGGCGTCTTTGGCGCCGTGGCGCCGAGTGGCGCGACTGGCGTTCGAGCACCAAGCGCGTCTCGCCGCCGCCGCACTTAACCGAGCCGGTGACATGCTTGCTATCGCTGCCGAAGACTGTTCTTTTACGGTAAGTTATATAGTTCCGTTCACGAGGACACGTCCATCTGTTCTATTGTACATGCAAGATATCAGTCAGAGTATGACTACTAACCTAGTCCGTTTAAGACGAAACGGAAATAAAACCGTTTTGTTTTACGAAGATTGAGTTCTACAGTCCAAGGGTTTTTGATAAAGGGTTTTGTTTGTCCATTTGTAGCTCCCAAATTAAAAAACCAAGTACGTTTCGACCATCAATCGAAATTCTTTTATATCGTATGGTTCTTAGCTAGTATGTTTGTTTGTGACTGAGGCGTTTATATTATGTTTAATTTGCCCACCTAATATGTAGTCATCACGTGGGACGTATTTGTCTTTAGGTTACAACAGGCCCCTATTTCACCAAATCGACAATCGTCGACTGTCAATAAAAATTCGACTTACATGGCTTCGTCGACAGGTTAAGGTGGTTGCTGAACAGCTTATTGACCCAGCAATGTACGTGGAATTTTCATTGTCAGGTGATAATTGTCAAGATGGCAAAATAGGGCTCCGGTGTTACCAGTTGGTAGGTAAATATCTGTATCACTGTGCGCCTGTGCCTGACCAGAAAAAGTATTCAAATTGGACAGTGTTATGGAATAGCGAACTAAGCGCTATCGTAAGCGATACGCTTAGTTCGCTATTCCATAACACTGTCCAATTGCTCCACAATGTGTTGGTTAACGTTTCCAGATCTGGATGCTAGAGCGCGGCCGCTGGGAGCGCGTTGGCGCTGGCTCAGTGGCGCTCGGTTGGAGCGGCGTGGCGCGTGCTGAGTGGGCGCCAGACGCGCCACTGTTGCTGCTGGCGGGGTCCGTGCCACTGTCGGCGCAGCGGGGTGCGCTGGCTGTACTACGGCCACACACTGGTTAGTTATTGTGCTAGGTTTATAACTGGGAATAGCTAACTAACATTGAGATAGTATCAGTCAATATCATTTCCCTAGATTTATTCTGACTCTTCATTGCACCCAAACGGAAAATTATATTTTATTTCTATTGCGTTGGGTCCCTTATGGTCGCGGGAGTCCGCTGGATGCGGGTGGCGCAGAACCGGTCATTATGGCGTTCTTTGGGGAAGCCCTATGTCCTGCAGTAGTTGCCTTTTGGCTGATATAATGATGATTAGATATGATGAGTCCCTTAACGCTCCACTCTCCATAGAAACGTAGTATAAAACGGCATATCTATGTCGAAAACTAATTCTTCTGCTGCAAGACATTGTAATAGAAAAATATAAAGCGAGCAGAAGTTTTCCTAATATAAACTTAAGTTTTAAATCTTACGCGCAAACTCGTGTATAAAATGTTTTGTAGCATAGCATTATATAAGGGGAGATGTCGTTTATTGCGAATTAAGAGGTCAACACAAGAAAGAAAGACGTGAACCAAAATTTCTGTATGATCCAGTTGTTTGTATGTACAGAGGGCTCGTGGGAGTCATGGGTGGTGGCGGCGCGGGCCAGCGGTGGCGGCGGGTGCTGGGCAGGCGAGGGGTTCCTGTCTCTAGAGCTGACCAGGCTGTCAGCGCCGCAGCATGCACCCGTCTTCGGCACTGACGTCTGGTTGAATGCCGCCACGCAGGTACATCGATTTGACCTAAGTAGCTACGCCAGCGGGGCTAGCACAACTGACACAACAAGCGCGACGCGAGTCGAGACAAACCACCCGCCTCTTTCTAATTTACACAATATGAGTGAGACAGGAGTCGCTGAGTCGCGCGAGACACGACTTAGCAGCAAGTTGTGCTAGACGTACAGATGCCCAGTTCTCTGTACAGAGGGCACGTGGGAGTAGTGGGTGGTGGTGGTGGTGGTAGCTGGACGGGCGAGGGATTCCTCTCGTTGGAGCTGACCAGGCTGTCGGTGCCGCGGCGGCACGCACCCGTTCGGCACTGACGTCTGGTTGAATGCCGCCATGCAGGTAGCACATCGATTAGACTTAGATTAGAGTTCTTTGAATTCAACATTTCAAGGAACACCAGCGCCTCTTTAAAGCGAGCATCATGCTGAGTTGGGTCAATTTCGTGACGAGGCACAGCTTTGAATTTTTCTTTGGTAACTATTTGCATTCCAATTAAATGGCAGTTTTATGGAGAGCTGCGAGATTTCTGAAGATTGGATAAAGTTAAGGAAGACCTTCTACAGGTCTGTCCCCATTGTCTCTTCAGAAAAACTCGCCTCACACGCTTCATCAAGGTGTAAGTTCATCCGAACGCGACTGACACCGCCGGACCCGATCATATAAGTCCTCAGTCGCATAGGCACTTTAAGAACTTTACAGGTCCACGGCTCCAGCGACAAATCACACACAGAAAAGACAGAATACTCGTAGTTAACTCATATTAAACAATTTTTTGTCCAATGTGCAGGAGTCAGAAAACGAGTTCACGGGCACGGCGGCGCGCGTATTACGAGTGTACAACGAGTCGCGGGCGGTCATCACGTGAGTGAGTTTACTAACATGTTTGCTATTTTTTTATTGATATGCAGATCAGAAACTGATTTGACTTTCAACCCCTATTATAACGCTTTAGGGATTTGCCACACAGGATGCGTTCTGCGTCTTGACAAAAACAAAGGTGACCAGAGGAGGGGTAAACACGCAATGTTTCGAACGAGCGTTAGGACAATTCAACTGTCATTTTCCCATACAAAAATTGACATTTAGGTCTACCTAACGCACGTACAATGGTTTCCCATCGTTTTTTCACGGAAACGTACGAACGTGTCTTGCTATTTCAGTCGGTCACGGTACAAAAAGTACTGAGGTTGACTGATGTAGCATGACAAATACGAACATTTCCGAGAAAATACGATGGGAAATGATTATCCACTACATCTGTATACTAGTAGTAATCATTTAAATGGCATCCCTATTGTTGTTAACAGGCAGGCGCTATGCGCGGACGTGCCGCTGGACGCCCAGGCTGCGCAAGAGTGGGCGGAGGCGGAGGCGACCGCGCGCGTCGAGGACGCATGCGCACAAGACTCAGTGGACAGCGCGCCGTTGGAGGAATACGGGCCCGATGAGGCGTACAACCGAGTTATATACGACGTACGCGTACGTATTCCAAGATTGCCACAGAATAAATAATAATAATTGCGTACAGAAGATCCTCTGTCTAACAAAACCGATGTTTGACAGCTAGAAAACTCAAATGCCATTCCGATCTAGCGCATAGCACGCACTCTTGCGTCTAACAATAAGGTTGTCGAATTTGTGTGAATATTAAGTCTGCATCACACTGGTACGGCCTGCGGTGGCGGTCCATAGTAAATTTTGACAGCTAATGACGAGTTTATTACCTATTGACCGCCGCGGTGAGGCCGCGCCAGTCTGGTGCAGATACTTACTGACCATGGATGTTTTGGTGAGTATCTGCACCGCATTGGATGGGAGGCACCCCCCTGTTGTCATGAGTGTGGCGCGCCCGTCGACGCAGCGCTTCACACTCTGGAAGAGTGTACCGTGTGGCAGCCTCAACGTGCTACCCTACGGGCGGCCATAAGGGCATACCTCTTGCTGTCGAGTGTCATCAACGCCATGCTCAACAGCGAGGAAGCATGGAGTGCCATGGCCTTCTTCTGTGACGACGTAATGTCGCAAAAGGAGGCTGCGGAACGGGCGCGCGAGAACGATCCTCTCGCAGATTGGATTGTGCAAAAGTGCAAATTGCACCACGGAGGTGTGTGTGATTTGAGTTTCGCTGAAGTGGCAAGAAAGAAAGGCATGGTATTGCCTATGCTTTCGCAGGAGGCCATTACCCCGTTAGTTTCCTGTTTTTTTTAGTTTTTTTTTTTTTATTAAGACAACATGAGTTAGGTAAGTTAAGTGTTACATATTATTATAATACCCATTGTAGGCAAAACCTATAGGAGGTTTGTATACCAATGGGGAGTTCTAATTATTTATATGGAGCATTTGTTGTTTCAACAGCGCGGGCGTGAAGCAGACGATGCGTGGATACGCGTAGTGGTTCTGGCGTGTGGTAGCGTGTTAGGAGCGTGGCCGCTACCGCGCGCACGACCGCCACCGCTAAGCGTGCCCGCCACCGCGCTGCGGCAGCGCGTGTTGGCGCGCGCTGAGAGACGACAGCGGGTGAGTACCAGCTACCGCGCCACGGCAGCGACTAAAGCCTAACATTCACACGCACACCAATCTGCCCAATTTTTCGTTTGGAACAAGTCCATGGACAAATCCAAGTGTGTATACGGTACGGCAACGGCTCGCGGACGAGTCAACGAGCCCTGCTTGTAAGGGTGCAAGAGATTGCTCGTCGTGTATGTGGGCGCCGACGAATTTGACGGTAGATTAGACCCTGCGGGTGGCGGCTCGTGTATTGAATGGTGTACTTAGGTAAGACGCTATTTCCGTTCATAATCAACTTTGTTAACAGCACACCCCACTGGGGTGCCAATCGTGGCGAGGTGCCATATGGGCCCGTCAACTTTGCGTCAATTGTCACTACCACAAGTGGCTCCTTTCTCCTCCAGAGGTTGTACTAATGGGCACTGCTATTGTCACTTTTTAAAAGATTTTTGGTAGCTCAGGAGGCGGAAGCAGTGGCAGCAGGAGAAGTAGAAGTAGAAGCGCCAGAGCCGTCGATAGCGGAGCTGCGCGCGCGCTGCGACCCGCCCACTGCGCGCCTGCGCCTGCCTGGAGCTGCTTTAGGAGTTACTGCATTGGACAAGTAAGAAGAAGATTCTGGAAAGTTGACATGAGCTACAATGTACAAAGCAACTGAGGTTGCAACCGCTAAGCGGTCTTAAAAGAGACAGAAATGTTCGTCAAGCTCGAGTAAGACTCTTAAACCGTGTCGTGCCTTTGTTGTCACTGTTGTACAGGCTTGGTAGGATTTTAAGTTCGCTTCAACACCGATATTCTATCCTATGCCTCGTGGATAGCCTCTATGTTCACCTATAAAGCTCGAACTTTATGCATCTAGAATCCTTGCTAAGATCTTACGGGTGTGGATCTACCGCGTGGTACGAGTATTGTGCTAGCCGTGCTGGTATAATACTCCTTAGAATCCGTGTCCTCCGATATTGTAATCAGATTCCTATCCGATAACAATATCGGAGGCAAGAAAATGTATGGAAGACATGCTCACTGTTTACATTGCCCGATCAGATATCGGAGCCTGCTCCATACATTTAGTATCGTTATTGGATCCTGCACCGATACATGTGAACACACTCTTACGAGTACACCGTGTTTATTACAGCGGGCGAGCACTGTGGGTAAGCGTGCCCGGTGGAGCGCTATGTGCGTCGCTACCTTCGCTGCGAGTGCTTCGAGTCGTCCTGGCCACACCCGGAGTCAAGTCACGTCACTATTTACAGCCACATGCCAGCCAGGAATATTTCGGCAGGTAGATACTCGTATACCACAGATTCAGTAGCGTAGCTAGGAGGGCGCTATGCGTGCGAAAAATCCCACTTCCTGACCAGAGGCCCTAGCACAAGGTTTTATGTTACGTTTTACGTGATGTTTCAGTACCTACATTTTCGCCGGAAAACGTGGCGATAAACCCTAGTGTAGGTACTAGGGCCTCAGGGGAACTAGGAGGAGACTATACAGGTCGCATCTCTCAAGCGATCCTCGTGCAATTTTGTGAGCGAGTTCGTTAACTAAGTATATAGTATTTTATCTATCCAAATATCATAAACCCTCCATGATGCGTTCAAGAACCGCACATTATGACCACCATAAAAATAGACAGTTTTGTCAGAACAAATTTCTTATCTGTGAAAATGTTATTATTGCTAAATAATAACATCGATTTCGATACTATTATTTCATTCAAATTTCGAACGTCTCTAAAAACAAAGAAATTTGATTTAACCTCTATTCTAATATCAGTCGAGATGACGTTTAGTTCGAAATGAATTGTCAATTTGCATACAAATTTGACAAATGTCGCACGTAAGTAAGATATCGAACGTTATGATGGTTGGATTAGTTGGATCCGACTCTAGTTTGTCTCTGAATTAAAAAAAAACTATGACAGCTGCCAGAAAACAAAGCCGTCATAATTAGCGGCTCCTGAATGCATCATGGAGGCTTATGATATGTGGATAGATAAATTAGTGTATGTAACTGTACATAATTAGGCATTATGTACAGTCACATAAACTACTATTTTGTCAATTCACATTTTGGAAACAAAATAGTACCTACATTTCGATGCTAGTGCGGAAAGTATGTCATTACGCCACGAGTACCGAGATATCTTGCCACTCGCCTACGGCTCGTGGCAAGACTTGGTACGACTAAGGTGTGACATTTCCGCACATGTGTCGAACGATGGTTTTTAATACAGTGGGGGAAAAATAAGAAAAACAACAAGTAAGGAAGAACGGTATAAAAAAAAAGATTTTTGAACAACTTCAATATTTTTCAACTGTATTACAATGTTGTTACAGAATTAATAATATAAAAAATTTCGAATTCCTTGCTTGTTGTTTTTCTTATTTTTTCGCAACTGTATTAAAAAACGTCGTTCGATATACATGGAAAAGTAAAAAGCACTAGTTCGCAAAAACCAACTTGCCACACGCTAAACAGCGCAGGTACGTAAAGTAGCATTTTTTGAGCAACTGTATTAAAATATACATACTTTAAAAAAAAAAGACAGTCTTGCTAATTCTACAGCTCTCAGAGTCACAAGTAATATCTACTTTAATTAGGATAGATAGAGTATAGATGTGTCATTGGTATTGTTACAGTCCGTGTGGCGCTGGCTCGGGTGCAGCGTGCGTGTGGGGCCCGGCGGGCGGCGCGGGCGCGCGGCTCGGCGGCGACGGCGCGCCGGCGCTGGCGGTGCTGCTGGCGCGGGCGCGCGCGCCGACCGCGCTCGTGCTGACCGAGGACGCGATGCACGTAAGAGATTATACGTTGGTCAATGTACAGTGGCGGAATGAAAAGGTTGATCAGTTTCCAAATCAAATCATTTACGCGTTGCAAGCACATGTTACCTTTTGTATCAGACGAGAGTGATGTATTGAAAATTATGTTCAACTGTTTGACAACAAAGATCAAATTTACTTATACGAATTTTCCTTGACTATAAATACCTAGTTGAATTTGTCATTACTTTGTGTCAAGTTTGATAAATCTAATGATTAAATCCTCTTCCCTTAAAATTATTAAAACTATAAATGTGAGTAACAGGTCCTGTCAACGTCATCATTGTTATTTCTTGGATACGTTTTTTTTTTTTTTTACTCGTTTTTCAAAATTCAAAGAGGTGGAGTGAAATGACATTCATTATGACGGAATGTGTCTGACACTCGGTCGATAAAGCAGATGTTGATAACTTGTACTGAGCAAGCAAAAACAGATCTTAAGGTGATCAACCTTTTCATTCCCCGACTGTACCTGTACCCACGTTGTACAGCGAACTTCTAGATCCGCCACGACTTCTTACAACTTTACCATAATAGGCATAATACATCAGCACGGTTATGACGAGTGGGCGCACGAGCTGTGTCGCGGTAAGATAGACTGTCCACTCGACAGTTATTGTAAAAAATTTTATTGACCGCCACCGCAGGCCGTGCTAGTCTGTGAGAAGCTTAGGTATGGCCTGAATCACACTGTAGCGGCCTGCGGTGGCGGTGGAGCAAGCCGCGCCAGTCTGTGAGGGACTTAAATTGTGATTGTTGTCCGCAGGTCTGGCAGTGTGCGGCACCGCGCGCGCCCCGCCCTGACGACAACAGTGACAGTGGCGACAGCGACAACAGACGCAACAGTAGCAGCGACAACAGCGACAGCGACGACGAGCAAGACAGTGAAGATGGCTGACTTCCGTTCTTAAAATTCCAAATGATGATTGCGTAATATGTTGACATGTTAATTTGTAAAAAAAACTGTAAATAAATGTGTATCAGTACGACACTTAAGCGTCATTGTTTATTGTTTCCTAGTCCTAACTTTCCATTATAGACGAAGGTCAAACACAACAATAACATTATTCTAGAAGCACTTAGGGCCGCCCGATTTACTTAAACCACGTATTAAGAGACACGTTTAAGTCGTCAGCACACGGGAGAAAGAGATGCAACACTCTTCGTGAATGGCCTTTTTGGATTAATTTCTATAAAACTAAAATACCTACTTCTAAACTGGTTATATTCATGTTTGATTCTATAAATATTTAATGGTACCTACACAGAAAACAAGATGAAGGAACTTCATGCTCATCACGCAAATAAATGCCAAATTTTACCCAGGACCGCCGACTTCGCACACACTCAACAAGGTTGAAATGTCATCGTATTACCTATCGTACGAACCTTTTCGACAATTTTAATTGAAAACTCGGTCATGGAACATGCACGGCCATCTAGAATTCAACCCAAACGCGTAGGCCGTGCCATCAGTCCAAAGCGTTGCTCGCACGCACACGCAACGCCGCATAGAAACCGCTCGCCACACGCACCATGCCGGCACGCAGGGCTCTGCGCTTACTGCGCCCGTTTTTCACACAGGTATTTATCTTGATGTTATCCTGGTAGCGCTGGGTCCACTCGGCTACCTAATTGGCGTAGGCATTAGTTTTAACAAGATCACTTCCAAAGATTTTGTAACGCTGTTAGAAGGGGAAGGTGCCTTCGTACCAAGCGTCCACTTAAGGGTTTCCTGTCCTGCCACCTTACTGTCAAAAGCTTGTGGTGCATGTATAAAGCAGCTCGCATGGCTCTTGACTGCGTTATTGTGCTGACTCCTGCATCTGACTTGCCAACTCAGAGAAACAAATAGAGTAGAACCTAATTAGATTATAATTTTCAAGTGAGTGAGCAACTTGATTGTTGAGAAGTTTTCAAGATCTTTTATGTACACCCATTTTCTACAAATAAAAATATTCTTATTCTTATTCTTATTCTAAGTATTTCATCTGCGCCCGAAGGCCCTTAGCAAATATGAAATACTAGTCCCTTAGCAACAGCGACAGCTGTCGTAGATTCGTCCTGATCCGAGGCTTTGCAAAACATGGAATCAAAGTGAAAAACTGAAAATTAGTCGTTACACCATTATTTATTTTGAGAGAGTCGATTGATTTATGGGAGATTGGTGCTACAGAACCCAAAAGACCCCACCACACTGATTACTAACCTCGCACGCAGAGAGCATTTGATAATAGTTATTATTTTCTAATATCCTCCTATTACATACTGGTCTGCCTATAATGGGTCCATTCCATCCATCTATACCTAAGTAATAGACTGCCCGCAACGGTCAGAAATGCAACTCCTACCGTCGCATTTAAGAAGAAGCTACGCATGTGGCTACTAGAGTTAACTCTGTACAGTGTCGAGGAGTTTGATGAGGAGTGTCATGGGCGCAAAATTATATAACTCACTACCAGCAGAGTTAAAACTAGTGCAAAACGACACAGCTTTTGCAAAACAACTAAAAACGCTATTGACCTGCCTAGCATGCTATAGTGTTGACGAATTTGTCGAGGTGTGTGGTGATCCGAGTTTTGCAATTTAATTTTATTACTAATAATTATTCTGTTACCTATGTTTAACGTAGAAATCAAATAATTACCTAATCTTAAGGACATAATTACAAATGTACTACCTACATAAGAAATTCCCTCATGCCATGCATGCAATTGTTATTATATTATTAACTAGCTGTTGCCCGCGACTTCGTCCGCGTAGAACTTATACTTAGAAAATATAATGCAAACAAACTTCTACCATCTTAAGGGATGATTTCCGAGGCAAAAACTATTCTTTATCCTTTGAAGGGTCTCAAATTATCTCTATACCAAATTTCATCTAGGTACATGGATTTTATCCAAACTTTCACCCCCTATTTCATACCCTTAGGGAATGATTTTCGGGATAAAAACTATCTAATGTCATTCTTCGGGACTCAAACGACCTTTATACCAAATTTCATCTAAACGGGATTCATCCAAATTTTCACCCCCCATTTCACCCTCTTAGGGAGTGATTTCCGGAATTACAACTATCCTATGTCCTTTCCCAGGACTCAAGCTATCTCTATACCAAATTGTATTAAAATGGGTTCCATCCGAATTTTCACCCCTAATTTCACCCCCTTAGGGGATGATTTCTGGGGTAAAAACTATCCCATGTCCTTTCCCAGGACTTAACCTATATCTACACCAAATTTCATCAAAATAGATTACATCCAAATTTCACCCCCCCCCCCTCCCCTTTTCACCCCCTTAGGGGATGATTTCCGAGATAAAACCTATTATATGTCCTTCCCCGGGACTCAAACTATTTATATACCAAATTTCATCTAAATCGGTGCAGCGGTTTAAGTAGCTCCATACAAATTTCCACCCCCAATTTCAGCCCCTCAGATATAAAAACTACCCTTTGTCCTTCCCCGGGGCTCATTTCATCTAAATCGGTTCAGCGGTTTAGGCGTGAAGAGGTAACAGACAGACACACTTTCGCATTTATAATATTAGTATGGATTATTAGTATGGATTATTTCCGCTTGTCTTCCAAATAGAGGTGTAGCTGTAGACTCACTTCAAAAGAAAGAAGAAACGAAAAACTCATTCAAATATCTCAAAAAATTACGAAGCTACAACCGTTTTAATGTCGCTTGTTAGAGTAAGAAAACGATCAGGGACCGTGACGTCACGATCCTCGAGCGTCATAGTAAAAAACAATCGTTTCATTATAAAGGCGCGTTTTGCGGAAAAGAGACGCAACAAACCCCCTCTTAAAACTTTATACACTTATAACTTAGTGATTACCTATATAGCCTCTTGCGTTGTTTTTTTTTCGAGATAATACAACATTATGATTATTTTGTTTAGTGTCTACATCCCTATTTTCGATAAGATAAGATAAAATAAGATTTCTTTATTGTCAGAACTGTGTACATTTAGTTGTTTTGGGTAAAATAAAGTCCAACAGCTTGCCCATTTCGGACGTACAATATTAAACTTAAAGCTAGTCAAATATACTAAAACAATAACAACAATAGTATTTCCAAATAATTTTAACCATATTCACACATAAAATATTAATTTAGATCTATCCGACATCCGTATTTTCTTTTAAACCACGAACTTCGGAATTCGAAAATATTCGGGTATCTCTATCTCTATCGCACTAACAAATGACAGGAATGCGATATACGAACTTCGAGTTTCGGTTTTCGGTGGTTTGGCTGAATACGCAAAGAGCGCGCGCGCGTGCCATTCAAAAAAACCAAGTTTATATTGTTCGAATTTGTTGTTACATTTGTACAAATTACGCCTTAATTCGACATTTGCGCATATAAGTTCGCATATCAAAATCAATGTATATCGTAGACGGGATTAAAATTATTTATAGGCGAAAGAAAGGCAAAGCAATTCCGCCATTTTGTCCGTAGTATTTCTTATTACTGTGATTTTGACGTTTCTTTTAGCTGACAGATGTGGCGGCGATATACTTTAAGAATAATAAATGAAAAATTAAATGAAGTCGTATATTACGGAAAATAAATTAATTGTCGCAGTCGGATAAAAACTATCCTAAGTTGCAGCTGGAATAATTATGTACCTATATAAAATGTTTCATATTTTTCCGTCCATGGCATGCTGAGAACATTCGTACCACAGAAAGCTTAGTTTCAAACTGGCTGATTCTTTTTTTAATTTAGACTCTAAATTAAAAAAAGAATCAGCCAGTCCACTTATAATAAACCTCTAAATTTTAGAGGTTTATTATAAGTGGAGATTATAATATTATTAATTATAACACTAAGAATTCAAATTTGATGTACTCTCCTGACATGTAAAATATTTTTTATTTTATGAATAAATAAATCTGTATCTGTATCTGTTTCTTAAACTACCGTGTACATAACTAGTGACTTGCTTAATTATTTATTGTTGTTAGTATTAGTGTCTACATTAATAATTTGACCTGTAACTATGGTGTTATCAATAAAGAATTGTATTGTATTATAATAGCCTCGGCGACCAATCTCCTCCTGCACCGACCGTGGCCCGCCGCCGCCGTGCCCGCCCTGTGAGTCGGCGCCGCCGCCGCCGTGCCGCACCGACCATAAAGCGCCGCTGCAGGGAGAGCGGGTCGTGTGCTGCCCGCCACCGCAGGGCCAGCGGCCGCCGTGTGTGCAGGCGGAACCGGAATGTGCGAGGACTTGCGAGCATCAGCTACCACAGGTTAGTTAGTTATACTGGGCGTTTTCCGCAAGTCGACATCCAATTGTGCCTATTTTGCGTGAAACGGCGGTGGTGTGGCGCTACTCTAACCACCCCAGCTCGTCTAGAAAGTTGGTGAGTGCCTTAGTGTTGCTGACTGCGTCCCATAGTGTGTCTGGAGAACCTAGGTGCTTTATTCTGTATACTTCTACCTGCTTGCAGTCCAGTAGTATATGTTTAGTCGTTTCTTCTGTCTCCATGCACGCTCTGCACATGGGGCTGTCTGTGATACCTAAGTTATAGAGGTGTCTGTTTAAGGTGTTATGTCCTGTTATTATTCCCACTATCTTGCGCAGTTAATTTCTATGTGTCCTTAGTAGTGCGGTTGTGAGTTTGTAGTCGCGTTTCGTCTACCTACTACAGGTACAAGAGTTTCTAACTTTTTGACTGACTTTAAAAAAGGAGGAGGTTATAATGTTCCACTGTATGTACTTATGTTTTTTTTTAAATGTATTTTTGCCGATTTCTTCGTCAATTGTAGACTGATTTCCAAAATTATTTTTTTATTCGAAAGAGTATACTTCCGAGGTGGTCCCATTATCACCAAATCAGGATCTGATGATGGGATCCCAGGGAAATTGAGGGCAACCCTCAAGTTTTATAGACACGCATGTAGTGATTTCGGTATGTTCTACTATATTTGGTGTATTTACCTTCGGAAATCGCAATTTTGGTGAAGTGGAACTGATACTGAAGACCACAGATGACTGATTCCGTTGAAGTAGCAACTCATGAAGTGGTAATTCTCAGATCCTTTAGGAATCGACGGAACTCCTCTAATATTATCAGCCCACAGATAGCGAATTAGGTTTTGTCCTGTAATAATCAACGCATTTGCTCTCTGACAGCAGTGCATGTGGTAAATTGGAAAGGAAATGTGGAAATGTTCATGTACCTATGTGGCTTGGTGAAGTACTGAATTGAAGTCGGTTTAAACTTTGTTTTTAAAGTAATTATGTAAGTATAGCTCGTTTAAAGCACGCAGAATCGGCAGAATACCGTCAAATGTATCTAGACTATTGACGAAACACTGTGTTTAGCATTGAACTGGACGACTGGAAGAGAGCCCTTACAAAGATAACTTCGCCTTTGTACCGTCTAAACCTATTTTGTCTGTACTTTAACTGTGTCTTACACTTACAATACAGTATTTACATGCATAGGTACGTACATATTATTATGTACAGGCATAGGACATAGATACGTACATTTATAGAAGTGGAGCATTTCCTTGTGAATTTTACAATTTACACAAAGTTTGAGAGACACTTTGTGGGCATATTTAAATTGTAATTATAATGTTTATGTGTGGTATAATTAAAAGGTGCTCATCAAAGTCAGTTAGTCGTAAGCAACTCAATGCACTCGCTCAGACGCATCATAACATATCATGCTATTCCAAAGCAACATTAGGTATATTATTTAGGTTTGACAATCCCAGCGGATGGTGCTTTAGGATTTCCTAACTCTCATAGATCGGTATGATACTTCATTGTACAGTCAAGGTCACTAATATGTATATACCCAAAGTTGCAAAAATATGTATACAACAACCTTACTTCCGTAGTAATAAGGTCTGTATACATATTTTGTAAGTTTGTGGTGTATACATATTGGTGACCTTGAGTGTACAATGAAGTATCATACTTGCACTGCTGTACCTACTGTGTATAATTCCGCCAATACGCGCCCTGATTGTGCAGAGCTTCCGTTTATAATGACATGCAAATTTTCTTTCTCAACCGCAGAAACCCGAGAAGAAAACGGCGTCATCGAAGAAACTGTGCGGTACAGCTCGTGACGCCGTGGAGCAGCGTATGCTCGACTACGAAGAGCATCGTCGGCGTTTGTACGAGCGCGCCGCCGCCGAGCGGCTAGCGAACCCGCCGCAGCGGCCGATCCCGTCGATATTAAACATACAGCCGGCTAGTAAACACGTCCTCGCTACAGACGGACGAGCCTACGAAGTTATTTCGGACGCACCAACCCCGCGTTGCGCCCCTGCGTCATCACATTGTAGCGCTCCTCACCCACCCGCAACGCCCATAAGCCTAGCACCTCTCGGCGACTGCGGTCCGAAGGAAACCTCCGGCATGGACCCTTGCGGCCACAAGCCGCGCACGATACTCACTATTGACCGGGGAGATCCTGAAAGTGCGCAAACCAGATCGGCGTCGCCAAAGCCGGCGCACGAGAACCCTAGAAGCGACAAAGCGAACTACAAAGGCATCACGTCTCGCATCATGGACTCGCTGAGAAGCGGACGCGGGTCGAGCGACGACAAGCAACCTGGTTGGTGCAACAACCCACCGCCGTCGGCGTCGCCGCCGCCGCGCTGCCGCGCGCGGACGATCAGTGATCGGATTCGGCGCAAATCTTCGTCCCCCAGCAAGCGGCATATACATACTTCAACCGCCTATATGACAACCAAGGACTCCCCGAAAGCGACCGGGCGCGACGCGCTGCTCGCCGCTTCGAAGAATCTCGAAGCAATGCTTAAGGAGCGCGACTTATTAAAAGAAGTAGGGCGCGGACGCGTCGTCCCCTCTCCCAACTGTAAGCCGCCGTTACCGCCGCCGCCGCCGCCGCCGCCGCGGCAAAACGGCGGCGCGATGGAGTTCAGCATACCGGCCGGCGCTGACGCCGTATGCGTGCGCGTGTCTATGGGTAAATCCCCTCTTCCTTGCATCGTCTCGAGCTCAGGCGCTACACCTTCAGGGCCGACCAGCCGCCCGCCCTCTGGCGGCATCCCCCGTCCCCCGCAGAACACCACCAGTGATTCCTGGCTATCAATCAAGAAGCTCCAGGAGAAGATATCGAGCTGCGGGCGCAGCGAGCCCACCGCGTCCCCTGCGCCTACTCCCGCCCCCTCGAGGCCCAAAACCCACGAGGTTCCGAAGCCCGCGACGCCCCTGAAGCCCGACACGCCAGCCCCCGCGCGGCCCAAGCCCCATAATCCCTGCTCCCCGCAGGGAAAAGTTAAAATGTCCGACGTTCTGCCTCACACCATCTTCGTGAAGTAATCTGTCTGCGGCGAGCGTGTGTTTGAATAAATTCCTGTGATATTTACATCAATCATTATGCGTTTCACTGCGATGCCGTATAACTTGATTCTTGCAAACCTTAAGGCCTGATTCACACTGGCGCCGCCTGCGGTCGCGGTCAATAATAAATTTGTCAATAACTGCCAAGTAGTGACCGCCACCGCAGGCCGCGCCAGTCTGTGATGGTGACACACCAAGCCAACGAACGGCTATGTATCTCACTCTAACAAATAGCTGTCACATAAATACTTCGCGTTCGTTGGTCGTTCGTTTGCTCAGTGACCTCACAGTGTGTACCCAAGTGGTATGAGAGGCTTTACTCGTTACCTTATTGGCTAAAGGCCTTTCACACTCGAAGCAATTTGTCACGACAACCTAGAGACGTAGCTATAAGATGGAAAGAGACAGCAAACATTCAAATCATTCACTGTGCAGGCGGTTGTTGTGACAAATTAATAGGTTTAGTTGAACCAGGCCGGAGAGCCGTCAACCGGGAGTAGAGAGAGAGAGAGAAAGAGATAAATTATAACCTATGTCCATCTTAAAGATACATTGTACAGTCAAGGGCGCCAATATGTATTCACTCAAAGTTTCATAAATATGCATACAAGAACGACCTTGGCAGCAATATTGCCCGCTGTCCTAGATAGGGGTCCAAGCTATTTGAAATGAATCGTTTATTTTCCTAAATTATATACTTCATCATCATCACCATATCAGCCGGAAGACGTCCACTACTGGACATAGGCCTCCCCCAAAGAGTGCCACAATGACCGGTCCTGCGCCACCCACATCTAGCGGACTCCCGCGACCTTTACCAGGTCATCAGTCCACACCTTGTGGCGGGCCTACCCACGCTGCGCCTTCCGGTACGTGGTTGCCACTTGAGAACCTTTCCGCCCCAACGCGCTGTACACTTACAAGATGATAATTTAGCTGTAGGTACTTTCGTCCGTTACGGTGGCACGCGAACCTATAATTATAATATATGTGGTACTTCTCTAATTATATGAGCAGGAGGTACAGTACCTATTTCAAAATTAACACAAATTATCATTAAGTACGTAATAAATTCAATATTTATTTCCCAAAAATTGGTTCTTACAATGTAAACGATAACTTGTAGGTAACATAAAACTACACCGTGACAATGGCAATGAGAACATAAAAAAATGAATCAGTATAAATCCCGTTTCACTTACTTACAATTTTACAATTATAAACTGGCAAAATTGCGGCACTTCGGCCAATAATGACTGGCCGTTTAATCTGTGCTGCCTCTTAAGGCCTCTCACAGACTGGCGCGGCCTGGCCGCGGCGGTCAATAGTAAACCCGTCATTAGCTGTCAAATTTACTATACCCACCGCAGGCCGCGCCAGTGCAGGCTTAAGACTTGTAAAAAGGGACCTCGTCACGCATAAGGCCTCAATCACATTGGCGCGGCTTGCGGTGGCGGTCAGTATTAAATTTGATAATAATTGTCAAGTTTACTATAGCCCGCCACCGCAGGCCGCGCCAGTGCAGGCTTAAGACTTGTAAAAAGGGACCTCGTCACGCATAAGGCCTCAATCACATTGGCGCGGCTTGCGGTGGCGGTCAGTATTAAATTTGATAATAATTGTCAAGTTTACTATTGACCGCAACCGCAGACCAGCACCAGTTTGATACAGTTTAAGTCGGTATACACAACAACTTGCTTTAGTTGGAACGAGACAGCAATACATATTTAGATACCTTTTATTCAAACCATAGCAACTTATCGTGACAAATCGGCAACGAAATCACGCGGCGGGCGGACTGCGTGTAATCCGCCGATTTCGCTCGTCTGGCGGGTGCTCTTGGCGACTAAGACGCACGACGACCAATCGCGACGGACGGCCGAGGAAAGTCAAAGAAAATGTAGTACGAAACGACCTTGGTTTGGCCGGACGCCGTGCTTCCTTATCGGCACACGGGCCGAAATCACGCAAAATTTTCTTTGATCTACATCGGCTGTCCGCCGCGCTCGGACGTCTGGTGTCAGCTATAGTTGTCGCGAAAAGCACCCGCCAGACGAGCGAAATCGGCGGATGGCGGATTACATGCAGTCCGCCGCGTGATTTCGGTGCCGAATAAAAGGTACCTGGGTCATTCTTCTTTTTTACCTACAATTTCCTGTCCTCATTTTACCATACGTCATTAGTTAGAGTATTGACTATTAAAGTTTTATTGTTTGAATATACGTCCATACATTTATTCATCTATTAGTACTAAAATATCTGGGCGACCGAGCTCTGCTCGGGTGAAAATACGAGTAAGTTTACTTCCTATATATTTTTTAATTTTATTTTTAAAAGATTCTTATTTTCATTGGTCTTAAAAAACTCGCCTTGGAATTGAAAATTATTAAATTTAAACCCCCGACTATAAAGGAAACAACTAATACAAAAAGTTATACCAACAAATGGTATTCACAATTTACTTTAAAAACAAAGTTTAAACCGAATTCAATTCATTACTTCGCCAAGGAACATACATTAACATTTCCTTCCCACTATACCTACTGCATGAACTGGTTTCCGAGAGCAAATGCGTTGATTATTACAGAAAACACCCATTCGCTATAAGTAGACCGATAATATTTGAGGAGTTCCGTCGATTCCTCAAGGATCTCAGAATTAGCTTTGGCACTTCATTAGTTGCTACTTTAACGGAATCACAGAATATGTGACGTCTGTAGTCTTCATAATCTTATCTAGATGAGGGCCCTTTCGGATGCACTTCGACCCAGTGGGATCTTTTGTGCATTTGTCCTCTCCTTTATACCTGCTCCCAGGCTTGCTCCATCATTTCCACAAAACGGATGATGCAGTTCACCAAGAGCACCTTGAATTCCTTTGGTTGCGGGTAGCCGTTACCAAAATAGTTCATTCTTTGTCTGGCAAGGGCATGATATTAACACAATAAGTGTTCCATAGTCTCATCCTCCTCGCCACACATTCTACAGTCTTAACTATCCGATAGTCCCATCTTGGCCAAGAGATCCATGACCCTGAAGTGACCTGTGAACACCCCAGATATAATTCTGAGTTGCTTCCTACTGGATTTCCAGAGTTTTCTGGTCCAGCCCGAGTCCACTCCTTCTATGAAGAGCTTAGAGTGTCTTTAGCCAGTCATTACTCCACTCGTGTTGGTGTTTGGTTTTGGCGTAGGCTTTAAGGGCTGATATTATGGTTCCCTACGAGATTCCATTCACCAAATTTGTGGTTTCCGAGGCTAAATTTATACCTACACGAGTTATAATAGAAAATACCAAAATCTATACACGCGTTTACTTATTCTGTGACGCGTGCTTAATACAATTGAGGACCTTCCTCAATTCCTCATGGATTCCATCATCTGACTGGCTTTTTGAAAACAATGGGACCAATCTGGAAGTAAATACTCGTACTTTCACTAAAATAAAAAATACGAATCGGTTCATAAATTAAATATGACGGAGTTCTGAGGTAATCAAACATTAAACATAAGAATCCTCCTTTTTTGGAAGTTATTAATAGAGTTATTAAGGAGTAGTGACACTGCTTACGAAGCTGGAGGGTCGCCGCGTTCGAATCCCGGAAAAGGGCAAATGTTTGCGTGATGGACATGAATATTTGTTTCTGAGTCTTGGATGTTTTCTATTCTAAATTATCTCCAAAACGACTTGACCTATTAATATTTGGATTTCTGTAAGGGGTTTTTAGTGGATATAAAAACCACAGATCCCAGTCATCCCCCGATGATTGGGTACCAGGCTGGTTCGCAGGTTTTCTCCAAGAAAAAAAAGATATAGGTATGAATTGCTCAGGGTCCAAAAAAAAATAAAAATGATGGAGCAGAACTCTCTAGATAGAGTTAGGTGAGTAGATATTGCATTACACAATGCTCTTTAAAAATTAATTCAACATAAAAAAAAACTTGCGACGGATATGATTTTCAAATAATAAAATAGAGATTCTAGGTATAAACCATTTTTTTACCTACAAAGCGAAAAATTACAACCAGAAATTATAAATAAATAATATTCTTAACTCAGCATTTAGAATCACAAATTCAAAGAAAGGCATTATTAATGCCTGAATTAAGTTTCCGATAATGATGAGCACCATCTAGCGAAGCGTTATTAGCCCAGTGGCGCCTGCGAATCGGAAACAATAACGCAGGTAAAGCAAAGATGGCAGCGGTCAGTCCTTGGTTGGTGACCGCCTGTTTGAGTGGTTACTAAAATGAGCGCTTCCGTGCTTTGGAAGGCACGCTAAGCAGTTGATCCCGGCTGCTGTCTATGACAGTAGTCGTTAAGACGAGTTAGAGGCCTTCGGGCGGCTTAAGAATCTCTAACAGTCGAGTTACCCACTCACTTGACTAATCTAACTTTTTTCAACCTAAATAACCTTATGGAAAAAAGAAGGCACAGTGCTATAAAAAACATGTTTTTAATATCTATTATAATTTAAAAACAAAAAGATATATAAACAATAAAAAAAACGTATGACCATGCTTTTCCCGGCTTTAATACTACGAAAAATCATTCTCTATAAAAAATAAAGCAAAAAGAAACATTCCCTCGCTGGGATTTGAAGTTTTAGATATCGTGTTTCGAAAATATGGAACGACCTGCCGCCCCCCCTGCGTACCAGTATGTCCCTACCCACCCTCAAAATTAATGTGCAGAGAATTATATTACAAAACCAGCTACGTGAACAATTATTTATAGTACTAAACCACTTGGTACTCCATTGCTGGACGGAATACTCAATGTTACTGACCTGTTTTTTTTTATATACTTGTAATGCTAAGTTATAATATATATTTATTTATTTTTCAACTAGCATTGCATGATTTAGTCTTTAAAAGTAAAAGTTCATTACGAGTAGCTAGCTATTAATTATATTGTATCCCGTGTTGTAGGTGCGGGCTGAAAAACAGCGCTGTATAGCCGACAGCCTATCAGCAAACGCTGAGCCCCGAGCCTATTGTCGCATCATTTATTTTCTGCATTGTGTTGTTTTATATAAGTATCTACATCAGTGTTCGATTTTGTGATTTTGTGTTTTTTTTGTGTTTTTTTGCGACAGTAAATCTTTTTTTATTTATTTATTTACATTTATTTATTTACTGGGAGGAAGAAAACCGAAGGCAAGTTGGTGTTTTTCTTCAAAATGGGTTACAACACCCTGCTAAAGAACTACCAACCCATCTAACTTCTGAGCCATGTATATAAACTGTTTTCGAGAATCACTACAAATCGTCTCGTACGCAGGCTAGATGACTTCAAGCCTCCCCGCGGACAAACCGCAAAGCGGACAAGCCGGTTCCCGGAGAGGCATTAGCACCGTAGACCACATCCATATGCTTCGTCAGGTTATACAGAATACTGAGGAGTATAACCTGCCCCTCTGCTTAGCGTTCGCGAACCACGAGAAAGCCTTCGATTTGATCGAAACCTGGGCTGTACTAAGTATCTCCAGCGGTGTCAAGTAGACTACCGCTATATCGAAGTATTGAAGTGTTTGTACGAAAACGCCACTGTGTCAGTCCGACTCTAGGATTTGAACGCGAAACCTATTCCGCTCCAGTGGGGAGACAGTCAAGGAGATGTTATTTCTCCAAAACTGTTCACCGCTGCACTGAAGGATTTTTCAAGACTTTGGACTGGAGAAGGCAGACATCAACGACGAGTACATCACTCACCTTCGGATTTCTGACGATTTATTGAACATTATTATTGAACATTGAACATGGCTAAGACGAAGATCATGACAAATGCCCATGTAGTGCCAACTCCCATTACAATCGGACGCTTTACGCTCGAAGTTTTAGACGATTATAAATACCTATGACACACTCTCCAGTTCCAGTCCTGTCGACTCGGCTGGGCAGCGTTCGAGAAGCTACGTCACATCTTTTCGTCTAATATTCCGCAGTGTCTCAAGACTAGTCTTGAGACACTTGGTTTGACCAGTGTGTCTTGCCAATGATGACATAATATATGCCACCTGAAATGTGGTCGCTCACTATGTGCCTCAATAGAAGTCTCAAAGTTACCCAAAGAGCAATGGAGATGGTTATGCTGGGAGTTAATCTGCGTGATCGCATTAGAAATTAGGCTATCCGCAGCAGAACCAAGGTAACAGATATAGCCCTCCGAATCGCGAAACCAATGCCACAATTTGGAGCTCTGAACTCGAAAAAGTTATAAAACCATTTTTTTCCCCTCCTACCACTGAGCAAGTTTTAAATATTAAAGAATCTGATTATTACGCCATTTACGGCACATGAAAACTCTTTATATTAAATTATAGCTTGTTTTTTGAATAATTAAACGTCAAATAACGCTACTTATTAGCCAAATTGAAATTACCGGTAATTTACCGGTTAACCGGTTTTGCCATCAAGTCGGTAATTTACCGGTAATTAAATTTGCCCGGTAATTGCATTCCCTAATTTCTAACCATAGCAAGTTGGGGTGACAAATTGCATCCATTGTAGAGTGCTTTAAGTTTTTCCACGTATTCATAGTACACAGAGGGCAAAGTATGTTATCTTAATACAAACGCATCGCGCACCGCACGCACACTCAAACAAAACCTCGACCCGTTTCGCGTGCGTGCGTGACGTTGGGAAGACTATCATTATTCTCTTATTTTATATGACAATTAACTATGACATATTAATCATGTTCATAAAATTAAAAACGATTAAATGTTGAGTTTTCAATTAATCGATAACAATTATCGACCTTAGACTCAGCATTTGAGTAGCGAACCTCGGAAGCGGAACGTTCTCGAACTTAACGTTCAGAATAGCGAAACAATACGCAGAATTATGAACCTAATATTAGAGAAGTAGAACTGATATTTCCATGACTGCAGGCGCAAATTGTGTCTGAGGAATTGAAAATTGAATTATTTATATATATTCTAAAATAATGTGTACCGATGATAGGAAATTCCTCCATGAGACACATTTTTATTGTGCTGTTATTTGAGCAGCTTCTAACAGCGCAATACAGAATTTTACTTTAATAAACATATTTTTTTTTATATTTTACTCATTGCATTCGCCGCCCGTGGTTGATAGATGACTGACAATAATCTGTGAAAGAAGTGAGTTAATTTAAGCTCATGTTTGGCGACACGGGAACGCCCACTCACCAATTCCAATGGTTTGCTATTCCGTGATTATACACTATCCGTGTGCCAAATATCCAAATTCCTTAACCCTTTCGTAGGGTGTAACTTAGTTTTGGGATGTCCGATATTCGGTATCGACTCGATAATATATTTTTTACTACGAATTAAAATCACTAATCTTATTTTAATATGGATTTAACACTAAATTGAAAATCAGACTACTATCGATCAATCGAAGGAAAAATCGCTCTGCCGAGTATTAACGATTAGCAGATAATCGATTTATTAAAGATCGCTAAAGTAATTAATTAAAATTAAATTTAAAGTATTTCAAGTAACATGAATAATAGATAATTACAAGCATTCAATAACAAAATTTGGATAAGTTAATGCATAACCTACCCGAAAAAAACTGTAAGATAAGGAACGGCAGCGCAGTATGAGCGGTAGCTCGACCGTTAACATATGGTGTTAGATAGGCTACATCTCAAATGCCTGAGTGATAACACAAATGGTGCTAGTCGCGGTCGCGGAGAGTGACATATCAAATTCGATACTGTGTGTATGTGCGTGCGTGTGTTTGCGTGACGTTGCAGTTGTTGATAATCTAATCCTTTTGGACAAAACAAACTAGGTAGTCTAGTGTAGTAATAAAAATGTTGTCATGTAGAGGTCTAAATGTAGTCACAGGTCGGTACCTAAGTGTCGATAAAAACATATCGATATATCCTTGTAACATCTTGAATTTTTTTCACCTTCATTATTACCTAAACGTACCACGTTTAGGTAATAAGTCCCTGGGCGACCGAGCTCTGCTCGGGTGAGAATTGAGAAAATACGGAGAAAACCAATTTTCCCGGACATGAGACCTATCTGGATGGATTTCTCGCCTCCGTAAACCCCTGCATTCCAAACTTCATTGAAATTGTTTGAGCCGTTTCCGAGAACGTGATTGCAAATATATGTATATACAAATATTGCTCGTTTAATAGTATAGGATGAAGGTTAAAAAAAAATCAATCAATGAAACATTTTTTTTTATTAACTAAACGACTATTAGAAATATGCACCAAATTGCGACTGCGATATTTCATGTAATAACCTACTTGTGTCCTCAGCCTTTTTATACTACAATATTGAATATTGATATTCACGGCATAATTAACTTGACAGCAAATAATGCAGAAGATCGTGCGAAATGCAAGAAAGCTCCAGACAAACCGGGATCAACATTATGGAGGAGGTACCTTCAGGTTGGGGCAGGCACGGATACAGGCTACAATGTGATCGTCCTTAAGGGTCCTAACCTTAAGGGTCCTAGGTCCTGGGTGCTGCACGCGATGCCGAGCGCAACGAGCCGCGAGCCCGCATGCGCACACACCGCCGCCAAGCCACGCTGAGATACGGCTGAGATGATATCATAATCATTAATAAAACAGTTAAAACTAGGTATTGTGTGTGACTTTCATATCAGTTTTCACAAATGCAATTAATTTGAACTAGACCGTTAATACTCTTATTAAATAAACTTTTATCAACCATATTTTAGCTAAAATGCCGTCAAGATTAAAAGTATCTGAGAGCAATTGCATGAGTTATGATGAGTTACTATAAGCTTAATACTTCGTTATTGTTTAGATTTCGAATATAAGATTAAACCGCCTGTCGTTCGTCTCCACATTTCACCTCTGATGCCATTCCTTTCATATGCTTTGTGCTGGGTTTCTTTTCTGCGTATTCTACTAACAGTATTTTATTCCCAAAGCGCCAAACATTATGTGATCTTCAAATCTAGGCTCATGTTATGGTATAAATGATTCACCACCCATTTTCAAACAATAACAAAATAAAATCGGACATATATTTAGTAATGATAAAGTATTGATTTTGGGAATGTGGTATTTTAGGAATGAATACACTCACCATCACATAAACTCATTCTCAAAGCGTGTAGTTCCGGGCAGCAACGTGTCACGGCTTCCAAGTCCGCGTCCCGCGCGTAGAAGTCTACACATAGATCCTTTAAGGCTCGACAGTCAACAGGGGCAGCGTTTTCGAGTTTTTTAAAACAATCTCAGTCGTAGAAAATAGGGTTTAAAAATCTAAAAAAAAGATACGTATTACTTAAGGATCTAATCTAGTCAAAGTCGCATTCAGTTACGCGATCTAATGAATTTCACTCGATAGAAAAAAATCCCAAAGTTACCTCTTTTTGTAAAGTTTATTCAATATTATGACTAGTATAGATATTTTAAATTAAATTTTTGTACTCAAATTAAGTTATTAAATATTTACAGACAAATTCGCAGAAATTGAATAGATAAAATGATTATCTTAATTACTATGTTTAAATACCTACAAAATGCGCGAGCGCGGAGGCTCGGCAGGCCCGATCAGTCGCGCGCTGGCCCATACGGACGACGACTCAAGGACGTTAGCGGGTGTATAAGCCTTAAATGCTTCAGGCGACACACCGCCTCGAAAGAATGACGACTGTCTCGTTTGGCACCTAGCATCTTCACATATTCTAATTTGGGCATCTTATCCAACATTAAGTGTATCTCTGTGTATATCTCTACAGAAACCCTAAGATCTAACATTCTCAGCTCGCTAAGATAATCCCCGGCTCCAAGCAAATGAGTTAAACTTATGTTGCAACATAATTTTATGGCGAGGGACTTTAACTTCGTCAATTTCTTGTTCATCAAAAATTCACCAGTCACTTTTGAATTCTCATGGATTTCCAACTGCTCTACAGTATTGTTTACGATAAATCGTCTAACACATCGATCTGAGATCTGTAAGAGATAGGTTACGTCTTTAGTCTTCGGACTCTTCGGAGTTAAGTCATAGGTAAATCTTACTACTGATTTCCGTCTTCTTAAGATGGTATGGTTGTCGCAACATCGTGGTGTTCTACAAACAGGCCCCGTTACCAATGGAGAATGACAAATCCGATAATTGTGTTGTATGATATATGTTATATTTTTACACATTTATGAAGAGCCAAGGCTCTTAAATGAGCATCATTTTTCATAACTACTCGTCTTAAAATGTATAGGTACTAACATACACTTTTTAAAAGCAAGCCGTTTCAGCCACATAAAATTTTCGATTTGGATGCTTAATAGTGTCTCTTCAGATAGATCTATTAGCTGCAAAAAAATATTATAATGATAATGGAGATAAAATGTGAGACAGTTTTACTAGGCAGCCGTCCATTGCCTCATCCAATAGCCCAGCCATCTATTCATCATCTTCACTCGAGTCGGTACCGAGTGAAATAGGGAAGATGCAGCTTTAATATTTACCATTATTTTGTGATCAAAATGTTAAAAAAACATAAAATAATTACTACTGAAACGTTTTTACTTTAGTTTATACTAATTTCAAACAATAAACACGATTTGAAGTAATGTGAAACGGAACGTGTTTTTATCCAGCGATCAGCGACTGGTGACGTCACTCATGTTATGACAACTAATGAAAGGTTATAATTGGGTAGGGAAAGACTGTTTCATTTAAAAAATTAAATAATCTATACATATAATATTTCGAATAAAAGTGGATGTAGGCTTTATTAAAGCAGGCTCTAGAAATCTTCAAAAAGTTAGTGTCGACATGGTCTTAAATTATGGCGAGTGACGTCACAGGAACTGTAGATACGTTTAGGCGCGAAAGTTTAAACGGTCAGTTTGTAAGAGACAATTTTGACTATAAATTATTTTATATGAAATTGTTTCAAATTAAAGCAAAAATTAAAATATTGCATCTTGCCTATTGTCACAGCATCAATACAAATACGGCGCAAGTTTCTTGGTCAAGTGAGGTTGTCTAGGGTATTATACACTCTAGTAAAGCTAACAAATAATATTGTCAATTGTATTGTTCTATTACCGTTAGCGTTTCCAAATTGGGACAGTTCTCAAACATTTTCAAACTGTCCGTGGAGTCACAATAAGCGGCTGCAACTGATGGACCTAGTTTGTTGGTCCAGTTTTCGAATGGCCAACGACTAAGTCTTGTTAGCCTCTGCCTGCATAATTTGGTTTTCATAACTTTTATGCTAAAACGACACCAAAAGGGTTTGTTTACTCGGCTATATTTCTTCCAGTATTGTGGTGGAGTCTTGATGTCAATACGAATACCTGTAAAAAGACTAAAATACTACCTAACGTCTAAATACAAACGGGTGACAAGAACGCCAAATGATAGATCGAGTCAGATTGGCCTCCAGCTTTCAGATACAACCTAAGTAATTCTGAAAATTGGTTCACAAACAACCAGACTAAACAAAACAGTAAGTACTAGAAGTTCTGGCAGCCAGTCTTCGGTTGAAAATTTACACTAATGTAACATAAACACCGAAATTAATAAAGTTTTGAACTTGCCTAGTTTTTTTAGATTAGATTAGATTCACTTATTTCATAGTAAGATTACATTGTAAATTAAATTAGTATGTCAATTTACATGAAGTCATTATTATGATCGTCAAAAACCAAATAGATACATATGTTAATAAAATTATTTGAATAATCAAGAACAAGTACATTTAAAATTTAAGAGCAATACTCGTATAATCATGTCAGAAATATTATCTCCGGCAGTGGATCATCAAATAGGTAATATTGTCACAAAGATTTTTTAGATTTTAAAATTGGTAATGAATACACATGTTATATTGAATCTTTAAATCGTCATAACATGCAATCTCTTGAATGTCGTTGGGACTGAGTTGACTCAGTTTTATTATACAAAATAATTCACAATCATCTCGATGCCCCTAGCTTGCTTCAAGAAATCATAATTAGAGTTCCTCGTCAAAGAGAACGCCAGTAGATAAGATAAGATAAAGATAAAAATCATTTATTCAAGTAGGATTTTACAATCACTTTTGCATCGTCAAGGTTTATATTGTACAATATCATATCTATTCGGTTACACAAACACACATATACATTTGATTAATTAATATGTCACCTAATTCTAAATAATTCTATGTGGTTATTACATGTCTGTTTCGATTCTTATCTATCAACACATTTCATAAGTTTGATTAATACATGAGGAAGCAAAAGAGAACAAAAGAAAAAAAAAGTTATTTGTATAGTCCTATAAGAGGCCAGTCATTTTTATCATTTAAATACTCTTGAACGGTAGGTATAATATGCCTTTTTCAGTAAAAAAGTCTTTAAATATTTTTTTATTCTAGGAAATGGTAACTCTAGCGCTTCCTTGGGTAGTTTATTGTAGAAACAGTGTCGTGCTAAACATTTATTTGCCATCCCTTTCAGTAGAACAAATCATTCTACAAACATGTTTGTTAAGCGTGCATGTGCTCTTTACAACCATAATAATATATTAATAGATATAGACATATTTAACTGTACCATAGACTCGTTAAAAGTGCCTTTACTTAGGACCAACAATTTGTAAAAGTAATACATATTTTGTCTTTGGACTGTTATAGTTATAATTAAAGCAACTTTATAGTATGAAATATAGTTAATAAATCTGTAGGTAGTTAACAAACACTGTAGGTATTGAAGCAGAATTGAATATACTGTCTAAGAACCACTTTCACCTCGTTTTTCATGTGTTTGTAGTATTTTTTATTTTATTTTAAAGTTTTAGAATACAGCAACTGTTTTTGTATGAGGGCGAACATCCCAGTGCTCGACACTTGCCCATTTCATTGACATTTTATCCTTAACTTATATGTCAACTATTTAGGTGTCGAGCATAGGGATTTTTGTCTTATATAATCTATATTTATAAGTTTTTGTTTTATATTGGAAACTATAGGTCTGTTTATTAATAAGATAGCTTGTACGAATATCTTTGTTTGTTTCATAATAAATAAATAAGTTACTGAATTCCAGGTTTGAGGTTCATAAATTCGCTCACAGTGTAGAATGGCTTATTCAACAAAAAGTTTCTCAATCGGCGTTTGAAAGTTTGGTCACATAGATCATTTCGTATTTCGGCCGGAAGATGTTCAAAAAACGTGGGGCCTATGACGCGTGGGTTTTTTTCTGCTAATTTTAAAATAAATATTTCAAATAAGCGATAGTGTTGCTGTAGATCATATCTAATTCTCTCCATTTCAACATAATTCTAAGTGTTTCTCACCTCGCAAGTATGTCAGCATCGCTTTCTGCCACTCCTGGCTAGCTGACTCCGTCCGTAGAATGGCCTCCAAGGGCACATACTCCAGCACGGCGCGCCAGCAGTCTTCGTTCAAGTAAGTCAGTATTGTGCGTTCATCTGTCTCGGCTCCTGACATCTAAGAGAGGGTGTTTCTAAATAATCAATGTCATCATCATCAACAGTCTATACTCGTCCTACTACAGTAGCACTTTTAACTAAATAAGCGTGAAGGTCTCCTAACCTGACCCGAAATTGAGCCACTTCCCTGATTTCCTCCTAGTCAGGTGTGATGTGACAACTTTTCTTTAGCTATATTTTTTTTCTATTACACCATACTGAAAAGTACGAACGGCAGACTTTTTAAAACTTGTTTCATGTTCTTATTCCTTAATAGTACCTTTTTACGTATTCCCTTTCCTTTCTTGCCTTCAATCTAAATATATCGATACTGAAAGATCGACACCGACACATCACTATTACGAACCCAGTTGCAACCCTTTTATTTTGTAGCCTCCTAAGGCCCACCATACGACACAAAATGACATTGAAATTTGAATCAAACTATTGTAATACATAGAGTTGAATTTCGTTTGTTTCAAAAGAAAACGAAAACAAAACAAATGCAACTCTATTCGAACCCAAAATTGTTAAAATTCCTTTAAGAGAATAAGTCCTTCCAGTTTTTTTATTGATAATAATAATATTTCACCAGTAAATTCGCTACCACCACGCGTTGACTATAAGGTCAAAACACAAAAACTCTCAGTATGTATATTGTAGTCTTTGACAAAAACTACTTACATTTTATTTTGTAGAGTTTGATAATGTCAAACAAAACAAACAACGCAAATAAATGTCAACCTAGTGACATTGACGTAAAATGACAAATGGCGGATGAATATTCGGTCAGAAATACAACTTGCTTTGTACTTGCAAAGCGGTATTTTCGTGATTACAATAATTTTTATGAAATCATTGCATTTGTATTATTACAATAACAATCTTTGCGATTGATTGTTTTATCGAATGACTTTTTTTGCTCTAAGAATACGAAACATTTCACGACGTAATCGATTCGACTGTGTAGCTTCAGAACGCACTCGAAAACGCCAAAGTGACATGTTTGTTTCTAGTGTATGTTTTGGCTGAATCATCTCAGTTTTTCACGAAACTTGTTCACATTTTACCAGTAAATTATGGAGAAGGAACTAGACCGAGTGATTGACGAGATAATGTCAACTCCGAACGTGAGCGGCTGCCTAGTGGCGGACCACCAGGGGCTGTGCCTGGCCGCGAAGGGGGCGGCCCATGTGGACTCGGCGGGCGTCGTGGTGGCGATATCGGAGCAGGCGTGCAGGATTCAGCCGAACCTGCGGCCGCCCACCGTGTGTCTGGAGACCGACGCCAAGCAGTGCCTCATACAGCGGCACGGGACTATCACGGGGGCCATTTTCAAGCAGAAGGCGTAGTACGTCGTGTTCTTTGTTATTCAGTCAACACATCAATGTCACACTCTGCCATGAGATTGAGAGCGGCACGGGACCATCACGGTAACCAATTTCAAACAGAAGACCTAGTGCTGTGTTGCTGTTGGTTCTTTAACAAGACGACTAGCTACTTCGAGTGATTTTATGCGTGTAAGGGTGTAACTTAGACCTTGCCACATTGAGCTCGCTGGCAGAATTTTTTTAGGCATTTAAAATAAAGTAAACAGACTTAACCATGAGACCCGGCCAGTCAGTAAATCTAATTAGCTGTTCATTAATATTGGAGCAAGTCATGCGGCTTAGTTTGTTTGCATTATTTTAAATGCTTTAAGAAAATAACAACTGTTTTAAAGAACAGAACATCACATAAGTGCCAAGTGATGATTTAGAAAAAAGTAGATTGTAAAATACTGTCCATCAAAATTGTTTATTTTGGCATATGACTAAGAACAAGTGAGACAGAAATATAGTCCCAAATCCTATTGCAAATGCTCCCAGACTGTCTAATACTTACAGATGTTTCTTTGTTTAACTGACAGCTGCATACATTTTAATTAAGAATGCATCTTTTATACAAATATTATAAAGAAAAAAAGTTTGTGAGATTGGTATAATTATTGTATTATATATGTTACCGTAAGATTATAAACACCATCAGAGCAATAACCACGAACTTCGAATCTCGAACTTCGTATATCTTCGTCTCAATCTCACTTATGGTGTATGGTACTGTGTAGAGACAGAGATATACGAAGTTTGAGATTCGAAGTTCGTGGTAGCGCCGCAGTTTATAATCTTACTCGCGATATTATAAACTGTTGAAAAATTGTGAACTGGCAAAACCATTCACAATATAACAGATTATTCTTCATTATTTTAATTGTAAATTGTTAACTGTACCAAATTCGCCTGATTCGGAATGCAACCTGTGCGCTGATTGGTTTAAAGAATTATTCCACTCAAAGACTACAATATACATACTGAGATAGACAGGCAACTCGACCAAATTGAGAAGGCATTTAATGCTTGCGTACAGGCCATCTCTTCTGCGATACTTAAAACTTTTCTTTGAATGTTAAAACATACAAGAAGTGCTTTGGTCGCAGGGTTTGAACCCCGGCTCATCGACTCCAAATACCGCCGTATGTACCCCTAGGCTACTGATGTCTTATGACAATACGGCGAATTTCGAAATACCTTGACAGCCTTTAGTAAACTTATTATGCTGTCATTACTGTGCACCTAGTACTAAGATTGGCCGCCCTGCTACAATCGCTACAGCTTCAGAGAGTTCAGAGCCTAAAATCTAGGCGGCACTTTTTTCAGTAAAAAACTGGATTTGCATTAAGTTCTAAGTTCCCATAGCATGATTCCACTTACGTCAGAATATTATTGTTCTTTTTTGTTATTCAGACATTTTATTCCATTTATTTCGGCATCCAGCAGTGTCGACGGAGCCCCGCTGCGCTCCTATTTCTAGGTGGTTTGCCCTTCGGGCAACTGAAGATACCTATCTAACCTAACCTACCTAGTATTTGTGTACATTCCGTAGCAAGCCGATTTGATCTCAGTTCACAATTTGACGATTCTACATTGATAGTTTATAAACTAACGAAAAATATTGCGTTAAATTGTGAACGGTTTTCAAAGTTCACAATTTTTCGACAGTTTATAATATCGCGAGTAAGATTATAAACTGACGGTGTTCATAATCTAACGGTGACATATACGAGGTTATAGATATTATAGAGAATAAACCACAGAAGATCAAATGTAGGTACCCTGAAGAAGATCATGTGTGAATAAGTAAAATAATAGAAAATAAATAAATAAATATTGTTATGCGAACACTTATATAGATTAAACTTAGAAATTTGATAGATAATCGCTAAGCTTAGCAAATAATCTTAAAAAATTGAGATTGTGCTAAGTGTTAGAAAAAGGAACTTAAATTAATTCTTATTATCATTTATACAATATATATCGAGCCTTACAAAGTAATTCATGTTTGTAATTGTTAATAAAGTAGTAAATAGTACGGCAAATGACAGGATCTTAGCGGTAGTACTTTTCAATAGAAACTTCCGGTCCGGCCTAAAATCATAGATTTTGCAAATACAAGTATTAGAAAAGAGATCAAGTGTTTAATAATTGTTTGTTGTTCTAATAAGATTATTTAAGTAAATATTGGCCGTGTCAAACGTAATACTAATTGTAAAAGTTGTTAAAATACCGAGTGATAATGTTTTGGGCCGTCTCAAGATGGCGGCAGAGCGGACGAGTCCTTGTGTTGTGTTGTATTGTGGTTAGATTGGGAGTTATTAAATCGTATTTCGTATATTTGGGGTTTTTACTTTCAGTTCAGAAGTGACAAAGGACTACTTTGATCGCCCAAAATAAAGGTCTAGTATATGGTTTAACAATGATGTGACCGGTAAGTGATATGTTCATAATGTAAACAAATACTGTTGCCGAGCCGGCTAGCCGCCGCGCTTACGAAAACCAAGGGCATCCCCAGGCATACTATTCTTTAATCTGCCTATTGTCTAAACTAAATAAGCATATAATTCAGCAAAATAACTAATTTCTGTGAAAATAACTTGTTAATTTTGAGCATTCACCAAATAATTTGTAAATCAAGAACTGCGAAATTGAGTATCGCTTTCAGACCTTAATAATCAACATCCTTATGTCATTAACATAAGGTTGAGTTTCGTTTGGCATAGGTTTTTCACAAAACGCACGACTGTTTGAAGTTGGTTGAAGAAAGTTTTATTAAATATTTATGTGTATTCAGTTAAGCATTTTTATAACTACGCTACGCTAACTGCTGGTGATGTCCGTAAATCGACTTTTGTGATACGGGTGCTTACTGTTGTTAAGTACTTACTTAGGTGAGGTTTCATTGTTATTACTCTTTGATGAATTAATACTGCTTTTAGATTTATTAGAGAACAGAACTATATATGCCGGCGCTAGAGTTTTAAATACACTACTACTTATTTGTAACGAAATACCTAACTATTATGGATGATTGATTTCTTGTTTAATGAAATAGGTATAATATAGGCCCATATTAGTTCGAGCATTAGGGTCTTGCGAAATATTTAATGTTTTGACGTACAAAGTATCTACCTATTGAGTTTTTTGACGTTATTATTACGTGAAGAATCTGAAACGAAACTTTAAATTTCAGAATACAAATACATGTGTATCACTCGGTTTCGGTTGTATACATTCTCTTAATATATCATAATTCACACTTTATATATAAATACACAGTGAACTTGAGTTACTGATCATTTGGATGAGATGATCGACTGTCTTTTGTTACTGGGAACTCAATTACTACTGACATTACAAAAGTACATGCTATCCTGGTCCAGAACTCTTTTACATAAGTGCTTATCTATCTCGGTGGTTTTGCATATTTGAATATGGGAGTTAGTTTTGTACGAAAATGTCTGATCGCGTTCTCACGCCTACCGACCCTGTCCCGTCGCACAATGTCGCATCCTCAGAACCAAAGAATAAAATTAATAATGAAAATATAGCCAGCTGTAAGGGATTTTTATCTTCTGTAACCTGCTACATCTGCGGACAAGCCGAACATGCCGTTATTAGGTGTACCAATGAAATAGTTAAGTGCAAAAAGTGCAATCGTCATGGACACCTCGGAGACAAATGTCAAAACCACAAATCATATAACCTACCTCAAAATAAGACCAGCACCGACCGACTCAACATCAATGACAATAAAGAGTAAAATATCACCACCACCATAAAATCTAATGTTCCACGTAAAAGGACCGAATTGATACACACTTATGCATCCTACTCTAAATATGAGAATTATTAAACATATAATTTGCACATCTATACACCTATTACATACATATACGTACTTATTCATTTAATGTAATTATCATACCGAAACTGAGAACATGCAACCGAGTGCTGGTGCGGCGTGGCGGTCCAGAGGCTGATACACCCTGTGCGTGTACGCGGTAGTAAGATGACCACGCGCCCGACTACTTCAGCTAGAGGCCGATGCACCCTGCGCGTGTACGCGGCGATGAGAGGACCACATACCCGATCACTTCAAACCTACCTTTACTAAGCTTGTCTGAGGCCGATACACCCAGTGCGTGTACGCGGTGACAAGCCTAAACAATACCTGAGGCCGATACACCCTGTGAGTGTACGCGGTATTTACTTTATTGAGCTTGCCTGAGGCCGATACACCCTGTGTGTGTACGCGGTAACAAGCGTAACCAAACTGAGGCCGATACACCCTGTGAGTGTACGCGGTATTTACTTTATTGAGCTTGCCTGAGGCCGATACACCCTGTGTGTGTACGCGGTAACAAGCGTAACCAAACTGAGGCCGATGCACCCTGTGAGTGTACGCGGTAGCTACTTTCTTACAGTGCAACGAGACATCCACTTGCCAGAGACTGCTACACCCTGCGTGTGTACGCTGCAACGAGACATCCACTTACCAGAGACTGCTACACCCTGCGTGTGTACGCTGCAAAGAGACATCCATTTACCAGAGACTGCTACACCCTGCGTGTGTACGCTGCAAAGAGACATCCACTTACCAGAGACTGCTACACCCTGCGTGTGTACGCTGCAAAGAGACATCCATTTACCAGAGACTGCTACACCCTGCGTGTGTACGCTGCAACGAGATATCCACTTACCAGAGACTGCTACACCCTGCGCGTGTACGCTGCAACGAGACATCCACTTACCAGAGACTGCTACACCCTGCGTGTGTACGCTGCAACGAGACATCCACTTACCAGAGACTGCTACACCCTGCGTGTGTACGCTGCAACGAGACATCCACTTACCAGAGACTGCTACACCCTGCGTGTGTACGCTGCAAAGAGACACCCACTTACCAGAGACTGCTACATCCTGCGTGTGTACGCTGCAACGAGACATCCACTTACCAGAGACTGCTACACCCTGCGTGTGTACGCTGCAACGAGACATCCACTTACCAGAGACTGCTACACCCTGCGTGTGTACGCTGCAAAGAGACACCCACTTACCAGAGACTGCTACATCCTGCGTGTGTACGCTGCAACGAGACATCCACTTACCAGAGACTGCTACACCCTGCGTGTGTACGCTGCAACGAGACATCCACTTACCAGAGACTGCTACACCCTGCGCGTGTACGCAGCAACGAGACATCCACTTAATAGAGCCTGCTACCCAGCGTGTGTACGCTGCAACGAGACACCCACTTACCAGAGACCGCTACACCCTGCGTGTGTACGCTGAAACTACCTATATACGTTGACTCACCGCACACTACTACGTCCTGAACGTGTTCCCTGCGAGCAAGGGAACGTCAACCACCCAGAGGCCGCTACATTCTGCGAGTGTTTCTAACAACAACAGGACAACAATTTACTACGACAAGGCGCAACCACTCTAGATAATAGATGAATACAAATGATAAAATACTACTCATATTGCAATATGTTCCCAAAGTTCATTAAAAATAATTGAATGAGGTCATCCAATAAGTAACGGATGGCCGAACGTTGTTGTTTGTTACCAAGTGAGAATTACTTTAAATTGTAACTAATACTTTGTTAACTATTCATACAGTTCCTAACCAAAATAGCAAATACAGGCAAATTTTTATTGATTATGATTTTTGTCGGTAACTCGTTAAGTTACAAATGTTACGCATACCTAATTTAATTGGTTAATCTGGTCTAAAAATAACTATATGGTGTCATTGTTAAATTATCTTTACTAGTCAGTTAAATTAGTCAACTAGATTGCGACTAGACTTGTTCAGCTATAATGCCATTATAATTAGTTTTGTAAGAAAAGCGATATGTTAATATTGAGAAGTAATAGTTACTATGTATTATGTACTTTTCACTACCTTTATTAAACGTTATTTCAAAGATGTTAAGCCAGGTAATGAAGACGTAGATGCTAATATTGTTCTGTCGAAATGATGTATAATTTGTTTTGTTTGTGCCTGGCGGTGCTTTGTATCAAATTCTTTCTAGCACCATACTGCCTAGGGACAGGCAAAACTTCAGGATGGCCGATTGTTAGAAAAAGGAACTTAAATTAATTCTTATTATCATTTATACAATATATATCGAGCCTTACAAAGTAATTCATGTTTGTAATTGTTAATAAAGTAGTAAATAGTACGGCAAATGACAGGATCTTAGCGGTAGTACTTTTCAATAGAAACTTCCGGTCCGGCCTAAAATCATAGATTTTGCAAATACAAGTATTAGAAAAGAGATCAAGTGTTTAATAATTGTTTGTTGTTCTAATAAGATTATTTAAGTAAATATTGGCCGTGTCAAACGTAATACTAATTGTAAAAGTTGTTAAAATACCGAGTGATAATGTTTTGGGCCGTCTCAAGATGGCGGCAGAGCGGACGAGTCCTTGTGTTGTGTTGTATTGTGGTTAGATTGGGAGTTATTAAATCGTATTTCGTATATTTGGGGTTTTTACTTTCATAAGTAATTAGTAGACATATTTTTTGTAACAATTAAATTACTGAAATAAAAAGTTTTATTCATTTATTTTTTTTTCACAATATCTTTGCATCTTGCTGCATGACATCATATTCAAGAATTAAATATTGACACTCTGGGTATGTTGTGAAGTGCATATAGTGTGAGAAGGGGAAGCGATGATGGATTCTCCCCAAGTTGCTAACATATTGTGTCTGGATAGTATGTTATATTTGTGGGATTCTTGATGGGCCAATTAATAAAAAACGAGATTAATCACTTTTAAGTTTATTTATTGCAAAACACCTTTTTAATCTAATTATTTAACAAAATCACGCACGCGCTCGTTCCTCGTTCAATTCGTTCTCCCCGTCTCTTTCCCACCTCATGTCATCCTTCTCGCACACTTACGTTCTGTTTCACCCTATTCCCTTACGTTCCATTCCTACATATTATTACCCAATATGACCTATTGTTATATTACTAAATAAAATAATTAATGAATGAATGAAAATATTTATTTCAGAACAAGTTCCATATCGGTTAGTAACATTTTGACTTAAACTATTGTTAAATAAAATACACTATAAAAGCTCCCGATTTCGTCTTCTAACCTATTCGCGATCCGAGTCGGTTTTGCCACTAAATCGATCTGCCGTATTTTTTATCAGGCACATCATGAATGCCTGGTCAACGTTTAGCCAAATCATGAAAAGGTTTGCTCCCGCTTTCGTCTTCCGAGGTTATGTTTTTTTTTATAAAAGAGCGGAAAAATTTGTTTGCGAACCGTAGTTACGTATAACGGCGAGTATTGAACGATATTTCATGATATGCCTAGGAATTTCATGATCTGCCTAAACGTCACTGGTGGGTGTCACTTAGCCAGATCATGAAATGGCGGCCTTTCATGATATGCCTAGGAATTTCGTGATCTACCGGATTTTACTATCGGCCGCCGACTAAATTCTGTATCTACCTATTCATGATCATCGTCATATCAACCAAAAGACGTCCACTGCTGGACATAGGCCTCCCCCAAAGAGTACTACAATTACCGATTCTGCGCCACCCACATCCAGCGGACTTCCGCGACCTTTACCAGATCATCAGACCTTATGCGGGTCTATCCACGCTGCGCCTTCCGGTACGTGGTCGCCACTCGAGAACCTTTCCGCCCCAACATCTATCTATTGTAGTCAATAAAATTCGTATTTATAGAAGCAATTTGTGGCCTGTAGGTAGGTACATTGTACAGTCTCAGCGGCAGTACCACGAACTTCGAATCTCGAACTTCGTATATCTCCGTCTCTATCGCACTTATGGTTTATGGTACTCGAGCGACCGAAACGGAGATATACGAAGTTCGAGATTCGAAGTTCGTGGTACAAGTCTCTGATGTAATACTTATTTACATTAAATATGATTTATTTATTGTAGTGTTTTGGCCCGGAGACGGTGCGGTGGGAGAGCTAATATGTTTTATTACCACTGTAGATATTATTTATGACGAGCATTTGAAAAACCTCTGATCTACGTTGGTACAGAATTAAAAAGCGGCCAAGTGCGAGTCAGACTCGCACATGAAGGGTTCCGTTAAATAAATTGCGGTTTACGATTTATGACGTATTAAAAAAAACTACTTACTAGATCTCATTTAAACCAATTTTCGGTGGAAGTTTGCATGTTAATGTACATCAAATATTTTTTTTAGTTTTATCATTCTCTTATTATAGAAGTTACATGGGGGGGGACACACATTTTACCACTTTGGAAGTGTCTCTCGCGCAAACTATTCAGTTTAGAAAAAAAAATGATGTTAGAAACCTCAATGTCATTTTTAAAGACCTATCCATAGATACCCACACGAATGAGTTTGATGAAAAAAAATGTTTGAGTTAATTCCTAAGTAACTATGGGGAACCCCAATTTTTTTTTGTTTTTTTCTATTTTTGTGTGAAAATCTTAATGTGGTTTACAGAATACATCTACTTACCAAGTTTCAACAGTATAGCTTTTATAGTTTTGGAAAAAAGTGGCTGTGACATACGGACGGACAGACAGACAGACAGACATGACGAATCTATATGGGTTCCGTTTTTTGCCATTTGGCTATGGAACCCTAAAAATGGCACTATAATATTATTATTATAGCTCTCTTAATATTAAATGTAGGTATACTAAGCAGAAACGTCCGCTAACGAAATTCTAAGTTTCGACAATCTATGGTTTCGATCAAAGAGGAAAATTTAAAAATTATAACAGCTTATTGGAATTGTCTTATCTATGCCCACGGTTGTTAAAGTGACACTTAGTCTTATCTGTCTCTTGCGCACTTCCAATGGCGGCGAGCGGATTGTATTGTACTTAGGTCTTGTGAAGTTAAATAAAAACTATCTTTCTTTCTTGATCATGGGGCTTTCATTAATCAAATTCCTTTAGGGTTATGGGCCCAGAGCTCATGGTCAGTCAGATTGACAAAGTTTAGCATAGGAAGTGAAATAAATAGGGAAACTGGGTGACCATCAAACAAGGTACCACATGTTTCAAAATCGGGGTAGCGGTTCTATATTTCAGGATTTTCAGCGTATATAAGAAATAAGAGCGATGGCAGCTTCAGCAAACCATGTGCCACAGTTAGAAAGCGGAAACTTTGAAAATTGGCTTTACCGCATCGAGATTGCAATGGATGAAAAAGGGATCAAAGAACTAATTACCAAAAGCGAAGAAGCAGAGACCATCAAGAAAGCTGATTTTATCAAACAAGACGCCAAGGCGCGTAATCTGATCATACAAGGTTTACCAGATAAATATCTTGAATATGTGAAGGGTGCAATCACCGCCCGCGAGATGATTGAGAAACTCAAAAATGTATTTCAAAGAAAAAGTACTTTAAGCAGTCTTTGCTTAAAAAGGCAACTCATCAATCTACGTTGTCTAAAGGATCAGAACGTACAAGACCACATTAACAAGTTTGATAAATTAATACAAGACATTGAAAGCCATGGTATCAAAATTGATGACAAAGAAAAAGTGTGCCAATTTCTGCTCAGCATAGAACAAGCTTACCAGCCACTTGTCACAGCGTTGGAAATGTCAAATGTGGAACTTACCATGGAATTTGTAAAAAATAAGTTATTAGATGCAGAAATCAAAGATAAAGGGAATCAAGGTCAAAGCTCAACATCTGAGTATGTGTTTCAGAGCACTAGCAACACCATTCAATGCTATAACTGTGGATAGCCTAATCATTTTGCTCGGAATTGCCCAAGAAAAATGAATAATAGTCAAAGAGGACGAGGAGGTTATAGAGCAAGAGGAAGAGGACGCTGGAGCAGAGGACAGACTGCCCATATCAGCGAGGCACAGGACACAAATATATCAAAAATGGATACAAGAGGTATATCTTTCATTGCTGCCGAGGCCCACTCAGCGGATGGCACGGTTCGAAAAGAAGATGAGATACAACTTGTAATAGATTCCGGCGCGTCCCACCACATGCTCAACAGAAAGTATGAGAAGTACATGACAAACATAAGAGTAATTCCACGAGTCAGCATCAAAGTAGCTAATGGAAACACCATACACACCGAACATAAAGGTACTCTCTCAGGGTATTCTAGAGAAGGGCAGAAGATAGATATTGAGGACTGCCTCATAATAGAAAATCTATTACACAATCTCTTATCAGTAAGAAAATTGAATGAAAAGGGGCTGCAGGTAACATTCACCAGAGAATGTGCTCTTATAAGCAAGGGCGACATCACAGTGGAAGGCCGAAGTAATGGGAAACTGTACACAATGCAGTTGCAACTGAATGAACAATCACATGCATTAATGACATGGCACAGGAGAATGGGCCATTTAAACTATTCCAGTATGAAAATTCTTGGACTACCTTTATCACATGAAAAATGCACAATATGCATGCAGGCGAAGGCCAGTAGATTACCGTTTGGAGAACATCCAGTACCGAGAACAAGCAGAATTGGACAGTTGGTATATTGTGATATTGGTGGACCTGTCACACCTATTACAAATGAGGGTGAAAGATTTTATCTAACAATCATCGATGACTATACACACTTTACTGAAGTTCACTTTCTCCACTCCAAAGATGAAGCGAAAGAATACATCATTAAGTATATAAATATCATGAAGAATAATGGTAATAATGTCAGGCGGATAAGAACAGATCGAGGAAAGGAGTTTGTAAATAAAGAACTTGCAGCATTTTATGAAAAACACGGAATAATACAGGAAACTACATGTGCTTACACACCCCAGCAAAACTCTATTTGTGAACGCATGAACAGGTCTCTAGCAGACAAGGTTAGAGCAATGCTACTTGAAACCAACCTACCTAAATACCTATGGGGTGAAGCCATAAGATGTGCAGCTTATACAATAAACAGATCCCCTACAAAGGCTCTCAATGGAGACACACCGGCAAGATTGTGGTACGGGAAAAACAACCTGGACAAACTACGAGTGTTTGGATCAAAAGCATGGAGTATGATCTTTCCGAGACCCAACAAGCTCGAGCCCAGAGCAAAGCCAGTGATTATGATCGGATACTGCGGTTCAGGCTATAGATTATGGGACCCAAAAACGGATAAAATAATAGAATCGCGTGATGTCAGATTTGACGAAACAAACTACAGGTATGAAGAAAAAGAGAAACTCAAAGTACATACTACATATGATGAAGAAGACATTGAGATTGAGGAATCTCAGAAAAGTAACGATACCACACCAACTTTGACAGACACAGAAAAAGATTTAGAAGAAGAACAAGAAATATTGGAAGAACAAAGACAAGATACACTGGAAGATCAGGAAGTAAAACTCGAAAAGAGACAAGTGAAATTACCAAAGAAATATGTAGATTATGACATGTGTGACATAGCCTATGCTCTAATATCAGAAGATCCTATGAGCTACAACGAAGCTATTGAACAAGGAGGATGGTCTGAAGCTATTGAGAAGGAACTAGATGCACACAAAAAGTTAAGAACATGGGAAGAAAGTGATCTACCAATAGGACACAAGGCCATTGACACCAGATGGGTATTTCGGACCAAGGCTGACAACACAAGGAAAGCCAGCTTTTTCAGATTCCGACTGGGGAAGTGAACAGATGGATCGTAAGAGTGTCAGCGGCGTTGCGATATTCCACCGAGGCAACTTAGTCAGCTGGGCTTCCAAGAAACAGACATCAGTCTCACTATCTACAGCAGAGTCAGAGTATATTGCAGCAGCATTATCTGTAAGTGAAATAGTATATATTAGAAAAGTGTTAAAAGATTTGCAAATAGATAAAAACTTAACTTGTTCATTATCAATAGACAATCAAAGTACAATAAAAATGATTGAAAGTTACGAGAACAGTAAGAGATCAAAACATATTGATATCAAAGTTCATTTTATTAAAGATATAGTGCAAAAGGGTCTCTTAACATTAAAATATGTAAACACTAATGTAAATAAAGCTGATATACTTACCAAGTCGTTATCGCAGGTGAAACATCATTATTTCTGTAAATCACTAGGCTTGCAGTAAAAGTAAATTTCAATTTAGCCCTGACTATGTGTATTAAATATTTATTTTTTAATTGTAAAGTGATTTCAAGCATGTTTCATGTGTCTAGAGTTAAGTTAACTTTCAATGTCTAGAATATAAGAGGTTACGACTAGCTGTCAATGTCAGACGTCAATATCAGACGTCAACTGTCAAACGTCAACTGTCAATGTTATGACAGATGCTAGTTTATGCAAGTTCAAGTTAATTTGCCATATTGTGTAAGTTACTTAAATAATTAGACTTGATCTTGACGCGCGGTATTGGAATTGTCTTATCTATGCCCACGGTTGTTAAAGTGACACTTAGTCTTATCTGTCTCTTGCGCACTTCCAATGGCGGCGAGCGGATTGTATTGTACTTAGGTCTTGTGAAGTTAAATAAAAACTATCTTTCTTTCTTGATCATGGGGCTTTCATTAATCAAATTCCTTCACGGTAGATGTCGCTACGAGCCTCCCTAAGGTTAATTAGAAGAGTGAAGGGATTGAGATTTTTGTTACCACTAGTGGGACCCCCGGTAGCTCAGTTGGATAAGAGCAATGGACGGATTCCAGAGGTCGCGGGTTCAAATTCCGCTCGTGGCAAATAATTTTTAAATTTTCCTCTTTGATCGAAACTCTCTTAATATTATTGTCATAGATCCTAGTTCAAGCTTTCGGCACAACAAATCCTTATATAAAGTCGGCAACGCAAGTGTCCATAGGGTTCAGCAGACATGCTCGCAGGCTGACAGGCTCCTATGTCACCATATATCTGTAGCCTAGTTGGTAGTGACCCTGACTAAGAAGCCGGAGGTCCCGGGTTCGAATCCCAGTAAGGGCATTTATTTGTGTGATGAGCACGAATATTTTTTCCTGAGTCATGGATGTTTTCTATATGTACCTATTTAAGTATTTATTTATCTTTAAAAGTAGGTATCTATATCGTCGTTTAGTACCCATAGCACAAGCTTTGCTTAGTTTGGGACTAGGTCGATTTGTGTAAGATTGTCCCCAAAAAAAAAAAGATCTCACTGACATTCAGACCGTCTGTTCTTGGATTGGCGGTCACTTAGCGTTTGGTCTATTCCCACTAGTTCTATTGATGGAACTAGTATGAATTCTAATGTACCATCAAAATAACAGATAATAGAACTAAGTAGTGGGAATAGACCAAACGCGGTCTAAGTGACCACTAATCCAAGAACTGACTGTCTGAATGTGTCAGTGAGATTTTTTACCTATATCCTAAATTAGGCACTAACGAGAGGGACGCCGCAATACGTTGGAATGAGATGAAGATATCTCCATACGTATCTAACGTATACTTTCGTTAGTCCGTTAGTGCCTAATTTAGGATAATAATAACCCCTTTAGGAAGGCACGTATTAAAAGGGCGTTCGTGTACACACTAGCGCCATTGGTAAATAGGTAATTGTGATTATTTAAATTTAACGATCGATATTTTTTTTAAACCGGCCAAGTGCGAGTCGAACTCGCGCACGAAGGGTTCCGTACCATTATCTATAAAAAACACGTTTGTTGTATGGGAGCCCCCTGAAATATTTATTTTATTCTGTTTGTTTGTTAGCGGCAACCGAAATAGGTACATCATCTGAGAATATTTCAAGCGTCCACCTGTTGCCGTTATCAATATCGAGCAAAAAAATCAAGTTTGCTGTATGGGAGCCCCCTTAAATATTTATTTTATTCTGGTTTTTAGTATTCTGTGTTATAGCGGCAAGTGAAATAGGTACATTATCTTTGAATAATTTGCTACGCTATCGCATTGGGAGACTGTAATGATAGACGTATAGTTAATAGTAATAGTAATAAATCTTTATTGTTCAAAAACATAAGTTTGTTACAACTGGAGCCTTGGAGACTGCGTTAGTTTACACTGTGTTGCAGCCCCCAGTGGTTGCCCGTAAACATGAACAGAAAGTTGTTAAGAACAACTGACTTAAGTACATATAAAATATATTAAAAAGTAAAAAAGTAATAATATTTGGATTACTGTTAAGTTAGGCTATTGTTAGGTTAGCAGGGGTCTGTTCTTGGACCCCTTCTATGGAACCTGGGGTATGACTGGGCCATCAGGGGTGACCTCCTTCCCCGAATGGCAGTAATCTGCTACGCAGATGATACGATGGTGGCTGTTCGGGGAGCGGAGATGAGGGAGACTCTGCGGCAGGCGGAAGTGGCCGCGGAGCTAACTATCACCCGCATACGGCTGCTGGGGTTGGAGGTCTCCTTCCCCAAGACAGACGCAATAATCTTCAAGGGGAGGGGGTGGCGGCCGCCTGCGGGTGCTGCGCTGCGAGTGAGCGGAGAGATGGTTCAGGTGAGGCCCCACATTAAATATCTGGGCCTCATCCTTGACAAGCGGTGGAACTTTGGGGAGCATTTCCGCCTACTTGCTCCTCGGATAGTGGCCGCGGCCTCTGCGTTGGGGCGGCTGCTGCCCAACGTGGGGGGGCCGTCCGTCGCGTGCCGTCGCCTATATGCCGGTGTCACCCGAAGTATGGCCCTTTACGGGGCCCCGATTTGGGCAGACAGGCTAAGCAGGGCAAATAAGACCCTGCTGCGTAGGCCACAAAGGGTGGTGGCCATACGCATATGCAGGGCCTACGTAACGGTGGCGTGGGCGGCAGCGTGCGCCTTGGCTGGCACTCCTCCGTGGGAGCTCGACGCGGAGGTGCTAGCTGAGGCACACAGGGAGCGGGTGCGGTGGAGAGCCACCGGGGATTATCCCGCTCCTGAGGAGGTGAGGGCGGCGCGGCGGCAGACCGAGCGTAGGCTGCGCGAACGCTGGAAAAGCGACCTAGAGGACTCCCCCTACGGAATCCGTACTGTAGGGGCACTCCTTGGGTCACTGGATGAATGGCTGGATAGGGTCCATGGTAAGGTGGACTTCCGATTAACGCAGGTGATGACCGGACACGGATGTTTCGGTCATTACCTGCATAAAATCAAAAGGGAGGGAAGCCCCGCCTGCCATGAGTGCGGCGCTGAAGATGATACGGCCCAGCACACCCTGGAGTGGTGTACTCGCTGGACCGACGAGCGCCGCACAATGGTGATGGCCCTTGGAGTGAGTGATCTCTCGCTGCCCAGCGTCGTGGCGGCCATGTTGCGTAGCGAGAGATCTTGGGAGGCGATGGCCTCCTTCTGCGAAGTCGTCATATCGCAGAAGGAGGCCGCGGAGCGGGAGCGCGAAGACAGTGCGGATGCGCTCCCGCTCCGGCGCAGACGGAGGGGTCGAAGACGCGCGCGGTATGCAGCGGCAGGCCGCGTCCTCCCCCAGTAGGGCCAGTGGGTTGGGGACCCACATTGCACATGGCCCTACACGTCTGGGGGGAGGGTCAAGCGTCCTGACCCTCCCCTCCTTTGGCGCGGGTGTCCTGGCACGAGTAGAAGCCGGGACCGCCGGGGGGAGCCGTGGTTTGAATGTTCGCGATCCCATGGCGCCCCCTTAACGGCAATGCGGGTGACGCCGGTGTGTTTTTAGTGGGTATGCTCCCCCAGTCACCATCACTCGGATGGCGGCGGGAGGAGAGAGTCCCACATTACCCCCAAATAGCCTTCCCCAGGCCGGGGGTATGCGTAAAGCATTTTCACACCGACAAAAAAAAAAAAAAAAAAAAAAGGTTACTGTTACTTACATTATATTTAAAGAATACATATGTTAGGTCTGTATTAACTCAAACAATTTTTGTTTTGGTGTGTGTGCGTGCGTGCGTGCGAGTGCGTGCGCGCGCGCGCGCGCGCGTGCGTGTGTGTGTGTGTGTGTGTGTGTGTGTGTTGTGTGTGTGTTGTGAGTTAATATAAATAAAATAAAATAAATAAATAAAATAAAATATTTCAAGCGTCTACCTGTTGCCGTTATCAACATCAAGCAAAAACGAGCAAAACAAATCACGTTTGTTGTATCGGAGCCCACTTAAATATTTATTTTATTCTGTTTTTTTGGTATTTGTTGTTATAGCGGCAACTGAAATACATCATCTGTGAAAATTTCAACTGTCTAACTATCCCGGTTCATAAGATACAGCCTGGTGACAGATGGACGGACAGTGGAGCCTTAAGTAATAATAGGGTCCCGTTTTACCCTTTGGGTACGGAACCCTAAAAAGAGGCCGCTATTTCGTATTTATGTACCTTGTGAATAGATAATATCATAAGATACAATACAGCGGGACATTATCTTCACTATCTCGCTCTATCTTATAGAGGAAGACTGTGGAAGCGCCAGTCTTCGTAATTTTGTCTCTTAGATTAAACGATCTTGATACAATGCAAGATTACAGAGGTAGGTAAACACAAACGCCATAAACTCGAAACACCGCGTTCCAAATTCGAATATGCAGTTTAAGCAAGCTCGTATCTAACAATTACGTCATCTCGTATACAACTCTATCACTATACCATGTAGATTCAAAATAGAAAAGCCAGGCCAGAAGACAAGGAGCTCTCGAAGAATATCTGCATGTACTGATCCTGGTTGAACTGAATCGGTGCCAAATTGCGTAACTGTTATAAAGTCGAGTGATCCTTGTTTATGATGCGTCGGTATTTGCGTTTGTACAGCTGTTGGCCGGTTAACCCTTTCACGGCTAAAGTTGTGAGTGTAGATTGTTATGGCGTATTCTTAACGTGCTGATAGACTTCGGCATTCACTTGTAATGAGCATTGTAGTGAATCCTGCATTTTGCCGAGCAGAGCAATTTTTAACGAGCATTTACCAGTACGCAAGAATGATCGTGAAAATGTTCGTACCGATGTCTGACTTTGAGGCAAGGCCCGTTTTAACCAATTTGACCAATTGTTATCTACCATTTATTATTTTAACTATGTAGATAGGTAGGTACATTGCTGATTCATAAGGAAGGTTGGTGCACAGAAACTAATAACTTACTTTAAAAACAAAGTTTAAACCGACTTCAATTCAGTACTTCGCCAAGCCACATGGTACATGAAACTTTCCTCATTCCCTTTCCATTTACCACATGAACTGCTTTCTTTGAGCAAATGCGTTGATTATTACAGAAAAAACCCAAGTCGCTATACATATGTGGGCTGATAATATTTGAGGAGTTCCGTCGATTCCTCAAGGATCTCCGAGTTAACACTTCATTAGTTGCTACTTCAACTGAATCATGTCAGAATCTTTGACGTAGTTTACATATTTGAGGAGTTCCATAAGTCATCTGTGGTCTTCATCATCAGTTCCAATTCACCAAAATTACAATTTCCGAGGGTAAATACACGAGTTATAATAGAAAATACCGAAATCACTACACTTGTGCCAATAAAATTTGAGGGTTGCCCTCAATTTCCCTGGGACCACATCATCAGATCCTGACTTGGTGACAATGGGACCACCTCAGGAGTGTACTCTTTTGAAAAATAAAAGAACTTTAGAAATCGGTACACAATTGACGGAGAAATCGGCGATCATACGTTACATCTTTGAGGAGTTCCATAAGTCATCTGTGGTCTTCTTGTGATTTCCGAAGGTAAATACACGAGTAATAATAGAAAATACTGAAATCACTACACGCGTGCCTATAAATTTTGAGGGTTGCCCTCAATTTCCCTGGGATCCCATCATCAGATCCTAAATTGGTGACAATGGGACAACCTCGGGAGTATACTCTTTCGAATAAAAAAAGAATTTTCGAAATCGGTCCACAATTGACGGAGAAATCGGCGAACATACATAAAAAAAATACATACAGTGGAACATATAACCTCCTCCTTTTTGAAGTTGGTTAAAAAGGGGGTCATCGGGGTCGCAGTGTTTCTGGCGGGGGCCGGGGCCCTCACCTAAACACCCCAGGGAAGGCGACTATTATCCTAGGACGAGCCAAATGTGGCGAGGCGCGAGGGGGGCTCCAGTGCGTTCAGAATGAGATTCTGGAGTCCTCCGCATGAGAGCGCAGATGCCGGCCGCCGTGGATGTGACGTAACTAGTGGATAGAAATACCACATAACCCAGTCATTGGTGCGCAGGTTTCCTCTATGAAAAAAAAAAAAAAGCTTTTCATAGAACCTTGCCGTTGTCAATGCTATGTCAATACGGGTTACTTATGTAGCAGTTAAAATGACAGGGTTCTGTTCTGCGGTGGCCTATGAATTAAATCTGTTGACTGTACATGGAATTGTCATTTGTCATGATAGTCCACAGAGGCAAGCTAACACAAAAACAAGTTGAGCGCCCCAGATACAAACCTCCAACCTCTTAGAATAAACTATCACTCAATAACAGATTTCATTCACATTTCGTTCATCAACTGGATCATTGGCGAGCAGCCAACTGGACTTACACTCTCAATTCCATCCCGTGTATCTCTGACCTCCGGTCACGTATAGTTGTTGAGAATGTAGGTATCAAGATATATTGGGAGTGGTGGTACCTACGGGTTGTGAATCGAACTGGCCTATTTTAGATATTCCAGCATCGCCGTATCTTGATGATTCGTGTTTGAATCACGCAGATGTATTACGATAATGAGCTATCAGGGTTAAAAGCAGGAAACCATCTTAGCACCCAAACATATTTTTATTAACTGGAATACATTCCTGCGGCCTCCTATACAACGAAATATAGGTAGATCTTCTGTTGGAAGAAAGCAGCTTACAAGGCATACTTATTTCTAGATTGACAGTAATTCTCCCCCGTGTGGTGTCGGGTTAGAATAGCACCACCCCCTTTCTTCCCGTGGGTGTCGTAAGAGTCGACTAAAGGAACAGGGTTGAAGTGTGTTGTAGGCGATGGGCTAGCAACCTATCACTGCAACATCACATTTTGTCGATCTTTTATACCCCACAGTTATGCTAAAAGTGGCACTGGAACACAAGTTACATGTGCTCTGCCTACCCCTTTTAGGGATAAAGGCGTGATTGTATGTATGTATGTATGACAGTAATTCTCTCGTATCTTGTTATAGCACGCGTAAAGCTGCGTTAAGGTGCATCCCACTGGTGACTCACCAGTGGGATGCACTGGTGAGTAAGGCGGACTGCTGTGGAGCTTACGATCCAGTACGGTGCGCCCTTGGTTTTACTTTTGACCTACAGCCTGGGGGGGGGGGTGCAACCTTTACTACCTACTACTTTACCCTAGTCCCTTACTTTACCGACAAACGTTTCACCGAATGCATTAATGTTTTCCCCGAATTTTCATTTCATCGATATTTTTCTCTCAGAAGCCGTTCTTTTTAGGTATAGCTATTTAAAAGGTAATTGTGTAGTACCGAGTAGGTTAGGTTTGTATCATAGCACTCTTGAAAATAGTTAAGTAGGTACAGTCACCGGCATAAATATATTATAGAACAAAGGCCGCAAAAATTACTGATGACAACTCTATTCCTAGAGCCGTAAGAGCGTGTCAGATATTTTTGCGGCCATTGATTCATCATATATTCATGCCGGTGACTGGACAGTTTCTGAAAAAAAATGTCCCCTTTGTAATGAAAATCCGGCGAAACATTCAGTAGATGAAACGTTAGTAAACCATTTCTATACTCGGTAAACCGCGCCTTTAGGTAACTAGGTACTTAAGGTAAGTGTACCAAATTCCGTAAGTGAACATAATTCCGTTAAAATTGCGTGTAAAACCGTAAAAAACAAAATAAATATTTTATCAATCTATTTATTCAAATCTTCAAGTAATATAGTTTACACATGTGGGTAAAATTGCTTAAAATCATTTATATCTATTTTATTCTATGGTTTTAAAAACGAATTCACGGGATTATGTTCACTTACGGAATATGGTACACTTACCTTACTTATGGAGAGAGCTGCTACTGCGAAACGAAACCGAGGCGGCGCGGCACACGAGTTGTCAGGCGAGTATGGAAACGCTTACACCTGTACTTGAATACTCCTACGCAAGACCATATATTATGTTTGTGTTTGGACGACTTCCGACGCGGCTCCCGCGCCGTCGATCGCCCCGCTTAGTGCGGCTTAAATATCTTCCCAGTGCATAAATACGGCCTAAACGTTTCCGTTTACCAGAATAAAGCAATTCGTCACGCACATCATCATTGGCCACAGCATCTATCAATTCTATCACATATGATAGTTGCAGCGCTTATTAGGACCCTATTGATTGCCGCATCTACGTTGGTAGCTATATACTATATACCAGCGCGGCATGTCTTTCCACATCTAAGATTGCAGACGAATTGTGAATCTGTAAGAGGCGATAAAGCACGGCGAAGCTTTTCCGCATTACGCCTTGGCCACGACTTTGGTCTTAAGCGACAAGCGTTTTATCTCTTCACTGCGCGTGATCCCAACTAACCACAGTGCGTTGCATGTTTCCACCGCGCAATGAACAGATAAAACGCTGGTCGCAGGCCGCTTAAGACCAAAGTCGTGGCCCCCTGGTTATAGGTTCACGTGCCAATCTTCGCTGTTGTTGTCCCGACTTTAATATCATGGCGCCATTCAGGTCTCATGTTGGCGCGTTTTTCCCATCTCTCTTAATCCCAGTCAGTTGTACTGTGCCTATTTTCGTGGACCAATTAGCAACGTGACGTTTCGAATGTAGGCTATTGTCAGAAGGGATTTTTTAAGGTCTCACGCTCTTACACGTTGTAATCTCCTTAAACTACCTAACTACTTAGTAGTTACTTAGAATTACAAAACGGCAAACGATTCATCAAGACACACTTAGATACTACTAAAGATAGTGCGTATTACGAAGAATACAAACCAAATACACATTTAATAAAAAATCTTTATTACAAATAACTTGCTCACAACATCGACTTCATCTGAAACTGCTTTTCGTAAAGTTCCGGTGTCTTTCTTTACGTATTATTGGAATGCCCTGCACTTCTCTTCTGGTGGTACCATCCCTCGGTTCTTCCTTCTTGTTCTGTCTAAATGCTTAACATTGCTTAAATTAACTTAATTATTAAGATTACGGTTTCTTAAAGTTATCCGCCGGCTGGTCGCATCTTGTTGCCTTGGCCATCTGTAAAGAAGAAAAAGTTTTCTTGAGGAAATGTTCGAATATAACATGATACGTAGTTTGACTAAATTTTACAATCATCGGTTTGTTAAGTACTTATAGAATAGGAACAAGATCCTCTTTTCGCCCGTCTATAACCCTAGCAGTTTATCAACAAACTGATGCATTTGGATGTGGGTCTTGTCAACATTCAACGCTGAGAGCACGAACTAATGAAAACAAAAGTGTGTCAATTCAGTGTCAATTTAACCCAGTCAATGATATTTGATCTACCTATCAGCTGAATTAAAGCAAAACAAGGTTTAAGTATTGTGAATAACTTCGTTCTGCTTGTTTCTTATAATTGGCTTTTCTAAATGAAAAAGAAAGATCTTTATAGCAAGCTCGATAAACAGGGTTTATTTACTAGGTAAAGAGTAGGAAAGAAAAAAGGACGTTGTTAAAAACCATAGAGAACAGAAGAGGCAAGATGTTTGGACACTTGTTAATTACGACACGATGATTATATGAAAACTATAATGGAAGGGAAGATAGAGGGAAAGAGGAAGAGAGGGAGACCAAAAAAATCTTTTACAGACCAAATCAAGGAAAAAGTAGACAGTGTGTCGTATCAAGGTGTCAAGAAGAAAGCTGAGAATAGAGACGAATGGATTGTTCCACCGACAAGAACCTGGCTCTTAACAGCTCTTACAGTAGGATTTGTGTAAGATTGTCCCGTAAAAAAAAAAAAAAAAAAAAAAAATTGTTGGTCGCACTCTCCGCCAAGTGGCCAAAAAACGAGGCATTGATGGAAACGCGAAATAAACACAAAACAAGCTAAAGAAAGCTTCTAATTCTTGTGTTGAAGACTAGGCGCATTATTGTCACAAGAATTACTGCAATAACCAGTTATCACCAACGCGAAAAATAGAGGACTTAAGGTAAACATCCGAGTGCTCGACGCGGTACAGTCAGCATCAAAAGTAGCTACGCAAACGAAGACGTCAAAAGTCTTTATTAAATGGGAATAAGAACTTATGACGTCTTCGATTGAGTAGTTACTTCTGATGCTGACTGTACTAGTATATGGCATGGGCACTTTATGTCAATGATGTCATAGCAATATTGGTTAAATTCTAAGAGGATTTTTCTTCATTCGAATTTAAGCCATGTCACGTTGGCATAGAGGCGCCCATGCCATAGAGTTGAGCACTCGGAAGTTTACTTTGCATACTTCTAATAGTTTTAATTAGTTTCGCGCAATAAAAAAACAATAATCTCCTGATGCGCAACATTTGTTTGAAACAATATTGCCATGAAAATTCCAGAAACTCAAATCAAAGTTTGCTTCCTTCTGTACAAGCTAGCTATCGTACAACGTATTCGTATCGCATTTAGTATACTATTGCCTTTACAGTCGAATTGGGTGACATGCGTAACCTAGATTAGTAACTTATTATATTTTCAGTGCATTAAAGACATTCATTAACACCAAACGTGTGTTAGTTTATTATGACATTATTCCTGCATCATATCCTGCATTCTCTGACATACAACTGACATACATATTGACATATTGACAGTACGGTCGTACAGGAACGTACACCTTCTTGCCGCGTAACGTTAATTAACCGCGCAACCGTGCCAACTCATTTTCCTATTTACTGATATCTGACAGATGACGCTGTAATTAAACAAAATGCCACACAACTGTCAGTTATGGAATTAAATTAAGTAATTACCGGAATATTGGACTGCTAGGAGGCACGAGGATCGAAAGAAGGAAACTCCAAATATGATATAAATTATATTATCAACTTCAGGTACATGTTACAGCGTTGCGTGTTAATAAGTAATTAGATAATAAAGCCACGTTGTCGAAGTAACACACACAGTATAATTGATGACGATCGTTGATCTCGTAAAATCCCCCACCCCTGCCATTTATGATAGAAGTTCATTTCGGAGTCTTCGTTTTCGAAGAAACTCAGTGCATCATTCATCATCATATCAGCCGAAAGACCTCCACTGCTGGAAATAAGCCTCCCCCAAAGAGTGCCACAATGACCGGTAATGCGCCACCCGCATCCAGTGGACTCCCGCGACCTTTACCAGGACATCAGCCCACCTCGTCGAAGTCTACCCACGCTGCGCCTTCCGGGATTCAGCATCATTGCTAACAATATTAATGTCGCCATTGATGGTCGAGCACAGTTTCGGGAAGCGCAAGCGCAAGTCGATTATTGAAAAAGCCTTTTTTCAATGCACACACAGTATGTAGTTTCTATTACAATCATATTAAGAACGTATAACGAAAAAGATTTTTTGAAAGGAAAGTTGATCAACTCCAAAAAAATTTCCCAAAGCAACGCTGACATCCAGAAAAGTTTGGAAAATCCAAAATGCCTTATGACGCTCTGAATTGTATTTCTGTATACAACTCTGTCGTAAGTAACTTTACCAAAATTACAGCTCTACCCAGGGCATTACATTACATTTTCTATACAGTAACTAAAAACGGTTATAGAATGCTCTGATATATTACAAATTTACCCATATTAGGCGTTAACTGAAAAAACTACCTTACAACTTCACTAGCATAAAATAAGCCTACTACTACTTACCTAAGTTGTATTTTTAGGGTTCCGTAGCCAAATGGCAAAAAACGGAACCCTTATAGATTCGTCATGTCTGTCTGCCTGTCTGTCTGTCTGTCTGTCTGTCTGTCTGTCCGTCCGTATGTCACAGCCACTTTTTTCCGAAACTATAAGAGCTATACTGTTGAAACTTGGTAAGTAGATGTATTCTGTGAACCGCATTAAGATTTTCACACAAAAATCGAAAAAAAACATTAAGTTTTAGGGGTCCCCATACTCAGAACTGAAACTCAAAAAAATTTTTTTCATCAAACCCATACGTGTGGGGTATAAAATTGGTTGTCTGTCCGGTGTCCGGTGTCCGGCGTCCGGCGTCCGGTGTCCGGTGACCGGTGTCCGGCGTCTCCTGTAGAGGTCTCTACAGGTTGCCTCTCTCAACCGATTCTCGTCAAATTTTGTGAGCAGTAGGTCAATCACGTAACGCATTGTACGCGCGTCTGACAGTAAAATCACAATCTAACTGTCATTTCTCCATATAAAATTGACATTTAGACCTTACAGACGCGCGTAAGAAAAGTTACGTGATCGACCCACAGGTTCGTTAATTATCTCCACTTATAATAAATCTCTAAATTAAAAAAAGAATCAGCCAGTTTGAAACTAAGCTTTGCGCGGTTCGAATGTTCTCAGCATCCCATGAGCGGAAAAATATGAAACATTTTATATAGGTACATTATTATTCTAGCTGCAACTTAGGATACTTTTTATCCGACTGCGACAGTTAATTAATTTTCCGAAATATACGACTTCATTTAATTTTTCATTTATTTTTATTGAAATCAAACGCTGCTCCAACTGTCAGCTATAAGAACCGTCAAATTTTCGTCAAAATGGCGGAATTGCTTTGCCTTTCACTTATTAATAATTTAAATCCCGTCTACGATAGACCTTTACGAGACAAATGCTAAAATATAAACCATAAAAAAATATTCGATTCTGATATGAGAACTTATATGCGCAAATGTCGTTTTATGTCGTAATTTCAATAAATGAAATCAACAAATTTGAACAATATAATTAACACGAATTTGTTTTTTTTGAATGACAATGGCACGCGCTCGGCGCATTCAGCCAAAGTACCTGCGGCGCTACTACGAAAACCGATACTCAATGTTCATATATTTGCATCCCTGTCACTCGAGTATGGTTAGTGCGATAGAGATAGAGATACCCGAATATTTTCGAATAGGGAACATTACTGCAATGTTCTGCCGCCAGAGTGCAGCACTAACACAATTAGTAAACAGTTTTTTTGACAACTTTGACAAGTCCTTCAAAGCTCTGGATCAAATAGTGAAGAAAATATTTCAATGAATAAAATGCATCAGTGCCGCGTAATTGGATGCAAGAATGAAGGGCATCATTCATTTCCGAAGGAAACGATGATATGAAAACTATGGGAAGCGGCAATACGTCGTAAAGCAAAAAAAAGCCCTCATCCACCTTTAAATGGCTATAGGATGCCATTTTAATATCACAGTACAGGTATTTTACACACGAATGATAATAAAACGATTGTAGTTTAACGCGTTTTCATCAATTATTCGTTATTGTTTGTTAGGTAAATAAATATGACATTGTACGTCATGGCGGTTTGTTGGTGCCGGTTAATGTACGGCCCGATAATACACGTCCATATATCGTTATCTCTCTCTTTTTGTATAAGTTAAAAAGAGACATAGATATAGAGGATGCCAATTATTGGGCCGTACATTAACCGGCACCGGTTTGTTTACGGGTTGTGTTAGTGTCGCCCCCTACGCAGAGCTTTGCGTAATGTTCCCTATTCCGAAGTTCGTGGTTATAGCTCAGGAATCGAAAATATGGTAAATAATCATAATATATTTTCTCGATAAAGAATTTAAAATAAATATAGTCAAATGGAGAAAAAAACAAAGCAAGAGGTTATATAGGTAATGATTAAGTTATAATTATAAGAGTCCAAAGTTTTAAGAGGGGGTATGTTCTGTCCCTTTTCCGCAAAACGCACCTTCATATGAAACGACTGTTTTTTACTATGACGCTCGAGTATATTGACGTCACAGTCCCTCATCGTTTTCTCACTCTAACAAGCGACATTAAAACGGATGTAGCTTCATAATTTTTTGAGATATTTGAATGGGAGTTTCATCATCTTCTATCTATTTATACATAATAAATGCCTATGTCCTGACTGACTTATTCACTCACTCACTCACTCACTCACTCATCAACGCACAGCCGAAACTACTAATCTTAGAGAGTTGATTTTTGCACAGTATGTTGCTTTTATAACGTGGGCTAGGGACAAAAAGGGATTTTTGAAAATTCTACCCCTAAGGGGTAAAATAGGGGTGCAAAGTTTGTATGGGAGAACCTTTTTTTTTTGAGCTATAGACTTATACATTTTGTAGAAAAAATTGTTATTAGAATACAAATGAAACACTTTCAGCGTTTTGGAAAATTCCACCCCTACGGGGGTAAAATAGGGTGCAAGGTTTGTATGGGGAAAACATTTTTTTTTTAAATAGAGACTTAAAACTTTGTAGAAAGATCAGTCATTAGAATACAAATAAAGAACTTTCAGGGTTTTAGAAAATTCTACCCCTAAAGGGGTAAAATAGAGTGCAAAGTTTGTATGGGAAAAACTACTTTTTTTTAAATAGAGACTTAAAACTTTGTAGAGAAATTATTCATTAGAATACAAATAAAGTACCTAGATTCAGTGTTTTAAAAAAATCTACCCCTAAGGGGGTGAAATAAAGGTGCAAATTTTGTATGGGGGAAACAATATTTTTTTTAAATAGAGACTTAACACTTTGTAGAAAGATTAGTCATCAGAATACAAATTAAGTACTTTCAGCGTTTTAGAAAATTCTACCCCTAAAAATAGGGGGCTAAAATAGGGGTGCAAAGTTTGTATGTGGGAAACTATTTTTTTTAGCTAGAGTCCTAAAACTTTGTAGAAAGATTATTTAAATACAAAGAAAGTACTTTCAGCGTTTTGGAAAATTTCACCCCTAAGGGGGTAAAATAGGGCGCAAAGTTTGTATGGGAAAAACATATTTTTTTTAATAGAGACTTAAAATTTTGTCGAAAAATTACTTATTAGAACATGAAAAATACTACATTCGGCGTTTTACAAAAATCATTCCCGAAGGGGGTTAAAAAAGGGTGCAAGGTTTGTATGGGGAACACTTTTTTTGAGCTAGACACTTAAAACTTTGTAGAAAGATTACTTATAAAAATACAAAAAAAATACTTTCAGCGTTTTGAAAAAATCTATCCCTAAGGGGGATAAAAAGGGGTGCAAAGTTTTTATCAGGGAAAGTTTATGTTTTTGAGTTAGAAACTTGAAACTTTGTAGAAAGATTACTTATTAAAAAACAAAAAAAGAACACAAATCGTTTTAGAAAATTCCACCCCTAATAGGGTTAAAAAGGAGAGCAAGCTTTGCATGGGCAACACTTTTTTTGAGTTAGACTTAAAACTTTGCAAAAAGATTACTTATTAGAATACTAGAAAAGAACTTTCAGCGTTTTAGAAAACTCCATTCCTAAGGGGATCCTTAAGATCCTTAAGAAGGGTAGCCAGTGTTGTGTGGGAAAAACTTTTTTTTTTGCTAGACTTAAAACTATTCGAAATGTTACTTATTAAAATTAATAATAAAGTACTTTCAGAGTTTTAGAAAATTCCACCCCTAAGGGGGTTAAGAAAGCTTTGTATGGGCAACACTTTTTTTGAGCTAGAGACTTAAAAGTTTACGAAAAAAGTTCTTTCAGCGATTAGAAAAATTCAACCTCTAAGGGGGTTTAAAAGGGGGTTCAAATTTTAAATTGCGAGCAATAAAATTTTAAAGTGTTAAGAGATTTTTAACTTCGGTCTTATTCTGTACGTTAAAAGACTACAAAACTGATTTCAGAGTTTTTCCAAATTCATCCCCTAAGAGTGTTAAAATTGGTTCAAAGTTTGAGTATTTCAAGGCATTTTTAAAGTATGAGATTTTTAACTTTGGTTTTAGACTGTTTGTTCACAAACTAGAAAATGAACATCAACGTTTTTTTTTAATTATCCCCTAAAAGAGGGTTCAAATTTTGTATTGAGAGAAATCATTTTCTAAGACGATAAAAAGTTCTACGCGGACGAAGTCGCGGGCAACAGCTAGTATAGAATATTTTTTGTTGACTCACAATTTCAAAATAGAAAAAACTTTGAAAAATTACAGGCTCGCTTTTTCTCTACAGTTCACAGAGCCACTAGTAGGGTAGAATTGTAATGCATTGTCCCGGGTAGAGCTGTATTTTTGATAAAGTTAATTTACGGCGGAAATTTTCGTTTACGGCGGAAATTTTCGCGATTAGTTTCTGCAATCGATCGTACCAGCTGTTAAAAAATATTACAAAAAAATCATGTTGACGTTCCACGTCATTTTCGACTCTCATTGAGATAGTTTTCTAGGAAATAAGTCGGATGTTTGACATAAACATGTTTACTTCATTAAATAAATATGTAATTAAACTTGCCAAGTGAATAATTATCATCGATGTGATAATGATTGTGTGGGTTTTACCTATGGTTTAAGCTGTTTGCACATGTGGTACGAAATTAAAGTTATCAATGAACCTACACCAGGAGGTCACCATAGATAGTTAATCATCGTTCCCCGGAAAAACGATAGTGGGATAGGCCTGGCGTAACTTAAAAATTTGATAATCGTAATCGTACTACCAGCGTGAGTCAGGCCCTATGCTGTGATAATGCTGTGACGCGACCAGCGTTATGCTATGATAAACTATGACGGCATGTCGCAATAATACGTTAAAAGTTCGTTCAATCTGAGACGTGTCATCAACTCATCAGTCGGAGTTGATCCTCGCAGCGCACGTTGCTTTTATAAATTTTGAGCTATAGTTACCAATTGTAATAAGAGTATCTTTGAGCGGAAAAGAAGTATACATACTACCATTTAAAAGTGAGTACAACCTTTTTTTTTATGGAAACATAATTATTTTGAAGTGTGTAGAGAATGCCTTAAGGCATTTAGTCCGTATTTTGTACTGTTTGTTTGTGCAATAAGGTTTAAATAAATAAATGTAATACGGAAAGATAAAAAATAGGAAGATACATGTATTTTTAGGTTTTTGGGTTTAAAAGTAGAAAAACAACGAGAGTTTTAGCGCAGCCAAGGATACGATATGGATTGGGTCGGTGATTAACCGAGTGTTTTTTATTCGTTTCAGATGGAGAATAATAAAAAGAAAACTCCCCGTAATTTCTCCGTGGTGAAGTTCTTAAAATTACCTTTCAACGGCATTGATGACTACTTATGTGTGCCGTACAAATGGGTGATAATAAGAGCGACGGATCAGAAGGCTGTTGTTACATATCCAAACAATGAAAATCCCTTGGAAACAAGGGATCGTGCTAAGAGAATGGAGAGATACAGTGATGAATGGAGGGGTTATTCGGCCGAAATTAAACATGAAACAGGTACCTACCTAAGCTTAATTTTATGAATTCATTAGTTATGCGTTATATTTATTAAAGCATTTTCTGTTTTGAACAGTAATATTTATTTTGTTTTTTTAATCCTTTGTAGATAATTATGAAGATGCAGAGTATTGGATAGCCATGAGAAAAAACTATGAGGCTTTATTACAAGAAAATTCGAGCATAAATGGTAAGAATCAGACGCTAAGTAGTTTATATTTATTTTTTTATTAAATACCTATCAATTTTTTCACAAAACTGTAAGTACCTAATTGTTTTTTTTTTAATTCTAGGTACGCAACCAATGCCTACCGTAGAATCACGCAATAGTAACCGGAATCATTCGTCAAAATCAGAGACCACAGAAGAGCCGCATCAAATACCCCGGAAGCCGTTACCGACATTTACGAATAAGAGACCAGCTTCAGAGGAACCAAAGCAAAAACTTAATACAAAACGGACAAAACTGATGTCAATTGAAGCTGCCAGAGCCAAGGGCGGTCTTATTCCGAACAGAAATGCAGAGCCAGGAAGTTCAAGAACAGAACAATCAATTACCATAAGAAACAATCAATTAATGGAAAGTGCTCTGACAAAAGAAACTACTGCAGCAACCAAAGGTGAAAAAAGTACTGAACAAGTAACTCAATCGATTAACCATAAAATTTACAAACGTAGCAGACAAGAGCCAAATATGCCGATACTAAACGAAGATGGACCTACTGAAGTCATAAAAAAGCCTCCAACTACAGTCGCGCAGACTCCTCAGCCAAATCAACATGATAATCAAAAACATTTGTAAGACAGTGGAAGTTCATCTTCAGACTTCCGACCGCGGATATCAGATGTTCGATCTATGGCAACAACTTTCAACAATCAAGAACAACGCATTGATGACGTCTCAATTAATCTACCGTCTACTTCTCAGCATATACCAAAATCACTATCAATTGCTGGTAACCTATACAGTAAGATGAAGGGAAAACCGTCTTTAACACCGTTGCACCCTCCAATCGAAAAGAAAATGCGTCTTGAGTATGTTACGAGGAATGTGGCCATTGCATTGCAAAACCGTTCAACTTTAATGGACGAAACCGAGTCACTATCAGAGCCTCCAGCTATAGAACCGCCAGTAACCAGAATTCAGAATCAATCGTTTAGTGACGTGCCGGTCGACTCTCAAGAAATTCAGCATGTGGCCAGAATAAATATAGAGGGACTTCAAAACGTCGCTGCTGTTAAAACAAAAGCAGTTCGTCAGAGTACCAACAATGTCGCATTGGCTTCACAAACCCCTTCAAACACACCTCAGCGTCCCAGCTTTAGCCGTCGATTAAATGGACAGCAAAATTTGCCACATCTGCAACAACATATGCAGCAAGCCACGGGAGGAAAAGATTTACCTCAAAGACCCAGCGGATCAAATTTCGATCAGAGTAAGAACGCTACACAGCATCAGCCTAACCGACCTGATTCTCCAACGATCAGGATACCATCCCTCAATAGGAGTCCAGGAGGCTCACGAAATGGAGATCTCGAGCGTCCTTACCAAGCACAGCAGATATTAAATCAACAAGAATTACGACGTCCACCACGTGATCTAAGAAGACCGGCTGGCATTCCTCACATACCCAGCGTAGAGGAATTCAGAGAAGAGCGCCATTTGTCAGAAGTTCCGAGATCAATCAGCGAAGCACTATCAACTACTCGTAACAACTATTTATCAAATGAGCAGCGACGGCAAGTCCTCATGAATGAAAATCCCAAGCTACTGGGCACTGCAGGTTTGGACCATGTCATTCGGAACATAAGAGGACCAGAACCACGTGATATGCTCAGCTCCAAGATGCCTACGGGTTCATCCTACCAACCACCGAGAAGGGGACCTCCATCAATCTATGAAAATAAGGTTCATAATCAACGCATGCATAATCAGCTGGTTAATCGACCTAATGCGAGGAATCTGACGACAAGTCAAGTTTACCCTCAAGATGACATAGCGAGGTCCACTGCTGCTAAATATTCGTCGAGAGGAGTAAACATTGCGGGTCATACAGACGTATACATGGAAGAAGAACCTCTGTCACCGAATTGTGGGGCGAATGCAGATTCAGTATCTGATACGGATCAGGAAGCAGCTTTCGGCCATGAGATATTAACAGACGAATCACTTGTTGAGACAACGCACGAGGTTGACGGAACTGAACACGATTTTGTAGACAGGTCGACGTCGGTCGAGCAACAAATGTTGAACCAATTTGCTACCCTCATTACTCAAATGGGCTCCACTTTGAATTCTACCGCGAATAAGTTCAATCACCTACGGGATTCGATCATCAAAACTGCTAATACATACCAAAAGTTATTGGATAATATCGAAAGATTCAATGCGATGGCCAGTTCAGCAGGCCACGTATCTTCGTCTCGTAGTGTCAGACAAGAAGTCCCACCGGTTGTTGAAGAGAGACCAGCTGCAGCAGTTGAGGGAAACGCCGGGAACGGTGATCAACCGAGCAATGACGCCGTCAATAGAGCGCCAGAAAGAAATCACAATAACAAACGGCGGTTTGTTCTACCGCCGGAATATGATCCAGAGGATACAAAATGGACTCTGAAGTATCGGGAACCAATGGGCGGACTCGTAGAACTTTTGCCTCGAAGCGGTATTTACGTCAGCCACGCTAAGCTTGAGAACATCATGAAAGTATCAAATAATTGCCAATCGTTAGCGCAACGACTACTGGTCGAAATCTTCAACAAAAAAGCTCTGAGTGTCTGTTCATCGATGACTGAAAAATCGAAGATTGGTTACAAGATGCGCCCCGATGCAAGGCCCTACTTAGATGACCACGGATGTTTAATCCTGCTCAATTTCGTTCTAGAGCACGGCCGTAAACGTGGTTGGAATACTAACAGGCTGTCTATCGTCCAAGGTTTACACGATACGGTTAAAGAGCTGCGATACAATTTCGGCGTAAATAATGGCTAAGTGTTAATTATGATTACGTTTTATCAGTATACACCGTGGCCGTGAATAACCCGAAAGATTTAAGCTAACGATACTAGAGCCTAATTAGAGTATATAAAGTTATGTAACATATAGTCCAAAAACTCATAATTAAGGAGATATTAATTATTTGAAACAAATCAAAAGTTAAAAAATCTCCAGTCTAACACACCCTAAAGGCTTGAGCATAACTTGACACTTCTTGTCATGGAACACAAGTCACGGCATTCGCCGTTCGTCGTATGATTTCGGAGCGATTCGTGAAGTGTTGTGCTCGCTCTCTGTTCTTCAACTTGAGTTTCTCAACTAAAGAGTTGTTCACAAAGAAGCGGGCAATTAATAAGATTTAATTTGTACTGAAATAGTAATTTAATTAAGACACATAATTAGACCCATGTTGATACAACATTATTTACTCGTAATACTGTCCTCAAAAATACGTGGTTTAAATCTTTCGGGTTATTCACGGCCACGGTGTATAATAAGTAAAATTAATAGACGTTTTTCGAGTATTTCAGAAGTTCCCATGTTAATAGTAGAGATTATTGCACTCCGTTTTCATTACGCTCAATTGTTTTGTATAACACTGTTTAGGGGTCAATTGTACGAAAGGTTAACGCAAGCAACTTTTAACAAGTTCTAGGGTAAGTAACTTTTTTTTCTCATTGAGGTTTAAAAATCCTCCTGTTTTGTAAGAATTAGATATGCGAAATTTGTATGTAAATAAAATTGTATATACTTATTCAAGCTCATATGTGTGTACAAGCCAAACTTCTCTAGATTACTTGTAGAAAAAAAATATTTCATAAAAAAAATTATTAATTTTCGTTGCTTACAGTAATTATTTTTTTTTCTAAGTGCTTTCTTAACTATATTTTTAGCTCTAATTGGATTTTCTAATATACTACCTACCTATGACTTGTCTAGGATAATGGTACTTCGATCTAGCAGTCGAGCTAAGGTGACCAATTTGTCAATGCAATTATTTGAAAGAAGTTTATTAGTACCGTCAAACATGCCTACTTTGCCACCAGGGGGAACTTTGCCCAAGAGGAAAATTTTAAAATTTGCTTCTTGGGCAAAGTTCCCCCTGGTGGCAAAGTAGGCATGTTTGACGGTATGTATGTAATTAAAAAAAAACCGCCCAAGTGCGAGTCAGACTCGCGCACGAAGGGTTCCGTACCATTATCTATAAATATTTATTTAATTCTGTTTTTTAGTATTTGTTGTTATAGCGGCAATAGTAATACATCATCTGTGAAAATTTCAACTGTCTAACTATCACGGTTATTGAGATACAGCCTGGTGACAGACAGACAGACATACAGACAGACAGACATACGGACAGCGGAGTCTTAGTAATAGGGTCCCGTTTTACTCTTTGAGTACGGAACCCTTATCTTATCTTATCTTATCTTATCTTATCTAGGTGAGGGCACTTTCGGATGCACTTCGACCCAGTGGGATCTTTTGTGCATTTGCCCTCTCCTTTATACCTGCTCCGAGGCTTTCTCCATCATTTCCACAAAGCGGATGATGCAGTTCGCCGGGAGCGCTTTGAATTCCTTAGTTAATTCTTTGTCTGGCAAGGGCATGACATTCACACAATAAGTGTTCCATAGTCTCGTCCTCCTCGCCACACATTCTACAGTCTAAACTATCCGATAGTCCCATCTTGGCCAAGAGATCCTTGACCCCGAAGTGACCTGTGAACACCCCAGATATAATTCTGAGTTGCTTCCTACTGGATTTCCATCTGGTCCAGCCCGAGTCCACTCGTTCTATGAAGAGCTTAGAGTGCCTTAAGCCAGCCTCATTCCTCCACTCGTGTTAGTGTTTGGTTTGGTACGGAACCCTAAAAATAACGAAGATTCTGTGTTATTCTAGAAATATATTAAGATTTTTTTTTGTAGTAATTAATTATTGTAATTTATAGTGTCACTTTATGTTTTCAACTGTCTTGAAGGCGCCTACAATAAACACTGGTAAAGATCTGAAATATTCATTTGTATTTATATAAATGACTAGCTTTTGCCCGTGACTTCGCTCGCGTTCACTTCCTTTTGTTGGAATTTTACTGAGATACAAAATATTCTATACGTTAATCCAGGCTCTATTTGTAAACTAAAATCGCACCAAAAACATAAATGTAAAAAACCGGCCAAGTGCGAGTCGGACTCGCGCACGAAGGGTTCCGTACCGTTATCTATAAAAAACTATTTTATTCTGTGTTTTTAGTATTTGTTGTTATAGCGGCAACAGAAATACATCATCTGTGAAAATTTCAGCTGGAACTATCACGGTATCAGTGAGATACAGGCTGCTGACAGACAGACGGACGGACAGCGGAGTCTTAGTAATAGGGTCCCGTTTTACTCTTTGAGTACGGAACCCTAAAAAGGAGAGCCAAGTTCAATACAAAAATTATGCTTGGCTGTGGGCTTTGCCGCAAAAAGAAATCTCAATGCCAAGTAAGTGCCAAGTTCTATGCAAAATCCAAATATGTATTTATAGGAACAAAATAACATTATGAACAAGTATTAAATTCTATGTCTTCGCTTTATTGGATACCTATAACAATGGCTGTTATTTAAAAATGTGAGATCTTAAAGTAGGTTAGATTTGACTTTCTTTTTAGTTTCGCCCTTTATTAGGAAATACCTATTCTAGTCTAGACAGACTTTTTAAATGCATTTACTTTCTGTTTGTAAAAGAGTTGAGAATAATTATTGTTCACGATTTCTTACTTAACACTACAAATACTCTTTTTTGCACACAATATTTACTTTTTCTCGAATATTCTTTATGTTAATAAATTTCCTTAGGCATCGAATCTTCTATTCACTTATCTGCGTTTTTGAAAATGTATCACAAAAAAATACTACAAAAAGTGTCACTGGTCTGAACTCGGGAACACCGACTCCGTAAGCTATAGGCCAAACCAACGGACTACGAACATGGAACATGATGAAATTACTAATATCTTGACGACGTGTTACCATGGTAACGATGTCGATACTGTTATAACCCCGCTCTTGCAACATGATATACCTATAGTCTCTAGTCGCCTCAGCACCTATTTTCATCCCTTATTTTTCACGTTTTATCTATACATTGCTAAAATTTTGAATGGGTTTATTTTTACTTTCCAGTCAAGTTTATGGTTACCAATTTCATGTCTTTAAGCTCTTGGATTTATGGAGTTCCCATACAAATTTCAACCCCATTTTTTACCCCCTTTGAACCCTAATCTTTAAGATTTTTATAGCCTAAAACTTGGCCGGGGATTTTCTCGACAGATAAGTTTAGTTTGCATCAAAATCCTTTCAGGCGTTTTCACGTGATGCGCGGTCACGTAAACAGATAAACAGACAAAAATTCTATAAACGGTTGGAACGTGTTCTGTTATCGATTCTAAGTATCCCCAACTAACTTTCTTTCGAATATCTTCCATGTACAGGCTGTCGACCCTCTTCAACTTTATTATATGTAGCTATAGATTTTGGTGGGATTACATAATATTTTTTGGATGAAGCAATTTGTGTTTTTTATTGTTACCAACACAGGAAACGGGATGAGCTGGTAAAATAGATTAGTGGGAGCTAGGCGCAGTGATAAATTAATTGTTGGCAAGTATATTTCATGTTTCCGGTAAGTTTGATAACAATGGTTACATTGGAAATGTACTGTTCCTTCTGAACCTCTCAGCGCACACTGGAACTCTATCAGCGACATCGATACGAATACATATATGTACCAGTGTGTAACCTTCTCTTCTTCTTTCTCCTGGCTATTGTCCCAATTTATTTGGGGTCAGCCCTCCTAGTATTCTTGCGCCACATCGTGCGATTGTAGGTTGTCTCTTTGTGTGTGTCAGTATCTCTCATGTCATTGTCTATTGTTTGTAGCCAGGTCATTTGTGGTCGTCCGCCATACGATAAATAAATTTGAAATGACTATTCATCAAGGCTTTGAAAATCGAAAAGTTCATTTACTGGTCATATAAATGCTTCTAGGTAAAAAAAATATTTGGAATCAATGTAGCATTAAAGAACTCGATCAGTCTAGAACTGATTTAGAATAATTTGAGCACAACCGTGGTATGTAACAGTTGTCACTGTTAAAGTTAGTGTGAAAATCTTGATAGTAGGTATAATATACCTAATAACTCAAATTTTGGATCGCTAAATGATTTCTAACATTTGACTTGGGTACTCATCCTGTTTACCGCAAATATTCCAAAAATATATCCCTGCTAGACTTTGGGGCAGAAAAAGCGGACGAAAACGTTTTATGCCGGTAATAGTGCCGTGCATGTTATTTCTGATGCATAACTTACATGATATATCTGTTAAAAGCTCGTGTCATCAATAATCATCATGAGTCATTTGTGTAAGATTGTCCCGTAATATTTATTTATTTATTTATTTATTTATTCCCTCAATGATGAGGATCATTGAGGGAACATCATGTCCTATTCTTGTTGACCAGACTTCTCCAAAGGCTCCTATCAACCGCCTTATGTATTATGGTCTCGTGCAGATGTAAGTACATACTTAGTTGCAAGGGTGCAGTGATTTGCGAGCTCCATCTAGCGGGTGGTCAGCCTTGAGACCCCTCAATGGTTCGTGTACTCGTATCATGTTTATTTTATCCTAAGACGAAAACATCAGTCAAGTTGGTTTATGTAACACGGAAGAGCGTGGCGCTACTAGCGCAGTGAAATTTCAGTATGAGACTTGGCATCTAATTTGATATCTTTCGCAATTCAAAATTCCCCTTTGAATAATTATCTGGTTGATAAATGGGATTCTAAATGATGCTAATTATCTAGAATTGTTATTTAGTTAGGAGAACCATGTAACACTTCAATTGATTCGCTATATTAAATAAATATGTTGCTTTGTTGTTATTTATTTCTTTAAAACTGCCTTTTTTGGCACCTATCTAAGTCTATTTTTCCGTGTTTTCTGTATATTTTAATTCAAGGTAGCTTTATTTATAGCTTTGTCCTTCATTTTCTTTTTTTAGCGCCCTTATTTGATTCGTTGTAGAAGCGTGAGTTTTGGTTAGTTAGCTACCGTAAAACGGGGCTAATTAAAACATGCGAGGCTATTTGGAAAAAAAATATAAGTTTTGAGTCCATATATTTTTTGTCCTGGCAATGGTAAAAACGTAGATCTTCTTCTGGCAACCCTAAGTCGTATGTGAAGTTGGTTAGTGGTTGCAGAAACGCTGAGGACCTAGCATGCGTGCTTAAAAAAAATCTTGATTGTGTCGGTGGAAAATCAGTGAAATTAAACACCGTCCTACTTCTATTAAAATTTTGGCTGGCTGTGGGGTATGTTTTTTTTGTATACATATCTAAAAGTACATATTCTTGGGAGTTTTTTAAGCTATATTACATAATTTTAGCTGTTATTTTGAATGAGATATAAACGGGTTTTTAAAATGAGGCTATTTGAGACAGTTTCGGGGGTTATTTGGTTACTAGTACCAAATATCCCCCTTACTGTAAAGGTAGGTTGAACATCTTTTTTTTTCAACCGTGATCGTTTTCAATGGTGCGAGAGTACAACTTTACGTACCGTAGTTGTCGGAAGGGGAAAAAATCAACCCTACACGTCATACCTATACCCAAGATTCCCAAGAAGCATTGGCTAATGCTATGGCCGACGTGGTAGCTCCGTCTTTGGCAGAAGCTGGCGAGAAACATAATTTAAATTACGATTGAGGGAGGCGATGGCTGAGATATGCGTCATACTCGTGATCGGGTGCTGTTTGTGGAGTCCGGTCTGTTCATGCTTGCAAGGGGATAGTAACTACCTAAATACTAGTGTTATTATCATTATTTTGACGAGAGACATCATTCTGTTCTTGACACGTTTTATTGTTATTGACCCTGTACATCTCTGACAATATTACATTAATGATCCTTTTTTTCTGTTTTAACGCTTAGAGACAGTATACATCTATATAAGAACATTAGAATAATTATAAATTGTATTTGGATGCTCAGAGACATTATACATCTCTGGGGTACTAAATTATATCATAAACTTATTGTTAATTCTGATACAGACCTTATATCGAATGTATTTGATAATATTTTACAATTTTGGATTTTTTTAGTTTTCATTTAGTGACATTTAGTTTGTTAACCATTTAGGTACTAATTGGTTAAAATCTGCAATTTTAAAATGATTATTGTGTAAGATTATTAATATTATATTGTAGAATACCATTTGACATGTAAAAGTGCCCTTGTGGCCTATTTGCAGAATAAATAATTGATTTTGATTTTGATTGATTTTTGACTGTTTTTGATACTGCTAATTATGCCTGTTGTTATTTAAGTAATATGTAGATTTACCAAATACAGTTAAGTAATTTTTCCATAAACATTTTATAGGTACTTAAGGAAATAACACAGAAACATATTCTGTCTAAATTTGACTTAGAGGTTTTTTTTTACATATATATACTTGATTTACTGTCGTCAAAAGGACGTTTATTTTATGTTTGTATAAAAGAGCACATTTTGGGTTAATATAACTACGGGTCCTTAAAAGTGTGCTACAGGTAAAAAAAGATTTTAATAAAACTTGGCTTTGTTAGTACAACTTTGTGATTTTTTGTCTCCCGTTTTTTTTTCTGAAAATATGGTTACTCTGCTTTTAATACCTTCGGCGGTCGTTCCTAAAGCGTCTTAAATATCACTTGTTATGTTTTAAATAACAAAAGCCTCAAAATTCAGCCAAAACTAGTTGGAAACCCGTCGATTCCCATAAAGCCCCAAGTACGAGGTTATTTAGAACACCTCTTTAAAAAAATATTACTCATCCTGTATTAACAATTAAGACACGTGCAGTATATAGAATGGTGGAGCATTATGCGTTTTATCTATTAAAAATATAACATATTTGATAAACACATAAAACATGGATTTACTGATGTTTTAGTCAAAAAATTGTCCCAAAAAGCCACATTTTACAGTAATATTTTCTATGGCCTAAAAGCAAAAATGCAATGCATAGTACGACATATTTAGGTACAGAATATCTAGACTTACCTACTCGTTACAAAATCCAGCATCGAACGTTTGAAAAATAATATTTCGTTTTTACAGAACGACATGCACATATGCACTACCTAGTCATCAGCCGCTCGACCAACATCCCACCGGGTTTACAAGCGATTATAGATTACTAGCTGTTGCCCGCGACTTCGTCCGCGTATAACATGTTATCGTCTAAATGTTTGTTGAAGGAATAAACTAAAAAAAAACATTGAAATTAATTTTGTACCTAGTCTTTTAGAAAACAATCTAAAACCGAAGTTACAAATCTCTTACTTTCAAAATCTCTTGTGCTCTCTATACAAAGTTCGAACCCCCTTTTAACCTTCTTAGGCGATTAATTAAAAAAACACTGAAATAAGTTTTGTAGTATTTTAGCAAACAGTCTAAAACCGAAGTTACAAATCCCTTACTTTAAAAATATCTTGCTCTCCATACAAACTTTGAACGCTTTTCAATAGGCCTGATATCGTGCTGACAGATCGATCGAAACGACAGGCAGTGCTCGTCGACATCACCATCCCTCATGACGAGAACCTCGTGAAGGCCGAGAAGGACAAAGCCAGTAAGTACCTAGACCTGGCTCACGAGGTAACCGCCATGTGGGATGTTGATTCGACGATCATCGTCCCGATAGTCGTTTCGGCGAATGGTTTAATAGCGAATAGTCTCGACCGTCACCTTAAGAGACTCTCGCTAGATGGCTGGATCAAGGGTCAGATACAGAAGGCGGTACTCCTGGATACTGCGCGGATAATCAGGAGGTTTCTGTCTCTGTCGCCCTGACCACCGGTACCTTAGGCCCCGCCTCGCTGCCGGCGGCACCCTAGGTTAGGTTTCTATAATGAGTTTATGTTTTATATTGTTATTATATTTTACTTTTTATATAATTATTGTAAAAACCTAGCTTAAGATGAAATTTAAATAAAGGAAATAATAATAAAACTCTTTATTGTAACTACAGTGTACATCATAAGTTAAAGCCCTGGCTCTTAAACTAGGTTTCCCTGTGTCTCAAGAGCCATTTATAACTGAACTATTTATATTAGAAAAAAAAAACAGTTTACCGAGTAACAATTAAGAACTTTTAAGAATGTTTAGTAGCCCTTAAACCAAGGCAGGTGAAAGCGCATTTTTTTTGGATCAGCCATCAGCGGAATTATAATAGCAAAAAAAAAGGTTTAGGTAATGTGAACAAATAACTTTATTCTGCCTTTATAAACTGGCTAATTAGCTAGCTATTTCTGAATAAAAAGACAGATCTTTATTTTGAATGGGTTTATTTACTAGGTAAACAGTAAGAATTTGTTGGGTTTGCTCTGTGCCAAGTAGCCAAGAAACGAGGCGTTGATGAAAACGTGAAATAAACACAAGACAAGCTAAAGAAAGCTCCTAATGCTTGCGTTGAAGACTAGACGCATTATTGTCACAGAAATGACTGCAATAACCGCAAACATTCTAAAAATCTATTTCTGCTAGACTTTGACGCAGAAAAAGCGACGGTCGCAAAACATTTTATAGTTTCATCTAAATGTCACATTATTTATACCGTGCATGTTATATCTGATGCGTTACTAACATGATAGATGATATCGGGTCTGTATTACTTCGTGTATCATGTTTATTTTAACATAAGGCATACGTCAAGTTGGTTTATGTAACACCCACGAGCGTGGCGCCACTTGCGCAGTGAATAGACAAATGGGGGATTTCAATATGAGACTTGGCATGTAATTTGATGTCTTTCGCAATTCGAATTTCGCTTTGAATAATTAATCTTAGGTTGATGAATGGGATTCTAAATGATGCTAATTAGTTGTTAGTTAGGATAACTAATTACTCTAATGCCATAACTATTGCCATTTGGTTCAATGTTATGTTGCATGTTATCTGCGACCATGACCGGTGCAACCCGTGTCGAAACGTCAGAAATAAAGGTAAATAAATATCGCGTTAGACCCGGATTAAACAGTATTTAAATATATGTACAAAGCGCGAGAGTTTAAAGGGATATAGTTTTGTCAACTACAACGGCCTACTGTTACATACATTGAGGTATAATGTAATAGCGTAGGTACTAGAGACTTAGAATAATAAGGCATAGAAAGATACTGAGGCATAAAATGGATTCATGTAGTTGTGATCAACTCGTATTCACGCGCGCCAATACGCACACAAACGCACCAATTTTGTTCCACCGATCGGCGTACTGGGCCATTTATGGCCTAGTTTTAGTGGCCTCACCGTTGCGCGTGAACTGCGTTTCTATGCGTTATTATTCTAAGACTAGAGAAGACAACACGAACATTATCGCGGCGCTACCACGAACTTTGAATCTCGAACTTCGTATATCTCTGTCTCTGTCGCTCGAGTACCATACACCATAAGTGCGATAGAGACGAAGATATACGAAGTTGGAGATTCGAAGTTCGTGGTTATAGCTCTGAGGGCCTACCGCGAAAGGCATTCGAAGTTTTCTCTCTCTGTCATACTTGCAAGTTTGTACTTAAGTGCGACAGAGAGGGAAAACTTCGAATGCCGTTCGCGGTGGGCCCTCTGTGCGCCGGCTGGCAGCCCGGGGCGCATGCGGGGGGAGGGCAACTTGTCATAGAATACATAAACTATATTGAATAACATAGAATACATTGAGACGGTGCGGCCCATGGACCGCAACGCGTAGCGCAAACTTCTTGTTCGGCGTATCATCTCTAGTACGTTAGTACATTATACCTCAATGGTTTCAGACGGCTTGGTGCATCCCATCCTTATGTTTTTACCTACTACTACACGGAACACTGGAGATCGCACAAAACAGAGTGTGTTGGCACACTTGGCACCAACTCATAATAGGAGTAAGTACTTACCTATGCCCTTTATTCATAATCGTTCATCTAACGTTAATTAATATAATAATGTAAATAGTAGAGGTATAATGCGTGTATCGTTTAACTAAAATGCCGTTAAGTAGGTAGGAAGGTACCTATAGTGTTTGTGAGGAAGGAAAAAAACAGATTTTAGTTAAAAAGGTGAATAAGAGGGGGCAATTTCCAACAGGATCACCTAAGAGTCCGTTTCAATCAGTCCTATTTTGCATTTACATTACAAACTGCCCAGGAATGTGTATGTACGGAGTTCACGCACAATTTCACGCATTTATTAATACCCCGCGTATTTCCGTCCAACATTATTCACACCTTAGTTTTTCAGTCGACAAATATACGCCTGTCAGTCTGACTGTCACGGAATTCCATTCGTTCACGGCGTCGATGAACGCGGGGACAGATGTGATTTATGTCAGTCCGGTCAACTCATACCTCATTTGTATATGAATGTGACGTCGGCATCTGTATGAAATACTTGCGTTAGGGGTCATTCTTTTAATCCGAGAAATGCTTAAAGAGTTTTACTTAAACGTAGAACTAGAAACATTCAACCGCATGCATTTAGTTACTGTTTGTGATTGGCTGATCCATGGCAATGACTGTTGTAGAATTTTGAGGAATAAGATGGTGGAGCAAGATGATTTTGGGAAGATCTTATATATAGAATAGAGATGCGTAAAACGTTCCTTGAGACAAGGGAATATTATGTGGGTAGGTATATAATATATAACAATAGTTTTTCGACGTTCTTCTTCGTTTCCCCAGTTTTTATTTTGCTCAAATGATAAACGTATACAGGCACTGATTATCTTCGTCTGTATAACGTAATTATTACAAATGAAACACATAAACACATTATTTTAACTGCTTATTCTCGCGCTGCTCTGTTAGTTTTATCTTTTGAGAATAAATGCCAGTCGAGTGTAAATTGCATTATGAATGCGTCTTATTAATTGCGTATTTCATGAGCTCAGTTTGCGTAACTCTTTTGTTTTTATCATTATTAGTTCTATTTTTGAACGTATTATAAGTAGGTATCAGTTTTGAGAGTTTTGTGAGTTAAAGTATTTTCTGTTTTTTGCAAGCTACAAAAAAATACAAAATTCTCGCCTTATGATGAAATGACATAGTTCATATTAAGGATTTTACGTACAATATAAATTTGAACGCAGTACCTACCTATTACGATTATTCTCCTAATATTTTACTTTACCGAAAGCAGGCCGCAGATAATCAAATGGCGGAAGATGAAAAACCCAAACCAATCCACTATAACTTCCCAATTCATTAGAATCAATTTCCTAAATCTTTCAATCCTGTGCGGCTGTGTCAAATTCCTGTGAGCTATCTTTCAGTTTTGGACTTTAGGTTGGCGGTTAATATAGCAATATGGATATTGATTAGACAGGTTTTGGCGCTACGTCTTCGCAGCGCAATCATATTAGCCTTTAAAACAGTCAGGCTTCAGATACGTCTATTCTTTCACAAAATTTGACCCCCATTTCATAGCGTTTGAGTTATTATTTGACTGAAATCCTTTTGATGGACTGACATGTTTACTGGTCCAGACTGAAGTCGCTTGGCACGGACGCAACAATTTGTTGAAAAAACACGAATAATTGGTCTCGGTTTTTAATATTTTATGAGGCGCGTTCTGCGAAAAGCTTATGATTGTAGTGGCTTGTTTACAACAGGTCAACTGGATCTATAATAAGTACGAATGAGAACAACATGCTTCACATTTTCATCGTTGAGTTTGGAATTGAATATCCTGCTTTCTCCGCAGTCATTTATTATAATATGGTACCAGAATTTGCAATATCAACGCGTAATGGAAGAAGCTCAAAGCTGGTTGTTAATGCCTGCGTTGCCAGTTCAGACTTATACAATTATAACCTATAGCTTCTTGAAACGGGCCAAATGTCAGAAAAGTCATTGGTAGGTAGGTACGAGCTAGGATTTAAATTCCCCTAAGCTTGAAAGCCAGATGCTCAAACCACCGTGCACCGCGCTACGGTAGCTTGCGCAAGTACAGGGCCTGCGTAATCAAAGCGAACGAATATGAATGTACGATCGGAACGTTTACGCTTCTATTTTTATAGCCGGAACTCGCTTGTAATACGATTCAATCGGATTATATATAAACAATCCATTAAAACGTGTTGATGTTTTGCCATTTCGTTCATTAACTGAAGTCATATTTTTAATTCACAAAAATAACGCTACAAAATGTTATTGACGCATAATAAATGTGATTACTGTATTTCGTTAACGGTGTAAATTTAATACCTTTTTATAAGCAATGCCCTGGCCAGACAAATAATGAATTACTTTGATAACGGCTACCCAAAACCAAAGGAATTCAAGGTATTCCCACTGAGCTGCGTCATCCGGTTTGTGCAACTGCACAAAAGATCCCACTGGGTCGAAGTGTATCCGAAAGGGCCCGCACCTAGATAAGATAAGTTAAGATCAACAATGTTCTTTAAATGTCATTTCATTGGTTATGACAGAAGTGAGGAAAGTATCTACCTACTTACTTATAAAATTTCAAAGCGAGGCGGTGAAAAAAAGAGTATATTTTCAAATTTACTGTTTTAATTTATGTTATTATCTCAGAACTCAGTAATTTTAAGCTATGTTGAATAATATTTTATAGCCCTACTAATGTTATAAGTGCAAATGTTTGGATGTTTGTTACTCAATCACGCTTAAACGGCTCTACCGATTTGGATCAAATTTTGCACGAAGATAGTTTATCATCATCATCATCATCATATCAGCCGAAATACGTCCACTGCTGGACATAGGCCTCCCCCAAAGAGTTCCAATGTGACCGGTTCTGCGCCACCCCGCATCAAGCGGACTCCCGCGACCTTTACCAGGTCATCAGTCCACCTTGTGGGAGGCCTACCAACGCCACGCCTTCCGGTAAGATAGTTTATAGCCTGGATTAAAATAAAGAATAGGTTTTATCCCAGGTCCACGCAAACGAAGTCACGGGCGAAAACTTGTAAAGCAGCAAATGGCCCCATTCTTTAAAAAAACAGATCTGATAGTGAGGAGTGATCGATATAAATAACTAAACTCCTCAAATGATACCATGACACAGTATTAAGCAAAATAGTTTTTGCAAAAGCATCATCTACAGATTTTGTAATTATTTTTTTATTGGTTTGGTTATTTGTTAAAATTTATAAAGGGTTGGCAAAGTGCTTGCTTGCTTGTCGTGATATAAATAAAAAATCGTTGAGTGCCATATTAAGATCCACATTTATTACATTAACTTTGTTTTCAAAAAGAGCTAGTAAAAATACAGGTGCGATTCATTAGCTTCTTGTTGAGTTACTAGACAAGCCAACGACGGGAGAAATAAATTACGTTCGTGATATCTTCTAACGCGGTACAGTTGACGTTATCTATATCTAAACTAAATACTTTAATTACTGCAACATAATAAATAGGAAAAGATTGTGAGATTATCGTTTTGAAAGTTGTATACTCAGGGTAAACTCCGGAACCGCTTATCCGAATTCAAAAATTCTTTCATCCATATATAGAAAGGACCTTTGGAATGAAAAGGATTTGTAATACACGAGTACAGCTGTACAGCTCTGTGTGTGTGTGTGTGTAGTTTTACGACTTCTTGGCCGAGCTCATTGACTGAAAATACCAGTTGAAGGGATTTTTCAGAAGAGGCTACTTTCTCCACCCTTAAGCAAGGAAAAACCTTTATTTTACTCCATTTGAATTCAGACGTGCTTTCTTCACAACAGATTTAGACGTTTTATAAATAATTTCTGCACATTGCACCACGTACAGAAAAGCGCGGTGTGGGTATAGGCCCCCCACAAGGTGGACTGATGACCTGGTAAAGGCCGCGGGAGTCCGCTGTATGCGGGTGGCGCCGGACCGGTCACTTTAGCACTCTTTGGGAGAGGCCTATGTCCAGCAGCTGACGTTTTTCGGCTGATATGATGAAATAGTTTCTAGAATCTATAGGACATCTAAATCTGTTGTGCACAAAGCATGTAAGAATTCAAATGGAGTAAAATAACAAGAGAAAATTACAACGAAATTGATGTCACCTAATTGCTAATTGCCAGAGGCCAAAGAGGTGTGTCAAAACAATTAGACTCCCTGCCTATCCCAACACACCCGTCACATACGGAACACGAGTTAATGGCCGCAGAAATCTGGCAACCAGACACCTTTTGTTTTACACCCCATTCTACTCTTAATTCCTAAAAACTTAAGATCTAGATTGGCGTAAACCGAGCTACATTGACTAGGATACTAAAAGAGACTAAAATACTTTTTTTTTATATTAATGCAATTTTTCAGTTATCTTGAAGAGATGCCAGCTCTGTGATGTTTTCGCCGTTGTCTAACCTCCAAAGAATGTGCCTTATTTATGTTTCCGTTTGTTTACACTGAATTTATTCTGAAAGATAGGATTGTTATGAAAAAGTCTTTAAAATAACTGAAAATAAAACTTAATATTGTATTAACAATTGTTGAAAAGTACCTGGTTTATATTGTCATTGAAGTTGGAAATGCCATTTTTATTAAATGGACGGTAATTAAGGTTTTCTGATCTAGGTACCTAATGGAAAATGAAGAGGAATTGCTAAGCCGCGTTGCGTCAACATGAATTAGACAGCAAGCCTATTTACAGCAGACGTTTCTAAGTCCACTAAATAAGACGATTTAGAACTATCTAGAAATAAAACGGGGTTAGAAATAATCAAACAATTCAGCAACAATAAGTAAGTAGCGGCTGGGCTCAATAGTACCTAAGGAGCGTAATGTTGCAGAAGCAGAAGCACAATATGGCTGAAACACATATGGTTAATAGTCTGTGCATTCGGCATGACTGGACACTCCGGAGCACAGATGTAACCCGAATCTCCGAAATCTACTGCTCAAAGACAACAGACCCTATACCCTATCCTATCGACAATCTATTTTGTACCATACAAATACCTACCACTAAAAGATATTCAGAACATATTTACCACAACTATCTAGTATCAAAACACTGCATCATACCCATACGTGGGTATGATGCGATGTTTATTGTTTATTATACATAAGTTTTTACTGGTATTTCCTAGTATTAATTTCCTCGCCCTTTATCAATGAAATCGTCGTAAATGTTCCGAGTCAAACTGACCACTAAGGGTAAACCAGAATCGACCGCCAAGGATTGAAGAAAAAAAAGAAAATATGTGAACTTACGCGGCGCATCTAGAACAATCCGGCGTATAGCAACCATAAGCTGGCCAGTAACAGCACCAGTATGAGGTAAGTCGCGATAAGGTTGGTAGCCTCGGCGTTCGGCATGGCTGGACTCTGGAGCACAATGTGGCTGGAGTCTCCGAAGTCAACTGGACACTGGGCGGAGCGCCGCGCCGCCCACGATCACGATATAAATACAGATAACAGGTGTCCTTACGGGTTATTTTGGATTCCATGTGAACGCAAGTTAGGACGAAAGTATGCGAAATTCGTAATTTTGTTTTGCGGGACTGGGAACTTCAAATACAAGGTAATTTTGAAAACAAAATTCTACAAGAAAACCAATGTCTCCACGAAAGTGTCTCATTTTAAATACATAGTAGCACTGCACTATACACAACAAGTTAACTGGAAGGAAATGATGAACTTTTTGTCACTCAATTCGATGCTTATCTTGTGAGTGGCTATGACATCGCGAAATCTGTCATATTTTGTCTTCAAGTAATAACCGCACTAGACACCAACATTGAGAATTCGCTGTTAACATCGCCAGTAACCCTGGTGGTCATGTCACCAGCCACCGTTGAAACAAGTTGAAGAACGTCCCTGGCCCGATTCGAGATTCTAAATGTGACCGAAGACATCGCCAGTACTCGCTGAATGGTGGTCAGCCACCAGTGAAACAAGTTGAACAGCGTCCCAGGCATGGTTTGAGATTCAAAATGTGACGCCCCCAGCATGTCATAGCGATATCCCCACTTTCATTATGTCTAAACTTGTCACTGTCAACTGTCAAGAAATGCACCGAATACAGATATAAGACCGAAACATTCGGTTCAACCTCCATAAGCCGTTCTAAAACTGACTGGTAAAAATCCAGTGGTAAAAATCTTCTTAGTTTCAAAGTTAAATATTAACAATATAAAAAGAGTAAATGTCATTATCATCATATCAGCCCAAAGACATCCACTGCTGGACATAGGCCTCCCCCAAAGAGTGCCACAATGGCCGGTCCTGCGCCACCCGCATCCAGCGGACTCCCGCGAGCTTTACCAGGGCATCAGTCCACCTTGTGGGGCCCACGCCGCGCCTTCCGGTACGCGGTCGCCACTTGAGAACCTTTCCGCCCCAACGGCCATCGTAAGTAAATGTGATATTCAATAAACGATTCTATTCTATTGTATTCTATTCGTTTAAGAATATTGATCTCATAAGGAAATTCATACTTACCTAAGTACTATGGTTGATATTTTTTTAATGTGGCTAACTTTATTATAAAAAGTAATTAGAATTGGGAATGGATGAAAATTTCAGAAGTGCCTGATTATTTTTTTGGTGATAGGAATAACCTTCCTTGGCACCAGAAAAAAGTTGCACACTTTTGAGCTGCGTCAATAATTTTTGAAAAATATAAACATTTCCCTCACTCACGTTTTGGGTTTAGGACGGTGAATTAACCACTTGATCCATCTCATATTACAAGAAAATTTTACCAACTAGACAATAGGCTTAAATAAGCGTATTGTCTAGTTGGTAAACTAGGGCCCTGAAATATGTCCTGGAATGACGGCCCTGATTCCCTTGGAATCTTGTCGCATTCATGACATTATTACTGTGTACGGTACAAGTTTTTTGTTTGAATCGAAATACCTAATTAACTGTGAGACTTCAGACTTGTATATCGCAACACACATTTAATTAACAGATCGCTCATCTTACACCAATCGACCCAGTCCCAAATTAAACCACGCTTGTACTATAGAGACTACCTAGTCATTCTAGAGTAAAAGAGGACGATGCACACAGCGATTTAGGTAAGTAAGTAAGTAGTACTGCAGGTCGATCACGTAACACATTGTAAATACGTACGTTAGGTTGATCTAAATGTCAATTTGTATATGGAAAAATTACAGTTGAGTTGTTCTAACGCGCGTTTGAAACGTTACTTGATTACCCCTCTGTACTGACTACTGGCGTAACGAAAATTGAAACTATGCAATATTTTCGGAAACTTGAAAATTGTTCCACAACTCGCGTAATATGCTAAACCTTACTTTAGCTAAAATGCTGTTAAAATTCGTATCCGTTACTTTGGCATTAGTGTTTGAGAGATAAGGGGAAAAATTATTAATACTTAATGAATACCTACGTTATGTGTGTGTGTGTTTGTTTACGTCATACCTGCCCATAAAGTAGCAATTACCGCACACTACGCGTGCGGAAAAGGAAAGTCCCTCTTTCTGGCCAGGGAGAGACGTAAATGGTTGTGCCACGCGCGGTAATAAAGAAAGCTTCAGCTCGCATGTTTACCGCCCTTGCCGTCAAATACCTGCGATCTAAAACATTCTTTGTTTTTTTCCGCCTTATTACCTAGGTAAGTAATGCACCTACTATAAAAAAATCCGAGGGACATTTTCTGTGTTTTTCGCTACGCTGTTACCTATCTACTTCTTACTCTCTATACCAACTCTGAAGCGTTTCATGTTATAGAATGAAAGACTAAAATGTCGTATACCTACATAAATTATAAGGTAAACGTCCAAGTGCTCGACGCTGTACTAGTGTATGGCATGGGCACTCTATGTCAAAGCGATATGGGTTAAATTCGAACTAAGAGGGTTTTTCTTCATTCGAATTTAAGCCATGTCACTTTGGCATAAAGTGCCCATGCCATATAGGTACTAATAACTAGTACAGCGTCGAGCAGTCGGACGTTTAGAAGAAAGAAAGAAAGAAGACATTTATTTACTACACAAAAGACACACAGAGACAAAGGGAGTAGGTATACATTACAATTTAACACATATTGTGTGTGTCTTCGCGGCAGTGAATAGGTCGCTGTCTCAGCATTATGCCGAGGTGTCAGACAGACACCTACAGCGCTGATTTTCAGACAGCACCGTACGTGACCCACGGAACGCAACACAACATAAGACCATTGATAAACACATAATTATTGTATTTATTTTTTTTACCTTACAGGATTCAAGGTTATCTGCGACCATGACCGGTGCAACCCGTGTCGAAACGTCAGAAATAAAGGTAAATAAATATCGCGTTAGACCCGGATAAAACAGTATTTAAATAGGATTCAAGAGGTATCTATTATTCTCTTACTGAAAATGTATGTGTTTCTAACTATTTGGATTTCCTCTTTATTTAGCTACTTATGTAAGCGTTTATTCTCAACAAATGATCAATAAAGAACTTCCATTATTATCTGACGATCACACATAAAGCTAACCGCATCGTCAAAGTTCGCTTACAGAGTCGTTTGGCCGAAATAAACGCATATTAAACACGGTAGGTAGAAATAAATGGTAGAATGAAGCTGGAGAAAATTTCGAAAGCCCCAGAAGCGGAGAGCGAGCTAGAAAAATACTTCTAAATCATTTTAGATTGTAGTAGGGTTACATTTATTCATTAATTCACATTTAGCGTTGTTGCGCAGGCATAGTTAAAACAGCAAAACCACCAGTAAGCGATTTCATCGGAAATTAAACAAACTACACGCATAGTAGACAATTTCAAACCAGACTATCAGAAAATTTTGATAACTAAAAGACAGAGTGATCTGATCGCATAAGAGTTCCGTGGGTGGTTTTAGTACCTACAGAACACTCACAGCTGTCTTTCGGATTTAAAAAATTGTATTTAAAAAATGGTGCGCTGGATGCGGGTGGCGCAGGACACTCTTTGTGGCACTCTTTGGGGGAGGCCTATGTCCAGCAGTGGACATCTTTCGGCTGATATGATGTAGATGATTTAAAAAAAAATCCTACAATCGATTTGGGGGTGTGCGAAACTTGCGACAGACGGCTGAACGACCAAGTCTGGTTGCCAGATATAGTGGTGAAAAGGGTAAACACTCACATTAAAGCACAGTAGAGTAGACGAGCCAGAGGAAGAATAACAGGATCACAAGGATCATGTACGTGGCGGCAAGGTTCACGGTCTCCGCGTTGACCTGCATGCTGTGCGACTGGGTACGCGGGTTACTGGTTACTGGAGCTTTCTGGAGAGCGCAGGGACTGATTTGGGAACGATTTGTCTATTCGCTATTGTGTAGGTTCGTTCGCATTACATATCCGGTTTCCTGAGGCCTGACTTTCAAATTTAGTAGAAATAAAACACAACCTTAGAAGTGTAGGTAGCAGTGGCGGAGGATTCCCACCGGCTTCCCTAAAATTTCATGCTATATATTACCAAACTCGTAAATCATCAAAAAACAGCCCTTTATTTGGCTCCGAGTTGTCCAGTGAAAATTCTCACGCACCGCCACTGGTAGGTAGGTAAGTAGGTATAATAATATATATTTTATTACTCGGAGCCTCAGGAGGTTAAGGGGTTGAATGAAGTGGTGATAGCTCATAGTCGTCGGATGTGCTATAAGAAAATTCTTCTCAAAACCGAAATCTATTGGATAAACCAGCAATCCCGCTGTTTTACAAGGAACGGAATGCTGGGCAACAAAAAAACAACCGAAGTGCGCATACTACGATGGTCAGCGGGCATTACTCTTAGATAAGATCCGGAACTAGTACATCATGAGAAGTTTCAGAGTTACGAGTTATTATTGAATCGACAAAACCAAAACGCCAAACGAGACGCGAAGAGGACTATACGCAGTAAACCTAGCCTTGAACCTACCAGTAACCCAACCACGTGCCCGTGGAAGACCAGCCGCTACTTGTCTGATGACGGTCAAAATGGCCTCAAATAAGCTGAAATAGACGTAAACGCCGCACGAAATCATTCTCAGTCTAAGATGACAACGAGGAGGGCCGACTACAAGTGAGCGGGAACATCCCAGTGCTTCACACTGACCCCATAATAATTGATGCCTTTAATTCCAATTCATACCAACAAATAATACAGATGTTAAAATTGGGACATTATCTACTTATCCAGATTAAAGCAAATATAAGCAAAACCAATTATGTTTGTTGAAGAAAAGAACCATTCAAGCAGAAATTCTAAACTCTCTTCAATAGTACAAGTAAGTTCTTCAAGAGCGATAGTTTACAAATATGATTCCATTAGCGCATCGAAAAATAGAACGTCTGAAGATCCGACAAAGATGCGTAGTTTGATGAAAATTTTAATAGAACTAGGCAGACTAATAATAGAAATGTGACTTCGTGAAAGGTCAAGATTGAAGTCATCCAAAAATCCGACACATAATCCGATTAGGTAGGCAACGTGCAACGTCAATACAATAAAACAAAATGTGTACTTATCGGCTTATAAGGACCTTACATCCTTTAACATCTTAAGTAAGCAAAGGGAGGCACTTCCCAGTAGTCATATTATAGACTTCACAAAATTAGCACGAGATTATACCCTATTGCTTAAACAATTCACAGTTCTATAAAAAAATGGTAAGCGTCCAGAAGGAGTATTTGGCTTAATCTTTCTTCAATCACAAAACATTCAAGTAAGTAACTCAAAATAGTGGGAACACACAAAATATCCGAAGAGTCACTTGGGTCATCTTCATTCCGAAAACTCCGAAAGCTTTAATCTAATAAAAGGCAATATCGCCGTAAATTATTGAATGGTATAGGAAGTAAGTAGATTCGGTTAGGTTTATATAGTGTCAGAAAAATTATGCTTTCGGAGTAACGACCACTCGGAATTTAGTGTACCCCAAAATAGTAGACCCATCATGACTATGATGAAGAATCTAACTCCTACGCACCGTATTTAGTCACAGTATAATGTCTACTTACGTGTAGATTAGAATGCTGAGTACACGAGCCACAGGGAGACCAGAAGCAGCAGCAGAATGCAGTAGGTCGCCACCAGGTTTGTTCCTTCCGAAATCATTTTGAATGTCAGAAGTTGTCACCGACACGATTCGCTAGTAACTGAAAAGAAACCGCTCCCGTCTTCTGATATTGTTTGAATATTGTGAGCTTTTTGTCTCAACGTCATCAATTACTCGTGGTGGGGGCGTGACATCTATAAGAGTTCATCCCATCCGCTCTTGTTTACGTTAAAAACTTTTGCCGATTTCGAATTTTTTCGATGCCAAAACTTCGAATGCGCATTTTATTTTTCGACTCGGCCGGGGTCCAAAAACTATTTGTGCGTGTGTGGAATTATAAATAGTTGGTTTCTCATTTCCTTAATAAAATCGTGGAGTTATTTTTATGATGGTTGAAATTCACGGCAAGTCTCGTGACACACCTATATAATATAATATAATATGCGACATTTTCGAATGCGTCGTACCTAAACATTATTTTAGTACCTAAAGTAGGAGCAAAACTTTTTTTATTTTGTAGTTTAAAAGGAAGACGAGACTAATATAAGCATTCTTAAGTAAGACTTTATACGACTATAATTATATTCATGCCACTGCTGGGCACTCATGTCATCCGTGAGGGGAATTTATGGGTACTTATTAGACTAAAGTCATTCAATCCACGAACCTATCCTATGGATAGGGCAAAAATTAGTGTCCAAGATATACTTTAACATCACAATCACAAATCATTTCGATATGCAGGAGGTCGGAGTCAGCTCTCAATGTAATACACCGTTCCCTAGATCGTGGCTTAGGCTAGATTTGAATGAAGAGGGAAAACTTTAAAATCGTATAAATTAATCTTCTTCAAGCAAATTCCAGTGTTAAATAATCCTGGAGTTCTCCAGCATTACGCCCAAGTCCGGGCCTGGCATGGCATGATCTATTTGCGCATGCTCCGACAATGCAGGTATGGGCGGCGTCTGCGCAAGTGCGCAGCGGATATCCGGCAGGCTGGCGCTGAAACTACCTAGATAGTTTAGTGTTCGTATGTTTATTTATTTAATTATTTATTTATATTGGAAGATCATCAGCTTAAATACTACACAGTAGCTTAAATCAGTAGTGACAGTGAGCTAATAACAAATCCTCACCGATAGCGTAATTAATGGGTCTCCCTTGTTAGACTAAACAAGCATGGCATACATTATTTGGCCTTTGAGTTTGTCACTCTTTAGTACCACCCAGGGGACACGTGCACAGGTTATTCAATATAGTCTATGACGTGCAGGGTTGTAGTAGGTAGCTCCAGTGGACGCAAGTGACAGTTGTCCCCCTTTTGTCAAGTGAGTGGGCAACTCGACTGTTGGAGGTTCTTAAGCCGCCCGAAAGCCTCTATAACTCGGCTTATCGACTACTGCCGCCGGGATCAAATACTTAGCGTGCCTTCCAAAGCTCGGAAGCGCTCATTTATAGTAACGACTCAAACAGGCGGTCACCTACCGCTGCCATCTTTGCTTAACCTGCGTTATCGTTTCCGATTCGCAGGCGCCGCTGGGCTATGAACGATTCGCTTCGTGTTCTTCTGTAAGATGGACATACTTGACCAGTTGGGCTGCTCCAAATATGAGCGAGATGACATTCCGCTAATGCACTTTCCCTCTAAATCTCTAATAACAATCAAAATTCAGAGTCGGTTCCCAGAAATCTTAAAATTTCTACACTTTACATATAGGAAGGACTAGGCAACGTTCCTGTCCACTAGAGTCGCAGGACTCGCAGGGCTTCATAGGATTCAAGTACGTTGCCAACCCTTTATTGGTTTGAGGATTTGTTGTGTTGACAGCTAGACTGCCGTCGTAAGCAAAAAGGACGCATCTGACTATGAGTCTCATTTAAAAAAAGCGGCCAAGTGCGAGTTGGACTCGCCCATGAAGGGTTCCGTAATATAAATTGCGGTTTACGATTTATGACGTATTAAAAAAAAACAACTTACTAGATCGAGATCTAGATTCAAACCAATTTTCGGTGGAAGTTTGCATGGTAATGTACATCATATATTTTTTTAGGGTTCCGTACTCAAAGAGTAAAACGGGACCCTATTACTAAGACTCCGATGTCCGTCCGTCTGTCTGTCACCAGGCTATATCTCACTGATACCGTGATAGACAGCTGAAATTTTCACAGATGATGTATTTCTATTGCCGCTATAACAACAAATACTAAAAACACAAAATAAAATTGTTTTTCATAGATAATGGTACGGAACCCTTTGTGCGCGAGTCCGACTCGCGCTTGGCCGGTTTTTTAGTTTTATCATTCTCTTATTTTAGAAGTTACAGGGGGGGGGACACACATTTTACCACTTTGGAAGTGTCTCTCGCGCAAACTATTCAGTGTAGAAAAAATGATATTAGAAACCTCAATATCATTTTTGAAGACCTATCCATAGATAACCCACACGTAAGGGTTTGATGAAAAAAAAATTGAGTTTCGGTTTTAAGTATGGCGGAACCCTCAAAATTTATAGTTTATTTTTCTATTTTTGTGTAAAAATCGTAGTGCGGTTCACAGAATACATCTACTTACCAAGTTTCAACAGTATAGCTCTTATAGTTTCGGAAAAAAGTGGCTGTGACATACGGACGGACAGACAGACAGACATGACGAATCCATAAGGGTTCCGTTTTTTGCCATTTGGCTACGGAACCCTAAAAAGGACGCATCTGTCTTATGAGTAACTTAGTCAGATGTGTCCTTTTTTAATGAGACTAACTAATAGCCAGATGCGTCCTTTTTGCTTACGACGCGACGGCAGTAGAGCTCGGAAGCTCTGGCGACCTTACTCATCACCAGGAATAACACATTATTTCTCGATTCTCTCCAAATCAGAATTTACCTACCATTTGTAGATGACATAAGACAAAGACTACAATTACCCCTGACAATGTACGGTTTTGCATTTTACCGGGCACAACATATATTTTGGCACACATCTTATTTCAATTAATTCTCTAAATTAACGCATTAAAACAAAGTGCAACACAAAAGAAAAACAAAAGAAGACATTCAATTACATCCTTTACAACTCTGTTTACCAAAACTGTTCCAAATTTCAAGAGGTTAATGTAAGACACATATTCCGCATTCCAATGTGGTTTCTACGTTTTGCGCGTGCTCAATCTGACACCTTAGCTCGGCACAAATGGAAGCGAGTGCATGAAACACATTGTAATGAAATTGGATTGCTAAATGTATGGCTCACATTGACCCTCAGTTAGGTATTCATTTGTTTCACCGATGCGAATGTTACACATGCGTCTCCGTTTTATTTACACAAAAGAACATAAATCGAGACATGGTCTCCATCAATCTTTAAACAGAGACGTAAAGCGAAGATAAAAAGGAATTCTTCGTTTTATCCTCCTGGCTGAGAGACGTGAAGGCTGTGGGAGTTCTTCTCCATCGCTCTCCAAGACTCTAAAGAGTAACAGTGGACCGACGCCGTTGACGTTTGCGGGTTTGACAACGTCATTTCCCAAGTTCAAATATGCAGCTGGGGTCGCCCGTCACGCCCCGAACCATTGCCCTGTCTAGACGGCTTCGTCGACTGACTGTATTGGTTTATAGAGTGTTGTATAGGGCTTGGTGCATGCTGGCCTGTAGTGCGGCTCATCTCGCAGATGCTACCATGTCCACGCAACGTATCCGTCTTCTACTCCTCTTCCCAGCCATGCAAGTGACTAAAAGCTTTTCCAGGCTCTCTGATTCAGATCCGACCAGATAGCCAAAGAAGTTGAGGACTCGTTGGATGCTCATTCATCATCATCATCATATCCGCCGAAAGACGTCCCCTGCTGGCGGCTGGCATCCGGACTCCCGAGACCTGAATGCTCATTAATTAATTAAATAAGGTACCTAGTACTTATTTTAATTATAAGTAAATATGGTGTAATTTGCTGTAGCCGCGCTAAAAGCTTGCTATTTTTGTTGAAAACTGTCTCGACTGACTCAGTGGAGAGAATGTGGATGTAAGAGTCATGAATGTCACGTGGGCAGGTTACGATCTTATACAGATAATAGTCCAGCCCAAATAGATTTTAAACTGCTAAGAACCTACTGTATTGTACCTATGGGGTCCAGGGAATGCCAGCTTGGTATATTTATTTGGCAGAACTCTGATTGATATGTATGACAAATACTTTTATAACTGGCCTACACTACACCTACCTACTGTCAAAAATTGCTAATGTTACACAAGAAAAAGTAAGAAAATTAACCAGATATAAACTATTGTATACCTACTAGATAAGCAATCCTGTTTTTCACTATCAAAACTGAGTATTTTCGTTCCCACGTTGATACGTCAAGGACTTTAATTGTTGAGTAATTTAGGTGGCAACCAATTTTGTTTTTTTAATAGTTAAGCTATGAAGTGTACAGTATAAAGTGAGCTCTAAATGGCTCAACAATTGAAGTCCGTGTACAGTCACTACATAATTTAATCTGGAATAATTCCAAAATGAATTTACAAATTTGAAAGTCGCAAAACATAGACTTTATCAAAATTCTTGTAGAGACTCCCCCAACCACTGCTTTCAGAGGGCCTACCGCGAACGGCATTCGAAGTTTTCCCTCTCTGTCGCACTTATGTACGAACTCGTAAGTATGACAGAGAGAGGAAACTTCGAATGCCGTTCGCGGTAGGCCCTCAGAAAAGTCGCTGGCGAGTAAAATGGTCGGGCGCCAATAATGCACGGCCAAATAATGTACGGCCCGATAATCCGCGTCTACTTTTTGTGGACTCGGATTATTGGGTCGTGCATTATCACCCGAGACGACCCAGGACAGACGTTCCTGGCGACGCCATACAAGGAGAGCCGACCCCAAGCAGATGGGACAAGGCTAGGAAGAAGAAGCAGTCGTGCATTATCAGCCCGGACAAAAGTGGCTTCCAATTATTGCCCCGGACCAAGTTTGCTCAGAGTGATAATGCACAGCTAAATAATGCACGGCCCGATAATCCATGTACATTTGACGCGGATTATTGGGCTGCACATTATTTTGGCTGTGCATTATCATGGCCGTACATTAACCGGCACCAAATGGTCTCCCCCAAGGCAGCGTGATAACCCCAATCCTCTTCAACGTTGAATGATTATGAACGTCCAACGACGAAGTTTACACTGCTCTAAAAGACCACTCATTTGTTTAAGGGCCTCTGTATTGCCAATGTAGACTTGTTGTTAGGTATGTGACAGGGAACAAGTGAAACCAAAGGCGGTCGTTTACACACTGCTTTATTAGACTTGAACGTTAGCTTATGTAGGGATCGCGGCACCGTACCGTTACAACTATAGATCCGTATACAACATCTCCCCCTTCTAGCTTACGATACCATGAGTCTAACAAGTATATAACTAAACTACATAATACAGAAAAAAGGTTTATAATCAACCCTAGGGATAGGCCGCAACGTCATTTCCCCAGCTGTCCTACTCGGGATAACCGGCTCGGCTTGAATCTCCGTTTCTTGCGCACTTCCTGTGCTTTGGCTCTGATCTCGTGCTTCGAAGAACTCATCATGGTCACCGTCGTCAGATGGCGCGGGGTGCAAAGCCTGTGGCGGCGCATGCGAAGTAGACGTCGTAATCGCTGTTGTCATGCCAACGCCTTCCTCTGCCGGTTCTGGCCGTGCTGCCTCGAGTTCCTCGGTGCATAGCCTAGATGAAGAAGAGCCCAACTCGTTTAGTGTCGCCTCGTCAGCCGTGGTTGTGTCTATAGTGCCACTGTAGTTGTTGCTTGTCTCTGTCCCTCTAAAAGCTACGAGTTGATTTTTATGTTTTTTAAATTTCATAAGAGTTAAATTGTCTTGCACTAAATAAACTGTGCTGCCTAACCTCTTCACTATTTGTCCACTGTTCCAGGTGAATTTATTAATACTTAAGTTTTTCTTATACAAGACTTTATTACCGGTCACAAAACATTGTTTATTTGTGCCACCATATGCCCTAGTCTGCGAACACTGCTTAAGATTTACCTTAGCGAGAGTGTCAGGCGAGGACGCCGACGCGGTAGCAGCGGCGGCGGGCACGAGCAAATCCAAGCGCGAGCGTAGTTTACGACCAAACACCAGCTCGGCAGGCGAAACGCCCGTAGTGGAGTGAACAGAGTTCCTATAGTCAAACAAATATTTTGACAAATTTTGATCAACTTGTTTTGTACTACTAGTACTCAACAAAGAAGCCCGAATGCCTTTCTTCACCACTTTCACGAAGCTTTCCGCCTGTCCATTACTGGCCTGATGATAAGCGGGTGACGTCATGTGGACGATCCCGTTTACCATGCAAAAACGTTCAAACTCGCTCGACACGAAACAAGTACCGTTATCACTGACCAACGTGTGCATAAGACCAAATCTTGCCATGAAGTCATACAATTTAGATATAACTACGTGTGACGTTGTATTGCTCGTTAAGTAAACTTCTACCCATTTTGAATAGGCGTCGACAATAATCAAATACGACCTATTATTTATTGGGCCAAGAATATCTATATGTATTCTATAAAACGCTTGTTGCGGATAAGGCCACACCGCTAACGGTGCACGGGGAGGTGACTGTCGGAGTTGCGAGCAGACAAAGCAATTCCCTATAGTTTTTTCTATATCCTTATCTATGCCTGGGAACCATAGTCTACTTCTTGCCTCTGCTTTGCACTTTACAATTCCCAAGTGCGATTTATGGAGTTCGGCTAATATTCGAGGCTGTAGTCTCGTAGGTATCACTATCTTATGACCCCGCATGAGACACCCATTTTCCACTGAAAGTTGATTTCTACATAAAAAATAAGGGTACACATCTGAATCCGACACCTTCCTAGGCCAGCCGTCTTGGATATATTTTATCACCTTACTTAGTGTTACGTCCCTAAAACATTCCTCGCGCAACTCGTCACACGTAACGGGCAAAGTATCATCGATCACAAAGTTAACGTATGAAGCTCGATCGTCAACTAACTCAGGCGCAGCGCATGAATCGCATGATTCACCCGGGTTGGGCAGACTCGCGCGCGATAGGTAGTCAGCGCTGTTATCAACACTACGTATGTACTCTATTGTATAGTTATACGCGCTTAGAAACATAGCATAACGTTGTAACCTGTTTGCTGACACCTCTGGAATTCCGCGATATGGACCGAATATTGATATTAGTGGTTTATGGTCAGTACGCAATACAAAAGGAATCGATCGGCCGTATAGGTATTGGTGGAATCGTCGTACCCCAAATATGATCGCGGTCGCTTCTTTTTGCATTTGTGAATATCGTTTCTCGGCGGTATTTAATGTACGGGATGCAAATGACACTGGTCGTTCTACGCCATCGGCGTCAATCTGTGATAAAATGGCGCCAAGTCCTTTCGGGGACGCGTCCACGGTCAAAATGACCTTCGCATTTAAATTAAAGTGGGCTAACACTTTATCCGAACTCAGGTGAGTTTTTATGGCCGTAAACGCTTCATCGTGCTCAGTAGTCCAAGTCCATTTAGTTCCTTTTTGCAACAACTGATATAGAGGACTGAGCAGGGATGACGCACCGGGTACAAAATTTCTATAGTAATTTACTAAGCCCAAAAATGACTGTAAGCTAGCTACATCTGAAGGAGTAGGTGCACCCAAAATTGCTTCAACTTTTTTATGTGATTTTTTCAAGCCGTTTTTATTTATAGTGTACCCTAAGTATTCTATTTCATCCTTGAAAAAATCACATTTGGCTTTTTGTAGTGTAAGACCGGCATCCTGAAGTCTTTGGAGTACCGCCCGTAACCTCGAAACATGTTCCTCCCTATTGGATCCTGTCACTAACACGTCGTCTAACATGCATAAAACCCCTTCCATACCTGCCAGTACGCACTCCATAACGCGCTGGAAGGCTCCAGGCGCGCTGGATAAACCGTAGGCTAATCTTCTATATAAAAATAGCCCTCTGTGCGTATTGATACAAGTGAGTTTTTGAGATTCATCGTCTAGGACACATTGCGCGTACGCTTGAGATAAATCCAATTTACTGAATTGCTGGCCGCCGTGTAATTTAGTAAATAATTCGTGTGCGGTGGGTAATGGGTACTGTTCCACTAACAGCTGTTTGTTAATTGACACAGAATAATCCGCGCAGAGTCGTATGGAGCCATCGCGCTTCAACACCGGCACTACCGGCGACGCGTACTCCGAGTACTCAACAGGTTTTAAAATACCTACTCGTTCCAATCGCTCCAATTCTCTATCTACTTTTTCACGCAAAGCAAAAGCCATGGGCCGAGCCTTAAAAAATATGGGTTTTGAGCCATCTTTTAAGAACAATTTAATCTTATATTTGTTAAAAGTTCCTAACTCATCTGAAAATACCGCGGGATATTGTTTTTGTAATTTATTTAAGAAATTATCTGACGGTTCACAGAAATGAATAGGTGCTATTTCCAAATTGTACTGAGCAATAAAGTCCCTTCCTACAATGGGTGGCCCACCATTACGAATAATATACACATTAATCATATGACTGTTGCCTGAATAATTAAACATTAATCGCGCGACTCCAATGCATAAAATGTGATCTCCGGTGTACGTTAGCAACCGTTTATTGGCCTGTGATAACGACACATGTCTAAAATGTTGTAAATATAATTGTTCTGACAACGCCGTGACCGCCGAGCCGCTATCAATTTGAAACCTTATTTGAATCCCTTGGACATCGATATATTCAGTCATGGGTTCTCCGTTAATGGTACGAATATTGTTCAACTCACCGTCATCACCGTTCTCACCGACACTCTCGTTATGTACAAAATTGATTTTTTTACACATTCTATTTAAGTGACCTTTTTTGTTACACTTCCGGCAAGTGTAATTAGCAAACCGACACTGCTCCGTAGTATGATTTGTAAAACCACACACCGCGCACTTCACTTTAGCACTAGGCTTCGTCGCGATCTTGAACAGCTGTTCGGGCTGCGCCGAGACTTGGGTCACTCCTGCGCGCGCGCTCCGCGCGCTCTCGGCATGGTCCACAGCTTTCGCCAAGGTTAGCCTGCTATGTTCCAAACCGAACAACTTCTCGCGTTCCGCTCCGGGAAGCATTCCCATTAAAAAACGGTCCCGTAATGCTTCCTCGACGTTTGCAAACCCACAATGTCCCGACAGGCCACGTAACCTTGCCGCCCATTCCGTGTAACTCTCACCCTGCATTTGCACAGCAGAATAGAAATTAAATCTTTCACCAAAAACACAGATTTTCGGACAAAAGTGTGCATCCAAAAGATCGAGAATGTCGTCATACGGCACTGTATGTAATAACTTAGGTAAGGCCAAGTCTGCCGCCAACTTGTAGGTAGCCTCGCCGAGTGCGCTCAGCAAAATCGCTCGCCGCTTCGTTCCCGCGGTGTCCTTATCTTGGGTTATATCGTTTGCAATAAACCACTGCGACAACCGATTTTTATACACCTGCCACGTTCCCGTATTATGATCAAAACTTGTTAATAAACCGAAATGAGCCATTATAAGCTTTTATTTTTTCGGACGCGGGTAGATTCGTCGCCACTGTTAGGTATGTGACAGGGAACAAGTGAAACCAAAGGCGGTCGTTTACACACTGCTTTATTAGACTTGAACGTTAGCTTATGTAGGGATCGCGGCACCGTACCGTTACAACTATAGATCCGTATACAACACTAGTAAAATCGTAGTTAGTTTTACTGGGCATTTTCCGGAACTCGACATCTAACGTGCCTATTTTGCGTGACACGACAGGGTGGCGCTACTCTAACCACCCCAGCTCCTCTATAAAGTTAATGAGTGCCTTGGTATTGCTGACTGTGTCCCGTAGTGTGTCCGGAGACCCTAATAGGTGCTTGTCTGTAGCTAGGTATTTCACGAAGCTAAAAATACAATTAATAAAGTCAAATGCGGCTACACTAGTCAAAAGGTTGACAATGTGCAAGTGCTTCAGTGTTGTCAGTTAAAACTTATAAAATAGTAACTTGTAGCTTCGTGAAATGGAGTCCTGGGGCCCGTTTATCAAAAGCTTGTAACTTGGAATACAAGCGGAAGCCTCTTTTCAACTTCTCTCATAGAAATAGACTTCCGCTTGTATTACAAGTTACAAGCTTTTAGTAAATAGGTCCCAGGGGTCCATTTCACAAAGACTTGTAATACCAGCGGAAGTCTCTCCTAATTGAAGGAGTGGAATAGAGGCGATCACTTCTATTACAAGTTACAAGCTTTTGATAAATGGGCCCCAGCTGATTGAAACTGAAGGGTTCAAAGTATACTAGATTGAGCTCACTGACAAATACAAAACAGTTGTGAATAGAAGCAGGTTATTCGGTCATAAACTCTCACAACTCATGCGCATTATTGTTAGACAAGTACATAAATGTTTATTACACGTGCAAATAGAAAACCCCTACAAAATAATAGCCAACACATCTTAAGGATGCCTCACGCTAGAACGGGCCGTGTCCGGCCCGGGGCGTTTTTTAAGAAAAACTACGGTGTTTTTGCGCGGCCGAGCCATACCCTAGCCAAGCCGTGCCGACACCGAGCCGCTTCCGAGCCTCGGCCGTGGCTCAGCCGGGCTTGGGTATGGCTCGGCCGCGCAAAAACGCCGACGTTTTTCTTAGAAAACGGCCCGGGCCGGACGCGGCCCGTTCTAGCGTGAGTCATCCTTTGAGAACCAATTTGAATAAAAGTTAGTATCTACAGTTGAAAATAAACTTTGCTTTAATCACCAACCCACTCATTCCTAAAACCAACCTCTGTTACCCACGTTAGGATTATCAATTGTCATTAAGGTGAAGAAGAAGAAAATAACAGTTGATGAGTGAAATGCGAGGATATAGAAGGATGGAAGGTAAGTATTAGTTGGACAGAAAGAAGAACAAACGAAGAGGTTCCAAATATGATAGGAGAAAAGAGATGTCTACTAAAAACTATTGGAAAGAGAAAAGGAATATGTTAGTACACCTGATACAACATAAAAAACTATAATTGAAGGATAGATAGAAGGAAGGAGAGGCAGGGTAAGACCAAGATGTGCGTTTATGAATCAAGCTAAAGAAAAAGTTAATGTAACGTCGTATCAGGTCCTCAAAACAGTGGCAGAGAGAAGAACAGAATGGCGATTAGGTATTCTACCGATGATTCTTAAGTTTATGATGATGAAGAGTATGTATGAGTCTATGATAAGAGAGATGAAGGTACCGTCGCAATTTCCCTGCAAGATAACGCTAGGGTGTGATAAATAGAAGGGACGTAGCAAAGGAAATAAGAATTAAACTACATAAACTAGAAAAGCAATCCGGTTATTCACGAGCAAAACTGAGTATTTTCGTACCCACGTTGCTACGTGTACCTACCTACCTAATTTATTCTGGAATAATTCCAAAATGAATTTATTTTATATCGCAGCATCCGTACAGCTACAGCGTAAATTATAAACGTGCTAGTTACCAAGGGGAAAAGGTATTAAGAACATACGAATTTAAAAGATACCTAATACCTACTTATAGGACAGCCTGTTCGTTTTTCGACGGTAATGATTCTTGACTTTTTCCTGGAGTTTTTATTACTGCTTTACGAGCGTACATTTGCCGAATATTTTATAGTTCGGTGGATTGAATCTATTTTGAAGTATTAATTTCCTGGCTGTCCTTGTGTTGCGGTTGATCGCTATTGCGATTGTTTACGTTGGCTTCGAACAACGTTAACATAGATGTGAAACACCTAGATCGTATTCATTCATTGTCATAGAAAGGGATAAGTTTGAAATATTTTGTCTACGTAAGGCATACGTAAGTTCTAATAGTGGGCAATTTGACTCACTCGCTTGACAAAGAATACATATAATAGTATAGGTACCTAATTGGTCCCACTCCCATCTGTGTCGAATTAGGAGGAAAGCTGTAGTATAAGATAGCCACTTTTAATGCTTACCTACGTCGATTCTTAGTAGCCAGCAGGTGGATACCTACCGAGGTTCCTCATGAAGTTAACCAGGATAGCGCTAAGATAAGAAAGAGGATTTTTCAAACCACATGCTCGACAATGCCGAATTATAGGTCATGTAAACCCTACCGAAAGCAAGACATTAAATCCCTTGGTATTAGCCGGGTTATAATGTTGTACTGAATTTCATTGTAACCCGCTGGTTAATAATATGATTTCACTTTTCATAATTCTTATTACTATATGCATAAAGTTTAATTTTGCTAAACACAATTTGTCCTAGGCCATGGCCTACTTGATTTGACAAAATAAATGAAGTTTGCCTCCGTGTGAACCCCGGTCCGGAGGAGCGCGGTGCTCGAAATTCGAATTTCGAATCTAAGACCACGGCTTGTGCTTTCGAATTTGGAACGCTGCGCGCCTTCATTTGTTCACGCGTGACGAACAAATCGAGTTCTTGTAGGTGCCTATAGAAGATTTAATTTCAAAAATAATATTGAAAATGTCGAGTGATGAAAGTGTTTTGACTCCTGAGTTTATCAAATTAGATGCCATAGGCATTGTCAACAATCTGCTGCCAGAGAAGTCAAAGGAAAAATACCTAAAAGCCTACAACGATTTTGACAAATGGAAAGCTACTATGTGTCTAATGTTACTATGTACTTTTAATTTGCTAAATAAACATTATTTATCTACTGAGCCTGTTTTTTTGTCTCGCATAAGGTGTGAAAAGTAGAGTATACACCTCGGGGATAAGACTGTTTTAGTCTTGGGCGGTTGAACCCGTGACATAAAACAGTGCTTTATCCCCTTGGTGTATAATCTACTATTAACTAGTTTCCTACCAGCTGTATCTATCTTTAAACAAACTCTTAGAACTTGGCTCCTAAATCAGTGCTTTTATAACATCAACGAATATCTGAACCACTAAATGTAATATGATGTATATGTAGGTAGTTTTTAGTCTGTACAAATTTTATTTTATGTTTGTCATGATAACAATGAATAATATAAGTAAGTAGGTATTGTTACAATTTAAAATGTTGGAATAATTAAATAACTGTTAAATACTTAAATATTATAATTATTTGTTGCAAATGTTATTGAATTATTTAAGGGCCACCATAGTTACAAAAATGTTATGATATAGATGTACATATTTGCATGCTGTTTGAAACAGCTGGAAAAGGTGAAACAATAATGTATTTACTCTAAGATATGTAAACTACCCTTTTTCTGCAAATAAATTATTTGATTGATTGATTGATTGTACTTAATCAGGTTCAGATACTTACTCTTTACTAGGTATATATGAACTATATTTCGATTGAAATTACCCATACCAATTTCATTGACGGCAATTGTATGATGTCTGCTGAAGTGAAAGTAATCAACTGAATTGAGTTACACTTGCACAAAGGACCGTTAACTAACAATATAGTAAACATATAGTCAACAACAAAACGTGATAGAAATACCTACGCCTGTACAAATAATCACAGCAAGTTATTTAGTTGGTTATACAAATCGAACAGGCGCTTCCAGAAAGATTTGGTTTTTAAAGTTCTTTTAATTTTGTCATGCTAAAAAGCAAGGTATATTTATTCGTAAATTAAATATTAGTCTCCCATTTAGCATAACGAGATAAAGTAGTTTTTTGAATCGGGTCGCAAACAGCTCAATTTCCCACATTCCAAAACCTTTCCAATTAAAAGGTTACCGTTATCTGTCACTGTCAGCGCGCTCAGCTGTCAATTTGAAGTTAAATAAAATTCCGAAATTCTATCTTATCAGCTTCTCTCTAACCTCTAACGAGTCTAACGACAGTCACATGCTAACAAGTAACAACCGTGTTTACTTAGCTTATAATGTGAGAAAATTGTTTAATATTTAAGTGCAATCTTTTTGATGGGTGAAAGGCAACTGAGACCTGAAGAAATGGCGACCACAAGCACAGCTACAGCGACCGTCTCCTCTCAGATCCAAGAGGTATTTAATGTTGTTTACTCATTTATCTGACGAGATAACAGATACTGTATTAGTCTTACTTTTAATTTGGATACGAACGCAGCTATGGCGATGTTTAAAAGAATTTTAACTCCGTCCAAGCATTTCCTAACTGCCGAGTATTCTACGAGTTTACCAGGATTGTTAAGCGATATAAACGTGCTGGATTTGACCAGGGTCGTAGCGGGGCCGTTTTGTACTATGACCCTTGGGGATTTGGGGGCGAACGTGATAAAAATCGAGAGTCTTAGCGGAGACGAGAGTAGGAAGTGGGGGCCGCCGTTCATGAAGGGTGATAGCAACAAGGACTCATTCTATTTTCTGGGTGTGAATAGGAATAAGAAGAGCGTCTGTGTGGATTTGAAGCTACAAGAAGGTAAGCTGTTTCATGTATTTGTTATTTTAATATCTACACAAATGGGTTGGAAAAAAAACCCAATCTTGACAAGAGTATTTTGGGTTTTTTGTTGTAATCATTTATTTCAGATATAAATCCATAAACTTTGTTAGTACACAGTTACACAATCAATTAAGATATGTTAGTAAATTAAATTAAGCTATATTAATCTATACTCAGTGTTCAGCTTCCCAGTCAGCTTGACCCAATGTCTGTAAATGCCACAGTCATACCTATCAGCTAATACATTCAGAATATTGCTGGAGCTGGTTCTTGCCCGATGCATTAGAGATGCCGCTCGCTTGCGCAAGATGGCGTGAAAACCATCAGTGCATGCTTCCGCGAACATTTTCGAAGCACTGCAGAACCAAGGCAGCCCCATCAGCATTCTGAATGCATTATTATACTGGACGCGAATGGCGTTAAGGGAACGCTGAGTATACCTTACCCACAGGCTGCTCGTGTAAAATGTCTGGCTGTATGCTTTAAATTACATTTCGTTTCTGTTCCAGAGTAACATGACTCGCATTGATAATGATTGTCAAATTCTCATTAGACACAAAGTAAACTAGCTACATGTGTTAGGAAAAGACACATCCTGTGTGGTGTCCGATTAGAGTAGCACCCCCCATGGCTGGTGTAAGAATCTACAATGGGAATAGATTTGCAATGTGTTGTGGGCATTGGGCTAGCAACCTGTCACTGCATTATCACATTTCCTTCACCTTTAAACCTGAATGGAAACACTGATAATTCTGTGTACTTTTTTTTTATACTATTACGGTGTTAAACATGCATGACAGCATGCCTGATGGTAAGCAGACATCTTAGCCTGAGGACTCTTGAGATTCCGGAAGAATCTCAAGCGAGGATTCATTATGTTGATCGCTAATAACGAACACTGGTCCCTCACTCTTAACACATCCTCATGAGCTCTGGCGACCTACTCTGCCTACCCCTTTTTTGAATATGTGCATGAGTTAGTCGTCGTCGAGTACCCATAGTACAAGCTTTGCTTAGTTTGAGACTAGGTTGATTTGTGTAAGATTGTCTGCAAATATTTATTATTTTTTATTTAGTTTATGTATGACATATGTTTCAGGCAAAGATTTGATATATGACCTAGCCAAGAAGTGTGATGTGGTGGTTGAAAACTACCTGCCAGGCAAGTTGGACACGATGCAGGTTGGGTACAAGAAGCTCAGCCAAGTCAATCCGAGGCTCATATACTGTGCCATTACCGGGTTTGGGCCTACTGGCCCCTATGCTAAAAAGCCTGGGTAAGATCATTAAAATTAATTTGTTTACTGCTTTGAGTGTCTTAAATTATATTACAATAAACTACTGATAAAAATATTTTTAAAGACTGGGAGGTCTTTTTTCAATGCAAATACCAATGCCTCAGTTGGTTTAGAGCGGCTGGCCTGGTTTACCAGAAGGTCGTTGGTTTGAATCCAGCTTGGAGCATTTAACTTTTTTCTTTAATTTTAGGCTGGGCGCAAACGTTCGGTTTCCGCGTACGGTTTCCGGATTCGGTTTTCGACTAAAAGCCCTCTAGAGGCTCTAGCTAGACCGATAGTTATTGTTCTGTAAACGCCTGCGAGCGCTATAAGTCGAAAACCGAATTCGGAAACCGTACGAGGAAACCAATTGTCTGTGCTGGACAGCCTTATAATGGCTTTGCTGAACTCTTGAGTTCTGTGACTGGTATGCCTGTATCTGGCGACCCTCAAATATTTTGTGCGTTTAAAATATTGTTATTGTATGAGCATTATTTAATTGAGTAATTGACGTATCGTTAAATCTTCCAGCTATGACGTAATAGCAGCAGCGATGGGTGGCCTCCTACACGTGACCGGCGAACGGCACGGCCGACCCACCAAGCCGGGCGTCGCCATCACAGACCTCACCACCGGCCTCCACGGCTTCGGCGCCATCATGACCGCACTGTACTACCGGGAGAAGACCGGCAAGGGACAGAAGATAGACTGCAATCTGCTGTCAACCCAAGTATCCAGTATGATCAACCTAGCCAGTGTGTATCTGAACTGTGGCATCGAAGGCCAACGCTGGGGCACGGCTCATGCTAACCTAGTCCCGTACCAAGCGTTCGAAACAAAAGACGGAGAGCTAGTCATCGGTACAGGCTCGAACGCGCAATTTGCAGACTTCTGCAGCATCATTGGGAAAAAGGATCTGATAACTGATGAACGCTTTATAGATAACTCTGACAGAGTGAAGAATCGGGAGATAATCATTGAGATTTTAAGCGATATCATCAAAACGAAGACTAGTAAAGAATGGATGGAGCTATTTAAACATGCCTCGTTTCCTAACGGACCGGTCAATAAGATGAAAGATGTCTTCGAAGATGAGCATCTTAAAGCTATAGGACTGGTTAAAGAGTTGCCTCATCACGAAATTGGGATGGTTAAAGTCGTAGGTCCGCCTACAGTGTATAGTGCAGGTGGTAACTATGCTAGAACTGCTCCGCCCACTATTGGGCAGCATACTAAGGAAGTTCTGGGGGAATTCTTGGGGTATGATGAGAAGAAGATTCAGCGATTGTATGAGGTTAAGGCGGTGCGATGATATTTGGAAGTTATTACGTTTGTGTTCTCTGTAATTCCACAAAATATTATCCGTTCGGAAAATTGGTGTTGGGACTCGGAAAATCCATTCAATAATTTAAGAACAAAAGTATTTTAAAGTTGTGGTATTCTTTCACGAACAAGCGTTTTGTATTGCGTTGTTGTAAATATATTATACGTATAAAATGAATTGGTTATTGATTAATTTTATTTGATATCCTTGTATGTTTTTATTTATATATATATATATATATAGTTTAGTTGTTTTCCTTATAGTTTTTAGTTTTACTCTCTTTCCTTTAAATGTTTAGTATACTTCTTTATATGTTGTGCTGACATACGTCTAGTTTTTTTCCTATCTTTCTTTGTTAGTGCCCATGTTTGGCAGCCATATGTCATGCTGGGGAGTATGCAGGTGTTAAATAGTTTGCTTTGCATTTTAGTGGGATATCTGGATTTTTCATTACTTCTTTCCATGACCAATACTTTTTCCAAGCAATACACACTCCGTTGTCTGTCTCTTTATTATTCTGGTTTTCTGGAGAGTGTCATATGCTATAAACAACCTTAAGTGGAGATGGAGAGGCCACATAATAAGAAATAAGAGAGAGTAATGGTCTAAACTAGTCACGGAATGGTACCCAAGAGATGGGGAAAGGAAGAGAGGCAGACCATTGCGAAGATGGGAAGATGACATAAGGGCAGTTGCAGGACCGACTTGGAGACTCTGCCAGTACCTTTAACGTTAACAATAAAGAGGTTGCAATGTGCATAATCTCTTTTGCGACTAAAATATCTGGAATGGGTATGCCTTATCCTTTAATTTTCCATTTTCTAGTATGAAGTACCTACCAACTGGATTATTTTGAAAAAAATACACATTGCAGATCTTTATATAAGCAATTACCTAACGAAGAACTGTTGGTGTCGCTTTTCTAGAAAGCCAGAAAAAAAAAACTGAAGTTTTATTTCCTACATTTATCAAAGATTTTTTTTGAAAAAATTAAATATTATTTAAAAGAATACGTGAGTCTCTATATATAGATTACTGTACCAAAAGTTTACGTAAATCGCATTAGCCAGTGTGGGTTTTTTTTTGTTTTCGTAAAAAGTTTAAAAAAATCATATCTCAGAAAATAACAAAGATAGGAAGCTGAAACTCACAGGAAATAATATTTGCCATGAGGGCTTTTAATAAAAAAAAATACAGTAAACATTTGGTCGAAGGGCCGATTTTCCATGAAAACACGGCTACGCTCTTTGGAATATAGGTGGTTACGGGGGCGAGAAATCGATCTAGATAGGTCTCATGTCCGGGAAAATTCGTTTTCTCCGTATTTTCTCCATTTTCATCCGAGCGGAGCTCGGTCGCCCAGGGACTGTAATTAGAATAGAAAAGAATATACAATGATAATTTTAAAGTGATCTGCGCTGCGCTCGGCCGGTTTGCGTTTAACGATTTTGAGACAGTGACATACCTACTCTCGGTGAAAGTTATGTATATGTTTCGGTTCTAATCTAAATAATAACTAAGATAAACATTAAAGTTACAGTAATGCCTCTTATCAGATTGTATGCTTAGATACTGTAAAAGTTTTGATAACAGAAAATAAGATATAGAAAACATTACGTTGATGTAAACCTTTTGTTAACAAATAAGAGTAATTTTCAACCGACGAAAAAAACGGAGGAGGTTCTCAAGTCGACGCGTATATATATATATATATATATATATATATATTTGTACTCGTCGATTAAAATCTGTGTATTAAGATTTCATAGAGAATACTGCAACGTCACTCTTTTCATAGTTGTAGTCCATGTTACTGTCGAAACAATCGAAATAACTGTTTCGATACGCTCCAGACAACCGAAAAAAATTTGAAAATAGATCTAAAATAAATTCGACCAATCACGTGTCTGCTTTACCGAACTGTAATGAATTGGACCAATAGAATCGCTTTGATTATTGAGTTTACTCGTTGATGTCGTACGCTCGTTCATGTCTTTTAAGATATCAACGAGCGTACGAGCGATAGGCTGCACTTCGTTTCAACAGTATCGAGTTTGTTTAATTAGTTCAGTTGACTCGTAGAAAATTAATTTTAATGAACTCGTTCAAAAAGTATTGTTCACAATAGTGTTATAATCAAGCTTTTTAATCTCGTACCTTACTTACACGGTACTCGACTAAAAAGCTCTCTATTATAACACGATTGTGAAAAATACTATTTTATGTATGACCTCGCATAACTTTTTACAGAGTAGTTCGATTTGGATAATTCTTTAAAAAACCAACATTAAGGGTAGGAAAATAGGGGATGATTGATTTTTCGTCGGTTAAAACTTTGTTCTTAAAGTAAATTATAATAAATATTTTTTTTTGATGTACGTATAGTGTTATCGCAGTTGTATTTGCTGGTGGCAACTGCTATTCGTCTTATTGTTTAACAGGGGCGCGGTTCGGCACTGCCATTTGGCAGTTTGTGACATAGTCATGTCACGACGAAATATTACACGTATTCGTACTCAGCTTCAACGTTTTCGTACTGCACTTCGGATATCAGAATTGAACATTCGTTTGTGCCACTTTTCACACGGTACCTTGTGTTGTGGCAGTCATGTCACCATTTCACCAGTCGACATTAAAACAAGTCGAAGCGAGCCCCTGATTTCATTGTGATAACTGCGATAAGTGAATCTATGCACTGAGAATGACCTTTGATTCCGTTTCAATGTAAAATACCTACTGCTTTTATCGGGTATATTATGTTCCTAAAACATAAGGCCGTTCTTTTACTATTAGGGGTATTTTGCAATGGGCACTTTAGTATAAGGAGGTACTAGGTGGCCTAGTCTCTGAACTGACCAGCACCAAGGAACTACGGAACCCCTTGGAGGCTATATGATAACTAGCATGGTGCGTTGGGGGGGTCCGTATAATGTACGGTCCAATCCGCGTCCACGTATCTTTTTAACCGACTTCAAAAAAGGAGGAGGTTATATGTTCCACTGTATATATATATTTTTTTAATGTATGTTCGCCGATTTCTCCGTCAATATTTCCAAAATTTCCGATTCCCATTGTCACCAATTTAGGATCTGATGATGGGATCCCATGGAAATTGAGGGCAACCCTCAAATTTTATAGGCACGCCTGTAGTGATTTTGGTATTTTCTATTGTAACTCGTGTATATACCCTCGGAAATCGTAATTTTGGTGAAGTGGAACTGATGGAGATGACCACAGCTCCATAACTCCTCAAAGATGTAAATAACGTCAAAGATTCTGACACGATTCCGTTGAAGTAGCAACTAATGAAGTGTTAATTCTGAGATCCTTGAGGAATCGACGGAACTCTTCAAATATTATCAGCCCACATATAGCGACTTGGGATTTTTCTGTAATAAAATAATCAACGCATTTGCTCTCGGAAAGCAGTTCATGTGATAAATTGGAAAAGAAACGTGGAAATTTTCATGTACCATGTGGCTTGGCGAAGTACTGAATTGAAGTCGGTTTAAACTTTGTTTTTAATGTAAATTATTCTCTTTATTTTATTGTAACGGGGTATAGACAGAGAAACAAAGACTTATCCCTCTGTTAAATCAGATTGTTGTTTCCAATTGTTCTCGCGCAGTTTCAATAATTCAATTTAAACTTCATCTAATTTTAATGCTTTTTATTAACGCCATATTCAATTGGCGCTGATTCTATTTGTGAAACTCTATTTAATAGTAAGTAGGTATCTGCTTAATGTTTAAATATCTCATTGTGAGCAAAGTCTGGCTACATAAATGTCTTCTATTTTACTTGTCACCTATGGTAAAAAAACTTTTACTGTGAGTATTGATTTTTAGAAAGATAAAGTCACCAATCTCCTTTGACGGTTTACGAGAATATTTGAATTACAATATATCAACAGCATCATCATTCGCTTGTCTTTATCCCATTTACTTGAAGTCGGCGCAGCGTGTTAATACATATTATCATATTCCATATTTTTCAGTGGTTCTTAACCCTCCGTGACCCATTAGGGAAAAAAAATTACCCCCAATTTTAACCCTTGGTATGACTTAAGGCGCTATAGGTTCAGCGAAGTGAAGCGAACATAGTTTTTGAAACAATATAATGCGTCTGTTTATAATAATATGAATTCAAAAAAATACGAATAGTAATCTTGAGGCTTTTCTGCAGGGAAATCAGTGATTCGAAACACGATTAAGCAATTTTCGCTCGATAGAAAAAAATCACGAACATAGGTCTAAAACATATTAAAATTCACTTAAAACATTTGTAGCAAATTATGCACAATAGCTAAACATATAAACATTGGTTCTAAAAATCGGCAATATCATGTTTGAGGGACCTTAGTGATTACTTTTTTATTTATTTAAACGCACAAAAAATTAAAATTAAAAAACATGATATCCGCGCTTCCAAACACGCACTTCCATCTCGCTCACGCTTATGCTCAGCGAGAGGGAGAGAAGACCATACTATAGCGCCTTAACACTGATGAGTGCTATTAAAAATTGGCTCTATGACAGAAACGAACAATTAATAATCTTTCAGCACTGTCAGTGTCAAAGCATACGAAAGGTTAATAACCTCAGAGCATAGAATACTAGAGAGAGGACAAGCCGCCGTCGGCCGCGTCGCAGTTGTTAGCTCAATGGGCATACACTGCCATACTGTGCACGCGTGCTGATCGCAGAGAATATTACGTTTCTTACCAAAATGCCCGATATGATGCGCGTGTATTGTCCAATAAGAGCATAAGTATACAAGTGTGTGTGCTTTAGATGTGTGCGTGCTTTGTCTTGTCAATTACTTGTGCTTTGTGTGGGTTAATGTACTTGCGACAGGTGTACTCAATACAAATCAGCCGGCATGTCCGATCTCCTTATATTCATACATTTGTGTAAATAACCCAGTGGTTATCGACCCTTTGACAGTACAGAGTATAAAATGATGTTATACAAAAACCTTTACCATAAGTTGGGTGAGTTAGACAAGATTTTATATATATACCAACTCTGTGACCCTCAAAGAATAGCTGTTTTACCCCCACGGAAGTAATAACCTTTTCAGAACCAATGGTATCGAAGTAAGAATAGATGAGAAAATAGGGTAAATCACCAGTAGCTGGCCACCCTTCAATAACTGGCCCTTTCATACTAAAAATGAATTCTGTTACCCTACAAACAGAATTCAATCTAGTATGACGTGGCCAGTAATTGAAACCTTATACTAAAACGAATTCATATTCATATTCATTTATTCATTGTATAGTCATGTAGGTACAATAATGTTGGTGATTAGTTACATTTTTCATGAAAGTCTGTACATGACGCCCTGTCAGGGCACACAATAGCGCTTATATACTAACTTAACTAATAATGGTATTTAAATTCAAGTTTATACAACATTTCTCTATTTATTCATCTTTGTCATCAAGGAATTCGTTTAACGAGTAGTAGCTCTTCTTTATCAGGAATGCCTTGAGACAGTTGTTGAAGATATTTCTAGAACTTAGGCATTTTATTTCGTCGCTAATTTTATTAAATATCTTAATACACATCACGTTAGGACTATTACTATGCAGTGTTAATTTTGACAATACGGTGCGTGCTTTATGAATTCTATTATACTCATACTCATTTATTTATAATATTATAAAAATATTACACGTCACATAATTATTCACAATTTCATATTATAATCAATTCATTTTTATAGGTGAATAGAGTTAATTTTTTGTATGACGCGGCCAGTTATTGAACGGTGGCCAGCTACTAACGATTTACCCTGTTGTTGTGTCAGCCCGCAGAGCCGGTGGCGGTGATCACGCTGCGCGCGCGCGCGCCGCGCAAGAAGGTCGTGTGGACCGACGACACCGTCGACAATGAACACATGAACAAGAAGAAGTCCAAGTGTGAGTGTGCACCAGCCTTTATGTACCGGACTAGCTGCCCGCACGGCTCCGCCCGCGTATTCATCATCATCATCATCATATCAGCCGAAAGATGTCCACTGCTGGACATAGGCCTCCCCCGAAGAGTGCCAAAATGACCGGTCATCAGTCCACCTTGTGGGGGGCCTACCCACGCCGCGCCTTCTGCTACGTGGTCGCCACTCGAGAACCTTTCCGCCCCAACGGCCATCGATTTTACGTGCAATGCCGCCCGCGTATTACCAGGCCGCTATTTCACCAACATGACAATTGTCACCTGACAACGACAATTCTCCGTACATTACCACCAAAAGTAACCTACGACCACGTTAACGTCTAGAACAATCAATGTATGTCGAATTGTCAGTGTCAAGTGACAATAGTGAACTTGCATCTTTATATTTTATTACGAAAATCAAAAGTATAATCCAGCATTAAAACAACTGTAGCATTAAAATTTTCTTATGATTTATTTTTCTGATGTTATATGCATTTGAAATCTGCACGCGCCGGCACCCCCCGAAAACGCTCTATACCTATTAAACGGGCTTATGCTATGACGTCACAGCATATATTCTCGGCGCGTTTACTATGGAGTAAGTCATTAATTTGCAATTATCTCCACAAAAATTGCGTTTAAGTATATACTTGTCATACAAAATATCATTTCTAATTTAATGTTCTGTGTAACTGTAGTTATTTTATAGAAAAAAAAATAATTTTTTTTTTCTTTTGTGTGATATCTCTACGTATATCCGCATCGATTGAGTGCAATTTATTCGAAATTGAAGTCCCATGCAAGTTCTCCATTGTCAAGTTGGTAAAATAGGGGCCTGGCCGGTGTGACAGTTGCTCGCCACACGCAAAGGCCATCGCTGACAAAATGCGGAGCTGTATAAAGAAACAAAAGGGACACACAAGATTGAAATTAAAAGTTTCTGTCAAAAATTTCAATTTTGATACAAGCTTTTATTGCCAACTGTACTTTTCTGTATACCATCATCAACTACTCATTGAGACGATTCTAACGAGCCCAAACTCAACGGGGTTACGTCTGTTAAGTACTGAATTCCCATGGTCACCTTCTGTTTCTATCATCAGATCAGCTCGATGGTATCATAATATTGAATTGTCATCCAAACTATACTATTACCCAAAATTTCTGCTCAATCGGATAACGGAATGACTGAAAAATGGATTGCAAATTTTGACAGACAATTTACTTAGGTACTACATACAAAATTGCAACAAAATACACATGCAAGAAATTGCTTGCAAGTTTAACTACATTGCGGGATTTGATAGATGAATTGAATTCAGTATGCCACAGTAACCCGCAATGTAATTAAACTTGCATGCAATTTCTTGCATGTGTAAGTTTTGCTTTACATCCGAACAGGCCAAGTAGTGTAAGCCGTACGATTAAAAAAACCGCAAATCGATCTACAGTTTAGCCATTTCGCACACGTTTTTCTTTGAAATTGGGCTTGAACGGCTACCACTAAAAGGTCTAAAAGTAATATAAAGCTCGTAATAATAAAAAAGAATAGTACATAGAATACAGTTGCGAAAAAATAAGAAAAACAACAAGTACTTAAGAACAGTATTAATTTTTTTTTTTTTAACAACTTCATTATTTTTCAACTGTATTACAATGATGTTACAGAATTAATAATATGAAAGTTTCAAATTCCTTACTTGTTGTTTTTCTTATTTTTTCGCAACTGTATTAAAAAACGTCGTTCGATACACGTGCGGAAATGTCATTCTTCAAAAGTGGAAAAGTAAAAAGCACTAGTGCGCAAAATACAACTTTGCGCACGATTTGCAGCTACAAAAAGTACCACTTTTTGAGCAACTGTATTAAAAACCACTTTTCAGTATTGACTTAAGTATTTTGTTATGGGACCATATAGCTTGTATCGATAATTAATGTTTTGACAGCAACATATTCTGATTTACAAGTTATGTGTTATGGTTTCCAGGTTGCTGTATATACGAGAAGCCTAAAGCTTTCGGCGAATCGGACTCGGAGGACAGCGACGAGGAATGCGAGCATTGTTTCGGACACGTCGAGAAGCGACACGCCCAGCATGCGCAAGAGCAGGCTGAATCTAGCACAGTTACTACTGATGTGCAGGTTTGTATGGATTTTACAAACTTTTTAGGGTTTCGTACTCAAAGAGTAAGACGGGACCCTATTACTAAGACTCCGCTGTCTGTCTGCCTGTCTGTCTGTCTGTCACCAGGCTGTATCTCATGAACCGTGATAGTTAGACAGTTCAAATGTTCACACACACAACGTGCGCGAGTCCGACTCGCACTTGGCCGGTTTTTATTTAACTTAAGTACATATACCGCCACCCTGGATCTGCGGCCGGTTGGTTCCTCGCGACGTGAACGGCTCCGTTCGGCTTTTGGCTACTGCACTCTATTATTTTATTTTATTTTTTAATTAAAATGTTTATTTCAGGCTGAGCCCATACAAGTGTTAGTAAGTTACAAAAACATAAAAATTATTGTTAGTACATAGTGGCCAGTAAAATTAAATTTTAATAAATGAATACCTAACAATAAAAGAAAAAAAAAACCGGCCAAGTGCGAGTTGGACTCGCGCACGAAGGGCTCCGTGCCATTATCTATAAAAACGGCAAAAAAATCACGTTTGTTGTATGGGAGCCCCCCTTAAAAAAATATTTTATTTTGTTTTTAGTATTTGTTGTTATAGCGGCAACAGAAATACATAATCTGTGAAAATTTCAACTCTAGCTATCACGGTTCTTGAGATACAGCCTGGTGACAGACAGACGGACGGACAGCGAAGTCTTAGTAATAGGGTCCCGTTTTACTCTTTGACAACCTTTGAGTTTTGGCAACCTGGATTCATTTCACATCTTTTCATTTCCTAACCTCTTAATATTTCTGAAACTGTTTAATATTTCAGGTTTTTTATAAACTAACCTAACCTATAGGGTTCTACACGATGGCCCTGAAATAAATCCTGAAATATTTACAGTTTCAGAGTTTGGGAAATGAAAAGTTGCGAAATGAATCAGTTTGCCAAACGTTAGTTGCAAAAAGGTGTTCCGAAAAAAATATATAGATACATAGTTGGTATTCATTATGTAAAATCATTAAACATCAATATTATAAAGCGGTCGGCTGCCGCCGGGTGCCCGCGCATCCGTTCCGATGCCGCGCCACGCGACCCGGCCCACGAGGTGGCAATCGTACATAAGGCTCGGCCAAGTTCTAACTCACAACGCTATAATGTCTTCTACATGTTTCTAAGCGTAAGGGAATATTAATTCAACTTGCACTGTCAAAACTAACTTAAGTTGTATTTAAGGGTATTTAAAAAAAATCGTGTACCCCATTAGCGTGAGTTGTAAAAAAAAACTCATCTTAATAAATAGGTAACGTGTTTATGCATGTCATATATAAATTGAAAAGAAAAAGTATTTTTTTATACAAACTGAATACCTATTTAATTGTCGTCACAAATTTGACACTGAGCAAATTTTTATTTAACAATTCACGGTAATTGGGAACCTACTCGATTATTATTTATATCAAATTCAAACTGCACTGAGTCTGACAATGAACGTTAGTTTTGTGACGGTCAGTAACTACCGTTAATTAATGAATGGTTCGATGAATATCTCCATAATCTTCAGTCTCTTCTCACTCTGTTGATCATACTCAATCATACCTGTGTAACCGCTGATGAAAAATAATGTACTTTTACCAAAATGTATACTAAAGATATTGGTCAATGAATTAAAACTTACCGCATATCCATCGTTTGCCCAGAGAGGTAATAGATATTATAGAGAATAAACCACAGACGACCATATGTACCCTGAAGAAGATCATGTGTAATAAGTAAAATAATAGTACATTTCGATGCTAGTGCGGAAAGTATGCTATTACTGCACGAGCGCCGAGATATCTTGCCACGAGCCGCAGGCGAGTGGTAAGACTCGGGACGAGTAAAGAATGACATTTCCGCACGTGTGTCGAACGACGTTTTTTAATACAGTTGCGAGAAAATAAGAAAAACAACAAGTAAGAACTGTATTAAAAAAATTTTTTTTTTTGAACAACTTCATTATTTTTTAACTACAGAATTTTTTTTTTTTTTTTTTGTTATTTTTATTTATTAGAAGACCAACAGCTTTTAACATTCAATATAGGCTTACATTTAAGATACAGTTGTCGAGCCAATGACAGGTCTCCCTAACAGATACAGGAAGAAACGGATTTGCTTAAAATATGTTAGGTTAATGAGTAAATATTACAAATATTACAATCTTTTATCTTCTTTATGCGTGCGTGTGTGTGTGTGTGTGTGTGTGTGTGTGTGTGTGTGTGTGTGTGTGTGTGTGTGTGTGTGTGTGTGTGTGTGTGTGTGTGTGTGCGTGCGTGTGTGTGTGTGTGTGTGTGTGTGTGTGTGTGTGTGTGTGTGTGTGTGTGTGTGTGTGTGTGTGTGTGTGTGTGTGTTCAGCCCTCCTCAATATTATTATGTATTTGTTTCGCAATTGCACTTTTAAACGATTTTTTGTTGTTATACACAAATGGGTCGATGTCACTAAACTGATTGTTGTATGTCCTTGATATTCTATATATTACAGAATTCCTACCGTAATTTGTTTGATGATTAGGTAAACTAAGAAGGCGTGGGTACCTGGTGTTTGTTTTCGGTGTGAAGTAATTGATGTCTGCTATAAGGTTAGGGCAATCTACACAACCTCTGATAATGTCATAAAGCAAACCCATATCGAGCATGTCTCTCCTATCCTCCAGACTCATCATATTATGCCGCTTACAACTATCACTATAACTAATAGATGTACGTTTGGTTCGGTAATTAAGGTATCTTAGAAACCTCTGCTGTAGTCTTTCAAGTCGAGATTTGTAGGTAATGTAATGAGGGGACCATATATTAGACGCATACTCCAAGACACTACGTACGTAAGTAAAATAAATAATTTTGATGCAAACAGGGTCATTAAATGCTTTACAGACTCTCATTACAAAACCTAAGTTTTTATAAGCTTTGTTTATAATATTATCAATATGATCAGACATTAACATTTTACTATCTAATAAAACTCCTAAGTCTCGAATTAACTGGACTCTTTGTAAAATAATATTGTTCATAGTGTAGGAAGCACTAATAGGAGATGGTTTTCTAGAAAAAGTTATTATCTGGCATTTAGATACGTTTACCGTTATTTTGTTCCTGTGGTAATATTCTACTAGAGAATCAAGAGTGTTTTGCAAAACTTGACAGTCAGACGGGCTTTTAATTTTGATAAAAACTTTTTTGTCATCTGCATATAACAGGTGTTCCACAGGCGATTCAATACATGTGTAAATATCGAATATATATGCATTATAAAATAAAGGCCCTAAGTGTGATCCCTGTGGAACGCCTGATGGCACAAATATACGATTCGACCTGAAACCACCAATTGTGACAATCTGTGATCTATTGGAGAGATATGATTTTATCCACCTCAATAGACAGCCGTGTATGCCTAATGTCTCCAATTTCGCCAACAAGATGACGTGGTCTACCCGGTCGAAGGCTTTTTCGAAATCAGTGTATACTACATCAATCTGTCCACCACCTTCCATGTTACTTAGGACATAGTTGGTAAATTCAGAAAGGTTCGTTATAGTAGATCGGCGCTTAAGAAATCCATGTTGGTTAGTGCTGATGCCTTGCAATACAGTTGGATAAATTTGGTCATATATAATTTTCTCAAAGATTTTACTAAATATGTTTAAAATTGAAATTGGACGGTAGTTTTCAATAGCTGTTTTTGATTTTTGTTTATGTACAGGTATGACATTGGCCTCCTTCCATTTGTCGGGAAATATACCCTCCGATAGAGATCTATTTATTAGGACCGACAATGGGTAACTAATAGCTTTAGCTGTGTTGCGGATATAGTGTGGTGAAATACTATCTGATCCTGCTGATTTTGTGGTGTCTACCTTACCAAGTAACGTGGCAATTGTTTTAGCTGTGACAACGACATTACCGATGGTGTTTACATCTCCTACTACAGTTGGAATATTCAGATTTCTAGTATCGTAGTTTATGTCTGGTTCGACATACACGCTTTTAAAAAAGTTTATAAATCCATTACAAATACCTGTGCCGTCACTGAGTGACTCATTACCAACGGTCATTGTTTTAGGATAATTTGAGCCTTTACGCATTGATTTGATATAACTCCACAATTTTTTCGGATTGCCTTTAATTTGTTCTTGTGCTGATATTAGAAAACTATTGTAATTATCGACTTCCAATTGATTGACTCTGCGCCTCAAATAAGAAAATTCTAGGTAGTCAAGGTCATTTTGAAAACGTTTCCATTTTCTATGTGCCTTCCATTTACGACGTAACAAACGTATAAGGGTTTTACTATACCAGGATGGATATTGCTTAGAAGAATGACTGTACTGTACTTTGGGAATAAATAATTCTATACTTTCACTTAGTTTTTTATAAAAGCAGTCTACTGCACAGTTAACTGAGTCACAGGAAGAAAACAATTTGTACCAGTCTATTTCACTAAGATAGTTGTTTATTTTTTCATAGTCACCTTTGTAGTATAATATTTTTGTGGTAATATTTTCTGTTAGAGGTGTAATAAGTAAGTCATACGGTATGATAGAAAAACACGGATGCGCCTTGTCCTCTTTCAGTATTGGATTAATTAATGTATTTACCTCTAAGGAGAAATTGCTAAATATCAGATCTAGCGTATTCCCGTTCGTATTTCTTATACAATTTCGTTGCTCCATGCCAAGACACGAGAATTCTTCAACTAATTCAATACCTGCCCTTTGAATTTCCGCGGAACCCTTTTTTAAATAAGTTGGCCCATCACTAGCCCATTCTATGCAGGGTAAGTTAAAGTCACCTATAACCATAAAATAATCCTGAATATTCCGTCGGTGCACTTGTGTTACTGTTTCTATAACGTTCTTAATATCATTAACTAATGTCCGATAATTAGGTGGTAAGTAAACAGTAGCAATATTAAGATTAAAGTTTGAGTTAGTGGTCTTAGAAGGTATCGTGACCCACAGTAGTTCAGTAGGTGGAGTTGACCTGTCCACGCGCATCGTCACTCCTAGTTCGCGCCGTGCGAATTAATAATATAAAAGTTTCAAATTCCTTACTTGTTGTTCTTCTTATTTTTTCGCAATTGTATTAAAAAACGTCGTTCGATACACGTGGAAAAGTAAAAAGCACTAGTGCGCAAAATAAAACTTTGCGCACGATTAGCAGCTACAAAAAGTACCACTTTTTGAGCAACTGTATTAAAAATAAATAAATATTGTTATGCGAACGTTTATAAAGATTAAACTTAGAAATTTGATATTAGCTAAGCTTAGCAAATAATCTTAAAAAATTGAGGTTGTGCTAAGTAATTAGTAGAAAATTTTTGTACTAATTATCAGTGGCGGAGCGCCCATACAAGCCGATTCCCACCGGCTTGCCTAAAATTTTTTGCAATATATTAACAAACACGTAAATCATCAAAAAACAGCCCTTTTTATGCTCCGGGTTGTCCAGTGACAATTCTCACGCGCCGCCACTGCTAATTATATTACTGAAAAAAAAGTTTAAATATATTTTTTTTTAAACAGGACGGTCCAGCCCCCGAGCCGACGGCCACCATAACACTGGAGTCCCCCTCCTCCCCCTCCCCCTCCCCCTCCCCCTCCCCCGCGGAGCCCCCCCCCGCCCGACGCGCCGCCAGCCAAGCAGTAGGTAGCCAGCCAGCACCGGACACATCACAATATAACTTGATATAACATGGTGCTTATGGACCTTATGGTGGTTCGATTTCCATACAAAACGTCATTTGAAATTCGCTTATGTAACAAACTTTCATAAATTGACTTTCCATTTACGCGAAATTCTCCCTTTCGTAGAATAAACTTTTACAATGCACTTGCTCTGAATGTGCCCCTTTATGTGGTTCAACATTTCCACGGAAAGTGGTCGATGACGGCACGGCGCTGCAAGCAGGACCTGCACGTGCGGAATGGGTTTCTGGTTTTTGACCGACATGAATTGGGAATTACCTATCCGCACATGTATCATACAAAATTTTACAATGCATCATGCGAGGAAATAAAACAACATGCATAAAAGGTGAAATTTGAATTGTTACGAAATCTCATTATCGCAGAGTATGTGGGAATTTAGGCCTGAAATCCATTCCCGCACGTGCAGGTCCTGCTTGCACCGCCGTGCCGGCATCGACCACTTCCCGTGGAAATGTTGAACCCACGGAATAAAGAATCCATTGGAAGTGGCATTCAACTGACTTTCCTAGAGAACCAGTGTCGCCGCACGCATACAACCGCACTTCAATAAAACACGAACACACAATTGCAATACGCTTTTGATTTGTTAAAATGTACTGTGGCAATAAGTTGTAAAGGGTAGCAAATTTTATATGCAAAAGGTACTTTAACTAGTATAAATTTACGGTCTAATTTAGAGTGTCAAGTAAATATTTCTTACTTCCGTTACCACCTGCGTTGCAAGACTTGCAAGAGACGTGGTGGTTCGGCTACTCGACGCCAGATGGCAGTGTTTTCAAAACTATACGCTTGAAACCAAAAAGTCGCATGTACTGCGAAATGCGTATGATGACACGACTATTTCGCCATAATGGAATAGGGATGTGGGTATGATTTTGCATATCGATATTTTTATGATATTTATACATTAAATATTAAAGCTAATTAGACTTAGGTTACTAATGACTTAGTTACAAATTGTTTCCAATAAAATCTTGTTAATAATATAGTTAGTTAGTAGGTGACATTTATAGTTCATCATCATATCAGCCGAAAGACGTCCACTGCTGGACAAAGGCCTCCCCCAAAGAGTGCCAAAATGACCGGTCTTGCGCCACCCGCATCCAGCGGACTCCCGCGACCTTTACCAGGTCATCAGTCCATCTCGTGGGGGGCCTACCCACGCCGCGGCTTCCACTCAAGAACCTTTTCACCCCAACGGCCATCGGTTCTACGTGCAATGTGCCCCGCCCACTGCCACTAAAGTGGGAATTGAAGCTTCATGAATGAAGCGTTTTCCTTTTGGCGAAACCCAAAAATCTGTTTCAACAAAATGTTCCGAACAGATGGTGTTCAATCGTTGCGGAAACCAATCCTTTCTCCCCGTGGCATCAGTCCTTTTTTCCTTTGCATTTGTTTATTTAGGAAAACTATAAGATTATAATAGTTATTTTATTTTATATGACATAATAGTCAGATATTATATACATAAATAATAAATTTAATCCTTTTCATTTTGAGTTATCGTATTATCGATAATAGTTATAGACCTTAGCCACAGCATTTGAGTAGCGAACCTTCTGGACATTTGACGTGCGTTCCTCGTTCCGAGTAGCGAAATTATGCACAGGATTATGAACTTCATTGTTAGAGAAATAGAATTGATATTTCCTTGACAACAGATGCAAATTGTGTCTGTGAAATTGAAAATTTAATATTTTTATGTACGAATTCTAAAACAATACTTACCGATGATAGGAAATACCTCCATGAGACAAGTTTTTTAATGTGCTGCTATTTGAGCAGCTTCTAACAGAGCAATACGGCATTTTCCTACAATAAACAAATATTTACTCATGTCATACGCCGTGTGCGGTTGCCAGGTGACTGACAATAATCTGTGCAAGAAGTATGCGAATTTACGCTCATGTTCGGCGACACGGGAACGCCCACTCACCACTTCCAATGGATTCTTTATTCCGTGGTTGAACCATATAAAGGGGCGCATTCAGGGCATTGTAAATAACTATTTCGGTATGGGCACTCTTTGGGCGAGGCCTATGTCCAGGAGTGACGACTTTCGGCTAATATGATGATGATGATGAATGTACAACAATTTTTATAAAATTATCACTTGGCAAAGAAAGTTTATTCTAGAAAAGGGGGAATTTCGCGCAAATGGAAAACCAATTTATGAAAGTTTGTTAAAATATCACGCCGTTAGCCAGCGAATGTCAAATGACGTTTTGTATCGAAATCGAACCAACCACGATCACTTCTTATCGCTTGATTATACTAGGGACCGTTAACCTTTTCAACGCCAAAGACGGGTATATCCGCACTACTGCATGCACTGGTTGAACGACAATGACGGATTAATCCGTAGATGAGTACAGTGCGATAACAGCCTACATGCATTGACATAAGGTTTAACTCTGCACTAAATGTGATGTTTAAGTGGCGTGTGGTTGTAATTTTTCTCTTTGACATAGCGTTGAAAAGGTACGGTTAAAGCTAACTTAAGTTTACTCCTACTTGCATTACTTGTATACCTACTTTGCATTTCACGAAGGTTTTGACTAAATTAGACCTTAACGTCGTAATAATAAGAACGTGCCCACTCACTTTCGTGAAATGCAAGTGTATTATTATTAGAGGGCGGAGTACCGGTGGCAAATTTCACACTAAATTTATGGAGTCGCCTAAGTATTCTTATGATTAAATAAATAACGAATAAATGATTAATTTTGCATAATATTTTTTAGGAACTTATAGAAATTATCTTACGAGCATACAAATATAATGTAATATTTTGTTAATATCTATAATACATAATAATATGTTTTCTTATCAAAACATTATCATTACTATTCCTGAAATCGATTTATGAAAATAAATGTTAGGTACTTACTTCCAATTTACGAGTAGGTACCGTACTAAGTACATTAGGTAAATGAATAATTTTATTATTCAAGCCTAAAATAATAATTATAAAAAAACGACTCCATACCTTTTGTGTGAAATTTGCCACCGGTACTCCGCCCTCTAATTATTATTAATACATATTGTACAATAACATGACTTAACCTATCAGTTTTGTGACGAAACGTATGTGATTGACATTGACTGTCCATTTTATGACGACCTTGTAAACATCCTTAAACCGTACATTTAAAATAGAAACGCCCAACTAAGTGAGGTGATTTTGGCGATGTTTCGATCCCTCCTCCCTTAGTGAGATCTTGTGAGATTTGAGGTAACATCCTCCCCACCTCACCTCACGTAATTAATGGATGCCCCCTAACTCCTAACGCAACAAATGTGAGAATTAATAAGTATTATATCCGCAATAATAAATAACCTAATTCACAAATGTTCCTAAATTATCGTATTTCGTATGTGTCGTTTTAAAATAAAGTTTAGTAATTCCCAAAATCTCTATAACTATTACAAAAAAGGCAGACAAAACAGTTCACTCACATTTTTTTGCCAAAATCGCTTCGAGTCTGCATTGTATTCGTGATTTTATGGCAAATCAATATATATTGATTATAAAATTTTGCATTTTATGAAACCGAAACTTTTAGTTAGTACAGGCATTGTAACTTATATAGGAATTAACATTTTGTTAATACTGGTTAGGTAGGTAGGTACTTTAACAATGTAAGGGTTGGTTGTTTCAATTTTAACTTTTTATAATTATGGGAAAAGATACAGTTATCTTTCTCTAAGGTGATAGCTGCCGGCGACATATTTAAAATTAACCAGTCTATTAGTTGTATTGAAAAGTTCACTTCATTTGACCATGACTTAAAAACTAGTACAGATACGGGCAATAAGATACAGCACCATATTGCACAGATCTCCATTAAAGTAATGCCACTTTAACACATATTTCATAAATATATTGAATAAGATGATGTGCCCACTAAATAACTTTATAACCCTGTTCCATAAAACTCTAGTGTTTAGTGCCTTAAATACCAATTTCGCTTGTCAATATAATAATGCTCTATCATAAAGCCAGAAAGACCACGTTACAATGGCACTTCTAGATATAAGATTTTTTGTTAAGATATCTAAGTTAATCTGTCAAAGCAGGATGTTTACTTAATATTTTATTGTATTTGTAAGTTAGTAGGTAGTAAATGAATAATTGAATATGGATATAATTCTGGTTTCATTTTTTACTAGCCATGCCCCCTTTTTCACCCCCGCTATTCAGAAAAGTCGTCGCTGCCCTCAAATGATATAAGAATAATTTATTATTGGACAAGCACATGATTACAGATTATACAGACATTATCCGTGGGGTTCCAAACTAGGCTGAGCCTGTATCTTGGGACCCACTGAGTCGGTTAACAAATCTCTTCAGACACACGTCTCAAGAAGCACGACATGAAAGTAACAAAGTGAAAATTAAACATTTCATATAATATGAGCGCTGCTAACTTATCAATGGGAACACAAATTCATCATTAATAAAAACAAAAATTATGCTGTTTTAGTAGAACAAAGAGAGTTTGTGTATGAGAGTGTGTGAGTGTGCGCGTGTGTAAGTGTGCGTGAGAGGGAGTGTTTACGTGTGTTAAGTGTTTGTTACGAGTGTATGTTGAATTGTTAGATACCTATTGGAAAAAGCAACCTTAGATGCAGGGACGTAAAATCTCTTCCGTATCACTATACGAGAGTTCAGTTGTCCTCATAGGTGTGTAAAACAGAATGTGTAGGTAGCAAGATTATTTTAACCTTGGGCGAAAACACTAGAATCCCTCGTTACACTCAAGATTCTAGTTTAGAATCCCTCGTTCTAGCTCATGTCTGGGAAAATTCGTTTCCACGGTATTCTCTCTACTTAGAGCTCGGTCGCCTAGGGACTGTACAATAAAGCAATACACACAGTCATGACCAGATAATTAAGAACATGATTTTTTTCCCCATACAATTGCGTACAAATATGATTTTTCAAATTTGATGATAATTTATAATGTGTTTGATTAATTTTGATTCTGATTATACGATGTAAACGTGTTTAAACAGTATTTAATATAGTGCAAAAGAGCTTCTGTAAAATTTAGACTTTAAAAAATACAGGCGATCAAATCAACACTTTTTATTTATTCTATACATACAGGGTGGAATTTCATTAACTGTACATAATAAAAGGAGAAAAATTTCAGCCAATTTCATCGGTGAAACGGTGTTTTTTTTTTTTTTTCTAGTCATTAGTTTTTTTTTTACAGAATTTTGAAAATTTTTGTAAAAACTCGGGTAATACACCTAATTCAGACGGTATAACTTTTGATCCAATGGTCCTAAAATGAAAATAAAAAATGCAGAGTATTACCAAGGGACAGGTTAATAATTCTTAATAACAATAGAAAACCAACTAGAAGAGAAAATCCGCAAAAAAAATTATTGTTTTTGAAAAATGGCTACAAAAATTACGAATTTTAAAAGAAAAACACAATTTTCTGAAAAAAACGCAGATTTAGTTACCATTTTTTTGCTTAGTATTAAACCTCACTTAATGCCGATTCTAAAACCGTTTTTAAACTGTCTCAGACTTTGAAAAATACCACGCAAATGGGTACGTAAATCAAACCATAATTTTATTAATTTTAATCCTCTTAAAATCCTTAATGACCGTTTGTTCACAGGTAGTTGAAGAGTGTTATTGGGTTTTAGGTGGATATAACAAATTACGTACTTAGTATTAATCCTCACTTAATGCCGATTCTAAAACCGTTTTTAAACTGTCTCAGACTTTGAAAAATACCACGCTAATGGGTACGTAAATCAAACCATAATTTTATTAATTTTAATCCTCTTAAAATCCTTAATGACCGCTTGTTCCCAGGTAGTTGAAGGGTGTTTTTGGGTTTAGAAAAAAAAAAAAAAACACCGTTTCACCGATGAAATTGGCTGAAAATTTTCTCCTTTTATTATGTACAGTTTATGAAATTCCACCCTGTATAATAAAGCTGTAGAGGATCGAAAGTCTGTACATTGACGATATTGGCAAAAAAATCAGTTGGGGGGTCTTAGAATCGATAACAGAACACACTTTAACAGTTTTTAGAATTTTTGTCTGTTTGTCGGTTTGTCTGTCTGTTTATATGTAACGGCATCACGTGAAAACGAGCGAATGGATTAATATAAGTTCATAAATTGTTCCTAATTACCAGTGATCGGATCTAGGATGCAATTTCCCGGGGTTTAAGTCCGTAATATTAAGATGGATATGACTTACAATCCCGCGACTTTTTTTGTTACCTACCTTTACAAAAAGGTAAATTACTTTTAATTTTAAGTAGTTTACAGTATAAAATTTACAGAAAATGTAAAAACAACAAAAATGTTTACAGTACCTACTGCATAGAACAGAATAACTGAACGTAACTTGTATGTCTTATCTTTTATGTATTTTTATTATTCTTGTATGTTTACCAGGGTATACAAGTAAAAGTAATAATTTTTATTAGTTATTAGTATCACCATTTTGTCAATCTTATCACCAGGGCTCGAACTTTTAGTGCCGATGACGTTGCACTGCACCGCACATAAAATGCCTTCTAATAGTAAGTATATTCGTAAACAATTACCACTTATCATTATCAACCTCTTTTATTAAATGAAATGGCCACTTGAAATGAGCAGTATATAATGTATTGACTGACATTGTCAATCAAATCGAGCCCTGCTTATCACATTCTCAACATATTGACAAATAATAATAATTACAGTTATAAATACCCATTATTAGACAATTCTAGTGTTCTTTAAGTGTGCAAATATTAAGTGACGTATTTTTTAATTTACAATAGCCCATTTCCCAAACTCCCGGGAAATCCGAGACATATCCACGATAACCATAACGTTTGAGGTCGTTCACCCCAAATTGCATCCTAGATCCGATCACTGCTAATTACAGTATGAACTCGTAAAAACTGTCCATTTGACCATCCGTATTTCTTTAAGCACAACTTTTACAGATTTTTACATAATCTAAATTAAATCTTATTTATACACAGATACCTCCATATACTCGGAAATAAAATTGGCCAAACATATGTGTATGCCACTGTATGGGAAAAAAAATCATGTTCTTAATTATCTGGCCTTAACTGTACAGTATATTTGATGGTTTTGGCGTTGAGCGGGTTAAAAAGGAAACAAGTATGTATAATAGTTAATGTTACATTTTATTTCAGTCCATGAAACAATTCCGGGCTTGCAAGCCTACAATAATAATAACATCTAAATAAAATAAAAAAGTCACTTGAACTTTATCATACATTCAACAATGAAATGCTCCGTCACAAATAAGTGATTACTATAGTGGTTATTTGTATAAAAAAATGCGTAGTAGCCTCTAGCCGCACAAAGACCTATTAATAGGTTAGCTGGAAGAAATTCCTCTTAGGGATAAGCTCGTTTGTACATGTGTTATCTGTTCTTGTAATAATTGTTCTGTTGTTGTGTCCTGTTCCATGTACAATAAAGAATTTACATATATACATAAAAGGCGTCCTCATCTTCAATGGAATTCATACCATTCTAAATTGGAACAAAGATGCATTTATTTTGGTTCGCTCCATTTTAAAACAAAACAAACTCAACTCTATACCAGGGAATGCATAACCGAAAAATTCCGGTACCGTTATTTAACAGTATTACTGTCATACTCCGCGCCATTTCGGTAACCGAACCTTTATAGTTCGCTACCGAAAAATAACGGTTACCGTTTTTTTTCGGTACCGTAACTGCGTTAAATAGAATAGAGAATAGAACGAAATGGCAAGAAATCGGGAGGCGAGTGACATCTGCGTCGCGCATCTCGAATCTCGAACTTCGTATATCTCTGTCGCTCGAGTACCATAAACCATAAGTGGGATAGAGACGGAGACATACGAATTTCGTGGTTATAGCTCTGCTCGCTACTCACAACGACCACGACCATTCCGACAAGAACGTATCGACCAAGAAGAAGAGAGAAGAAAAGCGTTTATGTAACCGATAATGCAGCGAGGCGGTCGAAGCCGACCCCCGCTTAAGAGCAATCATTTTCGGTATAATTCGATATTATAAAAATGTAAATAACTAACTAACCCTTTATGCCCCAACGTAAAAATTCCACGTGAAAGACCACTCTTAAGGTCAGCTTTTTATATTTTTTATGGTGCAGATTTTTTTAGTTTTATGCAACAGCAAAGAGACTTGAGGTATGGATTAATTTTAGTCTTGCCCGTTAAAGGGTTAAAAAAGAATACCGGTAACCGATATTTCGGGTTCGGTACCGTTATGTTGGCGCGGCGCGGCTAACCTTTACAATAACCGTATCGTAATGGAATACCGGTATTTATAACCGTCACCGAAATCAGTCTCTGCTCTATATTTATTTTCTTACGAATGATGTATATTTTAGAATCAACAGTAGATATACTTATTGACTTGTAAAAGTGCCCTTATGATCTGCAGAATAAATATTTTGATTTTATTTACACTTTTATAAGGTATAAATCGCCAGTAACTGGCCATCGTTCAATAACTGGCCACCTCATACTAAAAATGAACTCTATCCACCTATAATACACGATGATTTTTAATCCGTGAACAGGAGTGGGAAAATATTAAAATTTAGCCCAAATTAAACTTATTCGGCGAGGTCTGGCGTTATTTCTTCACTGTTTAATTAATTAAAAGTGAAAACATAGTTAAAACAAGTAACCATTGAATACATGGTCATCCTACAGTATAATAAAGTTTAAATACGATACGTCAAGTGCCATCAGTATGGCGGGAAATTTGACGGATCTCAAGGATCTCATAAATTGTCAATTGCTAATAAGTTTGTAAAGAGGTTACAAACTCATTAAAACCGATAAGGTAGTAGAGTGACAAGGATTTTAGGATAAAATTAAACAAAAATTAAAATTATGATTAAAAAAAACAAGTTAGTTTCCACGTAATTACTACTTTAACGTAATACTGAGTTAGAAAAAATGGTTCCTGTTCACGGATTAAAAATCATCGTGTATAATTCAATTTAGTATAACGTGGCCAGTTATTGAAAGGTGGCCAGTAATTAAAACCTTTTAATAAAATGAATTATATTATAGGTGAATAGAGTTCATTTTTAGTATGAGGATGAGGTGACCAGTTACTGGCGATTTACCCTACCTCAACATACTTGCCACGTATTGGTGACGGTGCATTAAGTGCAAACAACAATAAATGCATTAAACCTAAGATTTAAGTTAAAGAGAATAAATAAATATAATAATACAGTAGAATAGTAATGGGGAACTTGCATGGGACTTCAATTTCGAATAAATAGCACTAAATCGATGCGTATATACGTAGAGATATCATAAAAAAGACAATAAAAATAAAAAATAAACTATTGTATAAGTTTTATCTCACGTTGAAATGACGAAAAAATATATATAATTTTTTCGATAAATTAACAACAGTTAGGTACACAGAATATTGAATTAGAAATTATATTTTGTATGACAATTAGACTTAAACGCAAATGTTGTGGAGATAATTGCAAATTAACGACTTACTCCATACTAAACGCGCCAAGAATATACGGTGTGACGTCATAGCATAAGCCCGTTTATTATAGAGCGTTTTCGGGGGGTGCCGGCGCGTACAGATTTAACATATAACATCAGAAAAATTAATCATAAGAAAGTTTTAATGCTGGATTTTACTTTTGATTTTCGTAATAAAATAAAAACATGCAAGTTCCCTATTGATGGAATTATGCGTTACTTTGCGGAATTCCGTGGAAAGTTTTTACAATATACACGGTGTTCCCGGGAATTTCCGTTAACTTCGGCATATTGCAGAGAACATTCACAGAAACAAATTAGCATAATTATTTTTGAAAAAAAAAAGGTTTTTTTTTCCATTTTTGTACAAAATAATTTCATGTAGCATTAATTAACGGTTGTTGTCTTCTTGTACATGGGTCTTGAAATACATGAAACCGAACTCACTATGTAAACCTTCTTGTAGTGTATAGGAACCTTATAAAATTTAAAAAGCTGTTATGGCGTCACATTTAAGAGCCATTTACACCGGTTAAATATGCAAAACTGATTAAATTAAACATTGAGTATCTTGATACCAGTAAGAGTTAAGATACTACTGTCTAAACTATGCCCCCTTGCAATTAACGGTAATTGTCGGGAACACGTTGTATAATAATAATATATTGTTCTAGAAACTCATTACAATAATATGTAATAGCTTGTTGTCTACATACAGAAAGCCTCTAAAATATCAACTTTTAGAGCTACTGAAATATAGATAAGACTTGAACGATATTAATAGTGATCCTAATAATCATTAATTTCTATAATTTCCTTTAAATACTGCTAAAACCGCCGTGAGTCAATGATAGGTGGGCATTTTCGCGAGAAGAGATGTTCCATTTATTATCCACGAAATAAAGCAATATCTTTTCTTGAAGCTCGTTGCCATGGTAGTCTCCTGGGTTACATTATACAATTGCTTTTTAGTGTAACCTAATAAAACATGGATTTTTGTGATATACAGTGTGTCTCTGACGTTGGGGCTTTAAATGCAAATATCTATTATGGTCCTGAAACTAAACCACTTTTGTTCCGCAACTTTGTAAAATAACTATCTTTTCTATAATTTGGTAGTGTTTGAACTTTAACTGTACCATCAATGTATTGCAAACACGGCCTCATTATTTGACATCCATGACACTGACTAGTATGAAAACTAACTAATGGATGATGTACATTGAAAATTTTATTTAATTTGTATGGAATAATGAAAATACAAAAATAACGAATTTTTGAAAAGTTGTAGAACAAAAGTAGTTGCATTTCAGGAGCATAATCGACATTTGAATTTAAAGCCCCAAAGTCAGAGACACGCTGTAGACTACATTTTTATGCACTACGGTAAATCGCCAGTAATTGGCCACCTCATACTAAAAATGGACTCTATTTACCTATTATCGAATTCAATTTAGTATAACGTGGACAGTTATTGAAGGGTGGCCAGTAATTAAAACCTTATACTAAAATGAATTCTGTTAGATAGATGATGAATGGAGTTCATTTTTAGTATGAGGTGGCCAGTTTTTGAACGTTGGCCAGTTACTGGCGATTTACCCTATCACATTATAGCATTTTTTCTATGAAACTGTATAAAAGTTGTCTCCTGGTATACGGGACAGACTGACAACGAAAAAAGTGGATTCATCCAATTGCATGACAAAAAATAGTTACAAAGTAGAACGTTTTTAACTTTGAGCCGTCACTGAAAACGCATCTCTTCGCAAAAATGACCAGGTATTTAATTTGGATTTTCTAAACAAAATGCTATTGACACATATTCATACTCTGTAGTATTGAAATACCAAAGTTATAGCATACCATAACCGGCCCTTTAGTGACTTTTTCCAACAAAATGTACAATTTTACTAAATTAGCAGGTTTATTTGTCTATTATACGTGACAAATCTTGCAAGTACGCATTAACCCTTTTCCAGGCACAGTACGATTTATCGACCACATACGTGCCAATAAAGTTTCAATCTTAGTTCTCCGATTTAAGGTTAAAATTAGATTGCACTTTCTTAAAAAGTGACTCGTCTCCAAATTAATGACCAATACGTAACTATTTTGAATATATATTTTGTTTTTAGCAAAGCCTTCTAGATAGATGCGGCCTGGAAAAGGGTTAAGACAAACTCTAATTTCAAGTTTGATTGATAGTTAAACGGTGCTATATTCTTAACCACAATACTAATATGTAATATACTTTTTTTTTTTGTCTAAATACTCCTCGTCTACTATGCCTGTATTGTGTTCTCATTTTATTTAGAGAGTATAACGACAATGAAATATCCTAATAAATGTTGAGGTGGGAACGAATTATATTTAGTACAGGGAGTGTTACTATACAATAAATAATGATCCTAATATCGGCTGTGATCATCTCCGTAGTTTCCTGAAACAAATAGAAACAGTTTAAAAAACAGTGTGAAATTATGTTAAGTTTTAACACAGGGAATCCTAGCTCGGGACCCAATGACTTGTATCCTGTGTATCATGTTTTTGCCGAATAAATATTTCTATTCTAGGGTAAATCGCCAGTTACTGTCCACCGTTCAATAACTGGCCACCGTTCAATAACTGGCCACCATTCAATAACTGGCCACCTCATACTAAAAATTAACTCTATTAAACTATAGTATAATTTATTTTAGTATAAGGTTTTAATTACTGGCCGTCCTTCAATAACTGGCCATGTTAAATGTTTTTTTTTTGTAAATGTAGTCTTTAGAGTTACCTGTTCAAAGGCTTCTCCTTATAAGTGACGGGCTTCCTGTTCCGCCGCGCGCGTCCCTCGCGCGCGTCGGCACCGTCGCTGTCCGTGCTGTCGCGGCGGTCGCTGTCCTGTTCCTGGCTCAAGTGGTTTCTGTACAAATTAATAGAGATGCAACGGATAGTGGCTTGGCCGGATACCGAATATCCGGCCAAAAGTTACATGTCTAACATGAAGTTAATTCGACCGCGCGCGTACGCGGCGCTGTGTGCAGGTTGCAACTTGTTACTCGCTGTGGGCAGGTTTTGATGGAAACACGGAATAAAGAATCCATTGGAAGTGGTGAGTGGGCGTTCCCGTGTCGCCGAACATGAGCGTAAATTCGCATACTTCTTGCACAGATTATTGTCAGTCACCTGGCAACCGCACACGGCGTATGACATGAGTAAATTATGTGTTTATTGTAGGAAAATGCCGTATTGCTCTGTTCGAAGCTGCTCAAATAGAGCACATTAAAAAACTTGTCTCATGGAGGTATTTCCTATCATCGGTAAGTATTGTTTTAGAATTCCTACATAAAAATATTAAATTTTCAATTTCTCAGACACAATTTGCATCTGTAGTTAAGGAAATATCAATTCTATTTCTCTAACACTGAAGTTCATAATCCTGTGCATAATTTCGCTACTCGGAACTAGGAACGCACGTCAAATGTCCAGAAGGTTCGCTACTCAAATGCTGTGGCTAAGGTCTATAATTATTATCGATAAAACGATAACTCAAAATAAAAAGGATTAAATTTATAATTTATGTATATAATATCTGACTGACGACATAATTCATATAAAATAAAATAACTATTATAATCTTATAGTTTTCCTAAAGAAACAAATGCAAAGGAAAAATGGACTGATGCCACGGGGAGAAAGGATTGGTTTCCGCAACTACTGAACACCATTTGTTCGGAACATTTTGTTGAAACTGATTTTTGGGTTTCGCCAAAAGGAAAACGCTTCATTCATGAAGGTTCAATTCCCACGCAGAATATCGTATGTAGCGTAAGTACGAATAATTTATAATGATTAATTATTGTTTCTCTATTTACATGTTGTATATTAGTACATAGCTAGGCCAAGATATCGAGCGGTGGCGGCAACAGCAGCGGTGCAGTAGGCAACACGTAGAGCGAGAGCAGCGCTCCGCTTTTTCGCTCGCACACATGACGCACTGCTTTCAATTCTTTATATTTGACGACTGGTTTAGCCTACCATACTCGCAAACAGTCGACAGTCTAGATTGCTGGGAAAATAATTCTAAGTAGTTTTTAGGTTGTGCTTGTATAATATTAAACTAATTATACTTTTTGTTTATTAGAAATCTGTGTTTAATTGCAACTACATTTGTAACAAAAATTATTACCTAACTATAAATGTAACAAATGTCGAAACCTATTCCGCTGCAGCGGGTAGTCAGGAAAGGAGATGTTATTTCTCCAAAACTGTTCACCGCTGCACTGGAAGATGTCAAGACTGGACTGGAGAAGACTAGATGTCAGATGAGATCAACGGCGAGTACATCACTCACATTCGGTTTGCGGACGATATAGTAGTCTCGGCTGAGACCATGGAGGACTTAAGAACGATGCTAGATGACCTCAGTAAAGCTTCCGAGCGAGTTGGTCTAAGAATGAACATGGATAAGACGAAGATCATGTCAAATGCCCATGTAGTACCAAATCCCACTCGGCTGGGCAGCGTTCGGGAAGCTACGGCACATATTTTCGTCCAATATTCCGCAGTGTCTCAAGACGAACGTCTTTGACCAGTGTGTGTTGCCAGTGACGACATATGGCAATGAAACGTGGTTGCTTACAATGGGCCTCATAAGAAGGCTCAAAGTCACCCAAAGGGCAATGGAGAGGGCTATGTTGGGAGTTTTTCTGCGTGAATCACGCAAAGAAACTTTCTAATGCGATCACGCAGCGTGATCGCATCAGAAATGAGCTTATCCCATTGCACGTAGAACCGGTGGCCGTTGAGGCGGAAAGGTTCTTGAGTGGTAACCACGTACCGGAAGGCGCGGCGTGGGTAGGCCCCCCATGAGGTGAACTGATGACCTGGTAAAGGTCGCGGGAGTCATTTTAGCACTCTTTGGGGAGGCCTATGTCTAGCAGTGGACGTCTTTCGGCTGATATGATGATGATGATGAACTATAAATGTCACCTACTAACTAACTATATTATTAACAAGATTTTATTGGAAACCATTTGTAACTAAGTCATTAGTAACCTAAGTCTTATTGGCATTAATATTTAATGTATAAATATCATAAAAATATCGATATGCAAAATCATACCCACATCCCTATTCCGTTATGGCGAAATAGTCGTGTCATCATACGCATTTCGCAGTACATGTGACTTTTTGGTTTCAAGCGTATAGTTTTGAAAACACTGCCATCTGGCGTCGAGTAGCCGAACCACCACGTCTCTTGCAAGTCTTGCAACGCAGATAATAACGGACGTAAGAAATATTTACTTGACACTCTAAATTAGACCGTAAAAATATGACGGTTAAAGTACCTTTTGCATATAAAATTTGCTACCCTTAACAACTTATTGCCACAGTACATTTTAACAAATCAAAAGCGTATTGCAATTGTGTGTTCGTGTTTTATTGAAGTGCGGTTGTATGCGTGCGGCGACACTGGTTCTCTAGGAAAATCGGTTGAATGCCACTTCCAATGGATTCTTTATTCCGTGGATGGAAACATGCGCAATTTTTTTTATTGACCCCGATTATAAATTATTTTGTATTTCGTTATTTATTCGCCCTTCAGAAAAGAACAAAAATAGGCAAAAACAAAAAAAAATTGTGGCCGGATAGGCCGGATACCGGATAGTGGCCGGATATCCGTTGCATCTCTACAAATTAATGCCCTTGTTCATAAACATCCATCAATCATTTAGCTAATAAGTTTCTGTCAAAAATTTCATTTTTGGTACAAGCTTTTATTGCCGACTGTACTTTTCTGTATACCGTCATCAACTACTCATTGAGACGATTCTAACGAGCCCAAACTCAACGGGATTACGTCAGTTATGTACTGAATTCCCATGGCCACGTTCTGTCTTCATCATCAGATCAGCTCGATGGTACCATAATATTGAATTGTCATCCAAACTATACCTTTACCCAAAATTTCAGCTCAATTGGTAGAAGATATCTGCTTCAAAATTGAGTTGCAAGATTCCATCCGAACAAACGTAGTTACATACATACCATATAAACTTACATAGTTAGTTATGTACAGTATTATATGACAACTATGGACCTAAGCGCAGTATTTCGCGCGCAAAACAGCAATTTACTTGATTTTCCATACAACGGTTTGCTAGTACAAATAACAGGTGTGACGTCATACCTGTGTGTCCATTAGTATGAAACGTTTATGCCTGCCGCCAGCGAGGTCAATCTTTATCTAAGTTTTTTGGGAATTAATATTCTTTAATTATAGTTGCTCCCATACAAACATTTATTCCTCTCCAAAAACTGGTACGAATAGCATCGTAAAAAAATCTCAGTCATCACCTATTACATGGTATCAACCTATCTCCATACCAAATTTCATCTAAATCGGATCAGCGGTTTCAGCATAATAAGGTGACAGACAGAACCTCTAACAGTCGAGTTGCCCACTCACTCGACACAGGGGGGACAACTGTCACTTGCGTCCGCAGGAAATCATACCACCCGAGTGGTTATGTGGGACTCCCGTATGGGCTAATGAGACCCACGGTGTACCCACTAAAAACCCCCCCACTAGCCGCCTCGCCGCCTCGTGGCGAGGTCACGGGAACGCTTGCGCACACATCCGCGACCCCGCCGGCGGCAAGCGGCTCCTTCGCGGATGCCCGGGGGCCCTCCACGTGAGGCACGCCACGACCACAGACAAGTCCACGGTTACTAAGCCCCCCCGACAGCCCGCAGGCCGCAGGAGCTACCTACCACAACCCTGCACGTGTCCCCTGGGTGGTACTAAAGAGTGACAAACTCAAAGGCCAAATAATGTATGCCATACGATTAAATAAAAAGTGTTACTTTCGCATTTATAATGTACATGTAAGTGCATGTAACATAACACGACGAAACTCTATCACATCTGTCTTGCAGAAAGTTTTCCACTATTTTTTTTTTCTATACCTGCAGCTCTCCTGTGCTTGACTTCCGTGGCCCCTACAGCTCCCCTGTCCGTCCTGACTCCTGTGGCTCCCGTCACGTTTGTTCGAAGTTTGAGGCTCGCCAGAACTCATTTCTCTGGCTTGAGATTCTAGTTCCTCTCTAGAATTCGAAAACAAGAGTTGTGTTTTTGTATGTTTGATACTTTAAATATTAATAAATATTTGCGGACAATCTTACACAACTCGACCTATTCCCAAACTAAGCAAAGCTTGTACTATGGGTACACAACGATATACATACTTATAGCTTATATTTACTATTGGACAATTTAAAAAAAATGCGAGTTTATTTTCTGAATTTTCAAGTTCTGTATCTTTTTGGTTTTTTTTAGGTTAAGTATACATTTATTTTCTAAAGAATCAAAACTAAATATTACAAATAATAACATACAAAGATAAGAAAAGAAAAATAATAAATAAAACTAAAGGTAAAAAATTTGCCCCAGATCGCTGCCAGGCGGCAGTGTGCCCAGAACAGGGACTGATTTCGGTTACGGTTATACCGGTATGAAACCGGTATTCCATTACGGTACCGTTATGTCGTAAAGGTTATGCGCGCCGCGCGAACATAACGGTACCGTAACCGTTTTGAAATAACGGTTAGCGGTACCAGTTTAAAACGATACCGTAACCTTTATAATACCGGTACCGTAACCTTTATAAGAAGCCTTGAGATTCTTGTCGATGGCACCAAATTAGAGCAAGTGTAAAATACTACATTTCTGGGATTCGAGCTGGACAGAGGGCTTAAGTGGGAATCGCACATCACTAAACTAAGTAAAAAGCTGGGGAGTGCCTGCTTTGCCCTGCGACGCTTGGCGAGGATAATGCCCAGAGATGTAGTACGCTCGTGCTATTTCGTCACTGTGCACTCGCTTCTACAATATGGTACAGAGTTGTGGGGCCGCGCCGCCGACTGGGAGCGCGTATTTCGCATGCAAAAAAGAGCCGTACGAGCGATTGCACAGGTAGGCCAAAGAGTCTCTGCAAGACCTTACTTCCAGTCCCTCGGGATACTCACGCTACCTTCCATATATTATATTTCAGGTGGCTACATACGTGCGGTGTCATTTAGACGAATACGCGATACACGGTCGTAACCTGCGTAACGCTAACAAACTTGTTGGTGTTAAACATAGACTAGCGAAGTCTGGCAAACTAACACATGTCATGGGACCAATGGTGTACAACCAATTACCGGCACATATCACAGATGCACCATCACTGGCCAGCTTCAAATCACGACTCAAATTATGGCTTATCGAGCACACTTTTTATAGATTTAGCGACTTTAGTACACAATAGGTCGCACTTTATTTGTGTAATGTGTACAATTATGTATATACAATTCGTTGTCCCTATGCTTTAATTTTATTTTTTGACTTTTATGATTATTTATTATTTTTACAATTATGATTAAAATATTGACATGTAATATGAAATATTATGAATTAATATGATTATGATTATTATGATTATGATCAGTATAAAGGTTATCGAGAAAAGTAAGCGAGCTGGCACTCTACAGAGGAAGCATTGGCTACTAAACATTTAAAGACTAAAAGACAAAGCAGCAGAGCCTTTGCCGGCGGTTTGGCAACAACTCCAGGCCAAAGTCGATCCGTATGTCACAGCCACTTTTTTCCGAAACTATAAGAGCTATACTGTTGAAACTTGGTAAGTAGATGTATTCTGTGAACCGCATTAAGATTTTCACACAAAAATAGAAAAAAAACAATAAATTTTGGGGGCTCCCCATACTTAGAACTGAAACTCAAAAATTTTTTTTTTCATCAAACCCATACGTGTGGGGTATCTATTGATAGATATTCAAAAATGATATTGAGGTTTCTTATATCATTTTTTTTCTTAACTTAATAGTTTGCGCGAGAGACACTTCCAAAGTGGTAAAATGTGTCGTCGCACCCCCCCCCCCCCCCCACCCCCCCCCACCCCCCGTAACTTCTAAAATAAGAGCACTTGGCCGCTTTTTGTTTTTTATTCTACCCAATATACTCACGATACGATGACGCGCGAGTCTGTGGCCCCGTTGGGGCTGGGCGCGTCGAAACGTGGAGGTGCATGACGCTTGCTGGGCGACGCCGCGTCACATACCAGTAGTTTTGGTACCAGCACTTGCAGTACGCGGGAGCATAATGCGTGGGTGCTAGAAAATAGTACATTTCGAGCGATATTTCATACACGAGCGCCGAGATATCTTGCCACGAGCCGTAGGCGAGTGGTAAGACACGGGACGTGTGAAGAATGACATTTCCGCACGTGTATCGAACGACGTTTTTTAATACAGTTGCGAAAAAATAAGAAAAACAACAAAGTAAGAAAAGTATTTAAAAAAAATGTTTTTGAACATTTACTTTTTTTGCAACTGTATAACAATGATGTTACAGAATTAATAATATAAATTCTCTACTTGTTGTTTTTCTTATTTTTTCGCAACTGTATTAAAAAAACGTCGTTCGATACACGTGGAAAAGTACCACTTTTTGAGCAACTGTATTAAAAAATATATTATTATTTATACTAAACGGGATTTCCCATGTTTAATTAACCTTTTAACCGCCATAGTCTGATTTACAAGCTAAGAATATAAAAAAAAATACATTAATGTACAGTCGACTACAAAGATAAGTATGTTTTTTAATGTTACAAAATGATGTATGTATATTTTATTACTATGGTAGTAAAGTCTATGTATACGTATAATTGTAATATCGTATGGATACATCTCTTTGTAGTCGACTGTACAACGCAACGCAAAAAGCAAACTGGAGAGAGGCTTAGAGCATTATAAATTATATTATCTTAAATAGGGTAAATCGCCAGTAACTGGCCACCGTTCATTAACTGGCCACCGTTCATTAACTAGCCACCGTTGATTAACTGGCCACCGTTCATTAACTAGCCACCGTTCATTAACTGGCCACCGTTCATTAACTGGCCACCGTTCATTAACTGGCCACCGTTCATCAACTGGCAACCGTTCATTAACTGGCCACCTCAAACTAAAAATGGACGCTATTTACCTATATTATAGAATTCAATTTCTCTTTGTTCCATATTATAGAGGTCGACCAAGCTTTGTACAGCAACTAAAAGTAAAAGCAAATGTCTTGTCTTACCAGGACCTAAAGAAATTAGCCGAGGACCGAGAGAACTGGCGCATACTCCACCGACAAGAGCCAAGCTCTTAAATGTTGATGAGAATTCAATTTAGTATAACGTGGCCAGTTATTGAAGGGTGGCCAGTAATTAAAACCTTATGCCAAAATGAATTCTATTATAGCCTCGTGGCGCCCACCATACAACACAAAATGACATTGAAATTTGAATCAAACTAATCAAAGAAATAGAGTTGAATTTCTTTTGTTTCAAAGGAAAGACCAAAACAAAACAAATGCAACTCTATTCCAACCCAAAATTGTTTAAATTCCTTTAAGGTGGTTCGATTGCCATACAAAACGTTATTTGACATTCGCAGGCTAACGGCGTGATATTTTAAGAAACTTATGTAACAAACTTTCATATATTGGCTTCTCATTTGCGCCAAATTCCCCCTTTTCTAGAATAAACTTGTATGAACTAGATAAATTTGAGAAATTGGTTTAGGACGTGATATTTTGTGAAAACAATTTTTCTCAAATTAATCAAGTTTATACAAGTTTATTCTAGGATAGGGGGAATTTGGCGCAAATGGGAAGCCAATTGATGAAAGTTTGTTACATAAGTTTCTTAAAATATCACAACGTTAGCCTGCGAATGTCAAATAACGCTTTGTATGGCAATCGAACCACCTTAAGAGAATATGTCCAGTAGGCCCATGGGCGCTAGGAGGATAGGTGAATAGAGTTCATTTTTAGTACGACGTGACCAGTTCCTGGCGATATACCCTATTAAAGATTTAGCTAAGTAAGCAACATAATTATTATGTACTGAAGTTACTTTTATTAAGAAATAAATTGTATTTTTTTATAATACATAAAATAACCAGCCGCAGTCTGATATTGTAATTATTGATTTGCTTTTTTCATATAGTTGAATAGCGATACGCATATCGTCGGGTGCGGGTGACACAACTTCACGGTAGATGTCGCTACGAGCCTCCTTAAGGTTAATTAGAAGAGTGAAGGGATTGAAAGATTCGTTGCCACTGGCGGGACCCACGGTAGCTCAGTTGGATAAGAGCAATGGACGGATTCCAGAGGTCGCGGGTTCAAATCCCGCTCGTGGCGAATAATTTTTCAATTTTCCTTTTGATCGAAACTTGCAATTGTATGTATAAAAACAAAACAAATGGTTTAATTTACGTTACATACATGCTTAAAATGATAGACGACTAATGATTAATAATCACAATAAAACTATTTGGGATCATCCTAATTGCAGCGTGGCGTCAAATTGATGTCATCGGCATGAAAAGTACGCCCCCTGAATTTATAACATAAATCACAACATCCTTGGCCGCGAGCAAATTCACATACGAGGTTTTTACTCGACCGAAATAAACATTAGTTACCTTACGATTATATACTCTTCTACTTTGTAATATTAGTATGAATTTATAAGTGGTAACATAACACTTTAAACTCTCGCGCTTTTTACACACATTTAAATACTGTTTTTTCCGGGTCTAACGCGATATTTATTTACCTTTATTTCTGACGTTTCGACACGGGGAGTATTTAAAGAGGTAACATAAAGAGGTAACATAAAGAGGTAACATAAAGAGGTAACATAAAGAGGTAACATAAAGAGGTAACATAAAGAGGTAACATGTCTCTTTTTGCACCTTGATTTTTTTTGACGGACAATAAAAAATAAGTACCTAGGCGTTACTTGCAAATAATTTTGATTTTAATAGAGCGGTACAACATTACAAATTACAATGAAGAGAAGTACGTATACCACGCACAACGAAGGGTTCCGTGCCTATTAAAAAGGTCGTATCGTCACAAAAATGTTATGGCACTTACGTCCTTTCCCTATAGGGAAGGCAGTTTTTCAGCAATATCTAGAAAATCTTTGAACGGATCTTGTTCAAAATAATTTTCCGTAAAATAATTTAATAAGCACTATTTCCATGATTTTTGTTTTAATTTTTTTTTTTACTTATCGTTTGAAAACTAGAGGAGGGACACAATTTTTGTGACTATTCCCTTAAGCAAAAAAAAATGTTGAGAAACTGTATATTTATTTTGAAAGGCCTAACGATTATCGATATCGACTTACAATGATAATTTTTTGTTACATGTATGGAGAGCAAACATAAAAAAAAACTCTTTTTACTCATTTCATTGCAGAACTATGTAGCGGCTAACAAAATACACCTATCCTCCAAATTTTATTCAAAGACACTTTATAGTCTTCGAGTAAAATGCCTGTGACATACGGACATGACGAAACTATCATACACAAGAAATAATATCAAATTAGGTATCAATAAATCAAATAAACACTTAAAAAACCATTAGGCTTAAGTAAATACCCGTTAGGCGTAAATAAATACCCGTTAGGCGTAAAAAAATACCCGTTAGGTGTAAATAAATACCCGTTAGCGTAAATAAATACCGGTTAGGCGTAAATAAATACCCGTTAGGCGTAAAAAATACCCGTTAGGCGTAAATAAATACCTGTTAGGCGTAAATAAATACCCGTTAGGCGTAAATAAATACCCGTTAGGCGTAAATAAATACCCGTTAGGCGTAAATAAATACCCGTTAGGCGTGTGTTCGCTGGCGGGTGCCCTCGGCGGCGTGGGCGTGGGCGTGGGCGTGGGCGCGGGCGCGGCGGTGCGCTTGCGGCGCCGCACCGTCGGCGTGAACATGCGCGCCGCTTCTGGCTCGGGCGCCAAGACCGGCTAAAAGTACAACTCCTCACTGTTACTTACCAATCAAAATCAAACGTCACAAAAATATAGGTCACATAGTATTTAAGTATATATTTATCGCAAGGCCGCGAAGGTCGCAGGAGTCCGCTGGATGCGGGTGGCGCAGGACCGGCTATTGTGGCACTCTTTCGGGGAGGTGTTGGAGTATGAACACAAAACCCATTGACGCCTGCTATAAAATGAATAACAAAGTATCGCGCCATCCTTCTTACCGTGCGTCTAATATAAGGTTCTCTCTACTCTGTAATCTTCCCGTGTCATTGTGCCTATGTACCATTTAATTACTTTCCTTAATATATCGTTGTATTTAAAGTCTTTGTTCTTGTTATTTCATCAGGTTATTGGCCCAGCCCTACCTGTAAAAGTTAGTTTATTAAAGTAACAAGTAATTCAACGTAAAATCAGACATGGAAATATAGATAACCTCAAAATTCAACTCGCAAGTCACGGTCGCCGGAGTTTCTATTTTTTCAGCTTTTCAGCTTTAAAAAAGTGTTTAAAATGGCATCAAGTAGCCACATGATGGCAATTGAAAAGCTTACTGGCCGCGATAATTGGTCGAGTTGGAGTTTTGCCGTCAAAGCTTACCTTCAACACGAAGAACTTTGGGAATGTGTAGAAAGTGCCGCTACGGACCCCAAGAAGGATTTAAAAGCGAAGTCGAAGCTTATACTTTTAGTGGATTCAATGTTGTACGTTCATATTCAAGAGGCAAAGACGGCAAAAGAGGTATGGGACAATTTGACACAAGCTTTTCAAGATTCTGGTTTACTTCGAAAAGTTGGTTTACTAAAAGACTTGATAAATACAACACTGGAATCAAGTAATAGCGTGGAAGATTATGTAAACAAGTTAATGTCATCAGCACATAAATTAAGAAATATATCATTTCAAGTGGATGATGAGTGGCTCGGGACTCTGATGTTAGCAGGCTTGCCGGACATTTACAAGCCAATGATAATGGGAATAGAAAGTTCTGGTGTAAAAATTAGTGCCGATTTAATAAAAACTAAACTGCTGCAAGAGGTTACAAAGACAGAGACTACCGCTTTTTACACAAACTCAAGGAATAATTATGTGAGAAATCCTAACCAGTCAAAGCCAAAAGGTCCCCGATGCTTTCAGTGTAATAAGTATGGACATTTAAGCAAAAATTGTTGGCACAAGAAGAAGTCTGAGGCTAAAAATAATAATAATTCTGGTTATATAGCAGCTTTTTCAGCCATGCAGTCAAATAATCAAATAAATTGGATTTTGGACTCCGGGGCATCGCAACACATGACATTGCATCGGGAATGGTTGGTAAATGAGACTACTCCACCCGTCAACACCATCCGTATTGCTGACAATAAGGTGTTACATGTTGAAAGCTGTGGAGATGTAACCATTCAGGTACCAAATAAGAATGGCAGCAGTGATGCAATTCAGGTGAGAAATGTTTTGTTTACACCCGAATTATCTACAAATTTGCTCTCAGTGAGTAAGATAATAAAAGCTGGCTGTAAAGTAGATTTTAATGAGAATGGCTGTCTAATAAAAAACCAAGATGGGAGCACTGTGGCTTCTGCCAGTCTCATGAATGACACCTACAGACTTAATGTTTACAGTAGTGAAAATAGAGCGATGACAGCAACTACAGCGACTGATACCTACGTATGGCATCAAAGGATGGGGCATTTGAATTTCAATGATGTTGATAAAATACCTAACTGTGCTACCGGTGTAATATTAGCACAGCCGTCAGAAAGTGGTGTATGTATTTCATGCTTGGAAGGAAAGCAGACAAGGCAGCCTTTTCCAAGCTGTGGCTCCCGGGCAAATGGACTGCTAGAGCTCATTCACACCGATGTATGTGGACCGATACAAACTGCCTCAATCGGAGGATGCAGGTATTTTACAACTTTTATTGATGATTATTCACGCAAGGTATATGTGTATTTTATCAAAAGCAAAGACGAGGTATTTGATAAATTTATGGAATTTAAAAGTCGTGTAGAAAATGAATTGAACAAAAAGATAAAGGTGCTACGCAGTGATAATGGGACTGAATATATAAATAAAAAATTTGATATTTTTTTTAAAAGTAATGGTATATTACACCAGACATCCAACACTTACACACCGGAGCAAAACGGATTGAGCGAGAGAATGAACCGTACGCTCATTGAGCGCGCTAAATGTATGATTTTAAATGCTGGTTTACAGAATGACCTGTGGGCTGAGGCAGTGGCGACAGCAGCATACATTGTAAATCGATCGCCCACTCGTGCACTCTCCTACATCACTCCTGAAGAAGTATGGACCGGAAGCAAACCTGATTTAAGTCACATGAGAATATTTGAATGCAGAGCAATGGTGCACATACCAAAAGAAAAACGACAGAAACTCGATGCCAAATCAAGTGAGTTAATTTTTGTTGGATATTCTGAATGTACTAAGGGGTACCGATTCATGAATACTAAAACTAAAAAGGCAATCATGAGTAGAGATGTAGTATTTCTTGAAGCGAGTATAAAGCGAAATATGGTCCCATCTGCGCCTGCAACACCTGAAACAAAAACAAAAGTAGTGAAACAGAAAGAAAAAAAGGAAATCAAAGGTAAAAATGTAAAGAAAAATGAGATTTTCTTACCTTTAACCGCACAGCCTGAAGTAAGGTCAGAAGATGATGATGATGATAATGATGATGCAGATGAAACTGACCCAGAAGAATCATGCTCTAGTCCTATAATAGACGAGAATCCAGCAGATGAAACATACTTACCTGATAGTGATGAGAGCTTCGATACTCCTCCGTCATATAAAGTTAAACTAAGACCACGCCATGAGAAAAAAACAGAGGCATTAAAACCAACCTCCTATATTTGTATGAATGTTGAGTCTAAACCAAGTTTGCTGAACAGTGACCCACAGAGCCTTGATGAAGCCCTGAAAAGTGATAAGGCGGAAGAGTGGATACTAGCAATGCATGAAGAATACCAATCATTAATTAAAAATAACACTTGGTCCCTAGTAGACATACCGGCTGGTAAGAAAGTAATACCATGTAAATGGGTGTATAAAACAAAGTTGAATGAAAATGGAGATATAACACGCTACAAAGCAAGGCTAGTTATTAAAGGCTATCAGCAAAGAAAAGGGATTGACTATAATGAGATTTATGCACCTGTAGTTCGATATACGTCAATCCGCTATCTGATTGGATTAGCAGCAAAATACGGATTAAAAATACATCAAATGGATGCTGTTTCGGCGTTTTTACAAGGCGACATAGAAGAAGAAATTTTTATGTCTCCGCCGGCTTATTATGAAAATGAAAACAAAGTATGCCGTTTAAACAAAGCCATATATGGGCTTAAACAAGCCAGTAGGCAATGGAATAAAAAGTTAAATAATGTTTTAATGGAAATAGGATTAGTCCGATCCAAAGTTGATCCATGCATCTATTACAGAATATTAGACAAAACTGATATCCTGTTCATTACAGTATATGTGGATGACTTACTGTGTTTTTTCAACAAAGACAGCACAGCAAAAATGATAAAGGAAAAATTGAAAGAAAAGTTTTGTATGAAAGATATGGGTAAAGCAAAACAATGCATTGGTTTCAGAATTACAGAAAACAACCAAAATGCAATATCATTGGACCAATCCATCTATATAGAGAAAATAATAAATCGATTTGGGATGTCAGAGAGTAATATAATATGGACTCCAAGCGAAGCAAATATTCAATTGAAGAAAGCTGAAAGTGAAGAAGAAATTCTGAAAAATATACCTTATCATGAAGCTATAGGGTGTTTATTATATCTGTCTCAAGGAACAAGGCCCGACATATCATATATTGTTAACTCATTGAGTAGATTCAATAGCCAGCCGACTGCTCAACACTGGACTACGTTGAAGAGAGTTTTGAGATATTTAAAGGCCACACTGAATTACAAATTGACATTCTATAGAGATCGAGAAAATGTTACAGGCTATTGTGATGCTGACTGGGCTGGCAACGCTGAAGACCGAAGATCTTGTACTGGATACATATTTATTTTTCAGGGTGGTGCCATAAGTTGGTGTTCGAAACGCCAACCAACCATAGCACTATCAAGTACTGAAGCGGAGTACATGTCATTGTCAGCAGCTGTGCAAGAGGCACTTTGGTTGAAACAATTGCAAGATGAGTTTTGGCCAGAGCTGTCACAATCACCAATCACTATGCACTGTGATAACCAAAGTGCGATTAGCATTTCGGGTAACGAGGCATACCGTGCTAGAAGCAAACACATAGATGTCCGCTACCATTTTTTGAGAGAGAAGATTGCTGCCAATCAAGTTGCGGTGAAGTACACAAAGACTCAAGATATGGTGGCTGATGTATTGACCAAGGCTCTGCATCAACCAAAACATGAAGCTTTTACCAAAGCAATGGGTTTGCGTCCAGAGGAGAATGTTGGAGTATGAACACAAAACCCATTGACGCCTGCTATAAAATGAATAGCAAAGTATCGCGCCATCCTTCTTACCGTGCGTCTAATATAAGGTTCTCTCTACTCTGTAATCTTCCCGTGTCATTGTGCCTATGTACCATTTAATTACTTTCCTTAATATATCGTTGTATTTAAAGTCTTTGTTCTTGTTATTTCATCAGGAGGCCTATGTCCAGCAGTAGATGTCTTTCGGCTGATATGATGATATATTTATCTATATAAGGTGCTAACAAATTAAGGTGGGTACGAATTTGAGCGGCTCAGCCTGAGGCATGCTCGCCCCGCGCGGCGAGCTGCTCGCGAGCAATTTGTTGCACGTAAACATGCGCGGGCGAGGCAGCGTGCGAGCGGCGAGCCGACATTGTGCGTCATTCAAAATGGCGTCGGACACGGTGACAGCCGCGGCTGCGTTTATCATAATTCACCGAATTATTAACACTTTTGAATTGACACGGTTTTATTTTACTTAATTTACTATTAAAATCCAGGGACTGATTTCGGTTACGGTTATACCGGCATGAAACCGGTATTCCGTTACGTTACCGTTATCTCGTAAAGGTCAAGCGGCGCGCGAACATAACGGTACCGTAACCGTTTTGTAATAACGGTTAGCGGTATTAGTTTTAAATGATACCGAAACCTTTATAATACCGGTATTATAAAGGTAACCGAAAAAAACAAGCGAGCTGGCACTCTACAGAGGAAGCATTGGCTACTAAACATTTAAAAACAAAAAGACAAAACTGCAGTGCGGCTGTCGGCGGTTTGGCATCAACGCCAGGCCAAAGTAGATATATCGGTTACCCTTAAAAAGCGGTTACGGTAGCGAAATATAAAGGTTTCGCTACCGAAACCGCTAAATGACAACCGATATGACGTCATACCGTTAAAATAGAATACCGGTATTTTTCGGTTATGCAGTCCCTGACAAAAACACGCACGGCTCAGCAACTTGAACAAATTTGTACGCGACTCGCCCACAGACAAGTATAAACTTGTCATTCTGTCCGCGGCACGCTCGGATACACGTCCAAGTTACGCTCGGCACGCACACCGAGGCAATAGAGCGCGGTCAAAAGAGCGGCTCCGGGCGGCTCGCCGCGCGCCGCGAGCGCACGGCGCGGGAGCGCGTACCAATTTGAGCAAAATAGGTAAGCCGTGCGTACCCGAGGCTGTTCTAATTCGTACGCACCTTTACGTACATTTTAAGAGGTGTTACATTACATCAAAACAATTAACTTTAAATCTAAATTAAGAAAACTTTTTATATGTTATTTTTGTTTTAATATACGGTACAAAATAAATAAATTAAGATTGCGCCCAAACATAATCACCCTGTGCTTAGCTGACAATATGTTTAACACTTTCTGTCAAGTGAACGTCGTCGTTTGTGACATTTATTTGTCTAAGTGAAGTGGCCATTGACTCATGAGTCATGACAGTCAAGAGGTTTCATAAGATAATCAAAGAGGACTGGTGACCAAAGAGCTGGCAGCTTCCTCGCTCAACGCTTAAGCATTGCGATTCAGCGAGGTAATGCTGCCAGCATCTTTGGCACGATGCCGCGGGGGCCTTATTTAGATGTTTTTTAGTTTCTAAGTTTAGTTTTGAGATTTTGTAAATATTTATTTAAGTAGTTTCTTAATTCGTTTTTTATTTAGGTTTTTTTATACTTAGTTTTAATTTAATTTACCATTACTTAGGTATGTCAAGTGTATTTTCAAGAGGACTTAATCACGGATTGTTGACTATCTCATTAACAGGGTGTTTTTACGCAGTAACGTTGTTTCCCTAACTATCTCCAAAAAGTAAAATAAACTTTTAAATGTACATACAACTTCACTTCCAGATCAGTGCGAGTGGAGCGCGCAATTTCAATATTTCGACCAATCACAGAGCAGTATTCATGCAGCGCGCGGCCATCTAGATTTGCTTACACCAATCAGATCACACAAACGCTCATTACTACCTCGGGAGCTGAAAAATACCATTACTCACACGGGAATAATTTAGGCGATTGTCCTTCTATATACAGGCATGGAATAACACCATTTACGTAATACCTGGCCATAAAAAAGGAATTACCGCACGCTATGCGTGCGGAAAACCCCACATCTTGGCCAGATAGAGACGTAAAATTTTGTACTTACCACGGGCGGTAATAAAGAAAGCCTCAGAGCGCATATTTATCGCCCTTGCCTTCGGCTCGGGCGTCAAATACCTGCGATCTGAGACATTCTTTGTTTAACCGCCCTAGGTAAGTAATGTACTATTACGAGCAAGTGTGATGAAAAAGAAATGAGTTTACCTCAGAACTATCAGTATTAGTATTCGGTGTAGTTTCCTCCGTGGTGGAGTCAGGTTCGAGCGCGGCCCGCCGCGGCACGTCCAGTAACCAACTCGGCCCTTCCAATGGATTCTCTACCCTAATTCTATAACAATAAAGTACAATTTATAACTTGTTAAAATATCATTCACTTTTTATCAGTGTCCGCTATAAGTGACAGCGACACATGGTTTAAAATTATGTTTGGGCACTTTTAGAAATTCGTGTAGGTACCCAATTAGCGTGACTTGTTAATAAAAATTTAAATAAATATAAAATAAAATTAACTCAAGTGTCAGTTTTGTGACGAATGTTAAGCGTACAAATGATGTGAAAATTAATTTGTTTCACATTTAAATAAGGTGTATATATGCATATCATTTATAAATTAAACAGAAAAAGTTTTGCCGCCAGAGGCAGCACTACCACTAATAGTAAACCAGTATAGGAATGTAGGGATTCACACACGCATGCACAATTGTTTGTCAAATGAGTGACAAGGATGCTGGCATAGACAATACCGCAAGTGGGACCGAGATACAATGTCAACGCTGCTAGTGTCGCCACCTACGAAGAGCTTTGCGTAATGTTCCCTATTGTCGTCACAAAACTGACACTGAGTTAATTTTTGTTTAACAACTTACGCTTATTGGGTACACGAATTACTGAAAATGCCCATTTGCACGTCTGCTCTTCGACATTATACGAACCAAAACCACATCGTATCTGTTCAAGAAACTGCGTTGATCCTCAGAGGGTAGGAGTAATCACGGGATTAGAGGGAGCAACGAAATGCTGGAATATTATTCCTCCACCGATACATTAACTAATAATAATAACTTAGAAAAGTTGAAAAACCCCACACATTTTCATTTCAAAGTTCAACATCTCCAAACCGGCTAAACCGATTTTGGTGGAACGTTAGAAAGAAAGAAAGAAAGAAAAAAAAACCGCATTCAAATTGGTTCATTTGTTTAGGAGCTACGGTGCCACAGACAGACACACAGATACACAGACACAGAAAAAGGGTGGGGCAACGCGCATGTGGTGCCACCAGTCACAGACATCCATAGGTTACGGTATCTCCAAAATATAAGGCAATACAGTATCTGCAAAATATAAGGCAATACAGTATCTGCAAAATATAAGGCAATACAGTATCTGCAAAATATAAGGCAATACAGTATCTTCAAAATATAAGGCAATACAGTATCTGCAAAATATAAGGCAATACAGTATCTGCAAAATATAAGGCAATACAGTATCTGCAAAATATAAGGCAATACAGTATCTTCAAAATATAAGGCAATACAGTATCTCCAAAATATAAGGCAATACAGTATCTTCAAAATATAAGGCAATACAGTATCTGCAAAATATAAGGCAATACAGTATCTTCAAAATATAAGGCAATACAGTATCTGCAAAATATAAGGCAATACAGTATCTTCAAAATATAAGGCAATACAGTATCTGCAAAATATAAGGCAATACAGTATCTTCAAAATATAAGGCAATACAGTATCTTCAAAATATAAGGCAATACAGTATCTTCAAAATATTAGGCAATACAGTATCTTCAAAATATTAGGCAATACAGTATCTTCAAAATATTAGGCAATACAGTATCTGCAAAATATAAGGCAATACAGTATCTTCAAAATATTAGGCAATACAGTATCTGCAAAATATAAGGCAATACAGTATCTTCAAAATATTAGGCAATACAGTATCTGCAAAATATAAGGCAATACAGTATCTTCAAAATATTAGGCAATACAGTATCTTCAAAATATTAGGCAATACAGTATCTTCAAAATATAAGGCAATACAGTATCTTCAAAATGGTATAAAACTAAGATATTGTTTAGTATGTTGTTTGTATGTTTGTTGGTTTACCTAGGTGGAGTCTGTTCTTCAATTTCTGGCTCCACATCTTCCGTCACTATCTCCAATCTGCGTCTGAAAATCAAACATACAAATAAACTCAAAGAAATACGCGATATCGGAACGTTAAATCGCTTTTGTTTGACGGAATAAAATATACGTTAACGTACAGCGATAAAGTTACAATTGTAACTTATGTTTAACTTAAGGCTAAGAATAAGTTTCTGTCAAAAATTTCATTTTTGGTACAAGCTTTTATTGCCGACTTTACTTTTCTGCATACCATCATCGACTACTCATTGAGACGATTCTAACGAGCCCAAACTCGATGGCGATGTGTCGTTTTATTGCGGAGTTCCTATGGCCACCTTCCAGCTCCAGCATCAGGTCAGCTCCAAGTATCATAATATTGCATTGTCATGCGATAATATGCATGCACAATTTCAGCTCAATTGGATAACGGGAAGTGACTGAAAAATGGATTGCAAATTTTGACGGACAACTTACATACTTACATATTTACATACATACGAACAGTGCAAGTTAATATAAAGCTTGTAACAACATAACATTATGTGTACAGTAATATTTCTAACATATTCTCTTGTAGAACAACACATTATGCTTTTTCTTCTTCTTTGCATTCATATTCCGGTTCACTTATTTTTTAATTGTTTTTAATCGGTCTGTCAAGTTGACAGTGACACTGACACACAGTTTGGCGACGCGTTCACACGATGCAATCTGCCGTGCCACTCTGGCGTCGGATTTGGAATAGTTTTAAGATATATTATGTTTAGCGTAGGTATTTGTTTTGTGTTGCCTTCCAGGAGGTAACTCATGTAAAGGTTCCGACGGAAGACCAGCGCTGGCCTTCTAGGTTAGCACCATGCTGAGTCGGGGCCTTTTCGTGGACCCTGCTGTTTTTACGTTCTGTGTTTTGTTTTTTACACCCATTGTTTTATAAATATTTGCGGACAATCTTACACAAATCAACCTAGTCCCAAACTAAGCAACGCTTGTACTATGGGTACTAAACGACGATATAGATACTTATATAGAGAAATAAATACTTAAATACATAGAAAACATCCATGACTCAGAAACAAATATTCGTGCTCATCACACAAATAAATGCCCTTACCGGGATTCGAACCCAGGACCTCTTGCTTCGTAGGCAGGGTCACTACCAACTAGGCTAAAGCAGTCGTCATTTGTCCACGAATAAATGTTTTCTTTCTTTCTTTCTTTAATGAGCTTTATTTTTGGAAAAAAAATACAGACTGTTGAGTTTGTTTCGGCGTTTTTTTCTTAACAGTGGTTATTTTTTCAGAGACGCTATTAAAACTTTGACTTTTAAAAGTGCCATTGCAGCCTACTTGCTGAGTAAAATTCATAAATTTAATTTAACACTTTCACAAACGAATAATACTTACGATGAGTCGTAATCGTCATCGTCCGTCATGTTCTCCGGTTCTTCTGCCACATCCTCCATGCTTGCTGAAAAACATTAAATACATATCTCTGGGATATAAAATGATGTCACAAACTTCTTGTTAATTCTGATACAAGGTCTCGTATCTAATGTAATGGATAATTTTTTAGGTTTCCGTACTCAAAGAGTAAAACGGGACCCTATTACTAAGACTCCGCTGTCCGTCGGTCCGTCTGTCTGTCACCATCTTGTATCTCACTGATACCGTGATAGTTTCAGCTGAAATTTTCACAGATGATGTATTTCTGTTGCCGCTATAACAACAGATACTAAAAACACAGAATAAAATAGTTTTATATAGAAAATGGTACGGAACCCTTCGTGCGCGAGTCCGACTCGCACTTGGCCGGTTTTTGTAATATTGTCTTCATTTAGTGACATTTAGTTCTGTTAAACTGCAACTTCCAAATAACTATTGTTGTGAGATTTATATATTTTTTTATTGACATCTAGGCATAAGTGCCCTTGTGGCCTATTTGTAAAATAAATGTTTGATTTTGATTTTAGTTTTTTTTTTTTTTTTTTATATTTAATTTATTTCTTACTCAACAAAAATTACGATAAACTAAGGCACTTGTCCCACCGCCGGCGAGTAGCGAGTACTCTCATAGTAATTCTTACTCGCGCGAGTAAAAGCGAGTAAGAATTACTATGAGAGTACTCGCTACTCGCCGGCGGTGGGACAAGTGCCTTAATCTAAATCTTCGCCAAACTGCATAACAGTTTAACAGTAGTAATTATTATCATATTTCTTTTTTCTCTTTTTCTCCTTTTTAAAGGGTAGTTAATTTGAAATGCGGGCCATAGCCAAGCATAAACAATTGCTTATTACGGCGTACTTTGACAAAGCAACCTTTCATTGTTCAAGTAAATTTTGTATATTTGCTCTCTTAGAACAATGATATTGGCGTGACCACGGAATAAAGAATCCATTGGAAGTGGTGAGTGGGCGTTCCCGTGTCGCTGAACATGAGCGTAAATTCGCATACTTCTTGCACAGATTATTGTCAGTCACCTGGCAACCGCACACGGCGTATGACATGAGTAAATTATGTGTTTATTGTAGGAAAATGCCGTATTGCTCTGTTAGAAGCTGCTCAAATATAGCACATTAAAAAACTTGTCTCATGGAGGTATTTCCTATCATCGGTAAGTATTGTTTTAGAATTCCTACATAAAAATATTAAATTTTCAATTTCTCAGACACAATTTGCATCTGTAGTCAAGGAAATATCAATTCTATTTCTCTAACAATGAAGTTCATAATCCTGTGCATAATTTCGCTACTCGGAACGAGGAACGCACGTCAAATGTCCAGAAGGTTCGCTACTCAAATGCTGTGGCTAAGGTCTATAATTATTATCGATAAAACGATAACTCAAAATAAAAAGGATTACATTTATTATTTATGTATATAATATCTGACTGACGACATAACTCATATAAAATAAAATAACTATTATAATCTTATAGTTTTCCTAAAGAAACAAATGCAAAGGAAAAATGGACTGATGCCACGGGGAGAAAGGATTGGTTTCCGCAACGACTGAACACCATTTGTTCGGAACATTTTGTTGAAACTGATTTTTGGGTTTCGCCAAAAGGAAAACGCTTCATTCATGAAGGTTCAATTCCCACGCAGAATATCGTATGTAGCGTAAGTACGAATAATTTATAATGATTAATTATTGTTTCTCTATTTACATGTTGTATATTAGTACATAGCTAGGCCAAGATATCGGGCGGTGGCGGCAACAGCAGCGGTGCAGTAGGCAACACGTAGAGCGAGAGCAGCGCTCCGCTTTTTCGCTCGCACACATGACGCACTGCTTTCAATTCTTTATATTTGACGACTGGTTTAGCCTACCATACTCGCACACAGTCGACAGTCTATATTGCTGGGAAAATAATTCTAAGTAGTTTTTAGGTTGTGCTTGTATAATATTAAACTAATTATACTTTTTGTTTATTAGAAATCTGTGTTTAATTGCAACTACATTTATAACAAAAATTATTACCTAACTATAAATGTAACAAATGTCGAAACCTATTCCGCTGCAGCGGGGAGTCAGGAAAGGAGATGTTATTTCTCCAAAACTGTTCACCGCTGCACTGGAAGATGTCAAGACTGGACTGGAGAAGACTAGATGTCAACATCAACGGCGAGTACATCACTCACATTCGGTTTGCGGACGATATAGTAGTCTCGGCTGAGACCATTGAGGACTTAAGAACGATGCTAGATGACCTCAGTAAAGCTTCCGAGCGAGTTGGTCTAAAATGAACATGGATAAGACGAAGATCATGTCAAATGCCCATGTAGTACCAAATCCGACTCGGCTGGGCAGCGTTCGGGAAGCTACGGCACATATTTTCGTCCAATATTCCGCAGTGTCTCAAGACGAACGTCTTTGACCAGTAGTGTGTGTTGCCAGTGACGACATATGGCACTGAAACGTGGTTGCTTACAATGGGCCTCATAAGAAGGCTCAAAGTCACCCAAAGGGCAATAGAGAGGGCTATGTTGGGAGTTTCTGAGTGAGCTTATCCCATTGCACGTAGAACCAGTGGCCGTTGAGGCGGAAAGGTTCTTGAGTGGTAACCACGTACCGGAAGGCGCGGCGTGGGTAGGCCCCCCATGAGGTGGACTGATGACCTGGTAAAGGTCGCGGGAGTCATTTTGGCACTCTTTGGGGGAGGCCTTTGTCTAGCAGTGGACGTCTTTCGGCTGATATGATGATGATGATGAATTATAAATGTCACCTACTAACTAACTATATTATTAACAAGATTTTATTTGAAACCATTTGTAACTAAGTCATTAGTAACCTAAGTCTTATTAGCATTAATATTTAATGTATAAATATCATAAAAATATCGATATGCAAAATCATACCCACATCCCTATTCCATTATGGCGAAATAGTCGTGTCATCATACGCATTTCGCAGTACATGCGACTTTTTGGTTTCAAGCGAATAGTTTTGAAAACACTGTCATCTGGCGTCGAGTAGCCGAACCACCACGTCTCTTGCAAGTCTTGCAACGCAGATAATAACGGACGTAAGAAATATTTACTTGACACTCTAAATTAGACCGTAAAAATATGACGGTTAAAGTACCTTTTGCATATAAAATTTGCTACCCTTAACAACTTATTGCCACAGTACATTTTAACAAATCAAAAGCGTATTGCAATTGTGTGTTCGTGTTTTATTGAAGTGCGGTTGTATGCGTGCGGCGACACTGGTTCTCTAGGAAAATCGGTTGAATGCCACTTCCAATGGATTCTTTATTCCGTGGGCGTGACAACACTTTTGGATGTCTTCATTGATTGCACATTAACAAAGGGTATACATACGTGTATTGCACGAAAGATCGCAATGGGTCGAAGTGTATCCGAAAGCGCCCTGACCATCATACGATATCATATCATATAATTTATTTGCATTGATCATACATCGTCTTAAAATACACGTGTCAAATATAATATCTTCTAGCTATAGGTATAAATTGTCAATTCATCATCATCATATCAGCCGAAAGACGTCCAACTGCTGGACATAGGCCTCCCCCAAAGAGTTCCAAAGTGACCGGTCCTGCGCCACCCGCATCCAGCGGACTCCCGCGACCTTTACCAGGTCATCAGTCCACCTTGTGGGGGGCCTACCCACGCCGCGCAAGCCGGTACGTGGTCGCCACTCGAGAACCTTTCCGCCCCAACGGCCATCAGTACTACGTGCAACGTGCCCCGCCCACTGCCACTTAAGTTTAGCGATTCGGAGGGCTATATCGGTTACCTTGGTTCTGCTGCGGATAGCCTCATTTCTGATGCGATCACGCAGAGAAACTCCGAACACAGCCCTCTCCCTCTCTCTCGCCTCTCCCTTTGGATGACTTATAAATTGTCAATTAAATTAATATATTCAATTAATATAATACGGCATTAAAGGAGTAGAGTTACAACTTTTGGAGTCGTTTCTGAACAACAGAGAACAGACAGTTGAAGTCTCAATAGACGGTAAAAAATTCAAATCCAAACCAAAAATCGTCCCCGATGTTGGTGTACCGCAGGGATCTGCGCTGCCCTATTCTTGCTGTTTATGAATGATCTTGCTCAGACAGATATAGATGGTAAATTTATAATATATGCTGACGATACCACAATAGTCATTAAAGGTGAAACCATACATATTGTCATGGAAAAAATCAACAAGATTATGGCAACCGTAAAATCATGGTTTAATAATAATGGGCTTACTCTGAATTCGAACAAGACGAACGTTGTATTTTTCAACGCGAAGACTAATATTAAGGATGTACTAAAAATAGAACTAACTGACCGTTGTTGCTTATACAGTTCAAACGAAGCGAAAATGTTGGGTTTCAATATAGATTCCTCCATGACGTGGAAAACGCATATAGACTATGTATGCGAAAAAATGGCAACTGGTGTCTACGCTCTAAAGCAACTACGTCCGCTTATTTCCCAGGATTGTCTCATCAAATCCTATTATGCATATGTACACTCCATTATGTCATATGGCATAATATTATGGGGAAACTCGTCAGACCATGAGAGAGTACTGAAAATGCAGAAACGGGCTATAAGAGTCATAATGAAAGCCGGATATAAAGATACATGCCGAGGATTCTTTAAGTCACTTAAAATAATGACTTCAGTAGCATTATATATATTCGAAACTATCTTGTATGTTCGTAGAAATATCCATGATTTCCGCAAGAAAGGACCCTTGAAGTATCCAAGTCGTTGTCCAAACGACCTTTGTTTAAGTCCCCACAAACTTTCTATGTCGAATAAAAGGCCGGGAGTCATTGGCAGAAAATTATATAATCATCTACCGAACTGCATCAAACTAGAACAAAGACTCACAGTGTTCAGTGCTCGAGTGAAAGACTTACTAATAAACAAGACTTTATATAGTTTAAACGAATTTTTTAATATGAAATTGTAAACAATATTTAAATATTTAAAAATATGACAAATTTTACAATTGTATTTCTTGATTTAAATTTGATACTGTTATAGTATACATTTTTGTTTTGACTAGTCACACTTGCTGTAATATAATTGTTGTTGTATAACTTGCATAACAATGTATACCTTGAGTGATGAATAAAATATTATCTATCTATCTATCTATCTATTCATTGCCAGAGTTAAATAATTAATTAATTAAGTATTATCTTAAGAACTCACTGTCAAATGGTATGTTGTCCCCGCTGTCATCGGCAGCCGTTTCTAGTTCAGTCTCATTGTTACTCGGAATGTCTCGCATGTCTATCCTCGTCAAAGGAATGTAAACGTCTGGAAAATTAACAACATTTAATATCATTACTGTTAGAGTGAATATCCATATTTGTATGAGGACAAAATCTGTATGGATCACCCTTTATTTAAAAGAACAGAAAAAAATGTTAACTCACTGCTGAAAACGTGTTTTCGAGCTCGACCGATAATTATCATAGTTAGGAATTTATAAAAAAAAAATATTGTTTGCAACTCCAGAAAAAACACGCGTGGAGGTAATTCTGCATTTGAGCAGCTCCACATTGAGTGAGATGACATTCCACTGCACCCTACTTTTTTAGGGTTCCGTACTCAAAGAGTAAAACGGGACCCTATTACTAAGACTCCGCTGTGCGCTGTCCGTCTGTCTGTCTGTCAACAACAGTGATAGTTAGACAGTTGAAATTTTCACAGATGATGTAGGTATTTCTGTTGCCGCTATAACAACAAATTTATACTATAAAACAGAATAAATATTTTTTTTTTATATATATATATTTTTTTTCTTTTACAATCTTACACAAATCGACCTAGTCCCAAACTAAGCAAAGCTTGTACTATGGGTACTAGACGAAGATAAACATACTTATATAGATAAATAAATACGTAAATACATAGAAAACATCCATGACTCAGGAACAAATATTTGTGCTCATCACACAAATAAATGTCCTTACCAGGATTCGAACCCGGGACCTCCGGCTTCGTAGGCAGGGTCATTACCAACTAGGCTACAGCTTGGAGGCTCACATACAACAAACGTGATTTTTTTCCCATTTTTATAGATAATGGTACGGAACCCTTCGTGCGTGAGTCCGACTCGCACTTGGCCGGTTTTTGTTTTACAAGTACACATATTCATATCATATTCATCATATTATGGTATTAACATAAAGGTCGATTTAGACGAAGAATATTTACAGCAGCCTAAAAAAGGCACCGTCATATCTTCAGACTGTTTAGACATGTGACTATTTTCTGCCGCCTAATTATCTCCGCCAGTGTCCAGTAAACCGACACTTTAGTCGTTTACACGGTGCCTTTTCAGTAAAAATAAGACGCGGGAGCAGCGAGAGACGCGGGCGGAGGTCACTGGCGCCGAAAAATCGACTCGTGTTCTATTCAGTGCCAGCGCTGGCATGCCGCAAAAAATAGACTCGTGTTCTATTCAGTGCCAGCGCTGGCATGCCGCGAAAAATAGACTCGTGTTCTATTCAGTGCCAGCGCTGGCATGCCGCGAAAGATAGACTCGTGTTCTATTCAGTGCCAGCGCTGGCATGCCGCGAAAAATAGACTCGTGTTATATTCAGTGCCAGCGCTGGCATGCCGCGAAAAATAGACTCGTGTTCTATTCAGTGCCAGCGCTGGCATGCCGCGAAAAATAGACTCGTGTTCTATTCAGTGCCAGCGCTGGCATGCCGCGAAAAATAGACTCGTGTTCTATTCAGTGCCAGCGCTGGCATGCCGCGAAAAATAGACTCGTGTTCTATTCAGTGCCAGCGCTGGCATTCCGCGAAAAAATGGCACCGAAAGTGTGTAAATAGTCTACGTCTAAATCGACCTTAAGAAAACAACATACCTTGTAACATATGCATTGGTAAAGCCCTTACGGTAACATTGCGACTAGAGTTTGGACTTCTGGATATTGGTCCTGAAATAAAGATTTTGTATTGTTAAAAAATAATAAAACTATGCCACTGATGTCTTTATTAATACCACACTGCAATATGCGATGCAATGTAATGTCGGACTGTTGATAGCAACATGGAGTCCAGAGGACTGACTGAGTGTACCATTTATTATGAATAATTTTCTAACATAGTACTTACTTAGCCTAACTTAAACTTGGTGTATTTTTACTAACATATTTTATAGTCTGTATTAAACAAATTGAATTGATTGATGATGATGACTGCCTTTAAAAACTGCTATTATTTCTAATTTTTTTTTTTTAAATTGGCATTAGAATCCTATACAGAGAAATGTTTAACAATAACATTTCTCTATATGTCTCTGTTTGTTATACAATGTGTTCCCGACAATGTCCGTTAATTGTAAGGAGGCATAGTTTAGATCAAAGTATCTTAACTCTTACTGTTATCAAGATATTCAATGTTTAATTTAATCAGTTTTGCAATGCTCTTAACTGTGATGTCATAACATCTTTTTTAATTTTGTAAGGTTACACTACAAGAAGGTTTACAAAGTGAGTTGTTCGATATCACATATTTTTTACATACATATTATATTTCATGTGTTTCAAGACCCTTGTACAATAAGACAATAACCGTTAATGCTACATTAAATAAATTTGTACCAAAATTGAAAAAAAAAATATTTCGTTATTTTTTCAAGAAATAATTATGCTACGAGTATTTGTTTCTGTGAATGTACTCTGCAATATGCCGAAGTTTACGGAAATTCCCGGGAACAGCGTGTATACTAAATGTCAATTTATATCATAATCATCATCACTTAAGAGCCTTGCTCTTGTCGGTGGAGTAACCGCCACTTTTCTCTGTCCATTGCCAGCCTCTTGACTTCCTCATATGACTCGACATCAGCTTTATCTTTTATTTGGCTAAAATATGTTAGCCTAGGCCTTCCTCTGCCTTTCTTGCCTTCATTTTATAATATGTGATAAATAATAACTTAATAACACATACATAGCATAGTATACGCGTCACGTAACTATGTTAATAATAAACTTTCATTTCATTTCATTTCACGAATACGTGACAGGGGGGGGGGAGGTTAAAACTGGGTCATTGTCAGACACAAAAACAAAAATCATTTTTCCGGTGGTCAATAGTTTGGGCTTACGCTCACACATAATATGTTTTTATCGCATAGAATTATAGAAGGGGCAACGCCGTTTATGCGGTTTCAGAGATCAACCAAAAATTAGGCTTTATAGCCCTTAACTTTGGCAATGTCCACCGAAGAGACGCGAACCTAAATCTGACAATGACCCAACTAATATGAAGCACTTTAAAAATGAATTTCCAAATATTTAAACAAAAGCACTCACTAGAAGGATTGATATTGAACGTAGCTCTGCTCAACGACACGACAGGCTGTATAGACTGCCCGCCAATCATCAATGGAGGCACCCGGTGCACCTTCTCTGTAGAGTTACTAATGCTACTCCATCTCGGTGAGAAAGTGTCCAGGCCCTCTCTATTTCTCATGTAGGTCTTGGCGAGCTCAATGGTGCGGGCGACGGCGCTGGAGGCCTGCACGAGGTGCGAGAGCGCCTGCTCGCTGGCGGACTGCAGCGCTGCGTCGAGCTTGCGGGCGTCCGCTGCGCCGCCGCTTTTGAGACGCTGGAATTTACATTTTACAAAGGACCATGGGCAAAAATATTCAACAAGATAAGCTAGACTAAAGAATTGTCTTCTCGACTTGTCATGATTAAGTGTGTGTGTAGTGTGTATGTATGTATGTATGTATATGCGCGTGCATGTGTGATGGGACGAGAACACACTCTCGACTTATCACATATGCATGTGTATGTAGTATGTATATATATGTATACTTGCAGATATAGGTATATTTCTTTTCTTTACTTTAGGCATGAAACTTTATTTTATATAAGATGAGTTTAATAGGTTAAGTTGTATGAAAACTGAGCGCGTCTCGCCATCAAACGTAACAGTTTGGCGCGAATATAAATGTTTATTAAGATGTAATTTTAATATATAGTTAAATAAAAAACTTTGTATAGGGCTTGGCCCTTTCGGCCGCGTACGAAATCGCAAGTTCGTAACCAGAGGGCCTACCGCGAACAGCATTCCAAGTTTTCCCTCTCTGTCGCACTTACGTACGAACGCTCAGGTATGACAGAGAGGGAAAACTTCGAATGCTTTTCGCGGTAGGCCCTCAGTTACGAAAGAAGATTATTATTCTTTATACGAAACTAGTTGCGATCGAAAATTTTTTCTTCCTTGTTGGAAACCTGTTACGATCGCAAAACACTATGTAGGTTAGGTTCGTTAGGTATCTTCAGATGCCCGAAGGGCAAACAGATCAGAAATAGGACAAAATAGGCAAGGCGGGCCCCGTCAAAACAGTCGAAATACCAAAAACAATGTCGCAATTGGTTTCGTACAAAGAATAGAAAATCTTCGATCGCAACTGGTTTCGTACAACGAATAAAAATTCTTCTATCGTAACTATAAGTGGTTACGAACTTTCGGTTTCGTACGCGGCCGAAGGGAGCTTGGCCCCAAAACCGACACAGCTGAGAGTTAGGTCATTAAATATTCTTCATTTCATTTTATTTTATAGGCACCAAGTTGAATTCCATTGCAGAACTGCGATATACATATTTGAAACAGCGTGAATTCTATCAGAAAAGTGGTTTCTCTTCGAGATACTGACCATTAATCAATAGGTGCGTCCACACCAAACGCACGCTCACCCGAGCGCGGCTCGCCCTAGCGTGCGCGCTAAGTGTGGACGGCGATCGGCGCGCCTGAGCCGGTGTGGACGGTTGTTTTGTGTGGCCGCACGCTCACCCGAGCCGAGCCGGTGTGGACGGTTGTTTTGTGTGGCCGCACGCTCACCCGAGCCGAGCCGGTGTGGACGGTTGTTTTGTGTGGCCGCACGCTCACCCGAGCCGAGCCGGTGTGGACGGTTGTTTTGTGTGGCCGCACGCTCACCCGAGCCGAGCCGGTGTGGACGGTTGTTTTGTGTGGCCGCACGCTCACCCGAGCCGAGCCGGTGTGGACGGTTGTTTTGTGTGGCCGCACGCTCACCCGAGCCGAGCCGGTGTGGACGGTTGTTTTGTGTGGCCGCACGCTCACCCGAGCCGAGCCAGTGTGGACGGTTGTTTTGTGTGGCCGCACGCTCACCCGAGCCGAGCCGGTGTGGACGGTTGTTTTGTGTGGCCGCACGCTCACCCGAGCCGAGCCGGTGTGGACGGTTGTTTCGTGTGGCCGCACGCTCACCCGAGCCGAGCCGGTGTGGACGGTTGTTTTGTGTGGCCGCACGCTCACCCGAGCCGATCCGGTGTGGACGGTTGTTTTGTGTGGCCGCACGCTCACCCGAGCCGAGCCGGTGTGGACGGTTGTTTTGTGTGGCCGCACGCTCACCCGAGCCGAGCCGGTGTGGACGGTTGTTTTGTGTGGCCGCACGCTCACCCGAGCCGAGCCGGTGTGGACGGTTGTTTTGTGTGGCCGCACGCTCACCCGAGCCGAGCCGGTGTGGACGGTTGTTTTGTGTGGCCGCACGCTCATCCGAGCCGAGCCGGTGCGGACGGTTGTTTTGTGTGGCCGCACGCTCACCCGAGCCGAGCCGGTGCGGACGGTTGTTTTGTGTGGCCGCACGCTCACCCGAGCCGAGCCGGTGTGGACGGTTGTTTTGTGTGGCCCCACGCTCACCCGAGCCTAGCCGGTGTGGACGGTTGTTTTGTGTGGCCGCACGCTCATCCGAGCCGAGCCGGTGTGGACGGTTGTTTTGTGTGGCCGCACGCTCACCCGAGCCGAGCCGGTGTGGACGGTTGTTTTGTGTGGCCGCACGCTCACCCGAGCCGAGCCGGTGCGGACGGTTGTTTTGTGTTGCTGCACGCTCACCCGAGCCGAGCCGGTGTGGACGGTTGTTTTGTGTGGCCGCACGCTCACCCGAGCCGAGCCGGTGTGGACGGTTGTTTTGTGTGGCCGCACGCTCACCCGAGCCGAGCCGGTGTGGACGGTTGTTTTGTGTGGCCGCACGCTCACCCGAGCCGAGCCGGTGTGGACGGTTGTTTTGTGTGGCCGCACGCTCACCCGAGCCGAGCCGGTGTGGACGGTTGTTTTGTGTGGCCGCACGCTCACCCGAGCCGAGCCGGTGTGGACGGTTGTTTTGTGTGGCCGCACGCTCACCCGAGCCGAGCCGGTGTGGACGGTTGTTTTGTGTGGCCGCACGCTCACCCGAGCCAAGCCGGTGTGGACGGTTGTTTTGTGTGGCCGCACGCTCACCCGAGCCGAGCCGGTGTGGACGGTTGTTTTGTGTGGCCGCACGCTCATCCGAGCCGAGCCGGTGCGGTCGGTTGTTTTGTGTGGCCGCACGCTCACCCGAGCCGAGCCGGTGCGGACGGTTGTTTTGTGTGGCCGCACGCTCACCCGAGCTGAGCCGGTGTGGACGGTTGTTTTGTGTGGCCGCACGCTCACCCGAGCCGAACCGGTGTGGACGGTTGTTTTGTGTGGCCGCACGCTCATCCGAGCCGAGCCGGTGTGGACGGTTGTTTTGTGTGGCCGCACGCTCACCCGAGCCGAGCCGGTGTGGACGGTTGTTTTGTGTGGCCGCACGCTCACCCGAGCCGAGCCGGTGCGGACGGTTGTTTTGTATGGCCGCACGCTCACCCGAGCCGAGCCGGTGTGGACGGTTGTTTTGTGTGGCCGCACGCTCACCCGAGCCGAGCCGGTGCGGACGGTTGTTTTGTGTGGCCGCACGCTCACCCGAGCCGAGCCGGTGTGGACGGTTGTTTTGTGTGGCCCCACGCTCACCCGAGCCGAGCCGGTGTGGACGGCTGTTTTGTGTGGCCGCACGCTCATCCGAGCCGAGCCGGTGTGGACGGTTGTTTTGTGTGGCCGCACGCTCACCCGAGCCGAGCCGGTGTGGACGGTTGTTTTGTGTGGCCGCACGCTCACCCGAGCCGAGCCGGTGCGGACGGTTGTTTTGTGTGGCCGCACGCTCACCCGAGCCGAGCCGGTGTGGACGGTTGTTTTGTGTGGCCCCGCACGCTCACCCGAGCGTTGTCGGCTTTTTAGGCGAAATCAAAGGGGCCGCGGCGCTATGCTACTGGCAATGTACTTATTTATTTATTTGTCGTTTTCAAATGAATAACGTGAAAAATATTTTCGCGGTGTGCGTCCACACTGAACGCACGCTCACCCGAGCGGCTCGCCCGAGCTCAGGCGAGCGTGCGTTTGGTGTGGACGCACCTATTAGGGTACCAAAGTGTGTCAGGTAAAGGCTCCGACGGAAGACCAGCGCTGGCCTTCTAGGTTAGCACCATGCTGAGTCGGGGCCTTTTCGTGGAACCTGTTTTTTTTTTTTTACGTTCTGTGTTTTGTTTTTTAAACCCATTGTTTTGTCCACGAATAAATGTTTTCTTTCTTTCTTTCTTTCTAAAAGAAACACATTTTTGTAGCTAATTATTGGGTTCTATTCATACAATTACTATTTACAGCAAGTTATTATGTCATTATAAATCAATAATTAAGTCATTTTAAATGACCTGGGCGATGACTAAATGGCATGCGGCTGCCTAATAGCTCGTATTCACGCTGACTAAAAATATGAATATCTCAGTTCTGCAATGGAATTCGACTTCGTGCCTATAGAATTCAATTAAGTAATTAGATTTACAGACATATTTAATGGCCCAACTCTCATGTTTGTTGGTTTTGGGGCCATTTTGACGCATGGTCCTTTAAAGAGATGGAAATGTGAAAAGAAATTCGTCTTGTGAATGTAAAGGCCACTAAGTTAAATTGAGATTGGGCTGGAAACCTCTGCTGAATGCATCAAGAAAGATGAACTGAGTACCTACCTTTGGGCATTGGCCAATCATAGGTCAATGACCCACTCATTACATACTGGTTTGTTTTTTACCGTAGCACATCTCTACGTATGGGTGCTTCTTCAGTCATCCATAGTCCTCATGATGGCAGAGTGCAATTTAAGAAATACATTTTAAATTTCTTTGCTGGTTTTTTGTGTTCAAAATTAATTCGGTATTTGACAAAGGCAAATAAGCGTCTTTCTATGAAACGTCAAAAACGCTCCCTGAGTATGGAATTTGTAGGGATTACTATGTTGTGACGTCACATTCAAACAACGTCCTTATTGTTAGTTTTTATGCATTAAAAAATCTTTAAAATAGCAAACATAAACAGAAGCTTGATACTTTCTGAGTATTCGTAATGTTTATCTGTTGCTACTGAAAAAACTATTTATTTACACTGTTGTCAAATACCCAATTACTTTGCTTCACTATCACTACATAGTATAAAACAAAGTCTGTCTGTCCCTATGTATGCTCAGATCGTTTAAACTACGCAACGGATTTTGATGCGGCTTTTTTTAATAGATAGAGTGATTCAAGCCGTGCGAAGCAGGGACGGGTCGCTAGTGATTAATAAATTGAAATCAATAATTTAAACATGTGAGGAGATCTACATAAATCGGCTAAGAAAGTAAAAGGTGTATGTGAAGTCCCCAACCCACACTGACCCAGCATGGAGACTACTGTTCATTTCCTCTTATCCATGAGTGAAGCAGTATATGCTGGAGTGTCCAGCATATACTGGGCACATGGACACATGGGCTGATAATGATGATGAAAAGCAATTAAAATATGTTTTATTTTCAAATTGGACCAATAATATATAGTCACTGGGCGATCGAGCTCTGCTCGGGTGAAAACAGAGAAAATACGGAGAAAACGAATTTTCCCGGACCTGAGGCCTAGCTAGATCGATTTTTCGCCCCGTAAACCCCTACACTCCAAAGTTAGAGCCGTTTTCGAGAATGTGAATGCAAATGTACATACAACTATTGCTGGTTTAATAATATAGGATAGGATAATGCCAGCAAGTGCTTCCTCTACAAATTAGGTAAATAAGACTTCCTTTTGGCTGAGATATGCGTCATACACGTGATCGGGTGCTGTTTGTGGAGTCCGGTCTGTTCATGCTTGCAAGGGCATAGTAACTACCTAAATACTAGTGTTATTTATTATCATTATTTTGATGAGAGACATCATTCTGTTCTTGACACGTTTTATTGTTATTGACCCTGTACATCTCTGACAATATTACATTAATGATCCTTTTTTTCTGTTTTAAAGCTTAGAGACAGTATACATCTCTATAAGAACATTAGAATAATTATTAATTGTATTTGGATGCTCAGAGAATAATAATTATAAGTTTTTTTGAAAGTTGTAAACCTCAGCAATAAAGGCTATTTTTATTTTAATGGATTTAAATTGAATCCATTACTCCCTTTAAATATACTATAAGTGTTGCGGATGCAACCTATTTTGTACCTTTTTTTGTCTATTATTTTTATACTTTTGGAATGTTTTATTTTGTTTTATCAGTTGTCAATATATTGCTGTCGAAAACAGATTGAGTCGGCTTGGTTTTAATATATTTCCTATAAATAATCACTCCAGCTATACAGTCCATCAGAAGTCCTTTATATTTGATCCTTCTCCCGTCTTATAATGAATATGCGAAGTAGAACCAAGCAGCTGGCAACGCCGGCTAAAAGTCGTAAGGCGACACGTTCAGAACCAGGTGCACCCGCTGTGGGTGGGGTCGGTCGGTCCAAAAGTCAGGGCCTCACGAAGACTGATGCCACAGAAACACCCGCAGCTCTCGATATTGTTCGCGCGTGTCCCGCAACTACCACCACCGGCGGCTGCGGCTCCGCTGTTGCAGCCGAACATTTTGACGTTTCTCCTAGTTGCAGGTCGCACGTATCAGGGTCTTCGCGGTCATCAGCTACTATAAAAGCACGGAGGCTTTCTGCGGAGGCCGAGTTGGCCCGCAGAAGTATGGAGCGAGAGCAAGAATTGATGATTCGTGAGCAAGAAATTGAGATTGCTCGACAAAGAAAACTACTTGAGCAGGTAAAACAAGTAGAACAATTAGAAATGGAAGCTGCTCTGGCCGCTCAAGAAGCCGAAGAACGTTCCGCAAAGTCGGCCAGTAATGTTCATTCCCGGACGGCATCTTGGGTTCGCGATATAAACCAGGGTAGCTGCCTACGCATGACGAATGAGCCAACTGTCGAATTGCATCGCAATACAGGAAACGATGGAATTATACTCAAAGCGATTGCTGACACTGCAGCTGCAGCAAAAGCTTTGGCTTCAGGTCGTAGAGCCAACATAGAACTCCCTACATTCTTCGGGAATGGTTCCCAATGGCTACAATTTAAACGTCAATTTAGTAGTACTGAGTCTTCTCATTCCCCCGCAGAGAACGTTGCGCGTTTACAGAACGCGCTTCGCGGACCCGCGCGTGAGGCGGTCGCTTCGCTGCTCCACACGGCAGCTGCCCCCGAGGAGATCATGCACGCACTCGAGCGAACATTTGCGTGCCCGGAAATGGTCGTCTTTGGTGAGGTACAAGTGTTGAAAACGCTGCCGCGGCTTGGCGCCGAGCTTAAGGAGATTGGTATTTTTGCCAACAAGGTACGAAACAGCCTTTCTACTATGAAATTACTCGGTCTACGAGAATATTTACATTCACCTGAGCTATTTCATAGTATTTTGGGCAAATTTAACCCTTTAATGAAGATGAGGTGGTCTGACTATGCGTCAGAAATGTCAAACCCTCTCATGTCAAAGTTAGAACTTTTATCTGATTTTCTAACTCGTGAACACGAGCGTTATATTAAATTCGCATTATCTCCTGAAATAGGTTTTATTGCTACACAACAAAACATCATTGTGCCTGTCAATAAACAATTCAAACGTGAAAATATTCACGCTGTGACACATGACAATATTAAAACAGGTGACAAAACCGAATGCATTTATTGTAAAAAGTGCCATGATATAAAAAACTGTTCCGAATTCACAAGGTTATCAGTTGAAAACAGGTGATGTTGGTTGCGTGAACACAAAATATGCTACAAATGTCTAAAGAGTAAATCACATCAGTGGAAGTTATGTAAAGTGAACCCTTGTGGTGTCGACGGTTGTACTTTCCGACACCATCCACTTTTACACGGCAGGCAGGATACATTTACATCACCGCAAACACACCATACACAGGCGTTCCATAATACAGTGTGTACAGCTGCGCTCAACCATGAGTGTGAAACAGAACTAAACAATATGAACAATACGGGGTGTACGGCACCGCTAAACAAAACTGAGTGTACTGCGTTCAATAATATTGGGTATGCGAATTTGTCTGAAAGGGATGCCAAACACACGCCGTGCTGTTCCAAGACTACACAGGAGTTGTCAAAAGAAAACGTCATGGTTTCTAATACAGGTATTTTAAGTCAACATGTTGGAACGACAACCAAAACACAACCACACAGCGCATTATTAAAAGTGGTACCAGTTATTGTGTCTGGACCAGCTGGCAGTTACGAAACCTTCGCACTCCTAGACGATGGCAGTACAGCGTCGTTAATTGATTCTAAAGTGGCTGCCCGTATCGGGGTGTCAGGGCCAGAGGAGGTTATTACTGTCAATGCTGTAGGTGGCTTACACAAAACTACTAAGATTTCTTATGTGGACTTTTACATACAGGGTAAACACGAATCTGACAGGTTTTTAGTCAATCGTGCCAGGGCCATGCCCTTACTCAGCTTGAGCACGCAAACATTGTCCAAACACACCGCACAGTCTTACGATTATTTGAGTGATTTAACCGATTATTTGACGTACACTGACGCTATGCCAACCGTGCTGATTGGTGCCGAGCACTGGCATCTGTCAATATCTCGTGATATCCGCGCTGGTAGTCGTAATGAGCCGGTAGCTTGTCACACCTGGCTTGGTTGGACATTGTATGGAGTGGCTTCTAGTAAAACGAAACCGGTTGAGTTTGTCAACCACTGTCACCTAGACCGTATTGAGCTTACTGAACATGAACGTTTAGAACTGCTAATAAAGGAGCAGTACAAATTGGACTCACTGGGTATTACCAAACATGAGAAACTTCATAGTAAACTGGATGCTCGAGCTGTTGAGATCTTACACAATACTACCACACGTTTGCCAACTGGTAGGTATGAGGTAGGACTTCCATGGCGGGATAATATTCAGTGCGTTCCCGACAGTTATCCGCAAGCCCTATCTCGCTTCTTAAGTTTAGAAAGACGTATGTTTCGAGAGTCCGCTTTTGCTGAAGCGTACAAAAGGTTTATTGACAATATGATTGCCAAAGGTTATGCTGAAGAATGTGATCCTGTCACTTATTATGGTCATTCTGTCAGTAATAGGAACGGTACCAATGTTATCAACAGTAAACACAATTTAGTGGAATGTCCAAATAAAAATAACACTTCGTCAGGTTACATTCAATATGGTACAGTCAGTCCGAATAAAGTGCAACCAAAATGTCATGACTACATGTCAACCACAGACATGGATAAAATAAACTTAAAAACGACTTCTGAATCTTCTGATACAACTCAAAGTGAAACCAATACCGAAATAAGGTGGTATTTGCCTCATTTTGGGGTGTATCACCCACAAAAGCGTAAACTCCGTGTCGTCCATGATGCAGCCGCAATGAATCAAGGCGTTTCCTTAAATTCGTTGCTTCTTCAAGGACCAGATCTCTTAGAAAACTTATTAGGCATACTTTGGCGTTTTAGAGAGGGCGCTGTCGCAATGACAGCGGATATTAAGGAGATGTTTCCCCAAATACGGATCCGTGATCAAGATAGGGACGCATTACGTTTTTTATGGCGCGACGTTAGGTCAAAGAACACAACTCCCATAAAAGAGTATCGAATGACAGCTGTTGTTTTCGGGGCGTCATCCAGTCCATTTACTGCGCTGTATATCAAAAATAAAAATGCAATGTCACATCAGGATTTGTATCCCAACGCAGCCAATGCAAGCATTCACAGTTCCTATATGGATGATTTTTTGGACAGTCTTGATGAGGTAACTGAAGCTGCGCAGCTGGCATCCGATGTGGTGACTATCCACCGTAACGCCTGTTTTGAAATGTGTAGTTGGATTTCTAACAGCCAGGAAGCGTTGCGTCTTGTTCCAACTGAATTGCACGCTGCACAGCCTACTGAAGTGTCTCTTGGTAGTGAATCAACTAACGTCAGAGCCTTAGGTGTCTCTTGGGATCCTATATCGGATACCATTGGTTTTAGGACTGGTTTAGAAGGGCTCAAGTTACATGGTGTTTTTACTAAGCGTAAAGTTTTGTCCCACCTCATGAAAGTGTACGACCCACTAGGATTGCTTGGCCCTATAGTGGTCAAGGGCCGTATACTCCTTCAGGAGGCATGGAGATCCAACATTGACTGGGACACGGTTTTTCCACCTTCACAGGTATTAAGGTGGAACGAATGGTTTAAAGAACTGTCAGATATATCTAATATTAGAGTTCCACGTTGGTACGCTAAGGTAAACGGCGAGCCTCTGCACAGGGAGCTACACGTTTTTGCGGATGCGAGCGAGCTTGCCTATGCGACTGTCGCTTATTGGCGTTTTTTGTACGCAGACGGTACAGTCAAGCTTGCTCTCATATCCAGTAAAGCAAGAGTATCGCCATTGAAGCCCACTTCAATTCCACGCCTAGAATTGCAGGGTGCTTTAATAGCTTCACGCCTTGCTATGACCATCAAGGAATTTCACAAGAAAAAGCCTATTCGGACGTTTTTTTGGACAGATTCGAGAACTGTCCTTAGCTGGCTAAGAAGTGACGCACGAACGTTCAAGCCCTTTGTGGCCCATCGGATCGGCGAAATAACTGAAAATTCATGCGTTCAAGACTGGAGATGGGTCCCAACTGACTTGAACGTCGCGGACGATGCCACGCGAATCAAACCTCTCCATATCAACCCTAACCACCGATGGTTCACCGGCCCCTCATTTCTTCTGGCTTCTCCGGAAAATTGGCCTGTGGAACCAGCTGGCCAGCCTCCAGTTCATGAAGAGTTTAAGCATACTCCTACACTTGTGGTTGGGCATCTGGTTATCACCGCGGATTTCAGTCGTTTTAGTGACTGGTTGCGCTTACTGCGCGCCACTGCTCGCGTTTTGCAGGCGGCTTCTAAATTTCGCTCACTTTTGGACCGCGTTAGACACATTGATCACACTGATCCTAGCACCGATTTTAGGGTTCGTCAACGTACAAACGCGCCTACGTCCACCGCTCTATTACCCCTGACAGCGGAATTGATGCAAGCCGCAGAAAGGCACGTCCTGCAGAAAGTACAGTCCGAGACATTTGGAGAAGAAATTCTGCGGATTGAACGAGGAGAGTTATTGCCCAAGAGCAGTCGCTTAGCAAAGTTATCACCCAAGATGGGAACGGACAATTTGCTACGTTTGGTCGGCAGAATTGAGGCTGTAGAAGACGTCGGTACCGAAGTCAAATCGCCCATACTGTTAGATGGTCATCACCCAGTCGTGCGCCTTTTGGTTCTCTTTTACCATCGCAAGGCTGGACATGCGAATAATGAGATGGTCGTCAATGAGCTGAGACAGAGATACTGGCTTCTTCCCTTGCGCAGCACCATACGAAGCGTCGCCAGCAAATGTTTGTATTGTCGGATCAGGAAGTCAAAACCGATGAATCCAATGACTGGAAACCTTCCTCCGCAGCGGCTTGCCCACCATCGCCGCCCATTTAATTTCACTGGACTTGATTATTTTGGCCCGATTAACTCCACAATCGGACGCAAACAGGAAAAACGATACGTAGCCCTATTTACCTGCTTGACTTCCAGAGCCGTCCATTTGGAACTTGTGCACTCCCTGACGGCTGATTCAGCGATAATGAGTTTACGTCGATTTATTGCAAGGAGAGGTGCTCCCGAAACAATATTCTCTGACAACGGAACTTGTTTTGTTGGTGGTGACCGAATATTACGGGAGTTTTATCAGACAGATGTCAACGATTTTGCTGCCAGCCGAGGAATCAATTGGAGCTTTATTCCTCCCGCTGCTCCTTTCTTTGGTGGATGCTGGGAACGGCTAGTTCGCACCGTCAAAGTTGCACTGAACGCCACCCTACGCGAAAGGGCACCTAACGCAGAAGTACTCGTGACCCTCCTGATGGAAGCTGAGGCCATTGTCAACTCCCGGCCCCTAAGTCACGTTTCTGTGAGTCAAGATGACCAGGAGACGTTGACACCTTTCCACTTTCTAATTGGCACATCCTCGAATCAAGTCCTACCTGCAACCCTTGACGACCGAGACCTTCTTCGTAGAGCAGACTGGAGGAAGGCCTTGAGGTTAGCCGACCATTTTTGGAACCGTTGGGTGAAAGAGATTCTACCTACAATGCAACCACGACAGACAGGCGAAAACAGGGAACGCGACTTAAACATCGGTGACCTGGTACTCATCGTGGACGAAAATCTTCCAAGAGGAACTTGGCCAAGAGACCGCATCACTGCAACCTTCCCTGGCCGAGATGGCGTAGTCAGGGTGGTGGACGTAGCCACACAGGGAGGCCTTCTTCGTCGGCCCTCCAAAAAGTTGGTCAGGCTAGACGCGTAGGGCTCCTTATTGGCTGGCCCGGCTAGCTTCGTGTGCTTTCGCACACTAGGGGGTGGGATGTTGCGGATGCAACCTATTTTGTACCTTTTTTTGTCTATTATTTTTATACTTTTGGAATGTTTTATTTTGTTTTATCAGTTGTCAATATATTGCTGTCGAAAACAGATTGAGTCGGCTTGGTTTTAATATATTTCCTATAAATAATCACTCCAGCTATACAGTCCATCAGAAGTCCTTTATAATAAGGATTCTTATAAAATGAATACAACAGTGAATATTTTAAGTATAAAAAAGTTTAGGTCAATGATTGGTTGATAGATGCTTCAATTAAACCATTAACTCTGCTATTTGTGGTTAATGTGCTTTAAGTGTGTAATAAAGTGGAAAATGGAAATAGATAAATAACAGTTTCAAAATCACAGAAATGAAAGCTTTGTAGACGTAAAAAAGCTTAGATAAGAGGCACTTTCACGGTCATTGTCCTGTCAAAGTCACAGCTGTTTTCTAAGACATTGAGAAATCGTAAACGACTTACAATCACTTTCAGGCGCAACTCATTAATCTCTTTCATTAGCTCCAATTTCTCATCCTCTCTCTGAGCTGCCGTCATCTTCCAATATTGTACTTTCTGCACCAACTCATCGTTGTTCTCTTTAAGGCTTTTAATCTCATCTTCCTGAGCCGCCATGAAAACAATGTAACGGAAGAAAAAACAGTCGCACGCTACACTTTAACGCAACACAGCGGACGCGACACAATCTTACATAAATTAAGTATCTTTAATTGTTTTTGTTTAAATGTTTTCGTTCTTTCTACAAATCAAACTCAAAACGACGAACATTGGCTAGACTATAGACAATTAGACAATTAAAAACACAGATGACATTAGTTAGAGGAGAATCGAATTGGCCACAGACAAATTCTACGTCTAATCTTTAAGGACGGCTTACACATTGCGGCATGCGACTAACTATGACAGTCCAACTGCATGTATTTATATTCTCTTTGACTGCAAGCATGCAGCTTACATATTACATTAGCTGTGGAAATATTGCCAGGGTTATGAAGTTTACCGAAAATAAATGTTTTTTAGTATTGGAAGATTTAGAATTCTCATTTCACTCAATATTCTTGATAGTAAATGGGGAACTTGCATGGGACTTCAATTTCGAATAAATTGCACTCAATCGATGCGGATATACCTAGACATATCATACAAAATAAAAAAAAACGATTATATTAGTTTTATCTCACGTTAAAATTAATAAAATTTTATTTTTATTTTTTCGAAAAAATTACATAACAGTTACACAGAAAATTAAATAAGAATGGATATTTTGTATGACAAGTATAGACTTAAACGCAAAAAATGACTCACTCCATAAAAAACGCACCGAGAATATATGCTGTGACGTCATACCATAAGCTCTTTTAATATAGAGCGTTTTTGGGGGGTCCCGGTGTGTGCAGATTTCAAATGCATGTAACATCAGAAAAATAAATCTTAAGAAAGTTTTAATGCTACATCACGGGTATCACAAGACGGCCGCGACATACTCTCGAGCTCTCTCGCACTATCCGTCTCTCTCTAATTAGACCACTTGGAAAGAGACGGATAGTGCGAGAGAGCTCGAGAGTATGTCGCGGCCGTCTTGTGATAGCCGTGCAGTTGTTTTAATGCTGGATTATACTTTTGATTTTCGTTATATAATAAAAAGATGCAAAGTTCCCTATTACTAGAATAATATTATTTTGCTATTCCGCTATCGCGATGATGAGATTCACCTATTTGCGTAGTTTTAAGCCTGATATCGGGCTGACAGATCGGTCAAATCAGGCAGTGCTCGTCGACATCACCATCTCCCGATGACGAGAACCTTGTGAAGGCCAAGAAGAGCAAAGCCAGCCTTAACGCCAGTGGTACCTTGACCGGGCTCACTTAGTTGCCATGTGGGATGTTGATTCGATGATGATTAACCCGATAGTCGTTTTAGCGAACGGTCTTATAGCGAAGAGTCTCGACCAACATCTTAAGATACTCTCGTTAGATGGCCGAGTCAAAGATCAGATACAGAACTCCTGAGCACTGCGCGGATAGTCCGGAGGTTCATCTCACTCTCTACCGGTAGCTTAGTTAGACTAGACCTCACCGCGCTGCCAATGCCAGTGGCACACAAGGTTAGGTTTTTATAATTATCATTTATGCATATAACTTTATTGAAAAAAGAAGCTTAATCTTAGATTTTAATACATTATGAATGAAGGAGATAATAAAACAATAACACTACTAAGAGGAATCTTCTAAGAAAACGAGAAAATGTCCTTTCAGTTAACCAACTCGTCGAAATAGTTGCAAACCAATACACTCAAATGGTGGTCATCACAGGTAACTACTTAGCGCTATGACCCTTATTTTATTTCCATGTTCATATTCAACTCATTCCGTGCTTTGGAAGGCACGCTAAGAAGTTGATCCCGGTTGCTGTTCGGGCGGCTTAAGAACCTCTATTAGTCGAGTTGCCCACTCACTTGACAAAGGGGGGACAACTGTCACTCGCGTCCGCAGGAGCTACCTACCACAACCCTGCACGTGTCCCCTGGGTGGTACTAAAGAGTGACAAACTCAAAAGGCCAAAAATAATATATGCCATGCGATTAAATAAATTCAACTCATATACCCTGCGTATCCTATATAACAACATGTTCAGGAGGCTGTTTGGGCTTTCCCGATTCTGCAGCGCCTCTGGGATGTTTGTAGATGACTTTTATGCCATAGTACGCAAGAAGAAGGCATCTGTGGTGATGCAGACGAGGGGGAGCTCAAACAGCATTCTGAAAATGATGGCAGAGAGGTGGGACTTGGATATTCTCCGCCGATACACTTCAACGACCTACATGTCGTACGTCCTAAAAAATAATTAGTTTATGTGGCCATTTAAATATTATAAATAAATAAATAATAAATAAATATTACGGGACAACCTTACACAAATCAACCTAGGCCCACGGTAAGCTCAGTAAGGCTTGTGTTGTGGGTACTAGGCGATGATATATATAATAGATACATACATATAGATACTTATATACATATATGACATCCATAACTCAGGAACAAATATTCGTGATAAACACACAAATAAATGCCCTGACCGGGTTTGTTGGCGAATATACACTCTAGTAGTCTATGCAGTTGTATAAGGGTTTTGTAACTAACAATGTTATGGATCTAAGGAATCTGAAAAGATAATTTATTAATTTTATTTATTTATTATAATGGTGCTCATGGTGTTATAGGTTGAGCAATGTTATTCCGCATTTATTTTTATTTAATAAAATCAACAGCGGCGCTACAACGAAAATTGAAGTTCGTATACCTGCATCCATGTCACTCGAGTATTGTTAGTGCGATAGAGATGGAGTACATACCCACACTTCGAATTTCGAAGTTAGTGGTTAAAAAGATTACGATTTTGGAGTTTGGTTAAACGGCAACACATAAACCGTCAATGTCAATGTGTTCGCCGACGCATGGCGTTTAGTTTAGAGGTTAGCTTAGCTTCATTCAGTTCAGTGTTTATTAGTGAAAAATGTCGTTCCGTGGTAGAGGAGGCGGCGGCGGCGGCGGTGGACGCGGTTTTGGAGGCCGAGGCGGTGGTGGTGGCGGTGGATTCCGAGGCCGCGGGGGCTTCGGAGGAGGTCGCGGCCGTGGCGGCGGCGGTGGCGGTGGCGGGTGGGACATGGGCCCCCCAGAAAGCGTGACACCTCTCGGACACTACGGCTGGACGGTGCAAGATGATCTCGTCTGCAAAGTAGACATCGAAGACGTCCCATACTTCAACGCGCCCATTTTCCTCGAAAACAAGGAGCAAATCGGCAAAATCGACGAAATTTTCGGCAACCTGCGCGACTACTACGTCTCTGTGAAGCTAGGAGAGAATATAAAAGCGAAGAGCTTTAAGGATGGCCAACAGTTCTTTATTGATCCAGCAAAGCTGTTACCATTGAAGAGGTTTCTTCCTCAGCCACCTGGTGCGAAGCGTGGGCGTGGAGGCAGGGGAGGTGGGGGTAGAGGCGGCGGCGGTGGTTTCGGAGGTCGCGGAGGTGGACGAGGCGGCTTTGGTGGCGGCGGCGGTGGCTTTGGCGGCCGTGGCGGAGGTCGAGGCGGCTTCGGAGGCAGAGGAGGCGGCGGTGGCTTTGGAGGCGGCGGCGGCGGTGGATTCGGAGGTGGCGGACGAGGGGGAGGCTTCGGAAGGGGTGGTGGCGGCCGTGGAGGTGGTTTCAGAGGCGGCCAGCGGTAGTGCTCTGTGTATATGGACTTGGACTGTTAGAAGGAGTTGTTGGCCCTCGCTACAAGGGCGGCAGTTACTGTATATTTAGTAATTTTACTCCATTATGTTTGACCTCAAAAATCAAATATGTAATGTTTCAAATGTTGTGATCTTACTACTAATGTTCTCAACCTTCTAACTCTTGACAGTATCATTGTAACACGTTAAGCAGCTACCATTCCCAATATGTGAACTCTTCTTTACTTGTGTAAGTATGTACAGTCAGCATCAAAACTAGCTACATAATTGAAGACGTCAAAAGTACTTATTCCCTTTAAATTAAGACTTGATGGTCTTTGTTTGCGTAGCTACTTTTGATGCTGACTTAGCAGTCAATTCGCCAAATATATTGTAACATTGTTAGTACTATCAGGGTAGGAATGTTTTACTATAAATTTGGCTATTTTGTTTGCCAAGGAGGACATGAAGCATTTACTTTTTGCCACCCATAATTAGTGTTGTGGATAACGCTCATTTTGAGGCTTAAAGACTCGAACCCTAAAGACTCCCGAGGCTTACAGACTCAAGTGACGAAAAGTCAATATTTTGCATTCATATGCGTAAAATAAACCAACACGGTTCTTAAACAGCATCGAGTCTTTAAGCCTCGGGAGCCTTTAAGGCTCGAGTCTACAAGACTCAAAATGAGCGTTATCCACAACACTACCAGTTATGTTTATGATGGTGGGTTTAATCATAAGAAAGACGATAATATAGAATTACTGTAGTGTACGTAGCCTATCTATACAAATAGGTAGTAACTTTTTAGGTTAAGTATATTTTATATCTGTTTGTTTTTGTGGCGAGGGCCAATTTGTGTTATAGTTTTAAGTACCAATATTGTTGAGAATAAAGTTTGTTATTCTTGCAGTTTTTGATTTTTATTCAAAAATGTCCTGTTAATTTAGATGTATTGCATTATAGAAAACTGCCTCAGTTATCAATGCAATTTGAATCAAGCAAATTTCGAATGTAATACATGTACTCTACTGAAGTACTAATCTGTCATCATTTTAACAAATCTTTAAAAACAGATTTCAATGTTTACTGTGGTTACCAAAGTAGCACCCAGTAGGAAAACAGGTTCACTTTAAATACACTGTAAACAGTTAAGTCTGTTCTTTTTAATCCTATGGGATAGAGTCTAACCCATAGGATTAAAAAGGACGGTGGGTTGTGTCTATTAACCCTTTGTATGTCTAAGCACTGATCAGTCCTTTAGCAATGTCAGTGTCAAAGCATCCGAAGGGTTAAAGGGATATACCTCCACCTTACAGAAGACCACAGCTGCAATCACCACTACCTGCTCAGGGATGTGGTGTGGTCACTACAGCTCTGAAGGATTTGCTGTATACCCACTCATTGCAGTTGAATAATACAAAATGCTGCATATTTGACTTAATCTTCTCACTAAAAAGACATCTTTTCTTATCATCATCATATCAGCTCAAAGACGTCCCCTGCTGGACATAGGCCTACCCCAAAGAGTGCCAAAGTGACCGGTCCTGTGCTACCCGCATCCGGCAGACGCCCGCGACCTTTGCCGCGCCTCCCGGTACGTGGTCGCCACTCGAGAACCTTTCCGCCCCAACGGCCATCTGCTCTTATGAAAATGCCCAACTGCCCAATCATCAAAATGACTAAAACACTAATTACAGCAACATTTCAAACAGAGAAATGTGTTTCATTAAAACAAACAATTTATTTGCCCTTACATAAAATAAATAATAGAATCTACAAGTTATTCTATATTCTCCAACTCCGCTTTAGAGCTGGTTGGTAGGTACTCAGGAGACAAAGCCCTTCCTCGATGGTTGAAGATACAGAATGATGGCAAGTTGCACTGGGTATCCCACTTGATGGCATTCAACTCTGCTGCGGCATGTATCTCACGGAGATTGCCAGCTACGTTGAGCACTCCCCACATGACTGCAAATAGGCTTGTGACTGCTTGAACTACAATCTGAAAGAATAAACATTCAGACAATTGGAGACTAAAAAAATCGAAAATGTGGTTAAAGTTACAACACTTACAACCCAATTGTTTTATTTTATTTTTAATAATGAAATACTTACGTCGAGAGGTAAACCCTCAAACTCTTGTGCAGTAATCCTAAGGTATGAGCGATCTGCAATATAATATAAAGTGAACCAACATTTAAAAATAAAAAAAATATAAGGAAAATAACATGAATTTCATCTTACGTTGTGCGGCGGAAAACGCTGAATGGAACAGAGATATGAATCCAACGATGATAATCATTTTATTGAACGACGACATTTTAATACCAGATTGGGACTAGTTTAGCTATAAATATATTCGACTTTTTGGTAAAATATGTAAATAACTTCGTGCAACAATGATTGACTATAATTAATAGACAATCTGATTTGACACTTTCTGTTTTTAAAGATATGAATGCATAGACACGTTAAGGTGCTATTCCTATGTGCAAGTTATGGGTAAATTACCCAAAATTGGATTTTTCTGTACCATTCTGCAATTTTAGGACCTAATGAAGTTTTAAAGTAAAAATCGTAGTGAGAGTGGACGCAAAATACAGTTTTACAAATTAAATAAGTCAAATCGATAAATCGGTAACCTCCAATGAAAACATTGGCAAACATGCAAAGCTATCCATACTACTGATCCTACATCACATCACTAGTTCTGTCACGTCCATGAAAAGCGGTTGAGACAACGCCGCCCGCTACAGGGCGTATTATTTTCATTGTTTATTCTATATTTCCGTTTTTGATAGAATAGTATATAACAAACATGTCCCGAAATCCAAAGCTAGAAGAATTTGAAATAGAAAGGAAGCCCAGATTCCAGGCGCTCCGTAGTGGCAGTGAATTCTTTTCACGTTTCGAGGATAAAAACATTTATTATGACCCTGTTGAAGGAAGATCGCTGAAGGGTTGGGGTAAGTTTAGCTGTATAGCTGTTTACATATAAACTAACTGTAGATTATGTTTGTTTTAGTTGAGCGAAACCATTGATATGATAATAAATATCGCTTAATTAGTCGAAAAACTGTCGAGGGTGTGGCTTAATTTAACTCTCTAACTTTGTGTCAAGTTCCAGCTTTCGTAAACAATTTTTTCCGATGACCCAGTTGGGTCGTCTTTCTTTTGTTCCTAAGCAATTCCGCGCAGAATACATCTGACAGTTATAACTTATTTAAAGTTATAATTTTTTTCTACAGTAAATATATACACAAATTGGTGATTTTGTGTATTATAACATACACTCGGCGTCAAAAGTATTGCACCTTTTCTAAAATTCGTTTCAAGCGATTATTACTGCTAAGATGTCGATATTAGTATTGTTTGAAAGGTAATAAAAGCCCCTAGGCTTTAGCTTTCAAATGATACTAATATTGCCAGGGTACAGTAAGTATCTTAGGAGTAATATTAGCTTGAAACGAATCTTAGGTAAGGTGTGATACTTTTGACGCCGAGTGTAGAAGCACATTTTGTTTGCTGAAATGGTTTTTTAACACATTTTAAATGAGAATTTCCCTACGTATATGTGTGTAGCTTTGTATTTAGGGTTTATCTCTAGAACAATTCATCCAATTTTAAAAATTAGTTTACTTGTCTTATATATGTTTTTGCCTGCATTCTTTGTAATAGAGGGCTTGGGGCTGTTAGAAATGTATAAAGTTTTGTCATTTATTTATTCAGATAGATATATAGATAAACACTTTATTAATATCCACAACATACATGGCATTACCATGATACAGAATTAACGGTTATAATTGTAGTGACAAAAAAATAAAAGAAAAAAGCATGCAACTTAAGACTAGATACTTAATTTAAATTGCACTAAAATGAAGCATGCAACTTGATAATGAAAATAACCATGTGTTGTGGCAGAGAATAGGTGCTGGCTCAGCATAATTTATTCTCTATCTTTTTATTCAATCTTTATTGCACAAAACACCTTAAAACACTGTACCTGTCATATTATAAGTGTGTAAGCGAATTGGTGTAAACTGTAAGCTTGCATTGTATTATTGTGTGAATAAATAAATGAATAAGAAGTGAGGTTCTGGTTTTTAAACAACAACTATAAAACATTTTGCTGGGTTCTGTATCTGAAAATTAAAAAAGCGGCCAAGTGCGAGTCGGACTCGCACATGAAGGGTTCCGTGAAATAAATTGCGGTTTACGATTTATGACGTATTAAAAAAAAACTACTTACTAGATCTCGTTCAAAGCAATTTTCGGTGGAAGTTTACATGGTAATGTACATTATATATTTTTTTTAGTTTTATCATTCTCTTATTTTAGAAAATACAGGGGGGGGGGGACACACATTTTACCACTTTGGAAGTGTCTCTCGCGCAAACTCTTCAGTTTAGAAAAAAATGATATTAGAAACCTCAATATCATTTTTGAAGACCTATCCATAGATACCCCGTATGGGTTTGATGAAAAAAAAATTTTTGAGTTTCAGTTCTGAGTATGGGGACCCCTTATCTTATCTTATCTTATCTAGGTGAGGGCCCTTTCGGATGCACTTCGACCCAGTGGGATCTTTTGTGCATTTGCCCTCTCCTTTATACCTGCTCCCAGACCCCTAAAACTTAATATTTTTTTAGATTTTTGTGTGAAAATCTTAATGTGGTTCACATAATACATCTACTTACCAAATTTCAACAGTATAGCTCTTATAGTTTCGGAAAAAAGTGGCTGTGACATACGGACGGACAGACAGACAGACAGACAGACGGACAGACATGACGAATCTATAAGGGTTCCGTTTTTTGCCATTTGGCTACGGAACCCTAAAAAGGATGCGCCACATGAGTTTGCATCACACAGCCACACCCATCGAAGCCCTCTGACATGCTAGAGTATACATAACGGACGCAAAGTTATGTGGTGTGTACTGTAAGCTTCTAAGTGAATACCTATTAACAGATCCGCCATTTATGGTGTCTACAGGGTGTATAATCTAAATGGGGCAGTGAGGGGAAATCTGAAATGAGGCCAATTTTTTGACAGAATTGACTGGGCTTGATTTCGGGCTGTGTATGAAGCTTTCTACACGACTGCTCAACGAAAAGGAGTGTGATGTTTTTTGAAATCTTTCTTTGTAGTTTTTATTTTTTCTAAAAGCGTCCTTGTGACTGCGAAAAACAAATTTCCGTATATCTTATAGTTTCAATCTTCCACACTTACACACACCCTGTAATTTGAAACAAAAATAAGTTTCCGTCAAAAAATTTAATTTTTGTTACTAGCTTTTATTGCCAACTGTAATTTTCTGCATACCATCATCAACTACTCATTGAGACGATTCTAACGAGCCCAAACTCGATGGGGTTGTGTCGTTTTATTGCGGAGTTCCTATGGCCACCTTCCAGCTCCAGCATCAGATCAGCTCCAAGTCATCATAATATTGCATTGTCGTGCGATATACATATGCATGCAAAATTTCAGCTCAATCGGAAACCGGGAAGTGGGTCAAATTTAACTTGTAAGATTTGATTACAGACAGACAACAGGACAGGTGAAAGTAAATAAAAGCTTGTAAAAAAACGATTTTGATACAAATTCACGTTTTTCGTAATTATTCCTTTACTTTAAATTTTTTAAGACGTGGCCAAATTTCATTATTTTTTTTAAACAATATCTCTTAACCCATGGCTAAATGAATAATGTTTTTTTTTTTTTTTATTTGAAATAAGAGGCATGTAATCCCTGTTAAGTAATAAATAGGTTTAATAAGATTGTACACTTGTAACAGAATCCAATTAGAAGAAACCTCTTAAGCTGATTAATCAGGGCCGGTGGGAGTGGGGTCAACTAAAGGTCAGCTAGCTCTTACATAAGCACTATAAATAACGGACATTGACAGTTATATAGATTTCAGATTTATTTATTTACCATATAAGATTACATTATAAATTACATGTCAATTTACAAGAATCTATTGTAATCGTTAATAAAATAACATTCAATAAAAATAAAATCATGATAACTATATCAGAAATAATAACAATTTAAATATTACTAGCGACCCGCCCCTGCTTCGCACGGGTTTATGTGTATAATACATGCATGTATGGTTTGTATTATACATAAAACTTCCTTTTGGATCACTCTATCTATTAAAAAAACCCGCATCAAAATCCGTTGCGTAGTTTTAAAGATCTACGCATACATACAGACAGACAGACAGCGGGAAGCGACTTTGTTTTATACTATGTATTGATAACCACCCATGCCCTGCAAGTCGATCACTTAACGCATTGTACGCGCGTCAGGTAGATCTAAATGTCAATTTTTGTATGGAAAAATGACAGTTAAATTGTCCTAACCGCGCGTTCGAAACTTTACGTGATTAGGTACCCCTCTTGTCTACCCACGCCGCACCTTCCGGTACGTGGTCGCAATTCAAGAACCTTTCCGCCCCAATGGCCGTTCTATGTGCAATGTTACAACACGTTGCAACACGTTATCTATAATCAATACATAGTATAAAACAAAGTCGCTTCCCGCTGTCTGTCTGTCTGTCTGTCCCTATGTATGCGTAGATCTTTAAAACTACGCAACGGATTTTGATGCGGTTTTTTTAAATAGATAGAGTGATTCAAGAGGAAGGTTTATATGTATAATACAAACCATACATGCATGTATTATACACATAAACCCGTGCGAAGCAGGGGTGGGTCGCTAGTAATCTATATATATATAACATGTTATCTATACTGTAAAGAGGAAAAGTTTGTGAGATTGTAGATTTGTATGTTTTGGGTAAACTCGGAAACCACTTCTCCGATTTCAAAAACTATTTCAGATGCGTTGGATTTTCTGAATGGTTATCCATGCTAACATTATAAATGCAAAAGTGGATCTGACTGTTTGTTACCTCTTCATGCTCAAACTGATATTGATGATACAGATATAGTGTGAGTCCCGGGGAAGGACATACGAAACATTTTTTAATAATGCAGTTACGCCTGCTAACGATATTTATAAACTAGATAGTTTATAAATAGATAGTTTATAAGTATCGTTAGCAGGCGTAACTGCATTATACAAAAAGCGGCCAAGTGCGACTCGGACTCGCACATGAAGGGTTCCGTGAAATAAATTGCGGTTTACGATTTATGACGTATTAAAAAAAAACTACTTACTAGATCTCGTTCAAACCAATTTTCGGTGGAAGTTTGCAATTTGCATGGTAATGTACATCATATATTTTTTTTAGTTTTATCATTCTCTTATTTTAGAAGTTACAGAGGGGGGGGGGGGGGGGACATACATTTTACCACTTTGGAAGTGTCTCTCTCGCAAACTATTCAGTTTAGAAAAAAATGATATTAGAAACCTCAATATCATTTTTGAAGACCTATCCATAGGTACTCCACACGTATGGGATTGATGAAAAAAAAAATTTTGAGTTTCAGTTCTGAGTATGGGGACCCCTAAAACTTAATGTTTTTTTTAGATTTTTGTGTGAAAATCTTAATGCGGTTCACAGAATACATCTACTTACCAAATTTCAACAGTATAGCTCTTATAGTATCGGAAAAAAGTGGCTGTGACATACGGACGGACAGACAGACGGACGGACATGACGAATCTATTTATAAGGGTTCCGTTTTTTGCCATTTGGCTACGGAACCCTAAAAATGAATTTAGTATGGGGTGGCGCATCGTTACTAACGATTTCTCAATATAATTTGAGACGTTGGTGCCGTTTAAGAAGCATATAAGCACAAAGAGAAGATATTTAGAGTATTATAAAACTAATAACTACTTCGGCCAAAGGACTCGTAAATACATGATACCTAAGATTTTTAACCAATTAAGCCTAGCTGTGGAACAAAGTAATAGCAAACAGTTATTTAAACAAAGGCTGAAAACAATACTTTTAGATAAAATTAATTTAGACGTAGATATACGGTAGATATAAAAAACATTATTTCGTAATTGCACCAGTCACACGCTCTAACGACGACGCACTCGGCGGACCATTGGTGGACTTTATGCTGTTGTAATAAGGTTCACAAATGGTCGGCTGAGTGTGTCGTCGATGGTACACTAAGTTTAGTGTTAGTAAATTAAGTAGGTAATTTAGTAAGTAGGTAAACACAACAATGTTTGACTTTTGGAAGGGAGCGCACATTCGCCGACAAACTGTCCTCAGTTTGGCGAAGCAGAAAGGAATGTACTTGCTATTGTTATTTTTTTTGAGAATAAATAAATAATAAATATGTCTTCTAGGTAGATGTCGCCACACGCCTCTCTAAGGCGTTGTAAGAAGGAACTGATTGAAAGATTTAGGGACTGAGACATATTGTTCCGATAGCTCAGTTGGTTAGTAACGACGGGCCATGTATGCCTGTGGTCGCCGGTTCGAATCCGGCTCGGAGACTAATTTTTTAAATTTTTCCTTTAATTTGAAGTTTAGGACATAGGATAGTTTTTATCCCGGAAATCATGGCCTGAGGGGGTGAAAGTTTGTATGGAGCTAGGATATAAACGAGTTCGACGCGGACGGAGTCGCGGGCAGAAGCTAGCAGGCTATAGTTATCCCTCGGGTTTGCCTGCGTCCTTGCAGCCAGTTGTAAACAAACCCGATTGTCCACAGCCAGGCTACTCCTGTTCTACGTGATCTTTTACTCGTGCCTGGCGCTGCTGTTCGCCATCTGCATGACCACCTTCCAGCAGCAGTTCATCAATCCGCGCGTGCCGCGGCTGCAGGTATGTTTGTAAGAATAAGAATAAGAATATTTTATTTGTAGAAAATGGGTGTACATAAAAGAACTTAAAACTTGTTCTGGCGTCTCCATCTTCAGCCTGATTCACAGACATACTAATATATAAATAAATAATAAATAAATATTATGGGACAATCTTACACAAATCAACCTAGGCCCACGGTAAGCTCAGTAAGGCTTGTGTTGTGGGTACTAGGCGATGATATATATAATAGATAAATACATATAGATACTTATATACATATATAACATCCATAACTCAGGAACAAATATTCGTGATAAACACACAAATAAATGCCCTGACCGGGATTCGAACCCCGGACCTCCAGCTTCGTAGGCAGAGTCACTACCCACTGGGCTACGGAGGCCGTTAAAATCTATAGTATCTTACAGCTAAATACCTACTTACTATTAACTTTAAATATTATAGATCACGGGGTCTTACAAAGTTTATTCTGTCACTTAGTTGTCATGGTTACGTCTTCTGGGTCACTTTTTAAATGTGAAGTTTTATCATCATCATCATATCAGCTGAAAGACGTCCCCTGCTGGACATAGGTCTCCCCCAAAGAGTGCCAAAATGACCGGGCCTGTGCCACCCGCATCTAGCGAACTCCCGCGACCTTTACCAGGTCATCAGTCCACCTTGTGGATATTAGTTATAATAAGAGAAATTTCCGAAATCTTCCTCTGTTAAATGCAGAAAATGTTCGCAATATAGGAAACTGGTAAAGGTCGCGGGAGTTCGCTGGATGTGGGTGGCGCAGGCCCGGTCATTTTGGCACTCTTTGGGGGCCGGGGGTTACCCCGGCGGAAAAAGAGGGGTGTTATAAGTTTGACGTGTCTGTGTGTCTGTCTGTGGCATCGTACCTCATAAACGAATGAACCGATTTGAATGCGTATCAAATATGTATCATAAAAACTTAAAACCATAAAATGTATGAAAATGTTTTTATGATACATGTGTAACAAATTTAACCCTGTAACGAGCAAGAATGAAATTTATCCATAATTCAAGTTTCTTGATATTGCATAAAACTAAAAATTCTCCACCATAAAAAAATACAAAAAAATGACCTTAACAGGTGGTCATTTTTGCCTTAAATTTTTTAAGTTGCCCTATAAAGGGTTCGAATGAAATGATACAACTATGTTACAAGAAATGTCAGGACTTTTAGGGTAAAGTCAGGATTTTTATCAGGATAATTAATTTTTCCACATGGCAACCCTAAGTGTGGACAGCACTATTGGCTTGTACACTTGTACAGCATTTGAATTTGTATCGTTCCAGCAAGAGTACAGTGTCATCGGCTCGAGCCCGGGGCTCGGGTTCCGGCCGCTGCCGCCCGACGTGCGGAGCACCCTCATCTGGTACAAGGGCACCGGCTACGACAGCTACAAGTACTGGGAGGACCAGCTCAAGGAGTTCCTGTCAGGTTTGTGGTACTTTCATTCTAACTAGTCATCATCATCATCATCATCATATCAGCCGAAAGACGTCCACTGCTGGACATAGGCCTCCCCCAAAGAGTGCCACAATGACCACTCCTGCGCCACCCGCATCCAGCGGACTCCCGCGAACTTTACCAGGCCATCAGTCCACCTTGTGGGGGGCCTACCCACGCCGCGCCTTCCGGTACGTGGTCGCCACACGAGAACCTTTCCGTCCCAACGGCCATCGGTTCTACGTGCAATGTCACTTAAGTTTAGCAATTCGGATGGCTATATTGTTTACCTTGGTTCTGCTATGGATAGCCTTATTTCTGATGCGATCACGCAGAGAAACTCCCAGCATAGCCCTCTCCATTACCCTTTGGGTGACATTGAGCCTTCTTATGAGGCCCATAGTAAGAGACCACGTTTCCGTGCCATATGTCATCACTGGCAACACACACTGGTTAAAGACTCTCGTCTTGAAACACTTCTTAATTAAGTAAGGTTAATTTACCATCGTCCCTTTCGGGTGTACGCTAGGACGGCATGTATTATATCTTCTATCTACGGTGACAAAGATATGAGCACAAGTGGGAACGAGATACAATGTCAAATCTCCTGTCCCTCAGCGCGTATAGGATTTTTTGTTTATCACCTGTCAAAATATTGTACTAAAACTGACGTCACGGATATAATACGACTATGGTATAGAGATATGAGATGTCGAGGATGTATTAGTCTTCTGATCCTTCTCAATTAAGTCAGGTTAATTTACCTCTATCCCTTTTGGGCATTCGCGAGGATTTGTTAAATCCTCTATCTACGCACCAGTCAAATTGATGATTAAACATGATTGGTGGATTTTAATACCTAGCCACAGTGCTGTCACCTGGCCACTATTTCACCAACTTGACAATTGTCACCTGACAACGACAATTCTCCGTACATTGCTAGTTCCACAAATAACCTAGCGACCACCTTAACTTCTAGAACAAGCAATGTACGGCGAATTGACGACCGCTTTAGCCTAGTCGGTAGTGACAGTAGTGACACTAGTGACCCGAAGCAAGAGGTCCCGGGTTCGAATCCCGGTAAGGGCATTTATTTGTGTGATGAGCACGAATATTTGTTCTCGAGTCATGGATGTTTTCTATGTATTTAAGTATTTATTTATCTGTATAAGTATGTTTATCTTCGTCTAGTACCCATAGTACAGGCATTTATTTGTGTGATGAGCACGAATATTTGTTCTCGAGTCATGGATGTTTTCTATGTATTTAAGTATTTATTTATCTGTATAAGTATGTTTATCTTCGTCTAGTACCCATAGTACAGGCATTTATTTGTGTGATGAGCACGAATATTTGTTCTCGAGTCATGGATGTTTTCTATGTATTTAAGTATTTATTTATCTGTATAAGTATGTTTATCTTCGTCTAGTACCCATAGTACAGGCATTTATTTGTGTGATGAGCACGAATATTTGTTCTCGAGTCATGGATGTTTTCTATGTATTTAAGTATTTATTTATCTGTATAAGTATGTTTATCTTCGTCTAGTACCCATAGTACAGGCATTTATTTGTGTGATGAGCACGAATATTTGTTCTCGAGTCATAGATGTTTTCTATGTATTTAAGTATTTATTTATCTGTATAAGTATGTTTATCGTCATAGTATTTACAGTACAAGCTTTGCTTAGTTTGGGACTTGATCGATTTGTGCGAGATTGTACGCAAAAAATATTTAATTGTATTTTGTAATTGTCAGTGACAGGTGACAATTCTCAACTTGGGCCTGGTGACCATTCTGAAAAACTCAAATTCTCTGCATATTTCTGTCCCAGCCCAAGCTATCGTTAATAGTTCGTTGTGAAACCTGCCCTAGCACGGAAGCCATTACGAAAGTTATCAATAGTTATCATACTTATCAATGTGCGTTAAAAATAGATGCAACCTGTTTTTGTTCAAGTGGTAGTGGCGTTCTATTTTAAACGATGATAGCAATGAGGTTAAAACACTTTTGTTTGATATCGTAATTAAAAAATGCACCACATCTTTCTTTATAAGTGTGTAAGTTTGCATGTAGGGGATAGTCTCCGGAACTATTAATTCGATCTCCAATACAATATTCTTTCACCGGTATAAAGAATGGACTTGGGCTCCAAGCTTTTATTTAACTTGACCTGTTAGTTTGTTAGTGTGGGACAAATATTAGAACTGATTTTTTAACCAGTTAACCTCAACCTCTTAAATTAAGCTGAAATTTTGGGTGTAAGTACTCGTATAGTTTGAATGACAATTCAATATTATGGTACCATCGAGCTGATCTGATGACGGAGACAGAAGATTGCCATGGGAATTCAGTACTTAACCGACATAACCCTGTTGAGTTTGGGCTCTTTAAACTACTCAATAAGTAGATCATGACAGTATACAGAAAAGTACAGTCGGCAATAACCCCCTACTCCCTTTGTCTCTGTGTGTATTTTTAACCCGCGACGCAAAAAGAGGTGTATTATAAGTTTGACGTGTCTGTGTGTCTAAACGAATGGATCGATTTGAATGTGGTTTATTTTATCCGTAAGCTGACGTGATCGAGATGGTTCTTAGCTACGTTTCAACATAATCGGTTCAGCCGTTTGTGAGATATTGAACTTTGAAATGAAAATGTCGGGGGTTTATTTGGTTGTTTAAGTTGTAATTATGTGTAGTGAATAAATGTCTTCTTTCTTTCGTTCAATAAAAGCTGGTATGATTTTTTTTTTAGCAGAAACTTATTGCATTTGTATATGTAGCTCAGTGTCTACCTGTGGCATCAAAGCTCCCAAATTCACTGCCGCGAAGACACACACAATATGTGTTAAATTGTAATGTATGCCTACTCCTTTTGTCTCTGTGTGTTTTTTGTGTAGTAAATAAATGTCTTCTTTCTTTTCTTCTTTCAAATGGATGACCTGATTTAAGGAAAATGTATTTTAATATTTTTTGTCTGTTTCCAGTATACAAGAAGAAGGGTCAAACGGCGGGCGCAGGTCAGAACATTTATCCCTGCGACTGGAAGAAATCCCCTCCGCCTGGCAAGATCTGCGACGTGGACATCCGCGTAGGCTACGCGCCCTGCATAGAGGAGAACCACTTCTCCTTCCACAAGTCCTCGCCGTGCGTCTTCCTTAAACTCAACAAGTAAGTACATCCACGTAGGCTACGCGCCCTGCATAGAGGAGAACCACTTCTCCTTCCACAAGTCCTCGCCGTGCGTCTTCCTTAAACTCAACAAGTAAGTACATCCACGTAGGCTACGCGCCCTGCATAGAGGAGAACCACTTCTCCTTCCACAAGTCCTCGCCGTGCGTCTTCCTTAAACTCAACAAGTAAGTACATCCACGTAGGCTACGCGCCCTGCATAGAGGAGAACCACTTCTCCTTCCACAAGTCCTCGCCGTGCGTCTTCCTTAAACTCAACAAGTAAGTACATCCACGTAGGCTACGCGCCCTGCATAGAGGAGAACCACTTCTCCTTCCACAAGTCCTCGCCGTGCGTCTTCCTTAAACTCAACAAGTAAGTACATCCACGTAGGCTACGCGCCCTGCATAGAGGAGAACCACTTCTCCTTCCACAAGTCCTCGCCGTGCGTCTTCCTTAAACTCAACAAGTAAGTACATCCACGTAGGCTACGCGCCCTGCATAGAGGAGAACCACTTCTCCTTCCACAAGTCCTCGCCGTGCGTCTTCCTTAAACTCAACAAGTAAGTACATCCACGTAGGCTACGCGCCCTGCATAGAGGAGAACCACTTCTCCTTCCACAAGTCCTCGCCGTGCGTCTTCCTTAAACTCAACAAGTAAGTACATCCACGTAGGCTACGCGCCCTGCATAGAGGAGAACCACTTCTCCTTCCACAAGTCCTCGCCGTGCGTCTTCCTTAAACTCAACAAGTAAGTACATCCACGTAGGCTACGCGCCCTGCATAGAGGAGAACCACTTCTCCTTCCACAAGTCCTCGCCGTGCGTCTTCCTTAAACTCAACAAGTAAGTACATCCGCGTAGGCTACGCGCCCTGCATAGAGGAGAACCACTTCTCCTTCCACAAGTCCTCGCCGTGCGTCTTCCTTAAACTCAACAAGTAAGTACATCCACGTAGGCTACGCGCCCTGCATAGAGGAGAACCACTTCTCCTTCCACAAGTCCTCGCCGTGCGTCTTCCTTAAACTCAACAAGTAAGTACATCCACGTAGGCTACGCGCCCTGCATAGAGGAGAACCACTTCTCCTTCCACAAGTCCTCGCCGTGCGTCTTCCTTAAACTCAACAAGTAAGTCACTGGAAGAGACCGCTGAACCTATTGAGATTAAATTTGGTGTGGAGAGAGATTGAATCCCGGGGAAGGACATGTGAAAGTCAAATTTATTCTTCAATTTAGGCATATTATATTCACCTCAGTCCACCTTGTGGGGGGGGGGGGGCTACCCACGCCGCGCCTTCCGGTACGTGGTCGCCACTCGAGAACCTTTCCGCCCCAACGGCCATCGGTCTGGTAAAAGTTGCGGGAGTCCGCTGGATGCGGGTGGCGCAGGACCGGAAATTGTGGCACTCTTTGGGGGAGGCCTATGTCCAGCAGTGGACGTCTTTCGGCTGATATGATGATGATGATCATATGCACCTGATGAATGTCGATAAACTACACCGGTTCGGAAAGAAAACCTCTGCCTAGAAAAGAACCGCCCTAAAAAACTCGGCGAGGTATCATTTTTTCAAAACTGAAATAGTCGATGTAGCTCGGAAGTCAGGCAAGTTGAAGTGGGACTGGGCTAGTCATGTCTGCCGCATGCTTTTAATTGATCATTAAAAAAAAAAGTGATAAGAAATTAATTTCTGCGGCATAGACAATGACACAACACATAATTTTCAGGATTTACGGATGGCGACCTCAATTCTACGAGCCCCATGACTTACCCGCCGACATGCCGGAAGACTTGCAGACGCATATCCGCGGCATGACCGCTTCTACCAACCAGGTCGGTTCTATGTCAATGTTTTTTTAACTTTCTTAATGGGCTACTTTCCTAAAAAAAAATATTTATTCCGTCAGATTATCAAATAATTTACTTTTCAAAACAAAGTTTTAACCGACTCCAAATCAGTAGCCAAATTGCTTCAAGTTTGCCTATAAAATTTGAAGAGTTCCCTCGATTTCTCCAGGATCCCATCATCAGAACTGAATTTTAGTGACAACGGGACTAATCTGCGAGTATATGCTTCCAAACAAAGAATTTTTTTTTCAAATCGCGTAACATAAATTACCCAGTTATCGCGTAACAAAAACACATGAAAAAAATAATAAAAAAACATACAGACGAATTGAGAACCTCCTTTTTTCAAGTCGGTTAAAAATATTGGACACGTATTTTATTATTTTTGTAACCTGGCCATAAAGTAGGAATAACCGCACGCTATGCGTGCGGAAAACCCCACTTCCTGGCCAGATAGAGACGTAAAATTTTGTACTCACCACGGGCGGTAATAAAGAAAGCCTCAGAACGCATATTTATCGCCCTTGCCTTCGGCTCGGGCGTCAAATACCTGCGATCTGAGATATTCTTTGTTTAACTGCCCTAGGTAAGTAATGTACTATTATTTAACAATCAAACAAAAAATTGTGAAGATATAGCCCGTTAAAGTTCCGTGTGACGTCACATTAGGGTACACTCAAGCATCACGTCGTCGTAACGTCTAATTGTGTGTTGGCCCTTACTTTTTTCTCCATTTGACAATATTTGTAACCCTTTTTCGAGAAAATTCGCAATTATTCAATAGGGAACATTACTGCAATGTTCTGCCGCCAGAGGCAGCACTACCGCTAATAGTAAACCAGTATAGGAATATAGGATTCACACACACATGCACAATTTATTGTCAAATGAGTGACAAGGATGCTGGCATAGACAATACCGCAAGTGGGAACGAGATATTTCTTGTCAGATATCCCGATCCTGGACCCGAATGTACTTGCGACCGGGGATCAGAGTCTTAGTGCCAACATACACGTTGCCTCAATATCAATAGAGGAGGTTGAGAAGGGGATAAAACGGCTCAAATCCAGTTGTTCTGTTGGACCAGATAACTTGCCATCCTATATTGTAAAGGGTTGCAAGGATCATCTGAAACTCCCGTTACAATATATTTTTAATCTAGCTCTCGATTCTGGAACATATCCTCAACTTTGGAAGGTTTCGAGGGTGAGACCGATCCCGAAGGGGGGCGACGCCACAATTGTAGACAATTACAGACCTATAGCTGTTCTTTCCACGTTGGCTAAGCTGTTTGAATCCATACTGCACCAGACCTTATCAGCACAGGTTAAACCTTACTTGAATGATGCACAACATGGCTTCAGACCTAACCGCTCTGTAAACACAAATCTTCTGCTCCTGGTTGACAATATTTCTGAGCATCTTGATAGAGGCATCCAGGTTGATGTCCTTTATTTCGACTTCAGGAAGGCTTTCGATCGCGTGGATAACGATGTGTTGCTGAATAAAATGAACCAAATTGGTTTCTCGCCTAAGTTACTGTCTTTCTTCGCTAGTTATCTGCGTGATCGGCAGCAATATGTTCGCCATGGATGCTTTGTCTCGGCTCCATATCATACCCGATCTGGTGTCAGTCAGGGATCCATATTGGGACCTTTCCTGTTCGGAATAATGATAAATGACCTCACAACGGTTATTAAGTCATCCCAATGTCTCCTTTATGCCGATGATTTAAAATTAGTTTACGGTGTGGAGCAATTAACTGATTGTGAGTCATTGCAAAGGGACATCAACTTGGTCTTCCGGTGGAGTATGGATAACAAACTTCTGTTCAACTCTGCCAAGTGTTGTGTCTGCACCTTCTGCCGTGCACGTACCCCGATACATGCTCAATACATGCTTGGAGTAGAGCCTATCAACCGTGTCTCCAGCGTTAAGGATCTTGGCGTGGTCTTCGATATGCGGCTTACTTTCCATGAGCACATATTATCACTTGCTAAAAGCTGCTATCGAAGATTAGGCTTTGTGATTCGCAACCTTCGTGACTTTTATGATCCCGGGGCCATCAGGCTAATTTATAACGCACTCGTTAGAAGCAAGCTGGAAGCTTCGTCAATCATATGGCACCCTTATGAATCAACTTACGCCCTATTACTGGAGAAGGTTCAGAAAACGTTCCTACGGTTTTTATATAGGAAAGTTTTTGGGAACTATCCATTTATGTATCCCACCAAATACCTGTTAGGAACCCTAGGTTATAATTCGTTGGAGGTAAGACGTAATTACAATTTGTTGGTGACTGCGTGTCGGATCATACGCGGTGAGTCAGATTGTCCGGAGCTAGTGAGTCGCCTCGTGCGGCTCTATACTCCGGATATCCCAAAGATAACCCTTAGGCCACGGCGACGCGATTTGTTGGCGGTGCCCACAGTGCGCACTGTGTCACGCAGGAACTCCCGCATCCGTGCTCTCTCACATCTCAATGCGCAAGAGGCATCAGCACCGGAGTGTGACTTACTTGCGTGGCGATGGATGTATGTGTGCGGTGAATGTCTGAGCTTCTGTGAGGAGATGGATGACAGGCAATCAACTGTACCAATGTAATTATATGTGTTTTGTTTGTTTTGTTGTATAGTTTAGTATCGTTTTCATGACGCATTGGTTTTAGGACTGTAATGTTGTGTTAACATGTTTTTAATAATAAATAATAAATACAATGTCAACGCTGCTAGTGTCGCCACCTACGAAGAGTTTTGCGTAATGTTCCCTATTCAATTCAATTCAATTCAATCGTTTATTGCGTTTCATGTTAGGTTATTGGTTATTTTATTTGGTGTACACATCTACAATTATAGTAGCTAACAATGATCTTTTCACCTCACTTAGCTCGGAAAGCCCTTTTTATTATTTAGAAACAGATAGCAAAACTGCATTTTATCCACAAGAGTGCAAAGAATATTTTAAATCCGAACGTGTGTACATCAGTTACTTTTTTAAAAATAATAACATGTAAAGGCCAGTCCAGACAGGACAATTTTCGCCCATCTGATTTAATTCTATGATTTTTACCTTTGTTTTAAATGTTTCTTTTTATTCATTTTTAAATAAATAAATATTTGCGGACAATCTTACACAAATCGACCTAGTCCCAAACTAACCAAAACTTGTACTATGGGTACTAGACGAAGATAAACATACTTATATAGATAAGTAAATACTTAAATACATAGAAAACATCCATGACTCAGGATCAAATATTCGTGCTCATCACACAAATAGCCCTTACCGGCAAAAATGTTGTTGCGCTATAAATGTTTATTTTTAATTATTGTTATTTCAAAAAAATGTTTTGTTCCTCTTTTTAAATGTTGTTGTATTTTTTTGTGTTTTTAATGTTATTTTTCTATGCTTTTCTTTTTTTCCCTATTCTTTAAATGTTTTTTGTCTTTTTTTTAATGTTTTTTCTCTTTATCTAATGTTTTTATGTATTTTCTTTTTTTATTGTTTCTTTAAATGTATGTTTTCCTCTTTTTTTCCTTTTTATTGTATTTTTTCCTCATTTTTTGATGTTTTTTAAAATGTTTTATTTGTTTATTAATGTTTTTGCTTTTCTTTTTTTATTGTTTTTTTTTCTTATGTAATTTCTATGTGACAACAGTATGCATAGATATTTCAAGGATTGTAAAGTCATACCGGGCGAACCATTAACTTCCCAACACCGCTTGCTAGTCGTTTGTCTTAAAATACCAGTATAGAACGCTAGACCAAAAATCAAACCTCGCCCGCGAATCAAATGGTACAACCTGACCAAACCGAGTGGTGAAATGGTAAGAACTGAGGTTGATAATCATCTCTGTGAACAGAACCAACCTAACGGGGAACAGAAAAACGTGAATGAGATATGGGATAACGTACAAAATTTTACCGTGAAAACAGCCAAAAAATAACGTAAGGAAAACTCAATACTGGAAAAGAGCCAAGCTGGTGGAGTGAGCATATCAAACAAAATTTGATAAATAAAAAGGATAGCTTTAAGAAATGGCAACTCACTCAATCGGAAGAAGATAAGGCTGCTTATAAACTAATAAAGCAAGCAGCCAAATGTAGTATTGCTATAGCGCGAAAAGTTGGTGATTCGTCTAGAAAACTGTAAAAACAATGAAAAAGAGATTTTCAAAATTGCTAAGGCCCGAAATAAGCAAAGACAAGACTTTAAACAAACAAAATTTATAACCGATAATTCTGGTAACCTTCTAACATCAGATAAGGCCATCGTACACAGATGGTACGAATACTACAAAAGCTTATTTAACGAGGAATATCCATATGCATATTGGGTCCAATAAATAATATTTCATTACTAGAAGTCAAAACTGCGCTACTAGGGATGAAAAATGGAAAGGCTACAGGCCCAGATGAGATCCCGATTGAATTTTGGAAGAAACTTGGCTCAAGCGGTGTCGCATGGCTCGCTGACTTGTTAAACACGATTCTCACAACAGAGAAAATGCCAGATATGTGGAGGCTCAGCCGTCTCGTGCCCTTCTATAAGGGCAAAGGAAATGTTGCAGATTGTGGAAGCTTCAGGGCGATAAAACTTACATCACATGCACTTAAGATCTGGGAGCGGGTTCTCGCCGAGAGAATAATAAGCATTATAAAGATCACTCCCAATCAGTGTGGCTCCAGGAGAGGTGCCAGCACTACAGATGCTATCCACTCGATCAGAATACTTGCAGAAAAGTATAAGCAACTAAAGAAAGACCTCCACTTTGTCTTTATTGACCTAGAGAAGGCTTTTGAGTCCCGCGAGAGCTGATTTGGCATGCACTTAGATCTCAAAAGGTCCCAGAGCTTTACATACGCCTTGTTCAAGATATGTACACCAATATAAAAACCCAGATCGTTAGTCCTGCTGGTACAAGTAAACATTTCGAGGTTGGAGTGGGTGTGCACCAGGGTTCAGCGCTCAGCCCATTACTTTTCAATATAGTTATGAACCATGTCACAAAACACCTGAACCTACTCTTTGCTGACGACATATGCCTTGCAGCAGAAACCTTGTCAGAGGCTCAGAATGACCTATCTGAATGGTGCAAAGCTCTAGAGGGTAGCGGATTAGAGGTAAGCAGAAAGAAACCTGGAAGGTACTGTCCCAATAAACGGAATACCTGTTAATAGGGTGCAAGAATTCAAATACCTTGGCTCTGTAATTAATACAAATGCAACTGTAGAAAAGGATATCCAGAACAGAGTCAGGACTGGCTGGCTCAAGTGGAGGTCACTTACCGGGGTACTCTGCGACTCAAAAATGCCCATCAGAACTAAGGGTACAGTGTATAAGACAACAGTTGGACCCGCAATGATGTATGGTACTGAATGTTGGCCCACGATAAAAGCGGACACACAGAAACTGCACGTTGTCTCGACAAAGTGAGACATGAGTACATCTGAGGATCTTTTAAGGTGGCTGACATAAGCCTCAAACTAAGAGAAAACCGTCTACGCTGGTACGGCCACGTCATGCGAAGAGATGAGGATCATATGACCAGAAAAGTAATGTCCATAGACGGGGGCAAAAGATGAAGAGGCCGCCCGCCTACTACATGGACTAGAGCTATCGCAGCTGACCTGAAGACGTTGGGAATAAACCCAGAAACCACCCAAAACCGCCAGAAATGGCGAGAATGTATTAGGGAGGCTGAACCCGTATAGGGCAAGGAGAAAAGAAAATACTATTTTCCTCGCTTTAGTGAGGTGAAAAGATTTGTGTTACACACGGGCTATTTTGACGTCTCATGCTTTGCAACATTCGCTACTCTCAGGATTCTATTTTGGAACCCTAGAATCCATTCGCTAGCTCGTGTTTCAATTCCACACTCGCGGTTAAAATATAACTTTGCACCCTTGTATAATAAATAAGTATTGTCTTCTTCCAGACGAACATGATCTGGATCTCATGCCAGGGCGAGACCCCCGCGGACCGCGAGAATATCGGGCCTGTGGACTATCTCCCGCTGCGGGGCTTCCCGGGGTACTTCTACCCGTACGAAAACGCGGAGGGCTACCTCAGCCCCCTAGTGGCTCTGCACTTGAAGAGACCCAGGAGTAAGTACTCGTGCCCAGCTAGCGGGGCTTCCCGGGGTACTTCTACCCGTACGAAAACGCGGAGGGCTACCTCAGCCCCCTAGTGGCTCTGCACTTGAAGAGACCCAGGAGTAAGTACTCGTGCCCAGCTAGCGGGGCTTCCCGGGGTACTTCTACCCGTACGAAAACGCGGAGGGCTACCTCAGCCCCCTAGTGGCTCTGCACTTGAAGAGACCCAGGAGTAAGTACTCGTGCCCAGCTAGCGGGGCTTCCCGGGGTACTTCTACCCGTACGAAAACGCGGAGGGCTACCTCAGCCCCCTAGTGGCTCTGCACTTGAAGAGACCCAGGAGTAAGTACTCGTGCCCAGCTAGCGGGGCTTCCCGGGGTACTTCTACCCGTACGAAAACGCGGAGGGCTACCTCAGCCCCCTAGTGGCTCTGCACTTGAAGAGACCCAGGAGTAAGTACTCGTGCCCAGCTAGCGGGGCTTCCCGGGGTACTTCTACCCGTACGAAAACGCGGAGGGCTACCTCAGCCCCCTAGTGGATCTGCACTTGAAGAGACCCAGGAGTAAGTACTCGTGCCCAGCTAGCGGGGCTTCCCGGGGTACTTCTACCCGTACGAAAACGCGGAGGGCTACCTCAGCCCCCTAGTGGCTCTGCACTTGAAGAGACCCAGGAGTAAGTACTCGTGCCCAGCTAGCGGGGCTTCCCGGGGTACTTCTACCCGTACGAAAACGCGGAGGGCTACCTCAGCCCCCTAGTGGCTCTGCACTTGAAGAGACCCAGGAGTAAGTACTGGTAGAACGAGGGTTTTTCAGAATGCATGCGCATGTGAGTCCCCTGGCAGTGAGACAAACTTGGTCTGAAGGGACCGAGGAGTAAGTATTTGTGAAATTGAGAAGATTTAGGGTTGGTTGCTCCAAAATGTTTGTAATCATAAGCGATGGTCGTTAATATCCGGATGTATGGAAAGTGTGAAAAGTTTCTATGAAATGACAGCTGTCGGCGCCATATTTAACGCTGATTGGCAGGGTTCGGAAATTCGGATGCTTTTATACCTACACCTCGGCCTCAGTACCTATACCGCGGTGTTGTTGAATAGCATGGAGGCGGACTCAATTTAATTTTTCTAATAAATTTACCGGGATTTCCCGGAATACCGGAAATTAGGATAACGTATTAAAGTATTTAAATAAACTATTTTATTTGTTCCTATTTACAATTTTAAAAAAAACCAACATGTATGTTGACAAAAATCGCTGAAAATAGTCATAACCTAAAAAAATTAAAAGGTAATTTGGCGGTTGGCCTTTCCGTGATGCTTTATACAATCCCGGCATCCCGGATCTTAAATATGTTTCTGTCAAAAATGTCATTTTTGGTACAGGCTTTTATTGCCGACTGTACTTTTCTGTATACCATCATCAACTACTCATTGATACGATTCTAACGAGCCCAAACTCAATGGGGTTACGCCGGCTAAATACTGAATTCCCATGGCCACCTTCTGTCTCCATCATCACATCAGCTCGATAGTATCATAATATTGAATTGTCATCCAAACTATACCTTTACCCAAAATTTCAGCTCTAACGGATAACAGCAAGTGACTGAAAAATGGATTGCAAATGTTGACGGACAACTTACATACTTATATATTTACATATGAACAGTTCAAGTTAATATAAAGCTTGTAATAAATAAAATATTATTTTTAAGAAGTCGACTCTATAGTTACTTGCTTAGCTTTTTCCGGGATTTATCTAGTTGTAGGTATAAAAGCATCCAAAATTCCGAACCCTGCCGATCGGTCTGTAATCGTAAATAAGATGGCGCAACCCGCCCTTACTGTCGTTCGGCACAAATGGAAAATCGTCAACGAGAAATTACCATTTTGAAATTGGTCGAAAGGTATTACAGCCGAATGATCGGACACATTTTCGAGGGTTTGTAGTTACACCTCGCAACCAATCAACTTTTTCTGAAATAGTAGATTGTACAACAAGTGCATAAAACGAGCCATTTAATCTGAGACGTTTATATATACCCGAGCCACCGGCGAGGTTTTATTCTAAAGATTCACACACAACACACACACAATAAAACTTCGTAGAATAAACTTGTCATTTTATTTGATTTGCTTTAATAAATTTTACATCCGTGTTTTCCATTACAAAATTAATAAATATAATTATTTTAAAACGTAACGAACTATTAAATGACTTGGTAGTATGAAGTACCTAAGTCTAATATCACGTCTCGAAAATTAAACATAAAAACTTTAAAAAGTTAAGTGACGGGAATGAGCTATTATTTAATTAAATTTTGCAATTATTTGTTATTTTCTCGCAATCGAAGTGAAAAACAGTGTGTATAACTCGGGCATAAATTAGCCATTTTACCCCTGGCTCGGGTGGATATAAACTTCTCATGTTAAATGGCTCGTTTTATGCGCTTGTTTTACAATCTACTAGTTATCTTTATCTGTTGTACTTGTGGATCTTTGAATATATTTTTTAATCTTTACGACCGTACAATAAGAAATGTAACCTCTCGAATTATGAAACGCATGTTCTTTTGACAATGAAGGCCATGGAATTATTTACGCATATCGAGAAATGCTACTTAAGAGTTTATTTGCATTATGGAATACTTTGGGTCCTGCATTTATTGTGTACAGTAAGTGCAAAAATATGTATCGAATTAATCCTCCAATAAATATGTACCGAAAACTTGATTCAAATTCAAATATTTATTCGTGACAATAAAAAAATAACACATACAAAAGAAATAATACAATACACATTTTGTCACGGAATCGAATTTTGTGATTCGTATATGACTTACGTAAACTGAATGTAACTTATCTTATATTTGTATTTTCTTTTTCAGCGGGAATAGTCATAAACATAGAATGCCGAGCGTGGGCGAAGAACATAATCTACAGCAGGAAGGAGAAAATGGGTGTCGTCCATTTTGAAATCATGATCGAGTAGACGAAAATACCAGTCTGCGACTATTTCTAGTAAGAATAAAAATAGTGAATCATTTTGAACTCTAAATTAAGGAAAATCAATATACTGACGCGGTCTTCTAAAAACCACGATTTATTTAAAGACTTATCAGAATTACTTAAACTTACTTAACGATTTTAGTACCTATAAATATCGGTCTACTGAAAAGACCGTAGTGTATTTACTGTTTTTATGCATTTTAAGATAATGGAAGTATCGTAATGTACATTTTGAATGAAAACAAACCGGTCTACTCAGTAGACCAAATAGTATTTTCAGTAGACCAACACGAAAATGACTTATTAATGAATAATGAATCTCGTCGTATCTCAGCTAGCATTTATATCTATGTATTTACAGCAATGATATATTTAGACATATACACTTAATATAATCCGTCCATGAATTTTTGATGCTATTTACTGATATTATTTAAGCTAAAGTGCCGGTACACTGTCGTCCATATTATATTTGTATGATTTATTGAGCCTTATTAAAATGCAAGTGTTTTACGAATATAATTAAGTTTAGATGACCCACCGTAGGAAAGTAGTGTTAAAAATCTAACACATCTGTCTCTCTAGAATCTCTACGAATATTTTCTCTAACATTTCCTCCATGAAAAAGTGCTTTCTGCGTATAAATATATAGAATAAAAGGTGTGTACCGGTATCGTTAAATGTCGACCGATTATAGATAAAACTAACTACGCTGTTGTGACACCAGGGGCCGTATACCGGTATTCATTTAATACAAAATACCATAGAGAAAGTATGGAATAGACTCACTCACATGGAGCAGGATGTAACATGGACAATACCAAAAATGGGTCAAAATATTGTACTGAAACTGACGTCACGGATATAATACGACTAAAGTATATAGACCGAGGACGTATTAGTCTTGTAATCCATCTCAATTTATTCGGGTTAATTTACCTCTATCCCTTTTGGGCATTCCCTAGGACTCCATCTATTCAATCCTATATCTACGAAAAATACCGATATTGGGTCATTCCCACCTGTTACCACCAATTTGTTACCTACCAGTGGTGTTTACTGCTTAAAAGATCGGAAAGCAATTCCCAGCTTTTGCTGGGAATTGTTTTCCCATCTTTTACCACTAAAGCACGCAATATATTTCCCAACTTTTACCTTTAAAGTGGTAACTACTGGGAATATTTTTCCCATATTTTACCACAAAAGTACTTTACCACTGAATAACCCACGATATTCAATTTCGGTACCTCGCTGAATATGCATATTTTTGTATTATATCCGACTCATCTAATATTTCACCGTCATTAAAAACAAGTGTGTGACCTCAAATAGGTAAATAAACTTAATTATACGCGATTAAGTTCCGTTTAGTAAAATTAACATGCCATAGTTAGCTGGTTGAGAATGCCATTTGGCATTAAGCTGGCCATTTGTACATTTTTTTTTGTATTTTGTTCAATAAAGTTTAAATTAATAAAATAAATAAATTTAAACTATTTCTATTGCCTTTTAACTATAATTTTCGTAAAATGGGTCTGAAATTGGGTTCATTGACATAAAATTAAGAATTTTATATTGTGACTAAAGACATGCAGGGGGCCATTTGTAACTCCAAGAAATCAATAGAGATTCGCAAGCGTCCATTAGTTACGGTGTTTGTTTACTTTCAGGCAAGCTATAAAATTGTTTGGGATAATAATTGGACCCCTGGTTATTTTAAATTTACTTCTTTTTATATGTTTATGTGTAATATGTTTGATGTCTCTATGTATTTCATATATCTGATTTTGATTTGTACATGCCTGTATCTGTAGATTTTAGATAAAAGACTGACAATGTGTATACAATTATCATTTTATTTATTATTTATATAATTTGACAACTTTATACCCGATTCAATATGACCAAAGTTTATCAGGTTCTAGCAAAACCCAGACACAAGTAACACATATAGTATGTACGGGTGAGATTATTTAATGTAATTGGAATCTTAAACCTAGAAAGGTAGAGTTGCTTTTTGAAATAGGCCTTTGGGTGGTTAACCTTGTCAACGCCACTACAGGGTCAAATAATATTCACTCGCAAATAAATATATTATTCTTGTCTTCTTCTTACTACTGTCTTGAGCCAAACATTTGTAACAACTATAACTCTAATAAAATGTGTTTTCTCTTTGGTGATTGAAAAAACTGCGACGAAGAATTGCCTTCCAGTAAAAAAAGTGTGTGCAAAATATTTTTTTAAATTGTATTTTATCCAGGTAGCTTTTATAGTGTGCAGCCGTTTATTTTATATTGTAATTTTAGTCTTTTGCTCTAATATTTTTGATAAATTTATGGTATTGTACAGTCAAAGAATTTAATTTCCTACCCACTTTGGACTTTGTCAAAGTGACGTAATCAATCAAAACGTAAGAGACTTCTTATGTGTACGGGCCAGTCCCGTTCACTCTTGAGATGATAGCTGATAATTATTGATAATGATAACACTGCAGTTTTCCACCATAATTATGATTTATTTGATAACGTAATAAAATGATACAATTGATGTGAATACACTCCGTGGCGGTCGGACATGTACTAACTTAAAGGAATGAAATATATGCTACGTGAAGTAAAATGCTGACGGGCGGAATGCACACTTTTGTACAGACCGTACATTATGATTTTATTTACAGTGTCACTTTGAAATAGTCCTAAATGGGTAAGAAATTAAATTCTTTGACTGTATGTATTTCCCAGTGAATCAATAACACCCTTATTCATGAACGTCCATCAAACCTTATTTAGCTAAATGCCATTAAAATGAAAATTATTTGTCACTATGACATTTGTGTTTGTGAGAAAGTGCCTATACACATTTTAGTTAACAGAGGTTTGTCAAGTTTTATGAACAATGGGGTAACAATATAGGACAAGCATAAAAACATTAAATGATACATACGACTTATGTATGGATGAATTTTCTCTATTAATATCCTACTCTTTATTTCATCTAAGTATTTAGTTTTCTTTAGATCTGTAATTTTTGTATTTCTTTATACATTCCTGTAATAATCTCAAATGTATGTTTTCCTAAGACTAAAATATGTAACCTCCGTCCATTGTAACTTTTAGACATTATTGTACTATACGACATTGTAATGTGTGCCTTGGAGTTTTTGTAAAATAAAAACAGATCATATCAATGCAATGTTTTTATTTATTTAATGGTATATATGTTTATGAATGGTGCAATGTTACTTACTTAGGAACGATAAAGGCGACATCGAAATAGGTAAAACTATTGTAAAACAAAAATATTATAGCTATTATGCGATGACTTTTTGGTGGATGTAAGCTTGTTCATACTGATTTGCAAATTGCGGAAAGGTTAAAAAAATGGATAGTTAATAATAATAATAAATAAATATTTGCGGACAATCTTACACAAATCAACCTAGTCCCAAACTAAGCAAAGCTTGTACTATGGGTACTAGACGACGATATATATACTTATATAGAGGAATACATACTTAAATACATAGAAAACATCCATGACTCAGGAACAAATATTCGTGCTCATGCCCTTACCGGGATTCGAACCCAGGACCTCTTGCTTCGTAGGCAGCGTCACTACCAACTAGGCTAAAGCGGTCGTAGGCTAAAGTTCTCGGAAATTTCTAGAAAGTTTCACAAGAAATAAAGGAATTTCCATTTTGGAAATGGAAATTTTCAATTCCCATGCAAAAGTGAGAGAGAAATTTCCGAAATTGTCCCATGTTAAATTGCAGAACAATTTCGCAATTCAGGAAATCAGTACTTATTTATTCAAATGAGATTCCCTAAACAATTTACAATTCTCAAAGTTAACAGTTAAATTGGCCTTTTTTAGTTTATCAAGGACGTGTTTGAAAATAGAGAGATGCTCTTCAAAGGTCATCTAGGTAGCAAAAAACGTTTAGTTCGAAATCTTGCATGAAAAGAGAATCCACGAGTCTTTGTTGGGTAGCCGGGGCATTAGTAAGTCCAAAGGCGGTTAAACACAATTGTTCCGCGCCCTCCCACGTAAGACGCGGTTTTTTCCCTGTCCTGTTCATGGATTGTTATCAGCTATAATGCCTTGGAAAGATCCATCTTTCAAGTTATCTAATATATCAGAAACGTATGGAAGACTATAAGCATCTTTCTTCGTTATATACCTACCACATTCAATTTTCGGTATAACTGGAGGATTTTCACAGGTAGCTATCACACCTAATGACAGCATTTCGTCTACCTGATCCGTAATAATACGTTTCTTTTCACTGGACAATCGGCAGCCTACTACTAAAAAATACAGCTGCGTTTTTGATACCCTGATAGTGTATATATTTCTCAATTCCGTTGAAATAGTATACTTGTACCTTTTACAGCGCATTTTTCTCTGTTCACCCTTGGCACCTAAATAAAAATAGGTACCTACTGTACCTAGGTACTTACAGGTTTTCCATCCAAAACCTAGACTAAGAATGCAACCGATGACAAGCAAGATAGCACTACAAGTAAAGTAAAGGAATAATTCCTAAAACTCAATTAATTTTTTTTTAAACTCATTTTGTAATTTTGAAAAAAAAATATGGCGGACTATTTGAATACTTTCGCTTAGAAGTTTTTTTTTCACAGCTCTAAGGGACTGCATTGTTGAGTATTTCATATTAATTTCAACTTGATAAGTCCATGCGTTCTCAAGAAACAGGACAGACAGACAGGCGGACAACGAAATAAATCTTCTATAATGGTTCCTATTTCCTTGTGACTCACGGAACCCTAAAATGCCTATCAACTATCAATTTGCTTGACGTAAACTGATCACCAATTGTCTCAAGGCAGCATCCATCCCAACTCCCAACAGACGCACAAAAAATCCAATAACCATGTTTATTTACCCGCCCTATAATCCCACACGTGTGTTACGCACATGGTGGTGCGTACACGCACCTTAAAACGACAAAACCTTCATATTGATTCCACGGCGCATACGCCATTTTGGATCAAAAGTTGCGTCTACGCATGGATTTGCTCACACTCACAGCGACAGCGCAGTCGGGTCTCGGACGCCGGAGACGGCGCGTGTGTTTCGTGTTTTCAAAATGGCGGGTAAATCGAATGGAACGGATGTCAATCATATGGCTGAATGGGTGAGGGCGCCTCCGCCCTCGGGCCCTTGGTGGCAAAGGCTCGGCAGGGCTATTTACAATCCGGAGGAAAAAAGCTTCTTGGGACGCACGGCGAAACGATGGGGTAAGTTTGTGAGCGAAATAATTATTTAGTAGGTACCTTCATTTTAAGTAACATTTTAGAATGCGTATAGGAATAACATCATGCCGTAACGATATGTAAACACTGGTTGTTTAATGTGAAATTGATTATATATTTGTATTGACGTGTTTGGCGTACCTACCTAAGTCTAGATGGCTCAGTATTTGTCGGCAGTTGAGGCAAACGCTAAATACTTAGATGACGATAATTTAAAATGTTTGATGTTTATGATATTAATTCCGAAATCTGATCATTGAAGACAGGAGAGGAAAAATGATAGGACACATGTTACAACGACGCCACATTAGGTACATTTAGTAGTTGTGGGTAAAATAAAGTCCAACAGCTTGCCCATTTCGGACGTACAATATTAAACTTAAAGCTAGTCAATTATACTAAAACAATAACAACAATAGTATCTATTTCAAAATAGTTTTAACCATACCTATTTACACATAAAATATTCATTCAGATTATATGAACTTTTTATTAGTAGCCATTTCTCGAGCTTATTTTTAAATGTGATACCATCTAGCAACTTAATAATGTTCAGGTAAATGATTAAAAATCTTAATTCCGGAGACATAAGAGCTATTGCTAAGTATAAAACTAGAAGATCTAACTGTACACACATCATATTTAGGTATATTGTGTTCTTATATTATTTTTTGTACTCGTCGGTTAAAATCTGTGTATTTAAGATTTCATAGAGAATACTGCAACGTCACTCTTTTCATCGTTGAATAGTCTGTTACTTCCGAAACAACCGAAATAACTGTTTCGATACGCTCTAGACGGGATAGGATCATGGGGTCTAATTAGCAATTCGTCTATGGGGCAACTCGTCTATGTCGCATTTGATTTGGTCTAAATATCTGCTGGTCTAAAAAGCAACTGGTCTACAACTTTTTTGGAGTAGCAACTGGCCTGAGTAGCATATTTTGGTCTAAGTAGCGACTCGCCTAAGTAGCAACTGGCCTAAATAGCCAGTCGTCTATTTAGCGACTAGTCTAATTAGTAAAACACTTTTCCTCCCTTTGGAGAGGGAAAAGTCATATTTGTTTCAAAAATAATGTATTTCTTTTATTAGACGACACAATGCATGTCATTTCATGTTATTCTTCGACTTTTCTTAATTTTCATGTAAATTTACATGTAAAATTTAAAAATTTGTAAGTAATAAAAATTTAGAAAATTTGTTAAAACTTGTTGTGTAGTTTTAACAGCATCTGTTTTAAATTTCTTCATAGTAGCTGTAGGTACAAATTGGTTTCGCAATGCATTGTGTCATCTAATAAAAGAAATACATTATTTTTGAAACAAATATATCCGTACCCTTGAAATTATGCTTAACAAATGATAGTACCTAACTCACGTCTCGTCTATCTGTTTTTGTTGAACGTAGGTTTTGAACCACGTAGCGCCCTAAGACTTTTTCATAATTTTCCGTAATCAACTACTTTAGTTCTTATTCAAACCAGTTTTTCCGAAAATAGGTATCTAATCATTCGTTTTACATATCAATAGTCGGTATATGGAAGAAAATTGAAGTATTGCGCACAAATGTGCTTGTTAACTTGACTACCTACTTATATTCAGATTTTCCCGAAGGGCGCCTATGAAATACTTAATTGCGTCAAACTCGTATGGTAAATTTATTTGCCTTTCCACATACAACAGCGAATTAGATCAACACTAAAACTATCTTACTATTGGATAAAACTATCTTTACCCTGTTCCAAATAAGATTCCGAAGAAAATTGTATTGTTATTAGGTTTGAAAAGCACTAAATGATCGAAATAAGGAAAATTACTAGAACATTTCCCTTTAAAAAATGGTATATTACTAACCTAGGGCGGTAAAACAAAGAACGTCTCAGATCGCAGGTATATTGACGTCCGAGCCGAAGGCAAGGGCGATTAATATGCGATCGGAGGCTTTCTTTATTACCGCCCGTAGTGAGTACAAAATTTTAAGTGGGATTTTCTGCACGCGTCGAGTGCGGTAATTGCTACTTTATGGCCAGGTGTGACGTAAAACACAACATATCAAGTTAAATAAATGCTTTGTAAAAATGCTACTAAGCTTAAGAAATACAGGGTGACTGGTAATTCGACCTATTCCTTGAAAGGTGTTATACTAGAGCTAATTTGCAACAATTTATGTCCAGTCAACCAGGGGTCAAAACACGATTTTTTTTAATTTTTCGAGTTTTTAGTTTGTTTGAAAAAAAATCGCCTTGCAGCCTTAAAGTGCTGATTGTGACAAAAATATTTTTTTACCATCCAAATGGAAGTACTTTTGTCACAATCACCAGCTTAAGGCTGCAAGGAGATTTTTTTTCATACAAACTAAAAACTCGAATATCTCGGAAACCAGCGAGTTTCGTCCCCTGGTTGACTGGACATACATTGTTGCAAATTAGCTCTAGTATAACCCCTTTCAAGGAATAGGTCGAATTACCAGTCACCCTGTAAACAAATAATACCTACTTTGGCCTCAGAACCTATCATCACTACTTTAACTAACATCCACCTCCAATTTCTTCCCGCGAGGGGATGATTTCCGGGATTTTTTTTTCAATATTTTAATCTAAGTTATACCTACCTAAACTACCTAGGTATCTGTGTGGTATCCAAATGAGCCGTTTTTCGTGATTGAGTAACAAACATCTTAAACATACTCACTAGTTTCACATTTAAGTATAATATTAGTAAATAGTGAATGCAACAACATTATTACAAAGTATCACAATTTAATCTCCTGATTTAAGTCCGGACCTCGACTCCTCAGGGGTCCTCAAGTGACCCCTTAGTTAGTTAGTTAGTTATACTTGGCGTTTTCCGCAAGTCGACATCCATTGTGCCTATTTTGCGTGAAACGGCGGTGTGGCGCTACTCTAACCACCCCAGCTCGTCTAAAAAGTTGGTGAGTGCCTTGGTGTTGTGAAGTGACCCCTTTCTGAACATAAATAAAACCAGTTTGAGCGATTTTAGCGCCCCTACCCTACTATTAAGCGTTAAATCATGTTTCGACTCTGTAGAAGTGTAGACCACTTGTGCACATGACTTCAATGTAACATTTTGGCATGATAGGCAAATGGCCACATTGACCATCTGCTATAGTAGTGGACTCAGACCAAGCCCCTACGGCCATGGACGTTTACAACCAAAATTAATTAAAAAGGCTTTATCAACACAAGCCTAAAAAATGCTTCCACTGCTCTCTAGCATTTCATAAAAACTGTCATTGGATTCCGAATCTTCCAGCTTAGGTGTTAAACTCGCTTCTTGAACTAGCTTGACTTTCATTCAACTCCGACAACTCGAATAATTTTAAATATACCTCTGTATTCCAGAGGTAAGGTTATCCACTATGACCATCTCTAAAATTTGACTCGCACACAGAAAACATTGATTCGGGGTAGGTAAATATATCGATAACTTACTATTAGAATTTTTAGAGCCAAGAATTTTTCAAGAGAATCTTAGTGCAAGATGATTAATGTCTCATTCAAGATAAGATAATGCGGTCTTCCTAATGAACTTCTTGATTCAAGTTGTGATTCTGCGGATCAATGGGGTTGAATATTGATGTTTGTTTCATTATCATTAGTATGCCACAACGACCACGTGGGGCCGACATGTAAACGAACAATACAATAAGCGATAATTCACTGTTATCGTTCCACTGTTGAAAACGATCTCTAGCATCCGTTATATTGGATTACAAATCACGTCAAATAGTTTAGAAATCTGACATTTAATTCGTATTAAACAATTGTGATGAATCTTTAGTTTTAATAATTATTGTACAGGCTAATGCTAATATATCTATACTAATCTACACTAGCTTGTAATATTTATAAATAAAACAAGTTTGTGAGAAATTAGAAGTAGGTAAAGTTTTTTGTAAGTTCTTACATGTACTGTATTAAAGTAACCGATTTTACCCACAATTCAAGTAACCGTTCCCCTATCTATTCAACCATCATCTATTTTTAACCCCCGTCGCAAAAGGGGGTGTTGTATACAGGGTGACTGGTAATTCGACCTATTCCTTGAAAGGGGTTATACTAGAGCTAATTTGCAACAATTTATGTCCAGTCAACCAGGGGTCGAAACTCGCTGGTTTCCTAGATATTCGAGTTTTTAGTTTGTATGAAAAAAATATTTTTTCAAACAAACTAAAAACTCGAAAAATTAAAAAAAAATCGTGTTTTGACCCCTGGTTGATTGGACATAAATTGTTGCAAATTAGCTCTTGTATAACCCCTTTCAAGGAATAGGTCGAATTACCAGTCACCCTGTATGTTTGACGTGTCTGTGTGACTGTCTGTGGCATCGTAGCTCCTAAACGAATGGACCGATTTGAATGCCGTTTTTTATATCAGAAAGCTGCCGTGGTCGAGATGGTTCTTAGCTACGTTTCATCAAAATCGGTTCAGCCGATTTGAGATATTGAACTTTGAATTGAAAATATCTACATTTCAAAGTTGTAAATTATTATCAACTCTGTTACCCCCATAGAGAAGCCATTTCTACCCTCAGGTTCGGTACGGGTGAACTAGATCAGTGCTTTTTAAACTTTTTCATGGCGCGACCCCCGTACAGTAAGAAAATATTTCGCGACGTTGTTCTTAGATTAGTCATATTTTCTATTTTACAAATATGAAATCCCTACATGTTTTAAGTCACAAAATTCAAGTAGCCGCGACCCCCCCTGGGGTCGCGACCCACAGGTTGAGGTTGAGTTGAGACCTAAGAAATGTATAAGTAGCTTTAGTTTTTTTCTCGGCTACTTCGGTCGCCCGGGTTATAATTACATTTTTAGGTCGATCGTTGATGCGAGACTTCTCTCCCATCTCTCCATAGAATTTTTTTCCTTTTTTTCTATTACAAAAACCGTAGACCGGTTGAATGATCGACCGTCATCCAATTCTGAGAATCACCGGGATAGTAATTTCAATAAGGCTTGTGTTGTGTTATGGGTAGGTGCTAGACGACGATATTGTACAGTCACCGGTATAATTATATGATGGAACAAAGGCCGCAAAAATATCTGACACGCTCTTACGGCTCTAGGAATAGAGTTGTCATCAGATACTTTTCCGGCCTTTGTTCCATCATATAATTATGCCGGTGACTGTACATATTATAAAACAGACATAAATTCGTAATAAGACGTGCCAAACAAACATCCGACTCAGAATAGTACATTACTAACCTAAGGCGGTAAAACAAAGAATGTCTCAGATCGCAAGTATTTGACTATACGATCTAAGGCTTTCATTATTACCGCCCGTGGTGAGTAATGTACTATACTGCGGTACTTCCTGATTTATGGCCAGGTATGACATAATAGTACATTACTTACCTAGGGCGGTTAAACAAAGAATGTCTCAGATCGCAGGTATTTGACGCCCGAGCCGAAGGCAAGGGCGATAAATATGCGCTCTGAGGCTTTCTTTATTACCGCCCGTGGTAAGTACAAAATTTTACGTCTCTATCTGGCCAGTAAGTGAGGTTTTCCGCACGCATAGCGTGCGGTAATTCCTACTTTATGGCCAGGTATGACGTAAATAAATATTCATGCTCGTCACACTAATATACTTTTCATACCTGCTATTCAGAAAAGTGTTATTGATGCCCTCAAATTAGGGATTAATGTTGTACATTCCTTCCCTGATATTTCCTGTTAAATTTCAAATCTCCTCATAAGTGTAAAGAGCAGTACCTACCTATTAGTAGCACTCGGTAGCAAAATTATTTCTGTCTTGGGCGCAAACACTTGAATCCCTCGCTACGCTCAAGATTCAATATACCGACCTCGCCACAAATACATATATCATTTTGCTCGTTTGATATAATATGTCACCACCTAGGTACTATATACCCTTACACAATACACTACTCAGATTCGCAGACAGGGTTTACTGACACAGTCAGACACACTATTAGACGTCGTAAAATTTAAATTCGGATTACATGCGTCGTCGTGATACGCCTGTAATGTTGTCTACCATTGTTTATATTTAAGTTAGGTACAGTCACCGGCATCAATATATGATGAAACAAAGGCCGCAAAAATATCTGACACGCTCTTACGGCTCTGGGAATAGAGTTGTCATCAGATATTTTTGCGGCATCCATCATTTTTTTATGCCGGTGACTGTACCTCTGTTTTTCTATTATGTATCTACTATTTCTGGTGAGCAACAAATAATATTTGTATTGCATTGTATTGTCGTCAAAAGCATTGATTCGCTTGGGTGGCCATGTTTCATGGAATCGTAATCCAGCTAGATTGTGATATTCCGACCTGCACCAAGGCCCGGCTGCTTATACAACCTTTATCTGCAATTCGATCCACTGTATGTTATTTCAGTGCATATTGCGTCTCATTTCGCATGCCTCGCGATTCTGCAGTAAGTACCTATAATGTTTGCTGTAACTTTGACAGTTTTAGTTTGGTCAAAATTCGCGTAACTTTCTCGCGAAAGTTGCCTCTGTGGCTTAGAAGGTGCCGTTTTCTAATAAACTTGGGAACAGGACATTTCTGGTGCGCTTACCTGCCATGGTTGGTGCAACAGAGAGCGCAACAGAGGTGTCCCGCTTCCACATTTTATGGCCCCGCGCGCAGCGAGCTTTTGATAATACCTAGTACCTATCTGATTATAATCAAAAAGGTACATACATACAGTACACCGCACTGATGCCACTAAATATTATGTTATGCATCGCCTGCAATAGATCATTATATGTATTTATTACGATTGTTTACGACATGCAGGCACCTCATAGTTTAATCGATTCATTGATCACCATTTGCTACGCATTTAGTTCTTAGGGTTCCGTAGTCAAGAGGTGCCAGCGGGTTGTAGGGTACAGCGGAATATCATATCATATCGCTCTTTTTTGGAGCCGCCCAATTGGGGAAGACAGGCTAACAGATGGCCGCAACCATAATACTAGGAGCACCCTAGAAGCCCTAGCACGATAGGTTTTACGTTTTACGTGACTGTTCAGTACCGTCAGTCTTCAGAGAGGTAGGGCACAGCGGAATGTCATCTCGCTCGTATATGGAGCAGCCCAACTGGGGAAGTACCTCCACCTTACAGACGACCGCAGTCATAATAGCACCACTGCTTTGTAGTGTTGCTATATTATTGCATGCTATGACGCATGTGGTGTTATGTTCCTGGTGGTGAGTTAAGGTCGCCAGAGCTCCCTAGGGTGCGCTGTGTTGGGAGTGAGGGACCTGCATGTCTCTATCTGCCAACACAGCGAATCCTCAAGTGAATAAATGGTCGGCAACGCGCTTGTGATTCTTCTGGAGTCATAAGTGTCCATAGGCTACGGTACCAGCTTAACATCAGGCAGGCCGTAAGCTTGTCTGCCACCGTCGTAGTATATAAAAAAAGTGGCCAAGTGCGAGTCGGACTCGCACATGAAGGGTTCCGTGAAATAAATTGCGGTTTACGATTTATGACGTATTAAAAAAAAAATACTTATTAGATCTCGTTCAAACCAATTTTCGGTGGAAGTTTACATGGTAATGTAATCATATATTTTTTTTAGTTTTATCATTCTCTTATTTTAGAAGTTACAGGGGGGGGGACACACATTTTACCACTTTGGAAGTGTCTCTCGCGGAAACTATTCAGTTTAGAAAAAAATGATGTTAGAAACCTCAATATCATTTTTGAAGATCTATCCATAGATACCCCACACGTATGGGTTTGATGAAAAAATTTTTTTTGAGTTTTAGTTCTGAGTATGGGGACCCCTAAAACTTAATGTCTTTTTTAGATTTTTGTGTGAAAATCTTAATGCGGTTCACAGAATACATCTACTTACCAAGTTTCAACAGTATAGCATTTATAGTTTCGGAAAAAAGTGGCTGTGACATACGGACGGACAGACAGACAGACAGACAGACAGAGAGACGGACATGACGAATCTATAAGGGTTCCGTTTTTTGCCATTTGGCTACGGAACCCTAAAAAGTACATATCGCCGTGAAACGTGACGATCAAACTTATCGTGCTAGTAGCTGCCCCCCTATTCTGTAACTTGATTTACTACTTAGTAGTAGGTGTAATTGTGGGTGAGTAGTAGTCTACTCACCCACAATTATACCTTGACACCGCGATGCGTAGTAATTAAGCGTAGGTAGAGGTCTAGTTTCGTAACGGGTGACCAGCGGGGTGAGCCGCGTTAACGCGTAGCGAATAACCCTGGGCAGTAGTGGTGCAGCGCAACTGGAAAAGTACCCTCCACCTCACAGAAGACCACAGCCGTGGTAGCATCACTACTATCTCTGTAGCACTATGTAGGTATGTGGTGCTGTGTTCCTGGTGATGGGTAAGGTCGCCAAAGCTCCCGAGGCTTAGCTGTGTTGAGACTTAGGGACCTGCAAATCCTGCAATACATGCTTTGGTCCCTAGCTGTCGAATCAATAATAAGTGTCGGTGCGTTTGTGACTTTTCAAGTTGCAAATGTTCAATCTCCATTCCCTCTCTATTCTCGGCTTTCTTCTTGACATCTTGATACGACACGCTGTTACCCTGAGAAAATTACGGTTTTTTTGGAAATAATTCAATATCAGGCTAATTATTTGTATACGGCTTTAATATGTTATTTTAAACAACTTTTACTATCGAAATGAATAATTCTATGGAACGGAAGTTAGGAAAAAAATTAACCCGCAAGCAAAAATGCTATCAGTATTTTTATAATGAAAACATGTTTGAGTACACAAATTTGGAGACTTACTACCTGAATCTAAAAATATATGCATCAGGAAATAACGGCATTTTAATTAAATATTTACGACCTTGAGATAATATTGAATTTCATCTGGCCTATATAAAGGTTTATTCATTAACTAGCTGTTGCCCGCGACTTCGTCCGCGTAGAACTTAATACTTAGAAAATATAATGCAAACAAACTTCTACCATCTTAAGGGATGATTTCCGAGGCAAAAACTATTCTATATCCTTTGAAGGGTCTCAAATTATCTCTATACCAAATGTCATCTAGGTACATGGGTTTTATCCAAACTTTTACCCCCTATTTCATACCCTTAGGGAATAATTTTCGGGATAAAAACGATCTAATGTCATTCTTCGGGACTCAAACTATTTATATACCAAATTTCATCTAAATCCGGTGCAGCGGTTTAAGTAGCTCCATACAAATTTCCACCCCCAATTTCAGCCCCTCAGATATAAAAACTACCCTTTGTCCTTCCCCGGGGCTCATTTCATCTAAATCGGTTCAGCGGTTTGGGCGTGAAGAGGTAACAGACAGACACACTTTCGCATTTATACTATTAGTATGGAAGTATGGATTATTAGTATGGATAGTAGGATTATTTCCGCTTGTCTTCCAAATAGAGGTGTAGCTATAGACTCACTTCAAAAGAAAGAAGAAACGAAAAACTCATTCAAATATCTCAATAAATTACGAAGCAACATTCCGTTGAGGGCCCATGTCACCCCATTTCTTAACAAGCATAATATCCTAAAAATGCAACACCGACGTAAGCTTCATCTGGCTTGTTTGCTATTTGGGGTAGTGAAGCACAAGGCGCCGGCATATCTCTTCGAGAAACTCTCCTTTAGTAACACGTCTCGGGGAAGTAGCCGACAGCGCGTAATTTGTTTGATAACTCCCCGACATTCATCTGCTGCTTTCCGAGGAAGTTTCCGCTATGCAGCCACGAAATGCTGGAATAATGTCCCGCCGCCACTTAGAAGCCTGCCGAACGTTAAAATATTTAGAACTAAGCTCAAAAAGTTCATGCAAGAAGATCAGTTTAAACAGGAGAATCTGTGTCTTGAAACTAGTTGCATTTAACACTTTCTCACCTGCTAGTTATGCTCCATATTAATTTCCAGGCATTGCCATACGTTTGTAGGTCACCATAATTAAATTTATTCTAATATGTATTCTGCTATTTAGTCATAGTTAATAATTAACTACTCTTGTAAGCTTTACCACGGGTATATTTGACGTTTAGTATATTGTTTGTTTTGTTTTCTGTTCTGCTGTTACATTGTAATCCCGCTGGCGCTAGTAGTAACGATTGTGTATGGGCTGCGTTCACTGTTACTGTAAAGGCCCACACACACGTAGTGGTTTGTGGGGTGTGAACACTTCTTTCCTTTTTGTGTATTTTTTTTATTTTTATTAAGTGTGCATTTTAGTTATTAATATTTCATTATAAATATATATATATAAGATATTGCATGTGTATCTATTGTTGTTGCCCACCGTGCTCTCACCGAATGGACCCTGCGGAAGACCAGCGCTGGCTGCAAAGCTAGCAATATGCTGAGCAGGGTCCATTTCGTGACAAAATATGTATTATATTATTTCTTTTGTATGTGTAAATTGTGTGTCACGAATAAATATTTGAATTTGAATTTGAATTTTTTTTTTTTAATGTCGCTTGTTAGAGTGAGAAAACGATCAGGGACCGTGACGTCACGATCCTCGAGCGTCGTAGTAAAAAACAATCGTTTCATTATAAAGGTGCGTTTTGCGGAAAAGAGACGCAACAAACCCCCTCTTAAAACTTTATACACTTATAACTTAGTGATTACCTATATAGCCTCTTGCGTTGTTTTTTTTTTCGAGATAATACAACATTATGATTATTTTGTTTAGTGTCTACATCCCTATTTTCGATAAGATAAGATAAAATAAGATTTCTTTATTGTCAGAACTGTGTACATTTAGTTGTTTTGGGTAAAATAAAGTCCAACAGCTTGCCCATTTCGGACGTACAATATTAAACTTAAAGCTAGTCAAATATACTAAAAGAATAACAACAATAGTATTTCCAAATAATTTTAACCATATTCACACATAAAATATTAATTTAGATCTATCCGACATCCATATTTTCTTTTAAACCACGAACTTCGGAATTCGAAAATATTCGGGTATCTCTATCTCTATCGCGCTAACAAATGACAGGAATGCAGAGGGCCTACCGCGAAAGGCATTCGAAGGTTCCCCTCTCTGTCATACTTACAAGTTCGTACATAAGTGCGACAGAGAGGGAAAACTTCGAATGCCGTTTGCGGTAGGCCCTCAGATATACAAACTTCGAGTTTCGGTTTCCGTGGTTTGGCTGAATACGCAAAGAGCGCGCGCGCGTGCCATTCAAAAAATCCAAGTTTATATTGTTCGAATTTGTTGTTACATTTGTACAAATTACGCCTTAATTCGACATTTGCGCATATAAGTTCGCATATCAAAATCGATTAATTTTATATTTGCTTTTGGTACCTATGTGTCTCGTCAATGTATATCGTAGACGGGATTAAAATTATTAATAGGCGAAAGAAAGGCAAAGCAATTCCGCCATTTTGTCCGTTGTATTTCTTATTACTGTGATTTTGACGTTTCTTTTAGCTGACAGATGTGGCGGCGATATACTTTAAAAATAATAAATGAAAAATTAAATGAAGTCGTATATTACGGAAAATAAATTAATTGTCGCAGTCGGATAAAAACTATCCTAAGTTGCAGCTGGAATAATAATGTACCTATATAAAATGTTTCATATTTTTCCGTCCATGGGATGCTGAGAACATTCGTACCACAGAAAGCTTAGTTTCAAACTGGCTGATTCTTTTTTTAATTTAGAGATTTATTATAAGTGGAGATAAAAATAAGTGGATTATGCGCGTATCCCAAAGAACGTATATAGACGTAGTCAATTATAACGTAAAGAAAGTTTATACCATTTTCGCCTGATTTTTACGGAATTTATGAAGATTACTTTTCATTATTTTTTACCGTATCGTTATTTAATTTAGGTGGATTATTAATGAATATTTAGTCAAATTACCCAACCTATTTTTTGGTGTAAAAATATAGCTGATATCGATATATTGTTGTGTTTTCATAGAGCGAAACCGTAAAGTTCTCAGGGTATGTCTACTTTTTCCTGGATCGTGCGATTTATTCTGAAGTAGCTCGACTTGAACACCTGGGCCAAAAGTGCCATTTGCGCGTTCTCTATCACCCTGAGTCATTGTCCACGTTTCAAATGTAAATGTTCATAGGCTACGAATTTCGATCGAATGTAGAAAGATATTTTCAAACATTCCATTTTCATCTCAAGCCGTTATCTTGCCATTAACATGAGATATAATTGTTTTGACTTGGTTTTCCAAGTCAAAACAATTATATCTCATGTTAATGAACGCATGCCAATGAGGTTTGCTTGACCAAGGGCAACAAAACAATGTTATATTCATAATGTCACTTATCGGTAAGTCAATGTGTGAAATAAAAGCAAACGATACATACGTTACGGTAACACAGTGTTTATTTAATTATCTATTTGGTAAGAGAAGATGTGGTACCTATATTGTTACCAAATAGATAATGTTGCTTCTTAGCAACATTATGAAGGCATACCTACGTTCATCAGTAGATGGACTACGGCTGATGGTCGAATGATTGATTGATGAAGAAATCATACCATCGGCAACATAGTTAACTGCCTTTATGTGCATTGTAATAAGGTTGAACCTTAGAGGTTGAACATACATACAGGATGGTCAGTTAACTGTGTTGGCGTTTGTACTAACGAAGTTGAAGATTATAGTAGAGTGAATTCCATTTCGTACCTACCTACCTACGTAAGTACATAAATTACAATATAAAAGGCCGCCCCGCTATCCCTTTCAAAGGGTTTTTATGGGTTTTTCATCAGGTTTAACCACAGATGTATGAATTTTAGGAGATCGGACATGCCGGCCGATTTGTATAGAGTACACCTGTCGCAAGTTCATTAACCCACACAAAGCCCAAGTAATTGACAAGACAAAGCACGCACACATCTAAAACACACACACTTGTATACCTACACGCTTATTTGACATTAAACGCGCATCATATCAGGCATTTTGGGAAAAAACGTAATATTCTCTGCGATCAGCACGTGTGCACAGTATGGCAGAGTATGCCCATTGAGCTAACAGCTGCGACACGGCCGACGGCGCGGCGGCTTGTCCTCTCTCTAGTATTCTATGCTCTGAGGGTTTAACTTACCATTTTAACTGTTGTAATAGCTAAGCTATTCATTAGGCCACCCATTTGAAAGGGACATCCACTGCAAAGGGTTGTGAGTTAGGGTTTTACCTGTTCGAATGGCTAAGTTATTCATTGGACTAGGTAGCATTGGGGTAGGTAGGAAAGCCTTTCAATGGAGGTCCCTTCCGCATAGGTAATGCCATTGAAAGGCTTTCTCCAACCAAAGGTTGGTCGGGGGCCTGATTTAAAACACCCTTGACATAACACAAAAGTCATCACTCAAATCGGTTCATCTCTCTGGGAGCTACGAGCAAAAAAAACCGGCCAAGTGCGTGTCGGACCATGCACAACAAAAGGTTCCGTCACAGTTATCTTACGGCACTTAAGTCCTTTTCTATAGGAAATGCAGTTTTTTTTAATACTACGACGGTGTCAGACAAGCTTACGGCCTGCCTGATGTTAAGCTGGTACCGTCGCCTATGGACACTTGTGACTCCAGAAGAATCACAAGCGCGTTGCCGACCCTTTATTCACTTGAGGACTTCAGCAATATCTCGAAAACCTTTGAACCGATCTTGTTAACAATTATAAATTTTAATAATTCATGATTTATTTTTATTTTTCTGAATACACCGTCCGAAATTTTGATGGAGGGGATACAATTTTTGTGACTTTCGGGGCGACTATTGCCGACTATATACACTTAATCAAAAAAATTGCTGAGAAACCTTATATTTATTTTGAAAGGACTATCGATTGATGTGCCACACGTGATGTTTTTTTTGACTTGCTGTTATTTTATTATAGGTACTTAGTGTGTATGAAGTGCACCCCTAAAAAAATAGTTTTTTAGTAATTTCATTACAGAACTATGTAGCGGCTAACAAAATACACCTATCCTCCAAATTTTATTCAAATACCTACCACCTTATAGTTTTCGAGTAAAATGCCTGTGACACACGGACAGACGAAACTATAAGTGTTCCATTTTTGCCTACGGTTCCTTAAAAAGTATATAAAAGTATGTATATATACACTGTTTTGTTAAGCTACGGTACCTAGCTTAAATAGAGTGGTTCAGGCATGCGGCTGTCAAGCGGCGGTCGTGGGTTCGAATCCCGGCTCGTACCAATGAGTTTTTCGGAACTTATTTACGGAATATTTAGCGTTAGCTTTTGGGTGAAGGAAAACATCGTGAGGAAACCGGCCTAATCCCAATAAGGTCCAGTTAGTTTTCCCTCTGAATTGCATGGTCAGATGGCAGTCGCTTTCGTAAAACTAGTGCATATATGCCAAATCTTGGGATTATGTGTCAAAGCGGACCCCTGGCTCCTTTAGGGCACAACCGGGAATAACGCTAGGAGGATGATGATGTATTAGATTAGATTATTTATTTCATGAAAAATATATACTTAAGTAAATATTGTTATGTTGTGTTGTGTTGTGTTATAGTTATATTGTTTTATTCGATATCTTAGGCCCGTAAAAAATTTCATAAGTGAACAAGGTCGCCCTAATGAAGGAAATTATCAATTAGTCTATGATTAAAACAAACAGCGAACGGACGTAACGCCGGTGAATGCAGGGCTCCATTCGACACGCGTCGGATTCAGAAATACGCATGGCGATTAGATTGCTAAGGTATGTAGTGTATAAAGTGTATTAACCGGGGCTTGACATGGATGGAATTGTCATTTCGTTGGTCTACTCGGCTTTGTCGGTTCGTATGTTAGTATTAGTACTTTTAAGCTTGCATTTTAAAACCTATTTCATCCCAGCGTAGCAACAGAGTTAGGTCACTCGTCACCCTATTAGCCTAGCCATTACTAATTAATTAGGACATGGAATAGTCATTTCGTTGATCTACTCGTCTTGGCCGGTTCGTATGTTATTTTTAATTCAATTAATTTATTTGTCAAACACAGGTATACAGGGTATGGTTTAAGCTTGCTTTTTAAACCTATCTATTTCAACCCAGCGTAGCAACACAGTTAGGTCACTCGTCATCCTAATAGCCTAGCTATTACCCAAGAACAAGGACTTATGGAATTGTCATTTCGGTGGTCTACTCGGCTTTGTCGGTTCGTATGTTAGTACTTTTAAGCTTGCATTTTAAAACCTAAGTATTTCATCCCAGCGTAGCAACAGGTAGCAACACAGCTAGGTCACTCGTCATCCTAATAGCCTAGCTATTACCCAAGAATAAGGACTTATGGAATTGTCATTTCGGTGGTCTACTCGGCTTGGTCAGTTCGTATGTTAGTACTTTTAAGCTTGCATTTCAAAACATATTTCATCCCAGCGTAGCAACAGAGTTAGGTCACTCGTCATCCTAATAGCCTAGCCATTTTACCAATGAATTAGGAAATGGAATTGTCATTTCGTTGGCCTACTCGGCTTGGTCGGTACCGATCTTTTAAGCTTGCATTTCAAAACCGATCTTTTAAACTTTCATAGTTTAATGATGTAGGTACTGTACTAACAACTTTATGGGCACCTGGCCTGAAATAAATAAACAATAATAATAATAATAAGCGGCTAGTCACCGCCTGCCTCGATAACTTTGTGTACAACAATGTGTCCGGACCTTTTTGCAATAGCCCAGTTTCATAATCCACCCAAATCTCACCACCAATAATAATAATAATAAGCGGCTAGTCACCGCCTGCCTCGATAACTTTGTGTACAACAATGTGTCCGGACCTTTTTGCAATAGCCCAGTTTCATAATCCACCCGTTCTCTATCCATTATAACCCACAATAGCCCCAACGCCTGTTGGAACCGGTTCACGGGTATCTACGATGTACCCGTGAATGGGTTGTAGCAGGTGTATTACATCACATTAAACTTCGTCTCCAAAGGGCCTCTACGTGTTGGATCTATATCCCCACGCACGCCTTCCAAAGGACCGGGCTTTGTCCCGTGAATTTAAACAGGAGATACATAATAATAAAAACCTATTGTTACCCAGTACCCAGCATAGCAACACAGTTAGGTCACTCGTCATCCTAATATTCTAGCCATTACCCAAGAATGATGACATATGGAATTGTCATTTTGGTGGTCTACTCGGCTTGGTCGGTTCGTATACGTTTAAGCTTGCATTTTAAAACCTATTTCAAACCATCGTAGCAACACAGTTAGGTTACTCGCATCCCAATAGCCTAGCCATTACCAATTAATTAGGACATATGGAATTGTCATTTCGTTGGCCTACTCGGCTTGGTCAGTAGTGTCAGTACCAACATATATATACGAACCGAACTTTAAAGCTTGCGTTTTAAAACCTATTGTTACCCAGTACCCAGCATAGCAACACAGTTAGGTCACTCGTCATCCTAATATTCTAGCCATTACCCAAGAATGATGACATATGGAATTGTCATTTTGGTGGTCTACTCGGCTTGGTCGGTTCGTATACGTTTAAGCTTGCATTTTAAAACCTATTTCAAACCAGCGTAGCAACACAGTTAGGTTACTCGCATCCCAATAGCCAAGCCATTACCAATTAATTAGGACATATGGAATTGTCATTTCGTTGGCCTACTCGGCTTGGTCAGTAGTGTCAGTACCAACATATATATACGAACCGAACTGTTGCGGATGCAACCTATTTTGTACCTTTTTTTGTCTATTATTTTTATACTTTTGGAATGTTTTATTTTGTTTTATCAGTTGTCAATATATTGCTGTCGAAAACAGATTGAGTCGGCTTGGTTTTAATATATTTCCTATAAATAATCACTCCAGCTATACAGTCCATCAGAAGTCCTTTATATTTGATCCTTCTCCCGTCTTATAATGAATATGCGAAGTAGAACCAAGCAGCTGGCAACGCCGGCTAAAAGTCGTAAGGCGACACGTTCAGAACCAGGTGCACCCGCTGTGGGTGGGGTCGGTCGGTCCAAAAGTCAGGGCCTCACGAAGACTGATGCCACAGAAACACCCGCAGCTCTCGATATTGTTCGCGCGTGTCCCGCAACTACCACCACCGGCGGCTGCGGCTCCGCTGTTGCAGCCGAACATTTTGACGTTTCTCCTAGTTGCAGGTCGCACGTATCAGGGTCTTCGCGGTCATCAGCTACTATAAAAGCACGGAGGCTTTCTGCGGAGGCCGAGTTGGCCCGCAGAAGTATGGAGCGAGAGCAAGAATTGATGATTCGTGAGCAAGAAATTGAGATTGCTCGACAAAGAAAACTACTTGAGCAGGTAAAACAAGTAGAACAATTAGAAATGGAAGCTGCTCTGGCCGCTCAAGAAGCCGAAGAACGTTCCGCAAAGTCGGCCAGTAATGTTCATTCCCGGACGGCATCTTGGGTTCGCGATATAAACCAGGGTAGCTGCCTACGCATGACGAATGAGCCAACTGTCGAATTGCATCGCAATACAGGAAACGATGGAATTATACTCAAAGCGATTGCTGACACTGCAGCTGCAGCAAAAGCTTTGGCTTCAGGTCGTAGAGCCAACATAGAACTCCCTACATTCTTCGGGAATGGTTCCCAATGGCTACAATTTAAACGTCAATTTAGTAGTACTGAGTCTTCTCATTCCCCCGCAGAGAACGTTGCGCGTTTACAGAACGCGCTTCGCGGACCCGCGCGTGAGGCGGTCGCTTCGCTGCTCCACACGGCAGCTGCCCCCGAGGAGATCATGCACGCACTCGAGCGAACATTTGCGTGCCCGGAAATGGTCGTCTTTGGTGAGGTACAAGTGTTGAAAACGCTGCCGCGGCTTGGCGCCGAGCTTAAGGAGATTGGTATTTTTGCCAACAAGGTACGAAACAGCCTTTCTACTATGAAATTACTCGGTCTACGAGAATATTTACATTCACCTGAGCTATTTCATAGTATTTTGGGCAAATTTAACCCTTTAATGAAGATGAGGTGGTCTGACTATGCGTCAGAAATGTCAAACCCTCTCATGTCAAAGTTAGAACTTTTATCTGATTTTCTAACTCGTGAACACGAGCGTTATATTAAATTCGCATTATCTCCTGAAATAGGTTTTATTGCTACACAACAAAACATCATTGTGCCTGTCAATAAACAATTCAAACGTGAAAATATTCACGCTGTGACACATGACAATATTAAAACAGGTGACAAAACCGAATGCATTTATTGTAAAAAGTGCCATGATATAAAAAACTGTTCCGAATTCACAAGGTTATCAGTTGAAAACAGGTGGTGTTGGTTGCGTGAACACAAAATATGCTACAAATGTCTAAAGAGTAAATCACATCAGTGGAAGTTATGTAAAGTGAACCCTTGTGGTGTCGACGGTTGTACTTTCCGACACCATCCACTTTTACACGGCAGGCAGGATACATTTACATCACCGCAAACACACCATACACAGGCGTTCCATAATACAGTGTGTACAGCTGCGCTCAACCATGAGTGTGAAACAGAACTAAACAATATGAACAATACGGGGTGTACGGCACCGCTAAACAAAACTGAGTGTACTGCGTTCAATAATATTGGGTATGCGAATTTGTCTGAAAGGGATGCCAAACACACGCCGTGCTGTTCCAAGACTACACAGGAGTTGTCAAAAGAAAACGTCATGGTTTCTAATACAGGTATTTTAAGTCAACATGTTGGAACGACAACCAAAACACAACCACACAGCGCATTATTAAAAGTGGTACCAGTTATTGTGTCTGGACCAGCTGGCAGTTACGAAACCTTCGCACTCCTAGACGATGGCAGTACAGCGTCGTTAATTGATTCTAAAGTGGCTGCCCGTATCGGGGTGTCAGGGCCAGAGGAGGTTATTACTGTCAATGCTGTAGGTGGCTTACACAAAACTACTAAGATTTCTTATGTGGACTTTTACATACAGGGTAAACACGAATCTGACAGGTTTTTAGTCAATCGTGCCAGGGCCATGCCCTTACTCAGCTTGAGCACGCAAACATTGTCCAAACACACCGCACAGTCTTACGATTATTTGAGTGATTTAACCGATTATTTGACGTACACTGACGCTATGCCAACCGTGCTGATTGGTGCCGAGCACTGGCATCTGTCAATATCTCGTGATATCCGCGCTGGTAGTCGTAATGAGCCGGTAGCTTGTCACACCTGGCTTGGTTGGACATTGTATGGAGTGGCTTCTAGTAAAACGAAACCGGTTGAGTTTGTCAACCACTGTCACCTAGACCGTATTGAGCTTACTGAACATGAACGTTTAGAACTGCTAATAAAGGAGCAGTACAAATTGGACTCACTGGGTATTACCAAACATGAGAAACTTCATAGTAAACTGGATGCTCGAGCTGTTGAGATCTTACACAATACTACCACACGTTTGCCAACTGGTAGGTATGAGGTAGGACTTCCATGGCGGGATAATATTCAGTGCGTTCCCGACAGTTATCCGCAAGCCCTATCTCGCTTCTTAAGTTTAGAAAGACGTATGTTTCGAGAGTCCGATTTTGCTGAAGCGTACAAAAGGTTTATTGACAATATGATTGCCAAAGGTTATGCTGAAGAATGTGATCCTGTCACTTATTATGGTCATTCTGTCAGTAATAGGAACGGTACCAATGTTATCAACAGTAAACACAATTTAGTGGAATGTCCAAATAAAAATAACACTTCGTCAGGTTACATTCAATATGGTACAGTCAGTCCGAATAAAGTGCAACCAAAATGTCATGACTACATGTCAACCACAGACATGGATAAAATAAACTTAAAAACGACTTCTGAATCTTCTGATACAACTCAAAGTGAAGCCAATACCGAAATAAGGTGGTATTTGCCTCATTTTGGGGTGTATCACCCACAAAAGCGTAAACTCCGTGTCGTCCATGATGCAGCCGCAATGAATCAAGGCGTTTCCTTAAATTCGTTGCTTCTTCAAGGACCAGATCTCTTAGAAAACTTATTAGGCATACTTTGGCGTTTTAGAGAGGGCGCTGTCGCAATGACAGCGGATATTAAGGAGATGTTTCCCCAAATACGGATCCGTGATCAAGATAGGGACGCATTACGTTTTTTATGGCGCGACGTTAGGTCAAAGAACACAACTCCCATAAAAGAGTATCGAATGACAGCTGTTGTTTTCGGGGCGTCATCCAGTCCATTTACTGCGCTGTATATCAAAAATAAAAATGCAATGTCACATCAGGATTTGTATCCCAACGCAGCCAATGCAAGCATTCACAGTTCCTATATGGATGATTTTTTGGACAGTCTTGATGAGGTAACTGAAGCTGCGCAGCTGGCATCCGATGTGGTGACTATCCACCGTAACGCCTGTTTTGAAATGTGTAGTTGAATTTCTAACAGCCAGGAAGCGTTGCGTCTTGTTCCAACTGAATTGCACGCTGCACAGCCTACTGAAGTGTCTCTTGGTAGTGAATCAACTAACGTCAGAGCCTTAGGTGTCTCTTGGGATCCTATATCGGATACCATTGGTTTTAGGACTGGTTTAGAAGGGCTCAAGTTACATGGTGTTTTTACTAAGCGTAAAGTTTTGTCCCACCTCATGAAAGTGTACGACCCACTAGGATTGCTTGGCCCTATAGTGGTCAAGGGCCGTATACTCCTTCAGGAGGCATGGAGATCCAACATTGACTGGGACACGGTTTTTCCACCTTCACAGGTATTAAGGTGGAACGAATGGTTTAAAGAACTGTCAGATATATCTAATATTAGAGTTCCACGTTGGTACGCTAAGGTAAACGGCGAGCCTCTGCACAGGGAGCTACACGTTTTTGCGGATGCGAGCGAGCTTGCCTATGCGACTGTCGCTTATTGGCGTTTTTTGTACGCAGACGGTACAGTCAAGCTTGCTCTCATATCCAGTAAAGCAAGAGTATCGCCATTGAAGCCCACTTCAATTCCACGCCTAGAATTGCAGGGTGCTTTAATAGCTTCACGCCTTGCTATGACCATCAAGGAATTTCACAAGAAAAAGCCTATTCGGACGTTTTTTTGGACAGATTCGAGAACTGTCCTTAGCTGGCTAAGAAGTGACGCACGAACGTTCAAGCCCTTTGTGGCCCATCGGATCGGCGAAATAACTGAAAATTCATGCGTTCAAGACTGGAGATGGGTCCCAACTGACTTGAACGTCGCGGACGATGCCACGCGAATCAAACCTCTCCATATCAACCCTAACCACCGATGGTTCACCGGCCCCTCATTTCTTCTGGCTTCTCCGGAAAATTGGCCTGTGGAACCAGCTGGCCAGCCTCCAGTTCATGAAGAGTTTAAGCATACTCCTACACTTGTGGTTGGGCATCTGGTTATCACCGCGGATTTCAGTCGTTTTAGTGACTGGTTGCGCTTACTGCGCGCCACTGCTCGCGTTTTGCAGGCGGCTTCTAAATTTCGCTCACTTTTGGACCGCGTTAGACACATTGATCACACTGATCCTAGCACCGATTTTAGGGTTCGTCAACGTACAAACGCGCCTACGTCCACCGCTCTATTACCCCTGACAGCGGAATTGATGCAAGCCGCAGAAAGGCACGTCCTGCAGAAAGTACAGTCCGAGACATTTGGAGAAGAAATTCTGCGGATTGAACGAGGAGAGTTATTGCCCAAGAGCAGTCGCTTAGCAAAGTTATCACCCAAGATGGGAACGGACAATTGGCTACGTTTGGTCGGCAGAATTGAGGCTGTAGAAGACGTCGGTACCGAAGTCAAATCGCCCATACTGTTAGATGGTCATCACCCAGTCTTGCGCCTTTTGGTTCTCTTTTACCATCGCAAGGCTGGACATGCGAATAATGAGATGGTCGTCAATGAGCTGAGACAGAGATACTGGCTTCTTCCCTTGCGCAGCACCATACGAAGCGTCGCCAGCAAATGTTTGTATTGTCGGATCAGGAAGTCAAAACCGATGAATCCAATGACTGGAAACCTTCCTCCGCAGCGGCTTGCCCACCATCGCCGCCCATTTAATTTCACTGGACTTGATTATTTTGGCCCGATTAACTCCACAATCGGACGCAAACAGGAAAAACGATACGTAGCCCTATTTACCTGCTTGACTTCCAGAGCCGTCCATTTGGAACTTGTGCACTCCCTGACGGCTGATTCAGCGATAATGAGTTTACGTCGATTTATTGCAAGGAGAGGTGCTCCCGAAACAATATTCTCTGACAACGGAACTTGTTTTGTTGGTGGTGACCGAATATTACGGGAGTTTTATCAGACAGATGTCAACGATTTTGCTGCCAGCCGAGGAATCAATTGGAGCTTTATTCCTCCCGCTGCTCCTTTCTTTGGTGGATGCTGGGAACGGCTAGTTCGCACCGTCAAAGTTGCACTGAACGCCACCCTACGCGAAAGGGCACCTAACGCAGAAGTACTCGTGACCCTCCTGATGGAAGCTGAGGCCATTGTCAACTCCCGGCCCCTAAGTCACGTTTCTGTGAGTCAAGATGACCAGGAGACGCTGACACCTTTCCACTTTCTAATTGGCACATCCTCGAATCAAGTCCTACCTGCAACCCTTGACGACCGAGACCTTCTTCGTAGAGCAGACTGGAGGAAGGCCTTGAGGTTAGCCGACCATTTTTGGAACCGTTGGGTGAAAGAGATTCTACCTACAATGCAACCACGACAGACAGGCGAAAACAGGGAACGCGACTTAAACATCGGTGACCTGGTACTCATCGTGGACGAAAATCTTCCAAGAGGAACTTGGCCAAGAGGCCGCATCACTGCAACCTTCCCTGGCCGAGATGGCGTAGTCAGGGTGGTGGACGTAGCCACACAGGGAGGCCTTCTTCGTCGGCCCTCCAAAAAGTTGGTCAGGCTAGACGCGTAGGGCTCCTTATTGGCTGGCCCGGCTAGCTTCGTGTGCTTTCGCACACTAGGGGGTGGGATGTTGCGGATGCAACCTATTTTGTACCTTTTTTTGTCTATTATTTTTATACTTTTGGAATGTTTTATTTTGTTTTATCAGTTGTCAATATATTGCTGTCGAAAACAGATTGAGTCGGCTTGGTTTTAATATATTTCCTATAAATAATCACTCCAGCTATACAGTCCATCAGAAGTCCTTTATACGAACTTTAAAGCTTGCGTTTTAAAACCTATTGTTACCCAGTACCCAGCATAGCAACACAGTTAGGTCACTCGTCATCCTAATAGTTTAGCCAGGACCCCACCGGACAGTAAATCAAAAGGCGGACACGGTCCTTAGTAGAAGGCCAGATAACAATAACCGTGGAAGGAAGCTGGGAATGGATCGGAGGATGTCGTTTATTTACACTAGTTGATGTAAGTCTCGGCATATGATTCAGCAATATATATAACGGAAGGTAAATTCAATGTATAGCCGTGTGGGCGATTAATAGAAGATTCACCTACTAACTAGCTCACCTAGGGCGGAAAAGAGACTGTAGGTATTTGGCAAGAGCGATAATGCGATCTGAGGAGTTGCAAGAGTTCATAGGCCACGGTAGCGGCGCGGTAGCGGTGGCGGGAGTCCGCTGGATGCGGGTAGCGCAGGACCGGTCATTTTGGCACTCTTTGGGGGAGGCTTATGTCCAGCAGTGGACGTCTTTCGGCTGATATGATGATGATGATGATGATAGGCCACTGTAACCGCTTTACCTTCAGGTTCGTACGTTTGTTTGCCACCGACCTGTGTTTTTTAGGGTTCCGTAGCCAACTGGCAAAAAACGGAACCCTTATAGATTCGTCATGTCTGTCTGTCTGTCTGTCTGTCCGTCCGTATGTCACAGCCACTTTTTTCCGAAACTATAAGAGCTATACTGTTGAAAATTGGTAAGTAGACGTATTCTGTAAACCGCATTAAGATTTTAACTCAAAAATAGAAAAAAAACAATAAATTTTTGGGTTCCCCATACTTAGAACTTAACTCAAAAAAATTCTTTCATCAAACCCATACGTGTGGGGTATCAATGGATAGGTCTTTAAAAATTACATTGAGGTTTCTAACATTATTTTTTTCTAAACTGAATAGTTTGCGCGAGAGACACTTCCAAAGTGGTAAAATGTGTGTTTTTTTTTAATACGTCATAAATCGTAAACCGCAATTTATTTTACGGAACCCTTCATGTGCGAGTCCGACTCGCACTTGGCCGCTTTTATTAAATATATTTGACACATCTTCGCAGTCGCACATCTTTGGTGCTACGTTTTAATAACCTTAATCCAATCCATACCTCCATAGTATGGAATCCATACTAATATTTTAAATGCGAAAGTGTATCTGTCTGTGTTAAGTACCTCGTCACGCAAAAACCGCTGAACCGATTTCAAGGAAATTTTGTATGGAGATAGTTTGACTCCCGGGGAAGGACATAAGGATAGTTTTTATCTCGGAAATCATCCCCTAAGGGGGTGCAATGTGGGGTGAACGTTTGTATGGAGCTACGATATAAACGAGTTCCACACGGACGGAGTCGCCGGCAAAAGCTAGTTTTTAGGGGAACTCAAACAGTAAAACGAGACCCTATTACTAAGACTCCGCTGTCCGTCTGTCTGTCTGTCTGCCACTAGGCTGTATATAGTTCCAGTTGAAATTTTCACAGATGATGTATTTCTGTAGCCGCTATAACAACAAATACTAAAAACAGAATAAAATAAATATTTTATAGAGAATGGTACGGAACCCTTCGTGCGCGAGTCCGACTCGCAATTGGCCGGGTTTTTTTTATAAAGGCGATAAAGGTGATTGCCATATGACGTATGGACGTTTGTAGATAGGTATGTAGATAGTTGATACAAGACAAAAGTAAAGTCTTTGCGTGAAAAACCTAACCAGTGTATTTTGAGGACATTAAACTGCAGCTTCACTACGACCAAGTCTTTGTGTCCGATTTTTATAGGGAATACGTAGATAATTAATTAACATTGAGTTCATGTTTTTTTTTTATACAACGACGGTGGCAAACAAGCTTACGGCCAGCCTGATGTTAAGCTGGTACCGTCGCCTATGGACACTGTGACTCCAGAAGAATCACAAACGCGTTGCCGACCCTTTATTCACTTGAGGATTCGCTGTGTTGGCAGATAGAGACATGCGGGTCCCTCACTCCCAATCCCAACACAGCGCATCCTAGGGAGCTCTGGCGACCATACTCACCACCAGGAACACAACACTACATGCTTCATAGCATCAAATAGCATGCAATAATATAGCAACACTACAAAGCAGTGGTGCTATTATGGCTGCGGTCTTCTGTAAGGTGGAGGTACTTCCCCAGTTGGGCTGCTCCACATACGAGCGAGATGACATTCCGCTGTGCCCTATCTCTAGCAATGATTTTGAGGTTCTCAATAAGGGCTCGTCCATAAATCACGTTATGCTAGAATATGGAATTTTATGTTGGCCTGAGAGGTAAATGAAATAAAAAATACGATCGTAGGCGTGATAGTTATGATTATGAGGCATTGTAGCTCACAGCTTCCTGCGAATCAAGACACTGTTAAAGAGTAAAAATATGAGTAGCATTATGGCTCGCCTACACTGGCCACTTAAGATACATAACATGACATATACAACCTACTTTTTTCGACCACGGTTTGATGTGGGAACATATTTATGTCCTCATTCATAACGTAGATAAAAATATAATGCCTACAACATTCATGTTTACGCTGTTAGTTCACTGAAATGATTTGCCCGACTGCCAAGAAGATTAATATTTTTCAGGCGTACCTAATGTAATGCGATGTGAACAATTTGAGTCAATATGTTGTGAGTAACTGCTTCTATCGCCTTAAGGATGATTCACGCTAGACCGGGCCGGTTCCGGCCCGGGCCGTAAACTTACCGAGCCGTCGCCGAGCTTATTTTGATACACCTTTCACCACCGGGCCGTTTCCGGGCCGTTTCCGGGCCGACTCCGAGCCGACACCGGGCCGGGACATTGTGCAAACGTTATGTCACCGAGCTCGCACCGGGCCGGGGCCGGGCCGACACCGAGGCTCGGTCGCCGTGCCACGTCCGGGCCGATTCCGAGCGTTGGGTGTCAATCACAGCGGGCAGCGACCGGGCCGTTTCCGTCGTTCTAATGTCAAAGAAAGTCTGTCATTGTCACTGAGTCATTGTCATTGTAATTTATTCCAGCACTGCAACATACTTGCATAAGTTCTCTCATTTATACGATTAAATACGATAAACAAAGCTAAATAAAATGTCGAAGAAGAAGATACTATGTTCTTCAAAACAATTTGGCGTGCATCGACTTTGGCGTTCCCGTGAAGCAAGAGGAGAGTTCAAAATGTTGTGTAAAGATCTTTGGACCTATGATGACAAATTTTATGATTATTTTCACGTGACACAAGATTCTATCCATGAAAAAGTTAAACACTGTTTGGAAAAGAAAATTACTAGGTTCCAGAAACCGATATCCTCCGAACATCGACTAGCTCTTTGTTTAAGGTAAGCAAAATGCAAATTCAATAAAATCTAAGTAGGTATGCGCTATGAGAGTGTGGGTGAGTTGTGTATTACCTGCATTTTTCTCCAGCCCCGCTATTCTGTAACTTGTTTTAAGCTCAACTTCCTCAACGTTCGCCCACAAATATATCTTGACGCCGTGATTCGTAGAAACTACGCGTAATCAGAGGTCTGAATGAAGGGTTGAGAACATGCTTGTTATAGGTACTAGTGAAGTCGCAAGTATCCATACGCTACGGTGTCTGTGTTTGTGTACAATCAGGTGGGCAGATCCTATATTTTATGCTGTGCAGCAATGCGTCTATATTTTGTGTAAACATAAATGTGTGCGTTATTGTTACTTGAATGTCTAAATAATATCTCCACTTATAATAAATCTCTAAATTAAAAAAAGAATCAGCCAGTTTGAAACTAAGCTTTGCGCGGTTCGAATGTTCTCAGCATCCCATGAACGGAAAAATATGAAACATTTTATATAGGTACATTATTATTCTAGCTGCAACTTAGGATAGTTTTTATCCGACTGCGACAGTTAATTAATTTTCCGAAATATACGACTTCATTTAATTTTTCATTTATTTTTATTGAAATCAAACGCTGCTCCAACTGTCAGCTATAAGAACCGTCAAATTTTCTTCAAAATGGCGGAATTGCTTTGCCTTTCACTTATTAATAATTTAAATCCCGTCTACGATAGACCTTTACGAGACAAATGCTAAAATATAAACCATAAAAAAATATTCGATTCTGATATGAGAACTTATATGCGCAAATGTCGTTTTATGTCGTAATTTCAATAAATGAAATCAACAAATTTGAACAATATAATTAACACGAATTTGTTTTTTTTGAATGACAATAGCACGCGCTCGGCGCATTCAGCCAAAGTACCTGCGGCGCTACCAAGAAAACCGATACTCAATGTTCATATATTTGCATCCCTGTCACTCGAGTAGGGTTAGTGCGATAGAGATAGAGATACCCGAATATTTTCGAATTCCGAAGTTCGTGGTTATAGCTCAGGAATCGAAAATATGGTAAATAATCATAATGTATTTTCTCGAAAAAGAATTTAAAATAAATATAGTCAAATGGAGAAAAAAACAAAGCAAGAGGTTATATAGGTAATGATTGAGTTATAAGAGTCCAAAGTTTTAAGAGGGGGTATGTTCTGTCCCTTTTCCGCAAAACGCACCTTCATATGAAACGATTGTTTTTTACTATGACGCTCGAGTATATTGACGTCACAGTCCCTCATCGTTTTCTCACTCTAACAAGCGACATTAAAACGGATGTAGCTTCATAATTTTTTGAGATATTTGAATTTATTTCATTATCTTCTATCTATTTATACATAATAAATGCCTATGTCCTGACTGACTTATTCACTCACTCACTCACTCACTCACTCATCAACGCACAGCCGAAACTACTAATCTTAGAGAGTTGATTTTTGCACAGTATGTTGCTTTTATAACGTGGGCTAGGGATAAAAAGGGATTTTTGAAAATTCTACACCTAAGGGGGTAAAATGGGGGTGCAAAGTTTGTATGGGAGAACCTTTTTTTTTGAGCTATAGACTTAAACTTTGTAGAAAAATTAGTTATTAGAATACAAATGGAACACTTTCAGCGTTTTGGAAAATTCCACGCCTACGGGGGTAAAATAGGGGTGCAAGGTTTGTATGGGGGAAACATTTTTTTTTAAATAGAGACTTAAAACTTTGTAGAAAGATTAGTCATTAGAATACAAATAAAGAACTTTCAGGGTTTTAGAAAATTCTACCCCTAAAGGGGTAAAATAGAGTGCAAAGTTTGTATGGGAAAAACTACTTTTTTTTAAATAGAGACTTAAAACTTTGTAGAGAAATTATTCATTAGAATACAAATAAAGTACCTAGATTCAGTGTTTTAAAAAAATCTACCCCTAAGGGGGTAAAATAGGGGTGCAAATTTTGTATGGGGGAAACAATATTTTTTTTAAATAGAGACTTAAAACTTTGTAGAAAGATTAGTCATTAGAATACAAATTAAGTACTTTCAGCGTTTTAGAAAATTCTACCCCTAAAAATAGGGGGCTAAAATAGGGGTGCAAAGTTTGTATGTGGGAAACTATTTTTTTTAGCTAGAGTCCTAAAACTTTGTAGAAAGATTATTTAAATACAAAGAAAGTACTTTCAGCGTTTTGGAAAATTTCACCCCTAAGGGGGTAAAATAGGGTGCAAAGTTTGTATGGGAAAAACATATTTTTTTTTAATAGAGACTTAAAATTTTGACGAAAAATTACTTATTAGAACATGAAAAATACTACATTCGGCGTTTTACAAAAATCATTCCCTAAGGGGGTTAAAAAAGGGTGCAAGGTTTGTATGGGGAACACTTTTTCTGAGCTAGACACTTAAAACTTTGTAGAAAGATTACTTATAAAAATACAAAAAAAAAGACTTTCAGCGTTTTGAAAAAATCTATCCCTAAGGGGGATAAAAAGGGGTGCAAAGTTTTTATCAGGGAAAGTTTATGTTTTTGAGTTAGAAACTTGAAACTTTGTAGAAAGATTACTTATTAAAATACAAAAAAAGAACACAAATCGTTTTAGAAAATTCCACCCCTAATAGGGTTAAAAAGGAGAGCAAGCTTTGCATGGGCAACACTTTTTTTTGAGTTAGACTTAAAACTTTGCAAAAAGATTACTTATTATCGAATACTAAAAAAGAACTTTCAGCGTTTTAGAAAACTCCATCCCTAAGGGGATCCTTAAGATCCTTAAGAAGGGTAGCCAGTGTTGTGTGGGAAAAACTTTTTTTTTTACTAGACTTAAAACTATTGAAATAGTACATTACTGCAAAGGCCGTGAAGTAAGGGATTGATGGACGAGTTTGGGCTAGACGGCCGAGTCGTAGACGAGGCCGGATACAACGAGTCCACCAATCCCTGTTCCGGCCGAGGCTTGTATAGTGCTTTTCTCAAACGATGTGAGGAAATAATAACCGACCGACCGACCGACCGACCGACCGACCGACCGACCGACCGACCTACCGACCGACCGACCGACCGACCTACCTACCTACCTACCGACCGACCGACCGACCGACCGACCGACCGACCGACCGACCGACCGACCGACCGACCGACCGACCGACCGACCGACCGACCGACCGACCGACCGACCGACCGATCTACCTACCGACCGACCGACCGACCGACCGACCGACCGACCGACCGACCGACCGACCGACCGACCGACCGACCGACCGACCGACCGACCGACCGACCGACCGACCGATCTACCTACCGACCGACCGACCGACCGACCTACCTACCTACCGACCGACCGACCGACCGACCGACCGACCGACCGACCGACCGACCGACCGACCGACCGACCGACCGACCGACCGACCGACCGACCGACCGACCGACCGACCGACCGACCGACCGACCGACCGACCGACCGACCGACCGACCGACCGACCGACCGACCGACCGACCGATCTACCTACCGACCGACCGATCTACCTACCGACCGACCGACCGACCGACCGACCGACCGACCGACCGACCGACCGACCGACCGATTATAAACGATCACTAAAATCACGAACATTAAAAAACAAAAAAATTAAAAACAAAACAATTAAAAAAGAGCACCTACCTAGTAGTGGTTGGCAGTATGTAATTTTCCCTTTGTCTGTTTAATATTAGTAAGCAAATTTAAAAAGTTAGAGTAGCGGCCAATAATGTTTTTAGTTAGGGTTTTCATACATTACTTCTTGGCCTAGGCCAAGAAGTAATGTAGGGAGCCATAAACATGAAACTTCATGTCTTGATTTCGTGACATTAACGCATACATTTCCGAGCATGTTTGAGAAAATGTTACTTATTAAAATTAATAATAAAGTACTTTCAGAGTTTTAGAAAATTCCACCCCTAAGGGGGTTAAGAAAGCTTTGTATGGGCAACACTTTTTTTGAGCTAGAGACTTAAAAGTTTACGAAAAAAGTTCTTTCAGCGATTAGAAAAATTCAACCTCTAAGGGGGTTTAAAAGGGGGTTCAAATTTTAAATGGCGAGCAATAAAATTTTAAAGTGTGAGTAAGAGATTTTTAACTTCGGTCTTATTCTGTACGTTAAAAGACTACAAAACTGATTTCAGAGTTTTTCCAAATTCATCCCCTAAGAGTGTTAAAATTGGTTCAAAGTTTGAGTATTTCAAGGCATTTTTAAAGTATGAGATTTTTAACTTTGGTTTTAGACTGTTTGTTCACAAACTAGAAAATGAACATCAACTTTTTTTTTAATTATCCCCTAAAAGAGGGTTAAAATTTTGTATTGAGAGAAATCATTTTCTAAGACGATAAAAAGTTCTACGCGGACGAAGTCGCGGGCAACAGCTAGTGTATTTATAAGTGTTTGGTAACTGTAGGTAACAACAGTCAATCGCTCGGAGTTGACGCTTGAGGAGAAAAACAAATTAAATAAATAATGCTACCCAATCATATCTATAGGTAATGCTAATAATTATAAATTAAAATACATTTGTAAATTATAAATTAAGGTAAAATTTATTTGCAGATTCCTGACTACAGGGGATTCATTCAAAACACTCTGGCTCTATTTTCGAATTGGTCATTCTACCGTTTGTAAAATTGTTAACGAAACTTGTCGAGCAATATTTTGTTTAATGAAAGAGGTGGTGGCCACAGCCAAATGAAGAGACGTGGAGGAAAATTGCAGATGAATTTGAAAGGCTGTGGCGTTTCCCAAATTGCATTGGAGCATTAGATGGCAAGCATTTTTGTATCGAAGCACCAGTAAATAGTGGTTCTGTATACTTTAATCACAAAAAAATCATTTTCCATAGTTTAATTGACCTTGGTTGACGCACATTACAAATTTATCTACGTGGATGTTGGATCTTAAGGCCGGAATAGCGATATGGCAGCTTTTTTGCGAATAGCTCTAAAGAGCTATTCCTAAAGGACAGAAATTAAATAATAATACTTAAAATACCTGGTCGATCTTTGCCGAATTCAATAATTACGGGTACCACCCCGTTTGTCATAGTTGGCGACGAAGCTTTTCCTTTGAAAACATATTTGATGCGACCGTCAGGCCAATGGTAGAGATCCAGACACAAATTATAATTTCAAATTATCTCTTGCCTGACGGTTAGTGGTAAATGCTAGGAGGATGATGGTGATTCCATGGTATTTTTGGGGCCTTGATTGAACGTAGAACCGATGGCCGTTGGTGCGGAAAGTTTCTCGAGTGGTGACCAAGTACCTCAAGAAGGTGGACTGATGACCTGGTAGGCAAATGCGCTCGCCTGGCGCAGGACCGGTAACTGTGGCATTTTTGGGGTAGGTAGGTAGGTATAGGCATCCCCAGCAACGTACTTTTTTCGGCTGATATGATTATGATAACGACATTTATGACCTTATGACATCCAATAAGGCAATTTAATTTGAACAGAAGTTTTTGAGATTTTGATGTCAGTATATGGTGTCAAATCTCCATCTAAGTACCTTGGCTGAAATTGATCCTAAGGCTCCTGTATGTCCGTCCGTCCATCTGTTACAGGGCTGTATCATTTGAACCCTTGGCACCTGTTTCTTCTGAAGTACGGAACCCTCCGTATGCGTATCATTTTCGTTTATGTGAATATGTTTCCACACATTCACGTCATTCATTTGTGTGTTCGGGGGTACGTATCCTTAGGTATTCTTTTATCGTGTTTACCAATTTTATTTTATTTTTTTTCATGTGGTTTTTGAGCTACCCTACCTACTAACGAAACTTGGTGGACCCTGAAACACGAAAGACGTTTACAATACCCACAACCAACGCCAGCCTAAGATTGACTTCTACAAATAGGTATATATAATATCTACTTCCATTAAGCTCGGGTTTTATAAAGCCCGTTAGAACTTATTTCGATCAGTAAAGTCAAAAAATGTACCGAATTACTGAAATTTGATATGGTTTAAGTATTTTTATCTGTAGAAATATAATAAAGAGAAAAAGTCTGTGAGATTTTATTAGCTTTGTAAGGTTGTAAGTTTGTATGTAGGGAGCTAGGGAGTATTATGCGGCACCATTTATCCGAGGAGTAAGTTATTATTTTGTCTTTTTCTGGTTCTGTACTCTGTACCTAGGATCCTTCAACTACTCAGGCTCCGTCCGTCTGTTCTGTTACTGGGTTGTATCGTTTGATGATATGCCGAGAGAGATAGCTTTGGAAGTATTCTTTTATACTAAGTGGGTGGAAAACAGGCATACGGTCTGCCTGATGTGATTCCAGAATAATGAAAAGCGTGTGGCCGACCCTTTATTGATTTGAGGATTCGTTGTGGTGATAGCTAGAGATGATCACGGGTCCCTCGCTCTCATCACGACACATCTTCGGGAGTTCTTGCGACCTTACTCACCACCAGGAACACAACACCACATACCTAACCGACAGAGCAAGTAGTGGCGTTATTATGACTACGGTCTTCTGTAAGGTGAAGGCACTACTCCAGTTGGGCTGCTCCTGCTTCAAATGTGCTAGTTATAATTATATATATTGTAGGTATTTGTGTATTGTATACATATAGCTGGTTGATTCACTTACTGTTTATTCTTGCAGCATAGTGTATTATTATAGCTTATCGCGTAGTCGAGGTACCTACTTAAGAAAGTAGTTGAACCGTAAAACACGAAAGATGATTTCAAGACCCACAACCCACGCCATCTTAAGATTGGCTGCTAAAAATAGGTACGTACTAATTTATAATATCTACATATATTAAGCCCCTGTTTTATAAAGCCCGTTTAACCTAATTTTCGTAGACATGGAAAAGCTTAATCATACATCACATTTTATACACGCAGTGTATTAATCAAACTTTAAAAACCGGCCAAGTGCGAGTTGGACTCGCGCATGAAGGGTTCCGTACCATTATCTATAAAAACGGCAAAAAAATCACGTTTGTTGAAATATTTTATTTTATTTTTAGTATTTGTTGTTATAGCGGCAACAGAAATACATAATCTGTGAAAATTTCAACTCTCTAGCTATCACGGTTCTTGAGATACAGCCTGGTGACAGACAGACGGACAGCGAAGTCTTAGTAATAGGGTCCCGTTTTACTATTTAAGTACGGAACCCTAAAAACAACAATGCATAACAACGTGTGATGCTAAAAAAGGGGTTAATAGACTCAGCATAATGTTGCAGTGAGTACTGGGTAACTGATGATGTACTGAGAAATATGGTTTAACCTCAGAGCATAGAGCACAAGCCGCCGGCGGCCGCGTCGCAGTTGTTAGCTCAATGGGCATACTCTGCCGCTAGTTCACCGTCCGTTGTTACCGAGTGTGCACGCGTGCTGATCACAGAGAATATTATTTACGTTTCTTCCCAAAATGCCTGATATGATGCGCGTGTATTGTCCAATAAAAGCGTAAGTATACAAGTGTGTGTGCTTTAGAAGTGTGCGTGCTTTGTCTTGTCAATTAATTGTGCTTTGTGTGGGTAAAACTTGCGACAGGCGTACGCAATACAAATAGGGAACATTACGCAAAACTCTTCGTAGGTGGCGACACTAGCAGCGTTGACATTGTATCTCGTTCGCACTTGCGGTATTGTCTATGCAAGCATCCTTGTCACTCATTTGACAATCAATTTTGCATGTGTGTGTGAATCCCTATATTTCTATACTGGTTTACTATTAGTGTTAGTGCTGCCTCTGGCGGCAGAACATTGCAGTAATGTTTCCTATTGGCCGGCATATCCGATCTCCTTATATTAATCTGTGGGTTTAACGCATCTTTATAGAACCGAGTCGAAGTATGTTAGCAGAATGGGAGTAAATATTGCTCTAGCTTAGAAAGTAGTAGGTACTCATAAATTATTATTTTTAATGCTGTTGCCTAGTGGTTAAGGCATGTGGCTGTCAAGCGGCTGTCGTAGGTTCGAATCCCGGCCCGTACCAATCAGTTTCTCGGAACTTATCACGGAGTATTTACCGTTAGCTTTTCGGTGAAGGAAAACATCGTGAGGAAACCGGTCTTATCCCAATAAGGTCTAGATCTCCCTCTGGTTTGAAAGGTCAGTGGCAGTAGCTTTCGTAAAACTAGTGCCTACGCCAAATCTTGGGATTAGGTGTCAAAGCGGACCCCGAGCTCCTTTAGGGTTCAACCGGGAATAACGCTAGGATGATGATGCTGTTATGGTCCACTCTCATTTTTGGATTGCAAAGAGATATTAAATACACTTCAGCGTCAAAATTTGGATCAAGTATTTTTATCTGAAGTAATATAATACAGAGGAAAAGTCTGTGAGATTGTGAGGTTGTGGTTGTGCTTTGTAAGTTTGGATGTAGGGGGCAATATCCAGAACCATTTATCCGAGGAAGTTCTCATTTTGTCTTCTTTGGGTTCTGTACGCAAAAGGACCCTTACTGTTACTGGGTTTAATAGTATTGTTTGACGATATGCCGAAAGAGATAGCTTTAGAAATTTTAGTTTGTAGGCATACGGTCTGCCTGATGCGATTCCAGAATCATCACTGACGCTGTGCCGACCCTTTATCGATTTGAGGATTCGTTCTGTTGCGCGTTGTGAGCAAGAATCAACCCGGCCATAACACAAGCCGGAAACAACACAGCCTCGGGAGCTCTGGCGACCTTACATGTCACCAGCAACACAACACCGCATACCTACTGAGCAATAGTAGGATAAGATAGGTACTCGTACATAGGTAGGTATAACTGCAAATAATAGGTTTAGCTACTCTTTCCGGAGATAGCGTTATAATTATATCTATCTATAGTATGCTGTTATTATAATTATAAGACAACAAACTCGGCAGCTGCACTGTTACTTCTGAACCTCGCAGCGCACACTGGAACTCTATCAGCGACATCAATACGAATACATATATTTACCAGTGTGAAACCGCCATACGATTAATAATTATAAGACGATTCATTCACTTACGGTTTATTTAAAAGCTTAAATCTTGCAGCATTATCTATTTTTACAGCTTATCGTTATCGCGTAGTCTTGCTTTATGAAAAAGAACTTGCTGTATTGAGTTTGATTAATAATCCACTACCAAAAATAAAACTAAAAGAACCCTGCATTTATTTAATTCACTGAATAAAACTTTACTTTGGATGTTTTATTTCTTGTTACATGTACGAGCAACGTTAGCCGGTCTAGATGATACAATACTGCAGCCACAACAGGCTGATAGCCAAACGAGCTGGTTTCCGATCCAGCATCATCACACGTAGCATGATGCCATCACTTCTCTGCCAGCGGGTAGACCCAACTGCTTCACCACATGTATCGGCGGCGGAGAGACGATGGCCCATCGGATGCCATTACTTCTCTGTCAACGGATGGAAATAATTTCTTCACACATGGCACGGCGAAAAGACGATGACCTATCGGATGCCATTATTGCCATGCCATCACTTCTCCGTCAGCAGGCGGCCAATCGCAGCCGATCTACTACTCAATAAGTTTACCTACCTATACTATACTTTAGTATTTCATTTTGTAAATAAAACTATTGGTGTTTTTTTTTATTCCAACGGTAAATTGGATTACTTCCAGCTTTCATAATGGAACTTGACTTTGACATCAAGTCATGGCCATAGACAAAACACTTAGCTGTCATCAGGTTTTATCCGGATAAGGTTAGTTGGGCTACGTTACGAGCCGTTAGGTTGTTTACCATTTCCAAGTAATGTTATTCGCTAACCTAGGTTAAGTTTAGTTCACATGCATGTTACTCAGACTAGCAAAAGCGGAAATCGGAAATTTTCTGTCGCTCTGAACGGGTCTATCCCAGAAGTTCCATATTTTCTAGTTCCATATGGAACTATCGGTACATTTGTAAATGTCAAACAAATGATCCCAATTGTTCCATATACTAGGTTTTACACCTGGTTTTATTTTAGTTTTAAATCAGTTGAGTACCTACCTATCTTCGGAGATGTGCTCTAGGGTGAATCAGTTGTATTTCGATTCTCCAACAATTTATTTGACCATTTTTTTTAAGTATTTCTTATTTCTATTTTGTGACTGTACCTACACGATTAACAGCGTTCAAACATTACTATGAACGTAAAAGGCACGCTTATGCATTTGATATTTTAAGAGTTATATGTATAGACAAAGTTTGTACTTTGTTAGCAGAAGTAGACGTTTGATATGAAAAAAAATCCATGCATCCCTACCAGTGGAGACAACCCGGTAGGGATAGGTAGAACAGGGGAATATGAACCATTAGTTCCATATGGTACTTCTGGGAAATTTCCTTCAAAATTAATATCCCGGTAGATCCATATGGAACTAGAAAATATGCATGTCAGACCCACCATTACCCCTAGCCATACCCCTGGGGGTAGGGTGGGACTGAACCATACCACCGTAGTGCTGTGCACTATATGCTTTCAGGTTTTGTTTTTCCAAATATTACGTACACTGGTGTTACCTAAATAGCATCCCATTCAGGGACTTATTTCGGTTACGGTTATACAGGTATGAAACCGCTATTCAATTACGGTACCGTTATGTCGTAAAGGTTGTGCGCGCCGCACGAACATAACGGTACCGTAACCGTTTTGAAATAACGGTATTATAAAGGTAACCGAAAAAAAAAATAAGTGAGCTGGCACTACAAACATTGACAGAAGAAGCATTGGCTATTACTAAACATTTAAAGACAAAAAGACAAAACATCTGTGCGGCTGCCGGCGGTTTGGCAACAACGCCAGGCCAAAGTCGATATATCGGTTACCTATAAAAAGCGGTTACAGTACCGGAAAAAATAAAGAATAAGCGATAGCGGAATATAAAGGTTCTGCTACCGAAACCGCCATTTCACAACCGATATGACGTCATAACGTAAAAATAGAATACCGGTATTTTTCGGTTATGCAGTCCCTGAGCCCATGTGACAAAGTATAAATACTTATAATTAAGTTTTATATGATTGTTCTTAATGATAATCTTAAGGCGCTGTCAACACCAAAAACGCGCACACTATATATTTGTATCGGAGTAAACGAGAGCGAGTGTTACTTGAGTGGCCAGGTTTTAGCCGAAAATAATGAATAAAAATTAAAAAAAAAAGTGTGGATTTTTTGTGAAATATGGCTCGTCTACGGTTTAGGTATGAATATGTGGACTTCATGTTTTGAATTGCAGACCCATACGTCAAAAAAATAAGGATATAGAACCGTTTAAAATGATTTTAAGACCAATCTTTGCAATTATTTTCTATCGAGCCGATTTCGTCCAATTATGTTCCGTCTACGGTCTTGGAAATATGATGAATATTAACATATATTTTTTTTGATGTGCTAGAACAAATAGTTTTTCTTAAACAACTGCTTAAATATTATCAATTTTAACAAATTTGGTCTTGTCAGCCTCTTAAGGTTGTCGCCCCGCGTAACCGCTCGCCACGGGACCGGCGCCGCCTCACCTCATCGGCTCGCCGTAAACCAGGCGTCAATCATACGCAAGCACGTAACGGAAACAACGGCTCAGCACCACCGAGGTGTCGGCGCGGCTGTACCTTACGGCTGGGCGACAGCGCGCTTAAAGCGAGGCGGCGGCTAGCTGGTGGTCGATGATCTTCGATGCCGCTCAGTTTGAAGTTGAATGTAGAGCAGAACGCACGGTTATGATTATGAATCAATTTTTCAGTGCGTGACATGGCTATGGCAGCCCTATGGCCCGCGGAGCGGGGCTCCTATTTCTGGTCTGTTTGCCCTTCGGGCATCTGAAGATACCTCACGAACCTAACCTACCTAACTGGTTTTGCCAGAACGGCTTTCGTTATTTTCAGTTTAATAAAATAAATATTTGTATCTGTTAGGTACCTATTTATTTTTCTATTTTTGCATCAAATCCCAGCACTACTAACGGTGGTATGGTTCAGTCCCAACCTACCCCCAGGGGTATGGCTAGGGGTATGGTGGGTCTGACATGAAAATATGGAACTTCTGGGATAGACCCCCCTGAACGCACGGTACGAGTTTGATATAAATGCAGATAAGTGTATAATTTACTAGGGGAAATATATACTTATCTGCATTTAAGGTGTCTTTTTTTTGCCAGTGATGAATGGCGTTTAAAAAATCTGCTCATTCTAGGAAGATGGAAATTTATCCGCACATTCCTTACATCTGACTAATCTTAGGCACGAGTAAATCAAGGCGATATCAGTACGAAAACTGTAATTTACCTAATAATAAGAACGCGTTTTTGTAAATGAGCTAAGCATTAAAAAAAACTAATAGTCGTGTGTTACACATACCATGTCAAATCTGTCAGATATTGTGATTTTCCAAGATTTGCAATTATAAAAATAAAATAATACTTTGTCCTGTTTTATTTATTATTGTATTTAGTATAACCAGTTAGACAACCAGAAGCTACTTCTGGACATTCAGTTTGATAACGGAACAACAAATTAAGTTCTAAGGCTGAGCGCAAACGTTCGGGTTCCACGTACGGTTTCCTACCATGCAGAAATCATACGCGGATACCGAACGTTTGTGCCCAGCCTAAATCCTAACTTATATTATACATGCGAAAGCTCTGGCAATATATCTGTCTGTGTGTTACGTTTTCACGCTTAAATCTCTGAACCGATTGAATCCTTTTGAAGGACATATGTTATTTTTATAGGGGGAGAAAACGGGGCGAATGTTAGTATGGAGCTTTATAACGTTATAAACGAGTTTCACGCGGACGAAGTTAAACGGAAACTAGTCACTCATAATTAAATAATATCATGGATCAGTCCTAATCTGACTGGTTTTTGTTAAATACAATGTAAATATATCTATTTTAATTACCTTTTAGAACAATCAGACGTTATGCTTTCTCTTCATAAGATGACTCATACAAAAATATCTAACAATGTACAATAGCCCTTAAAATTCGGTCAGTGTATCGTTGTAATAAACCTTTACATGTGCTAAACTATTTTTTATGAGGTCAACATCACATAATGTAAACCGACTAAATGCAAGGTTAGATGGACTACCATATTTCACATATTTATATATGACAGCTAACAGCCTTTGTATTTTTGATGTATATGTCCGTGCCGGGCCCGAGCCGAGACCGGGCTACGGGCATTGGAGCGTTGTTATAGTTAACCGGGCCGTTTCCGGGCCGTTTCCGGGCCGAACTGGGACCGAGCTGCTTCCGAGCCTCGGTTGGCGGTAGAACGGCCGTCAAACGGTGGTGTTACAGTTGAGCGACCGGGCCGTGCCGACACCGAGCCGCTTCCGAGCCTCGGCCGTGGCCCGGCCGGGCTTGGGTATGACGTCAGCCGCGCAAAAACGCCGCGTTTTTCTTAGAAAACGGCCCGGGCCGGAGACGGCCCGTTTTAGCGTGAATCATCCTTTAAAGTCCTATATAATAAACGTGATTACCTTAGTGTCGATTTGCGTGTCGACCTATGTGAATCGCTTATATTATCTAGGTTAAACTATTGTGATGTCGTGTATGACGGGTGCATTACTGGTCGTTCCAAGAGGCTCATACAACGAGTGCAGAACGCATGTGCTCGTTTTTGTTTCCGAGTCCCTCCCCGGTCCCACATCACTCCATACTTGAACGCCGCTAACTTGCTTAAATCAAGCTTTTTTATCTCGTACCTTACTTAGGCCACTCAGCAAGCTTCGTGGCCTAAACACGGTACTCGACTAAAAAGCTTTCTATTATAACACGATTGTGAAAAATACTATTTTGATAATGTTAATATTTTCGGAGATAATCGCTCCAGAAGTAAAAAAAAAATGTGTCCCCCCCCCCCTCTAACTTTTGAACCATAAGTTTTAAAAATATGAAAAAAATCTCAGAAGTAGAACTCGGTCGGAGGGGCGTTTTGGCGACCCGATAAATAGATTAAATTATTATACCTACTAACACTTAGATTCATTCATAAGCACACATTTGTACGACTAACACTATATGGGTTCTATGCCTGAAATAAAATAATTGAATTGAATTGAATTGAATAACGCCCTGCTGACGCCAAGATCGATGTTACATTTGTTGCACGAGATTTTTTATGCAACACAAACTCACACTAGTCACACATGACCGACACACACAGGCCTAACCTTACTAACACATATATATAAATTTTATGGGAACGGCTGGATGCCTATTCAAACTAACCCTAAGAATGGTACAAAGCCCAGCCTTGGGCTTTGTAAAGGCTGAATGGTGAACTCGACCCTGCTTTGGATGTAAAGAAACCAGATCTCAATGAGTGTGTCACTATAGATTGTATGTATAACTAAATATACCTAATTATCCGTGCATAATATGGTATAGATTCAAGTAATAGGGCGCTCGGGTTAGGCAGTAATAGCGCCTTCAGTTAATTGACGCGCAATACGAGCGCTATATTACTTAATTGTGTTCTCCTGTAAGCTATGTTTTCAGTAGGTCAGTGTTTATGTTATTTGTAAGTTTTCATCTGACTTCAATTAACTTCCTGCCATTTTTTTTGATAGAAATCGGTAGAGCCTTATAGTTTTGAAGCTGTAGTAAATGACAGTTATTATCGCCTCTTTTTACAAGAATTATTTTGACATGGTATTTAGGTATCCTACTAAAGAAATTCAAACGTTCAGATAAATCATGAAGTATTGCAGAGTCGTTTTTCAGGTTTTTTTGCCGGCTCATATGAGCGCTTCAAACACCAACATTTTGCGAAGGTCTACTCGCCTTATGGATCCAACCCAATAATTTCAGAGATAAGTACCTCAGGAAAACTACTTAAAAACCAGAAAATTAAGGTCCACTTGCGAATGATACAACAGCCCTAACGTTTTGTAATTTTCTATCCTCTACCCGTGCGCGAAAATTGTTAAAAATAACAGCTACCTTTATTTTTACATTCATATTTTTGACGACCGAAATAATCGGAGACCTTTCCCGAGGTTAAACGTTTACAGCGACGTCTTTGAATATGGAACTTATGTACATGTCTTTTTTTTTTGAGCGTTGGGGAAATGAGTTTACGCATCCCGTCCTGAGATAAAATTTGGTATAGAGATAGTTTGAGTTCCAGGGAAGGAGATAGGATAGTTTTTGTCCCGGAAATCACCCCCTAAGGGTGTGAAATGGGGGGTGAAAATTTGTATGGAGCTACGATATAAACGAGTTCCACGCGGGCGGAGTCGCGGGCAGAAGCTAGTTGGTCATTAATTAAAGAACGCGACCGTATATATCTGGTGGGTATCTTATCTTATCTTATCTTATCTTATCTAGGTGAGGGTCCTTTAGGATGCACTTCGACCCAGTGGGATCTTTTGTGCATTTGCCCTCTCCTTTATACCTGCTCCCAGGCTTGCTCCATCATTTTCACAAAGCGGATGATGCAGTTCGCCGAGAGCACCTTGAATTCCTTTGGTTGCGGGTAACCGTTACCAAAGTAGTTCATTCTTTGTCTGGCAAGGGCATGACATTCACACAATACGTGTTCCATAGTCTCGTCCTCCTCGCCACACATTCTACAGTCTAAACTATCCGATAGTCCCACCTTGGCCAGGAGATCCTTGACCCCGAAGTGACCTGTGAACACCCCAGATATAATTCTGAGTTGCTTCCTACTGGATTTCCAGAGTTTTCTGGCCCAGCCCGAGTCCACTCCTTCTATGAAGAGCTTAGAGTGCCTTAAGCCACTATCTGGTGGGTATATTGGGCATTCACCGTCAGTGAGTCCGACTCGCGCTTGGCCGGTCATCTCATGAAGTACATAGTAATAAAAACGTGCGTACGCCGTCGCAAGCGCACGCCGCGTTGCGCTATTCCCGCCGGACGCATTTAGACGCGCGCGCAGCCGCCCCCATTTCTCGAATACGTCCCTGTGGATATCATTTATGGGATACTAGCTGTGCCCACGACTTCGTAGGCGTATAATCGTTAATCGACTGAAGGCGCTATAGGTTCAGCGAAGTGAAGCGAACATAGTTTTTGAAACAATATAATGCGTCTGTTTATAAAAATATGGTTTCAAAAAAATACAAATAGTAATCTTGAGGCTTTTCTGCAGGGAAATCAGTGATTCGAAACACGATTAAGCAATTTTCGCTCATAGAAAAAAAATCACGAACAAAGGTCTAAAACATATTAAAATTCACTTAAAACATTCGTAGCAAATTATGCACAATAGCTAAACATATTAACATTGGTTCTAAAAATCGGCAATATCATGTTTGAGGGAACTTAGTGATTACTTTTTTATTTATTTTAACGCACAAAAAATTAAAATTAAAAAACATGATATCCGCGCTTCCAAACACGCACTTCCATCTCGCTCACGCTTATGCTCAGCGAGAGGGAGAGAAGACCATGATACTATAGCGCCTTAACGCATTCACTGCCACCGACGCGTATGTGCGTTCCAGTGACTTTCACCGTGTGCCATCGACGCACAGACGCGTTCGTAATTACGTAAAGTGCATTACATAAAGTACATTTTAAAAAGTGTGGCACCTGGCGAATGCCCAGGAAAAGGAGGTGGCAGTGAATGCGTTAAGGGAATACTTCGCCTGTACAAAATCTAACAGCAAATATGCTAAGATTTTCCACGGGCGCAGCATCAATTGGCTCTCTTCTTTTCTTCTTATTTAAGAGCTAGACTCTTGTCGGTGGAGTAATTTCCAATTTGTTCTACATTCTGCCTTTCTCTTTATTTCAATCAATCAATTGGCTACTTTCCTAAAAAAATCTATTTATTTGGTCCGTCAGTTAGATTATCAAAACATTTTGGACACGTATTTTTAGGGTTCCGTAGCCAAATGGCAAAAAACGGAACCCTTATAGATTCGTCATGTGTCTGTCTGTCCGTCCGTATGTCACAGCCACTTTTTTCCGAAACTATAAGAGCTATACTGTTGAAATTTGGTATAAGTAGATGTATTCTGTAAACCGCATTAAGATTTTCATACAAAAATCGAAAAAAAATATTAAGTTTTAGGGGTCCCCATACTCAGAAATGAAACTCAAAATTTTTTTTTTCATCAATCCCATACGTGTGGGGTATCTATGGATAGGTCTTCAAAAATGATATTGAGGTTTCTATTATATTTTTTTTCTAAACTAAAGAGTTTGCGCGAGAGACACTTCCAAAGTGGTAAAATGTGTCCCCCCCCCCTGTAACTTCTAAAATAAGAGAATGATAAAACTAAAAAAAATATATGATGTACATTACCATGTAAACTTCCACCGAAAATTGGTTTGAACGAGATCTTGTAAGTAGTTTTTTTTAATACGTCATAAATCGTAAACCGCAATTTATTTCACGGAACCCTTCATGTGCGAGTCCGACTCGCACTTGGCCGCTTTTTTATTTTGTCATTCCAACAAAAAAATATGAAGATATAGTAAGTTTCCGCGTGACGTCACATTATGGAACACTTTTTATCATAATGTGACGTCACGCGGATCTTTGGACTTCGGATTTGAAGCTATATAAATTACATATTCGTACCGTAACTTTGGGGTACATTAGCCCAATGGAGGGTTACTTTGGCCCGCATACAAACCACACATAGCAACGTCAAATAATAAAAGCACCAACGTGAGCAATTAGCTGAAACTATAAATAAGGTGATCAGACCATTCTTAAACTCATAAAAAAGCGAAGGACCAAGTAATTCGCGAAAGCCAAAGTTACCCTCCAGGGCCAAAGTACCCCGGGTTTACGGTACCGAAATTAAAAATTGGAACCTAACAGCACCTGTCCACTTCCCGGCTTGAACATTGACGAACACATAAACTGGAAAGTCCACGTCGATAAAATTTAAATCAAGCTAGCAAACAAACCAAACCAACAAACCTAAATAGGTTTGCCTACGCCCTTAGACAAATATTAATAAGTACCTACTAACCTAAAGACCGCTGTCTGTGCATATCATGCTTTTGCCCAGTCATGGCTCCAATATGGAACAGTGTTGTGGGGCAGTAGTGTGAATACTAAAGATTTATTTTTACTTCAGAAGAGATGTATTAGAGTACTAACTAATATTAGAAATGAAGAGAGCTGCAGTTAATACTTTTCTTAACTAAATACATTTACCCTAACATCTCTGTATCCTATATTAGAAACATGCAAATTTATACGAAAACATATACCTAACCTATAGGTACCCCAAACCCAAACACGTAAACCCACGTTTTTTCCACAATCTGATGATGGGATCCTGGAGAAATCGAGGGAACTTTTCAAATATAGGCCCACTTGAAGCGGTTTGGGTACCTTTACCTACTGATTTAAAGTCGGGTAAAACTATGTTTTACAAAGAAGAAAGAAGGAAAATAAGTTTATTTCACTAATACAAAATTATACTATTTACATACACATAATTTACATAAAAAAAAACTTTTAACCGACTTCAAATCAGTTGCCAAATTGCTCCAAGTTTGCCTATAAAATTTTAAGAGTTCCCTCGATTTCTCCAGGATCCCATCATCAGAACTGGATTTTGGTGACAACGGGACCAATCTGGAAGTATTATGCTTTCAAACAATTTTTTTTTTCAAATCGTTTCATAAAGAACCGTGTTATCGCGTAACAAATGAAAATGAAAATGAAAGCATTTAATTCGGACAATTACACATCCATATTATGTTAGTAAGGCTTATACTACTATGTTAGTGGAAAATATAATTAATGTTGGAACGAACATGCAAAGACATCCAATGAGCGAGGATAGGGCTGTCCCTCCTCCCAGCGATCACCCTCAGAAGAGCGTTGGCGCTGCCCCGCACGCGCTCGGCCAGGGATGCTTGCCGCTTGCGCAGCACGGCTTGGAAACCGTCGGTGTTCCACGCGGCGAACATCCCTGACGCGCTGCAGCGCCAGGGCAGCCCCAACAGCCCCCTGAAGGCGTTGTTGTATTGGACGCGCAGAGCACTGTAGGCTTTTTTGGTATAGTCACTCCACAGATTGCACGTGTATAGTGTCTGACAGTACGTTTTAAACAAGGTTATTTTCACCTCAGTAGAACAACGTGCAAATCTGCGCGAAAGCATGTTACACCTTACCGACAGTGCTCTGCGCTCCCTTTCTATATCAACATCATCTTTTAGTGTGTCAGTGACCCAGTGTCCTAAGTATTTAAACTTGGTAACTATCTGAAGAGGAGTACCATTGAGAATTATTGGCGGAATGGGATATATTTTAGTGCCACAAACACACAAAAAAAAGTTTTGAAGTCGGTTAAAAAAAGGAGTTAACTCAGCATAATGTCGAGCCACAGAGGATGACTCGACGCTGATTTTATGTGGATCCTTTAGTTGCACGTCACAGGACTGCACTTCTATCGTTACACGTAATAGAAAAGTCCAGGACATTTTAATTCAGAAAACTGGTTTCATATTGTGTGAGTAACAAATGCCTTAAACTACTATGTTAGACATATGAAATAGAAATAAAATATAAAAAAAAACACTAAAACTAACTACATGGCTCCTCCCGCGGTTCACCTATCTCCCCTGACGTGCAGATCTATGAAGCGCGACAGGACGCTAGAGTCCAGCCTCTCGGCGACCATCTGCAAGATACTGCTGCCACTCCCCCGCACCCGTCTTATAATGGACGCCGGACGGATTAATATTAAAGTAAATTATTCATTCTGTGTGTTTGTAGAGCGGCATTCATCAACAGTCTTTGTTTAAAAGTGAAATTTCTCATTTTCCAGTGATCGTGATAACGTTCTACCTGGTCTTCTACGCCGTCCTGACTGTCATGTTCGGCCTCTGCATGGGAGGACTCCTGCTCAGTCTACACGACAACCGTCCCACTTACACTCTGGACAAGTCCCTCATCGGTGAGTCATCATAAATAAGACAACGCCTTTGAATCTGGCAAGAAGGGTCTAGAATGACAAATGTGGCCCGTTTCACGATACAAGTATTAGGTACCTGACACTTAAGATTATTTGAGTTGGGGCTTGTGCACAAATCTTTTCAAAAATAATTGACGCAGCTGAAAAGTCTGGAACTTTTTTCCGGTGCAATGCTAAGGAAGGTTATTTCTACTAACAAAAAAAAATCAGGCACTTCTACAATTTTCATCCATTCCCCATTAGGTAACTACGTCGAGCCACTGCTCACTAAATGCAGAAAAAAAACATCTAAATATTGATCAACTGTGTCAAAGTAAGGTTGAGTTTTCTTTTACCTATAATGTGTAGTTAGTGAGTGTTGGTGGTCACCCGACGATTGTTGCCTCTGCGCTTGGCGATTTGAGCACAGTTGCCTATTTAGACTTACTTACTCGGCTGGCTCAGCGACCTGAAGGGTCTCCAAGCGCTAATTGACTAGTTTTGATGAGTTTTGAGTTGATATTCCTCCGTCATAACAATAGATATATTTATGGCACAAACGTTAATCGGTTCTTCAATCCTTTATCTACTTTTTCACGAGAGTTTTTTAGAAAAAAATGTATAGGTACATATTTTTTATGATTTTTTCAATCATGGTCTAAAAAAGCTCTGTTTTCGATATTAGTATGTTGTTTATGCACTTTTATATATGAAATATACATGTAAGTGTTCCTTATTGACGTTTCTAACAACCCACGAGAGATTTTTATTTTTAACTCATTTTCACAAAAGTTACGTCCAAAAAACTGTTTTTTTGGCCTAAAACTGCTAAAGTTTGGTGCCATATATCTCGAAAACAGTGAGTTTTGAAGTAATATAACACTATTTCGGTAAACCTCGTTGTTGTTAATACGGTAAGCCACAAAAAACACGAAAAAACGGACAGTAACAGATCGAAGGTCATTGGGAGCTGTAAGCCCCTTAAGTGGATCGCCGGCTTGATACGAGTTGGCGCCAGTGCACCCTATTCTGTGTGATCTCCTCCCAGTTTTCTGCGTCCAGGGCGCGATGGTCTTTCTCTACCTCTTCCATCCAGCGATATTAGGCCAACCAACCGGTCTTCTACCGCTTGGCCGTCCTACCTAGGCTCTCTTCACCGTCCGGTCTACTGTTTAGACTTAGACTTCTATAACGACAACTTAGAACAGTTGAAAAACCCCAGACTATTTAATTTCAATGTTCAATATCTCAAAAACGGCAATTTTGTTGAAACTTAGCTAAGAACCATTTCGATTGAGTCAGCTTTCGGATAAATAAAACCGCATTCAAATCGGTCCATTCGTTTAGGAGCTACGATGTAACAGATAGACAGACACACAGACACACAGACACACAGCCACACAGACACGTCAAACTAGTAACACCCCTCTTTTTCCGCCGGGGGTTAAACATAGTAACTTTAATCTTCGTGAAACGGGCCAAAAGTAACATGTCTTTTCTGAGTGTAACGTTTGGCCAGTTTGATGCAACTCGACGGTCACTTTTGTGTAATTTCTTCTCTTTCTTTTTACTGCTCAATCTGAACAAGGACCCACCTCCACCCGCATGCTAGGTTCCTGATTGGTAAGTGACAGTTCCGGTTCACTAACATCTCTTCGCAATAGTTTAATATTGTCAAAATTTTATATTCCATTCCTCATTTTTCTAAATTGGTAAATCTTTCACGATTATTATATACTAGCTTCTGCCCGCGACTTCGTCCGCGTAGAACTTGTTTATATCGTAGCTCGATACAAACTTTCACCCTCCATTTCATTTATTAGGGATTGATTTCCGGGATAAAAACTATCCTATGTGCTTCCCCGAGACAATTTTATCTAAACGGGTGCATCGGTTATATAGTAGCTCCATACAAATGTTCACCTCCCATTTCATCTCGTTAAGAGATGATTTCCGGGATAAAAACTATCCCATGTCCTTTCCCGCAGCTCAAACTATATTTTATACCAAATTTCATCTAAATGGGTTACATCGAAATTTTCACCCCCTTGGGGGATAATTTTTGGGATAACACTAACCTATGTCCTTCCCCAGGACTCCAACTATCGCTATACCGTAAATGTGTTCAATCCAAATTTTAACCCCCTATTTCATCCCCTTAGGGGATTGTTTTAGAGATAAAAGCCTTTCGCTGTCCTTCTCTCTCTTACCAGATTTCATCTACATGGGTTTTATCCAAATTTTCACCCCCTATTTCATCCCCTTTGGAAATTATTTTCGGGATTAAAACTATCCGTTGTATTCCCTAGGACTCAAACTATCTCCATACCAAATTTCATCTAAACGGGTCCCATCCACATTTTCACCCCCCCCCCTTTTACCCCCTTAGGGAGTGATATCCAGAATTAAAACTATCCTTTGTCCTTTCCCAGGATTCAAACTATCTCTACACCAAATTGTATTCAAATGGGTTCCATCCAAACTTTCACCTCTAATTTCACCCCCTTAGGGGATGATTAACGGGATTAAAACTATCCTTTGTCCTTTCCCAGGACTAAAACTATCTCTTTACCAAATTTCATCAAAATGGGTTATATCCAAATTTTCACTCCCCCATATCACCCTCTTAGGGGATGATTTCCGGGATAAGACCTATTCTATGTCCTTTCTCAGGACTCAAACTATTCATATACCAAAATTTATCAAAATCGGTGCAGCGGTTTAAGTAGATCCATACAAATTTCCACCCCCAATTTCATCCCTTTCGAGGATGATTTCTGGGATAAAAACTATCCTATGTCCTTTCCTAGGTCTCAAACTATATATATACTAAATTTTATCTAAATCGGTTTAGCCGTTTTCACGTGATGCGCGGTCACATAAACAGACAAACAGATAAACAGACAACAATTCTAAAAACTGTTGGAACGTGTTCTGTTGTCGATTCTAAGTATTTATCCCTAGCCAATTTGTTTTCTAATCCATTCCATGTACAGACTTTCGGTCCTCTTCAGCTTTATTATATGTATAGATAGATATATAGATAGATAGATGATAGATACCTTGATGATGTCAGCTCGCGCTGTTGTTCCAGTGCAGCACGAAAACGACCACTCTCCCCGAGCCGCCTGTGTGCAGATCTTAGACAAAGCCCGACTTGCAAAGTCAGACCTCTCTACCTCGGTCCATCGCCACAGGGCTTTTATGATCACGTTACCAAAATCCAGAAACAGTCCGTTGCGCAGGATATATTATGGTGCATAAGTGCTCGCGCAAACACAGACACAGCCTCTCGTCCCCACCCCGCTTGACCCAATGGAACGGATAGCCGCTACGATCGGATAAGAGTAGAGATGCAGTGTCTGGGCAGCGATAACAGGACCCCTATCACAGCCCTTCAGGCCATCAACAACTGCCTGGCTGCCTCGCCACCGGAGGTGAACTGCTAATATTAGCCAAGGCAGGGACTATGCACCTACCTACCTTATTAGTAGGATAAATCAATTTCCTTACGCATAGAATCTTCATTTCACTAACTCTGTCTAGAACCATTTTCTAATTTGTTGACGATGACGTTACCATGGTAACAATAAATGATAATATTTGGTTTCCATACAAAGTTTCATCCCCTTTTTCCTCCCTAAAAGGGATGAAATTTTACATAAAAATAAGCCTATGTCCTATTCTGCTATATAAGGTACATTACTGGAAAGTTTCATCAAAATTCGTCCAGTAGTTTTTGAGATTGAATGGAACGTACATCCATCCATCCATCCATCCATCCAAACTTTCGCATTTATAATATTAGTAGGATTAGTAGGATATAGGATAATTATCAGCCTATCTGTGTGTTAACATGCCTATCTGTGTGTCGTTTGCGAAACGTTGGTCGTTTGCGTGAAGGATTAATATCCCAGAATGTTTCACAAATTGGCCTCAGCGTTCATCTTAAAGCGGATCCTGAGATCTTCTTGTTCATATGTTGTATAATTGGCAATATTTCATCTATTCAAGTGGGCAATTTTATGATTTATTTCGCTAGAAAATGTTTTATTAAGCGGCACGTGTTTTTTAGGGTTCCGTACTCAAAGAGTAAATCGGGACCCTATTACTAAGACTCCGCTGTCCGTCCGTCCGTCTGTCTGTCACCAGGCTGTATCTCACTGATACCGTGATAGTTCCAGCTGAAATTTTCACAGATCATGTATTTCTGTTGCCGCTATAAAAACAAATACTAAAAACACAGAATAAAATTGTTTTTTATAGATAATGGTACGGAACCCTTCGTGCGCGAGTTCGACTCGCACTTGGCCGGTTTTTATTTATTTCTCCCTAAATTGTAATTTTCATTCAGAAATATCAAATTGAAAAGTAGCGAATGATGACGTCAACGTTACGGCTCTTTATGGCAGCTTGCACACCTTTCATATGACAGTCGTAGTATTGACGCCACACACGGCTTAGCCACATTTATAAAATTTTGCGATTTTCTTAAAAACGGGTGAGAAATGAAATCTGAAAACTACTTTATTACGTTCAGGTAACATAACCAACCTACCGGAATGGTTTTCGAATTAGGCATAATTACATAGTTTGAAATTCTATCAATTGTGTGTGTTCTGTATTCCAGGCTCTAACCCCGGTGTGACAGCGCGCCCTCTGCCGGAGACAGGGGAACTGAAGATCGACCACGGCAACGCCAATTCCACTGACGTTTATGTCCAGCAGCTGAAGGACTTTTTTGAGCGTAAGTTGAGTCGAAATAGGCCCACTACCACGTTCCACAAGGTCCACACGGTGCCGGTGGACTGATGACCTGGTACCTAAAGGTCGCGGGAATGCGGGTGGTGCAGGACCGGTCATTGGCACTCTTTGGGGGAGGCATATGTTTCGGCTGATATGATGATGATGATGATTACACTTTTCACATTTGTGGAATTTTCTTTCATACCCTACCGATGTCAGTATTTTGATTGATTATCAATGATCCGATTAATTAAAAAAGGTCTGGGGCACACCGCAAGCCAACGATAGACATTATTATCTGTAGATCGTTGCGGGCGCGCATAACCGAAGTTAAAGGCATCATCATCATATCAGCCGAAAGACGTCCACTGCTGGACATAAGCCTCCCCCAAAGAGTGCCACAATGGCCGGTCCTGCGCCACCCGCATCCAGCGGACTCCCGCGACCTTTACCAGGTCATCAGTCCACCTTGTGGGGGGCCTACACACGCCGCGCCTTCCGGTACGTGGTCGCCACTCGAGAACCTTTCCGCCCCAACGGCCATCGGTTCTACGTGCATATACGCAAGAAATAAAATAAGGCACAAAAATGTTTTTTCCCGTCGACATCAATGGCCACTGCATTAGAACATATTGTTGCTCTACATAAATTTGGACTATTCCTTCAGACCATCTCTCACCTCGTCTTTTCCAGCGTACGTCCACGAACCACTGTACGCCCACAAGGAGTGCGTGCCCGAAGACAACTTTGGCTACCCGGATACGCCGTGCCTGTTCGTCAAATTGAACAGGGTACGTTTAATTGAGTTAAGCTACGTAGCCAAGGTCTGGCTTCAAGCCGTTGATCACAGTTGTTCTCTTTAAGAGAAGTAAACTGAGTTAAGCCTTCGGTAAGCTTGAGAACTTCTTTTTATTTAAAAAAAAAAAAGGTAGCTCCTGCGGACCCAAGTGACAGTTGTCCCCCCTGTGTCGAGTGAGTGGGCAACTCGACTGTTAGAGGTTCTTAAGCCACCCGAAGGCCTCTAACTCGGCTTAACGACTACTGTCATAGACAGTATCCGGGACTGCTTAGCGGCCACTGCCATCTTTGCTTTACCTGCGTTATCGTTTCCGAGTCGCAGGCGCCGCATGGTTATGAACTTCTAACAGTGGCCGACTCGTCAAAAAAGCCTAATCCAAATAGTCTAGTTTCTCCTCTGGGTTGGAAATTTAGATTGGCGTAATGTAGGCTGACAGCTTACTGAGTCTGCACTGCCAAATGCGGAAGTGGCCTTAATGAAAGCATACAAGTTTTGTAGTTTTATCAAGGTGCCCAGCGAACTACAGTGTATACTATGAAGTATGTGGTGTGTTCCTGGTGGTGAGTAAGGTCGCCAGAGCTCCCTAGGGTGCGCTGTGTTGGGAGTGAGGGACATGCATGTCTTTATCTGCCAACACAGCGAATCCTCAAGTGAATAAAGGGTCGGCAACGCGCTTGTGATTCTTCTGGAGTCACAAGTGTCCATAGGCGACGGTACCAGCTTAACATCAGGCAGGCCGTAAGCTTGTTTGCCACTGTCGTAGTATAAAAAAAAAATGAAAGTATATCATGGATTCCAGATAATTGACTGGGAGCCACATTACTACGACGACGCCGGAAGTCTGCCCGAAGACTTCCCCACGGATCTAGCAGATTACATTAAAGGCATAGACACTCCAGCTGACGTAAGTATTTATATTTAGCTACATAACATACTACTAAATAAGTTTCTGTCAAAAAATTCATTTTTGGTACAAGGTTTTATTGCAGACTGTACTTTTCTGCATACCATCATCAACTACTCATTGAGACGATTCTAACGAGCCCAAACTCGATGGGGTTGTGTCTTTTTATTGCAAAGTTCCTATGGCCACCTTCCAGCTCCAGCATCAAATCAGCTACAAGTCATCATAATATTGCATTGTCATTCGATAATATACATATGCTTGCAAAATTTCAGCTCAATTAAATAACGGCAAGTGACTGAAAAATGGATTGCAAATTTTGACGGACAACTTACATGCTTACATATTTACATACATACAAACAGTGCAAGTTAATATAAAGGTTGTAAAAAGAAGCGGGTTGTGTCGGATATTAAGTTTAAATGGATACTTCTTTGTTGGCTGTACCCGGAAAATATATGTTTTTTTTTTAAATTCAGTAGGTAACTCAGCTTATTCAGTAACTTAGCTTAACTAAATATAGGTTGGTGTATCTTTATATATCTATATATATCTGAATTAATTTACTAGAATCTGTATAAGTACAGATAAATCGGTATATATGGCCACAATGACTGACGTAGCTCATTTGACTCGCGATACATTGAAAATGGCGGTCATTTCAGCATTATTTTCATGTCCACCACATAAACTAAATAACATTTTGTTATTAACATCTAATGGCAAATAACGAAGGATTAAAACATTTAACAAACAATTATTTGAAATCAGATTAGGCTTCCCTACAAAAAATATTCCGGAAGTCACGTGATACATTTTGAACTGTACCCCCTATACAAGAACGCGAGCAAAGAAGTATCCACTTCAAAAGTGGTGGGTAAAAAATACCATTTTACTAATGATGAGTGTTCCCTTGGATCCATGTTGTCTATTTAGAAATTGATAATGAAATCTGCCCCGCCAACTGCCACTTAAGTTCAGCGATTCTGAGGGCTACTATCTGCGGTTACCTAGTTACAGCTGCGTATATCGTCACCGCGTACTGAAACGTGCGTGAAGACACCCCACAAGGTGGATTGATGACCTGGTAAAATTTGCGGGAGTCCAGCGCAGGCGCACGATCGGACATTGTTGCACTCTTTGGAGGAGGCCTATGTCCAGCAGTCTACGTGGTTTGTATGGGTTGCGTTGTTTACATAGTATTCTGTTTCCAGCGGGCTCGCCTGTGGGCGTGGTGCTGGGACGAGAACCACCACGTGGACGTGGAGTACCCGTGGGGGCGCGCGCTGCCCGCCTTCCGGGTGTACACGCCGGGGGCCACGTACGTGAACCCGATCCTCGCTGTCAGACTTAAACAAGGTAGCGTCACACTTCAACAACACCTCAAATACGACTATCTTTATGATAAGGGCCCGCAAGTAGTAATGATCGCAGTCTCAAGTCAAGGTATGGAGTAAATAATGAGTGAGTCAACGAACCTATGAAGACCTCTGTAAAAACACCTGAGAGGCAAACGCTATTGGTTGGTCTTCAATGATCTGCGATTCTTTTAGGCCTGTGGTCCTGTGGTCATGTAGGCTGTGCAGGGATTAAGAGCAACACGTTGAATAGGAGTACCCGAGGGGCAGCTTTTGGGCGCCATTGTACGAGTAACTGCTTTAAGCTTAGCGCACTAATAACCCTTTTATCTAAGAAAAACATTTGAGAGAGATTATTTGAGTTGATTGGATTGCATCAAAGTAGTCTACTCAAAAAACAACTCTACCACCCAAGGTAGAACATTCTAATTCCAAACACAGTTTTTAGGGTTCCGTACTCAAAGAGTAAAACGGGACCCTATTACTAAGACTCCGTTGTCCGTCTGTCACCAGGCTGTATCTCATGAACCATGATAGTATGACAGTTGAAATTTTCAGAGATGATGTATTTCTGTTGCCGCTATAACAACAAATACTAAAAACGGAAAAAAAACTATTTCTTTACAAAAACCTTACTTCTACCACAGATCAAAGAATTCTACATTAAATATTATGTACCTACAATTTTTAAATTTTAAGATTTCGAGAGCTACAAGGTGATGTTTTTGCCGTTTTTAGGGTTCCGTACTCAAAGAGTAAAACGGGACCCTATTACTGAGACTTCGCTGTCTGTCCGTCTGTCTGTCACCAGGCTGTATCTCAAGAACCGTGATAGCTAGAGAGTTGAAATTTTCACAGATTATGTATTTCTGCTGCCGCTATAACAACAAATACTAAAAACAAAATAAAATATTTTTTTAAGGGGGGCTCCCAAACAACAAACGTGATTTTTTTGCCGTTTTTATAGATAATGGTACGAAGCCCTTCGTGCGCGAGTCCAACTCGCACATGGCCGGTTTTTTTATATATAATGTGGTACGGAACCCTTCGTGCGCGAGTCCGACTCGCACTTGGCCGGTTTTATTTAGTTTTATAATTCTAATTCTTATCTTGTTTTTTCAGTAACCAACAGTACGGCGATCCGCTGTCGTCTCCTGGCGAAGAACATTATCTACAACAAGAGCCTGAAGGAACCCTCGGGATATGCCCGGATCACTATAAACGTCGTTGAGGGAGACGAACATACAGAGTAGATGTATAGATCTACTAATACAAGGGGACGCGCGCGCGTATATACCCATCTGTGGATTTAGGGTGTGTTGCACCAAACCGTCTGTAATATTAGCCGGGTTTCCTTAAAATCTTAATGTATTGAAAGTTTGACAAGTTTCTATGAAATGAGAGCTGCCGCCGCCATATTTAACGGTGATCAGTGTGTAATAGGGGTGTAGACTCAAAATGTATTAAGTATTGCTTCAAAAGAAAGAAGCCAAAAAAATATGCCAAATGACGAAAATCCCATTCGAATATCTCAAAAAATTACGAAGCTACAACCGTTTTAATGTTGCTTGTTAAAGTAGAGAGAGAAAACGCTCCGGGATCGTGACGTCACGATCCTCTAGCGTCATAGTAAATGACAATCGTTTCATATGAAAGTGCGTTTTGCGGAAAAGTGATAGAACATACCCCCTCTTAAAACTTTGGACGCTTATAACTTTGTGATTATTTAACCTCATGCGTTGCTTTTTTCTCCATTCGACTAATTTTTTAATCCTTTTTCGAGAAAATGCAACATTATTGATTATTTTATTTAGTGTCTACACCCCTATTGTAAGTTGGTGCAACTCACCCTTAATATCATTCGGCACATTTGGAAAACATATTGACAGTGTGGAAGTCGCCGTGGACAAAGAATCTCGCGTGTAGAATTATGTTACATATTTGATATTTCCGCTATAGATAGCCATAATAGTAGTTTATGTGACTGTACATAATGAAAACAAGAGTGTTTTAATGCCTAATTATTTACAGTTACATACATTACTTTATCTACCCACATATTATAAATCCTCAATGATGTGTTCGGGAACCATTTTAGGATAACCGCCATTGCACCGCCATGGCCGACTAGATTACAATTCATGACCAACTAGATTTCCATAATAACATCGATATCGATGGTATTATGATTTTTCATACATTAAATAACTCTGGCACAGATAAAACGCTGGTGTTACGTTACTAGTTGCAATAATGGTGGTCATTAAGTCATTATTATATATGGTTTCCGAACACATTATTAGAAGATGTATGATATGGGTGTAGATAATAGTAGTTTATGTGACTGTACATAATGAAGGGCATTAAACACGAGTGTTTTAATGCCTTATTATGTACAGTTAAATACACTACTTTATCTATCCACATATCATAAGCCTCCATGATGCATTCAGGAGCCGCTAATTATGACCGGCATCGCGGCGTTGATTTCTGGCAGCTGTCATAGTTTTTTTTTTTAATTCATAGACAAACTAGAGTCGGATCCAACTGATCCGACTATCATATCGTTCGATATCTTACTTACGTGCGACATTTGTCAAATTTGTATGCAAATTGACAATTCATTTCGAACTAAACGTCATCTCGACTGATATTAGAATAGAGGTTATTGCTAATTTCTTTGTTTTTCAGAGACGTTCGAATATTGAATGAAATAATATTATCGAAATCGATGTTATTATTTAGCAATAATAACATTTTCACAGATAAGAAATTTCTTCTAACAAAACAGTATATTTTTATGGTGGTCATATTGTGCGGTTCTTAAACGCATCATGGAGGGTTTATGATATGTGGATAGATAAAGTAGTGTATGTAACTATACATAATTAGGCATTGAAACACTCGTGTGATCTTATTATGAAACTCGCCTTCGGCTCGTTTCAAAAACCCACATTCGTGTTTAATGCCCTTCATTATGTACAGTCACATAAACTACTATCCTATAGGTAGTTTCTTTTTTATCAAGAAAATAATGATCTGGATCGGTCTACTTAGTTATATATATATATAGTTACCTTTAATATTCGATGTAGGTAATTCGATAATATGTCCAATCGTCTAAAAGCGGCAGCATCGTAACTGCAACTGTTAACAGCAACATAGCCGCTGTATGCTGTAAAGAGTCGTGGTTTTCCGATAACGAGGCGTGGCGGAGCGGGCAATGAATAAGTGGTCATTAATTTTATCAGCGATTTACATTTCATTGCTCGTCTGTGGAAGATCAGTTTTAGGTTGATATGTAGCCTATCGTTTGAATGACTTTAATGAAATATGTAGGTATACATGAGTAAAATATGTCCTGAATATAATATTGTATGATTTACACCGATAATTGTAAGTGATTTTATTTAAAATTTAGTGATATTGTGCCTGTATTAGTACAAAGGTTCTTGTAATTTAGTATTTGTACATATTAAATGCGCTTATTTTGTAAAATAAAGTATCTATCTACTTTAAATTACATGTGTGTTGTTTATTCAATAATAATAAATTCATTTAGCATTTATGAAACAGGCCTCCGTTGTCTTATCCAATAAGTAGATCAGATCACCCATGAGTCACCCAATAACCCGGTACATTTCGATTCCATCACCCAGCGATAGTCCCTACAGACCCTGTCTTCAAGTATTGGCATGTGGTACTTGTTTGGTACTTTGGTACTTCAGTTCCACGTATGCCTCCAAAGATCATTGATACCATTGTCTCGTGCACGGAAAAAACAGTCATTAGAATATTCTACTGCTGAGCGTAATATTTAGACGTCTCTGGGCCATTTTACGGAAAGTTAAGTTTTACTCGACTCTTTTTTTGAATTTTGATAAAGCGGGGTTTTTATAATTCATAATTCATAATTCATTTAATCATTGCCTTGTGTGTACTCAGAATCGAAAGCACATTCGAACCTAATAGTAGAAAAAAAGTGTCCAAAATGTTACATACAATTTTCGGTGTTTCTTTCCGTTACCATCATACGAGTTTAGTATGCAAACGGTAACGGAATGGAAAAAAAATATCTTGGGACACTTTTTCTCTCCAATAACATTTGAAAGTGCTTTCGATTCTGAGCAGAAAAAGCCGGATTTTATCAAAATTAAAAAAAAGTCGTGTACAACTTTCCGTAAAATGGCCCCTCTAATAATTACCTGACAACTTGTATGGAAAAAAAAACAAATTTGGAAATAATTTATAATGGCAGATTTTTTCTATGTTTATGATATACCTACTAGCTGACCCCGCGAACTTCGTTCCGCCGTACAAAATGCAAAAACAAAACTTAATTTTTTCGATTTTTTATAGTTATTCTGCTATTCGGGGCGAAGACAAATTTATCCAACAAATCAAAAATCATGAAAATCCCTTTAGCCGTTCTCGAGTATATGCAAAGGAACTAACACAACTTTCTTTTATTAATATAGATTATCAATTAAATATTTACCTAGAGGCAAAATCCAACAAAATATCAGACATCAAAAAATATACAATTAGCTCCTAAAAATTCTGAATAAATATTAATAAATGTTTTAATCTTTTTCAATATCAATCAAACAAAAAAAGACAATGAATGCTTAATTTAAATATTGTATATAATTACTTCCGGTTGCAAAGTTTGTTGGATTCTTGAATAAAGAATCTTATATATACCTATATCCAATAACGTTTTAAAATTAAATAAACAACAAAACGCTATTATAAGTTACTGTAAGTATTTCGAAACCGTACTTTGCCTAGAGTTTGTACAAGCCCATGTGGCGCCGGTGCAAAAAATGAATGCTATGAATATTGTACGTCCGAAATGGGCAAACTGTTATTGCTATATTTTTAAGTGTTTCACCACAACAAGGTCTACAGTTATAACAATAAAAAAAAATACTGCTCGTCAAGGTGAGCAAAACAAAGAGGCACGGCCGTACCATCCTTTTCTCGAAGCCATTTTCAACATCCTGTAATTTTGTGCTTTCTAAAGGTAGAGCCCTGAATTTTCAGTAACATGTAGGGCATGATATGGCTCAGATATAATAATAATAATAAATATTACGGGACAATCTTACACAAATCAACCTAGGCCCACGGTAAGCTCAATAAAGCTTGTGTTGTGGGTACTAGGCGACGATATATATAATAGATAAATACATATAGATACTTATATACATATATAACATCCATAACTCAGGAACAAATATTCGTGATAGACACACAAATAAATGCCCTGACCGAGATTCGAACCCGGGACCTCCCATATTCCCAATAGCATTCAATTTGAACTATTCGTTACGGAACTATTGTCCGTCAAATATCCTTAGTTTTGGCCACTGACACACTCATAATGATCAACATAATTCTAAGGTACTTCTTACAGACCCAAAAGCTCTAAATTTTTTACATAATTAGTTTTCAGCCTACCGATTCATAAAAAAACCTAAAAATATTGCAATTTCAGTAAAGTTTCAGAGATATAGTAACCGCATAAGTAAATAATTTGTAATCCATACTAATATTATAAATGCGAAAGTGTGTCTGTCTGTCTGTCTGTCTGTCTGTCTGTCTGTTACCTCTTCACGCCTAAACCGCTGAACCGATTTAGATGAAATTTGGTTTAGAGATAGTTTGAGTCCCGGGAAAGGACATAGGGTAGTTTTTATCCCGGAAATCTACCCCTAAGAGGATGAAATTGGGGGTGAAAATTTGTATGGAGCTACTTAAACCGCTGCACCGATTTGGATGGAATTTGGCATTTAAATAGTTTGAGTCCCGGGGAAGGACAAAGGATAGGTTTGATCCCGTAAATCGTCCCCTAAGGGGGTGAAATGAAGGGGTGAAAATTTGGAGGTAACCAATTTTGATGAAATTTGGTTTGGAGATAGTTTAAATTCTAGGAAAGGACATAGGATAGTATTTATTTCGGAAGTCATCCCCTAAGAGGGTGAAATAAGGGGTGAAAATTCGGATGGAACCCATTTGAATACAATTTGGTTTAGATATAGTTTGAGTCCTAGGAAAGGACATAGAGTAGTTTTTATCCCGGAAATCCACCCCTAAGGGGATGAAATTGGGGGTGAAAATTTGTATGGAGCTACTTAAACCGCTGCACTGATTTGGATGAAATTTGGTATTTAAATAGTTTGAGTCCCGGGGAAAAGGATAGGTTTGATCCCGAAAATCATCCCCTAAGGGGGTAAAATAGAGGGTGAAATGAGGAGGTGAAAATTTGGACGTAACCAATTTAGACGAAATTTGTATCAGAGATAGTTTAAATCCTGGGAAAGGACATAGGATCGTTCTTATCCCGAAAATCATCCCCTAAGGGGTTGAAATCAGGGGTGAAAATTCGGATGAAACCCATTTCAATACAATCTGGTGAAGAGATAGTTTGAGTCCCGGGGAAGGACATAGGGTAGTTTTTATCACGGAAATCTACCCCTAAGGGGGTGAAATTGAGGGTGAACATTTATATCGAGTTTCTTAAACCACGGCACTGATTTGGATGTAATTTGGTTCATAAATAGTTTGAGTTTGAATCCGGAAATCATCCCTTAAAGGGGTTAAATGAGAGGGTGAAAATTTAGAAGTAAGCAATTTTGATAAAATTTGGTTTAGAGATAGTTTAGGTCCTGGGAAAGGACATAGGATAATTTTTATCCCGGAAATCATCCCCTAAGGGGGTGAAATTAGGGGTGAAAATTCGGATGGAACCTATATGAATACAATTTGGTATAGATATAGTTTGAGTCCTGGGAAAGGACATAAAGGGTAGTTTTTATCCCGGAAATCCACCCCTAAGGGGATGAAACTTGGGTTGAAAATTTGTATGGTGCTACTTAACCGCTGCACCGATTTGGATGAAACATAGGACTGTTTTAACTCCGGAAATCACCCCTAAGGGGGTGAAATGGGGGGTTGAACTTTGGATGGAACCCGTTTAGATGAAATTTGGTATAGAGATAGTTTAATTCCCGGAGAATGACATTAGATAGTTTTGAAAATTTGGATAAATCCCATGGAGATGAAATTTGGTACAGTAGGAGTCCCAGGGAAGCACAATGCATGGTTTTTATCCCGAAAATCAGCTCCTGAGGGGGTGACATTAGGCGTGAAAATGTTGATGGAACCCATTTAGATGAAATTTGGTATAGAGATAGTTAGAGTCCTAGGGAAGGAAATAGAATATTTTTTATTTCGGAAATCATCCCCTAAGCGGGTGAAATGGGGGTGAAAATTTGGATGAACTCATTTAGATAAAATTTAGTTTAGAGATAGTTTAAGTCCTGGGAAAGGGCATAGGATAGTTTCAATTTCGGAAATCACCCCCTAAGGGAGTGAAATGGAGGATGAAACTTTTGATGGAACCCGTTTAGATGAAATTTGGTATAGAGATAGTTTAAGTCTCGGAGAATGAAAGCGGATAGTTTTTATCCCGAAAATAGTTCCTAAGGTAATGAAATAGGGGGTGAAAATTTGGATAAAACCCATTTAGATGAAATTTGGTATAGAGATAGTAAGAGTCCCAGGGAAGAAGCATAGTTTTTATCCCGAAAATCATCTCCTGAGGGGGTTCTTAAAACTTTGTAGAAACATTACTTATTTGAGTACAAACAAAGTGCTTTCAGCGTTTTGGAAAATTCCACCCCTAAGAGGTTTAAAAAGGGCTGCAAAGTTTATATGGGGAAACTCTTTTTGGGATAGGAGCTTAAAAGTTTGTAGGACGATTAGTTATTGAAATACAAAAAAAAGGATATTCAGCGTTTTAGTAAATTCCACACCTAAGGGGGTTAAAAGTGGGTGCAACATTTGTGTGGAGGAAACATTTTTTTAGCCGATTTACAATTTTGTAGAATGCTTACTAATTAAAAATAAAATTAAATACTTTCAGCATTTTAGAAACTTAGATCTTTAGGGGTTTATAAGAACGTTTGAATGAAGAAAATATTTTTTTAGCGAGGGACTTAAAACTTTGTTGAAAGATTACTTATTACAATAAAAATCAAGTACTTTTAGCGTTTTGGAAAATTCGACCCCTAATGAGAATAAAAAGGGGTGCAAGGTTCGTATGGGAAACACATTTTTTGAGCTAGAGACTTGATATTTTGTAGAAAAAATACTTATAACAATAAAAAAACTTAGTGTTTTCTTTTAAATTTTTCCCCGAAAAGCGTTAATTCAAAGGTTCAAAGTTTGTATGCAGACTATCAGAGCAAGACATTTTTTAAGTATGAGAATTGTAACTTTGATCTTAGTATGTTTGTTAAAAGACTACAAAACTAATTTCAGCGTTTTTTGAAATTCATCCCCTAAAAGGTATTATAAGGGTGTTCAAAGTTTGTATGTAGAGCAAAACGTTTTTAAAGTAAGGGATTTGTAACTTCAAATTTAGACTGTTTACTACAAAGCTAATTTCAATTATTTTAAAAATTAATTCCTTAAACAAACATTTAGACGATAACATGTTCTACGCGGACGAAGTCGCGGGCAACAGCTAGTCTTATATAAATACATGCGGTTAACACGTTAGTTTTGCTGTTCCTTCCAATTAAAAGAAATGAGATCACATAAAAAACATTTTATGTAAAAAAAAGTCTAACTCCCGAAAGATATTTCATAGCGCCAAGTCACGCATTTAATAAGAATGCGTGACTTGGCGCTATGAAATATCTTCATTCTTCTTATCTTTATTTGCTTGCTAAATAAAATTTTGGGACTTGCCAATCACACAATATAACATAGTTTTAGGTAGGTATGCAAAAATAAATAAATGCAGTAAAGTTACGTGATGGGAAGAGTTTCGAGACTTGGCCTATTTTTTACATGGAATGTTTTTTATGAGATCTTAATCTTAACAGCACATTAAGTTACCACAAACAGCAGGTAAACAGTATTTTTAGGAAGGAGGAAGGAAGGAGTGACAAGAATTTTTACACAACGTCGTCGTGGTTATTTATTTCGAAAATGTTTAATTTAAATAGTATTTTTCACAATCGTGAGAGCTTTTTAGTCGAGTACCGTGTTTAGGCCACGAAGCTTGCTGAGTGGCCTAAGTAAGGTACGAGATTAAAAAGCTTGATTATAACACTATTGTGAACAATACTTTTTGTACGAGTTCATTAAAATTAATTTTCTACGAGTCAACTGAACTAATTAAACAAACTCGATACTGTTGAAACGAAGTGCAGCTCATCGCTCGTACGCTTGTTGATATCTTAAAAGAAATCAACGAGCGTACGACATCAAAGCGATTCTATTGGTCCAATTCATTACAGTTCAGTAAAGCAGCCACGTGATTGGTCGAATTTATTTTAGTTGTCTGGAGCGTATCGAAAAGTAGTTATTTCGATTGTTTCGACAGTAACATGGACTACAACTATGAAAAGAGTGACGTTGCAGTATTCTCTATGAAATCTTAATACACATATTTTAATCGTCGAGTACAAAAAACTAATTATTACAGGACGAAATCAACATTCATATTCACCTACAAAAAAAGTTACTTTTCGTGCTTTTGCATTCGCTAAATCATTAATTATGTCACTGACTTCAATTGTGACTTCATATTCAATCCTTATGAGCGTAGATCTTTCCTGAAAGATCGGAGTAAAACGCGAAGGGAATTTGGGCAAGTTTACGGAAAGTTGTACACTCGCCTTTTTTTTAAATTTTGATAAAATCGGGTTTTTTCTGCCCAGAATCGAAAGCACTTTCGAACCTAATAAGTAGAAGGAAAAAGGGTTCAAAATGGTACATACAATTTTCGGTTCTTCGTTCCGTTACCATCATACGAGCTTAGTATGCAAACGGTAAGGGAAAGGAATAAAAAATATTGGGACCCTTTTTTTCTCCTATAACATTCGAAAGTGCTTTCGATTCTGAGTAGAAAAAAAGCCGATTTTATGAAATTAATAAAAAACAAAACCGGCCAAGTGCGAGTTGGACTCGCGCACGAAGGGTTCCTTACCATTACCATTATCAATAAAAATATTTATTTTATTCTGTTTTTAGTATTTGTTGTTACTTATAGCGGCAACAAAAATACATCATCTGTGAAAATTTCAACTGGAACTATCACGGTATCAGTGAGATACAGCCTGGTGACAGACAGACGGACGGACGGACAGCGGAGTCTTAGTAATAGGGTCCCGTTTTACTCTTTGAGTACGGAACCCTAAAAAGTCGAGTACACTCGAAATTGTACACAATTTTCTGTAAAATGGCCCATTTAGAGGCTTTCCAAGTGTGTTCGCGATTTTTCCTTCGCAATTTCTACAATTTATGTTTAGTCAACTAATTTCAATTTGGAGTGAAATTGAGTGATAGAGTCAGAAACAGTGTGATAAGAGATAAGTGTGGAATGGATGGAGATATAGTCACGAACATTGAGAAGGGTATGTTAAGGTGGTTCGATTGCCATACAAAACGTTATTTGACATTCGCAGGCTAACGGCATGATATTTTAAGAAACTTATGTAACAAACTTTCATAAATTGGCTTCCCTGCGCCAAATTCCCCCTTTCCTAGAATAAACTTGTATAAACTAGATTAATTTGAGAAATTGGTTTGGGACGTGATATTTTGGGAAAACTATTTTTCTCAAATTAATGAAAATGAAATAATTCATTCGTGACAAGAAACTTAAAATACTGTATTACTTAACTATAATATACTAAGCAGTTTGTCACGAAATGTTCTCGCCTCAGCGTAAATCTAGTTTATACAAGTTTATTCTAGGAAAGGGGGAATTTGGCGCAAATGGGAAGCCATTTGATGAAAGTTTGTTACATAAGTTTCTTAAAATATCACGCCGTCAGCCTGCGAATGTCAAATAACGCTTTGTATGGCAATCGAACCACCTTAAGGTGGTTTGGGCATGTCGAGAGGATGGATGAAAGAAGATTAACGGAGAGAGTGTATATAAAAAGAGTGGAAGGGCAAGTTGGAAGGGGAAGACCTTTTTTTTTTGTTTAGGGGGGGAAAATGCGTTACGCATACCACCCGGGTGCAGGGGGTGACCCGAGTGGTTATGTGGGACTCCCGTATGGGCTAATGAGACCCACGGTGTACCCACTAAAAACCCCCCCACTTGCCACCTCGCCGCCTCGTCGCGTAGTATTTGTTGTTACTTATAGCGGCAACAAAAATACATCATCTGTGAAAATTTCAACTGGAACTATCACGGTATCAGTCAGATACAGCCTGGTGACAGACAGACGGACGGACGGACAGCGGAGTCTTAGTAATAGGGTCCCGTTTTACTCTTTGAGTACGGAACCCTAAAAAGTCGAGTACACTCGAAATTGTACACAATTTTCTGTAAAATGGCCCATTTAGAGGCTTTCCAAGTGTGTTCGCGATTTTTCCTTCGCAATTTCTACAATTTATGTTTAGTCAACTAATTTCAATTTGGAGTGAAATTGAGTGATAGAGTCAGAAACAGTGTGATAAGAGATAAGTGTGGAATGGATGGAGATATAGTCACGAACATTGAGAAGGGTATGTTAAGGTGGTTCGATTGCCATACAAAACGTTATTTGACATTCGCAGGCTAACGGCGTGATATTTTAAGAAACTTATGTAACAAACTTTCATAAATTGGCTTCCCTGCGCCAAATTCCCCCTTTCCTAGAATAAACTTGTATAAACTAGATTAATTTGAGAAATTGGTTTGGGACGTGATATTTTGGGAAAACTATTTTTCTCAAATTAATGAAAATGAAATAATTCATTCGTGACAAGAAACTTAAAATACTGTATTACTTAACTATAATATACTAAGCAGTTTGTCACGAAATATTCTCGCCTCAGCGTAAATCTAGTTTATACAAGTTTATTCTAGGAAAGGGGGAATTTGGCGCAAATGGGAAGCCATTTGATGAAAGTTTGTTACATAAGTTTCTTAAAATATCACGCCGTCAGCCTGCGAATGTCAAATAACGCTTTGTATGGCAATCGAACCACCTTAAGGTGGTTTGGGCATGTCGAGAGGATGGATGAAAGAAGATTAACGGAGAGAGTGTATATAAAAAGAGTGGAAGGGCAAGTTGGAAGGGGAAGACCTTTTTTTTTTGTTTAGGGGGGAAAATGCGTTACGCATACCACCCGGGTGCAGGGGGTGACCCGAGTGGTTATGTGGGACTCCCGTATGGGCTAATGAGACCCACGGTGTACCCACTAAAAACCCCCCCACTTGCCACCTCGCCGCCTCGTGGCGAGGTCACGGGAACGCTTGCGCACACATCATCCGCGACCCCGCCGGCGGCAGCCGCCCACAAGCGGCTCCTTCGCGGATGCCCGGGGGCCCTCCACGTGAGGCACGCCAGATGTTTTGGCGCGCCTGCCTCCTCGATCTCCACCTGTTCAGTAGCGGACCCCCCTGAGTCCGCTACGAGGAGATCATGGGTGCGAAAGATCCAGCACCCGGTGGCGGATCAGGTCTGTGGTTCCGCCACCTACCACGACTCGGCCGCAGAGGATAGGGAAAGCGGCGCACCGTAATACCGGCATTCCTCTTCCTCTGCGGTCCCACCAATGCCGCTTCAGCGGAACGGCCCCGCCAAGTTCGCAGGGGGTAGGGAGAATGGCGCACCGTTATACCAACACGCCTCTCCCCCTGCGATCCCACCTCGGCCGCAGAAGATAGCGCGTGAGTACTTCTTCTGCGGTCCCTCCCCAACGCATCCTAAGCGGGCTTAATAGGCAAGCCCGCTAGGAGCGCCCTCCTCGGGCCAGCCGGCAGCCCAAACAGGCCGGCCCTAGGTGCCTCTTAGCTTCGCCGTGGGTGACCAGTCTACGGTTACTAAGCCCCCCCGCCCCGACAAGGCGAGCACCCTCGGGGGGGAGGGGAACCTAGGCGAACTTCATTCGATCGAACTTCCGATCAAATTGGAGAAATCTCACAAAAAGGCCAGGTCAAAAGTACCCTAAACCGACGAGCACGTATGAGAAATGTTATGAAGGTGAGTGTAGCGAAAGTAGTTTGTCAGGATCGTAGCAAATGGAGATCCGTGATCTCTGCCTACCCCTCTGGGAAAGAGGCGTGATAATATGTATGTATGTAACCAATTTCAAATAAAGATCTTCCACAGTAACATGAGCCTGGTTAGTAGATTTAATTTGCTATGTATGGTCAAGTACGGTAAACGAATTAAAGTATATTATGTATACCTTACTTAATACGAAAATTACCCTCATATTACCTATTCCAGTAAAACCTTTTATCCCATAAAGGGCAATTAATCACTTAAACTAACTTAATGTCACGTGGTCAAGGACCGAAGTGATGGAACTAGGTACCAAACATAAACATCCATAAAGGCTTTTAGGACATTACTTTAAAATTAGACACTATTAGTTTACCGATAAGGTTCAATTTTGAAATGTATACACGAGAAGCAGTTTACTAGCGTCGTTCAAAATGGCATAAGTAAGTAAGAGATCACTTCAAAATTAGACTTTAATAATTTGCCGCCAAAGTATAATCTCGAATGACGTCGCAATGAAACTAAACGCTTTGGTACATAGTTTACCTTCATAAGGTCGTAACAAACGCGCATGTTCTGCAGAATTACGACCTTTTGGAACGTAGCAATCTTCGTTTGTTTTTTCTATAGTGCGGGTGTGGTTGTATGGGATGCCTTGGGCTAATTGGTAAGGCTGGGCGGGCGGTCGCGAGCGGTTCTGGGCGGTTTCGCGAAGATTATCACGCAGAGGCGTCGGTGGTTTGTGCCTATGAGAATAAAAAAATAAATGTTTTTTTGGTTTGAACATACGTAGTTTTAACAAAGGCGGCCTCCATTACATTATGCTTGTGTCAGGCAGGAGACACCGCTTTTCCAGTAAAATAAGTAGTTAAAGTAAAACTAAATAATAATTTGGGATATTAAGTAGGTACTAACTTTTACATTGGTAATAATACTACTTACTAGGAATTTACAATTTAAAAGTAACATGATAAGGAAATTTAATTAGTATTATAATTAACTTTCCTTCCGTAACAGGATAAGGAAAATGTATCATTAGGTATTATAATAAATTTTCCTATTAATATGTAAAAGTTAGTACCTACTTAATATCCGAAATTATTATTTGGTTTACTATTACATCTTCTTGTATTGGAAGAGCGGTGTTTTCTGACACAAGCATAATTTAACGCTTAAAAGGAGACTTCAACCTTGCCTATGTTAAAACTACATAGATATGGATGCGCTTAGTGCCGAATAAATAACCTATTTTATTAAACTAAATATTCTTATATTAGACGTCTATGAGCGCCCTTTGCTCTCTTCGAATTTACATTCATGGCTAAGGATTGCTACCATCAGATAGTTTATTGTTATAAATATTTAATACTGCCTACCTATTAATAATGTGAGGTATTTTTTATGATTGGTTTATAACAGCCATTATAATTATATATTTTCTTACATTTCAATTTCATTTTATCAACTTTTTGTAAAAGTTTCGGACGAGGTAGGGTAGACTTCTTAAACTCACTGAGTGTTAATTATTAACTTTAAAAAATAATATTAAGTCTGCAGCAGAAGAAACAACGTAAGTACCTAGTCCGGGATTACTAATCCTATATAAAATTGAAATTATGTACTTTCCCCCCATTTATAATATTTAACCGTAGGACACTATGTTGTTAAATGTCGTTAAATTAGGTTCCAATTATACCCATAAATAAAACATTTTGATTTTAGACTATAAATGCGACTCCAGTAGCAATCATAAAACAAGCTCTAGCCTCGCAGAGGCATGCGTCACGTAGGCATACTCTGTCACATATCTAGAGCACTCACTTAATTTTCGCACGGTTGCTAAACGTCGCACAGTCCAATATCGACACGCGATGAGCGCGGACGCTCCCAAGCCTCATTGAGGCACTCGCATCCACTTACTACTACAGTACAGTACTTGTACTTGCCACCATGGGCGCGGAGCGAGTCAACGGCACGGTTAACTACAACCGGCGTCCGCCGCAGCGGCCGTTTCTGCAGAAGATACAGTATGCTTTCTGGAATCCTGAGGAGGGAACCTTCTTGGGACGCACGCCGCACCGCTGGGGTAAGTTTGGATTATAGTGCTTATGTCTATACCACTAACAAACATGAATCATGCCTTCCTTCTTTGTTGCATAGCACCTACTCTTTCCAATCGTGGAACAACTTTGCCCATCAAAGTATTACCTAGCAACTGTTAAATTGTAAGCGCAACGCATCGCGTGCAAGTTCTAATCGTGATCGGGTCTTTAAAGCGGCAAGTTGGACTTGCTTGGTACTGGCACAAGTACTCGCCCCTCAGGACAGTAGGCGAGCTACTGAATAAGGTATAATAATTATGCCGTATGGTGGCCACTTCTAGGTAAAAGGAGCATCGCGTCGGCGGTCCACCAGCTCGATGGGTTGACGATATTAGGAAGATCGCGGGTCACTTCTGGATAAGATTAGCTCAGGATAGGGACGGGAGGCGTACTCAAAGAGAGGCTTATGCTCAGAGGCCCCGTAGCGTGGATGGCCTTATCACGCGATAAGTGATAGGATAGAGCTGCCGTCCCTGGCTGACACCGTTCGATAGAATGAAACGACGCGCTTATCCTATCACTTATCGCGTGATAACGCCATCCATGCTACGGGGCCTGCAGTGGGCGATTACGGGTTGACAATGATGAATGATGATGATGATGCCGTATGGAACATTGAAGAGGGAACCTTCTTGGGACGTTCCTCCCACCCCAGGTGACTACTGGCACCAGCACTTGGTACTTGCATAATGCGATCTACTCGGAAGATACAGTGCACCGTCTTGTACCCCTTAGGAGGGATCCATCCGCGTCTAGACGCCGCACCAGTAAGGTGAACAGTATATACTTGCACTAGGTACCACCACTCGACCACGCTCGTGTCCACTCGTTGACAACGCGGTGTCCACCCGTGGACCAGCTGTCGACAACGAGTGGACGCCGAACGACGAGGCGGTGCGGCAAGGGTGCTGGGTGGCTGTAATGAGCTGGGACCTTAAAGATTTTCGCCACCACGCGCCTCCGACCGAGCGACCTTGGTCGGCACCGATCGCTGTAGTAAATTTTACTGCAAGCAACTGTCTACACGGTCGGTGCTGGGTTGCTCGGTCGGAGGGTCGTGTTGGCGACCGTCTAGCAGAGGCTTTACCCTAAACTCGCGTCCGCAGGGGCTACCTACCAGAACCCTGCTCGTGACGTGTCCCCTGCTTTTATGTCTCTTTCTAAGTTTTCTAATAAGAGAGAGACGGACAATGCGAGAAAAATCGAGAGTGAGCCTTCTTGTGATAGCCGTGTTGAGTTGGGCTAAAGACTGACAAACTTTAAAGGTGAAATAACGTATGCCATAGGATTAAATACTTAAATAAATTAGTATTTTTATGTTTGCAAAAGCATTTAATGGTCGAAATTAGTAAAACTACCTAGTACAACATTTCCCTTTGATATCCTCGATACACGAAGGAAAACATCGCGAGGAAACCGGTCTAATCCCAATAAGGTCTAGTTTTCCCTCTGGGTTGGATGGTCAGATGGCAGTCGCTTTCGTAAAACTAGTGCCTATGCCAACTCTTGGGATTAGGTGTCAAATCGGGCTCCTTTAGGGGTACAACCGAGAATAACGCTAGGAGGATGATGTTTTTTTTTTTTATTAATTTAGAAACAAACGCTAGCCTAGCTACGGTAGCCTAGTGGTTCAGGCATGAGGCTGTCAAGCGGCGGTCGTGGGTTCGAATCCCGGCTCGTACCAATGAGTTTTTCGGAACTTATGTACGGAATATTTACCGTTAGCTTTTCGGTGAAGGAAAACATCGTGAGGAAACCGATCTAACTCCCAATAAGGTCTAGTTTTCCCTCTGGGTTGGAAGGTCAGATGGCAGTCGCTTTCGTAAAACTAGTGCCTATGCCAAAGCTTGGGATTAGGTGTCTAAGCGGACCCCGGGCTCCTTTAGAGGCATAACCGGGAATAACGCTAGGAGGATGTTTTTTTTTTTTTATTAATTTAGAAACAAACGGTCCTTGATACACGAGGAAACGTACTCGTAACATATTTCGTTATAGGTATGGAATGATATATAGGTACCTACATCGTTTATTTAAAATTGAATTAGGTAGGTACACACGTATAACCTTAACGTCCGAGTGCTCGATGCTATATTAGTATATGGCATGGGCACTCTATGTCAAAGTGATATGGCTTACATTCGAATAACGAAAAATCCTCTTAGTTCGAATTTAACCAATATTTGCTTTGACATATAGTGCCAATGCCATAGTATTAGGTTGATAGGTAGTTAGGTAGGTATACTAGTACAGCGTCAAACACTCGGACAATTACCTTATTGGCAGGACTTCTTTTGTTTTTACAAGCTTTATATTAACTTGCACTGTTCGTATGTACGTATGTAAGTAAGTATGTAAGTTGTCCGTCAAAATTTGCAATCCATTTTTCAGTCACTTCCTGTTATCCAATTGAGCTGAAATTGTGCAAGCATAATGTATATCGCATGACAATGCAATATTATGATGACTTGGAGCTGATCTGATGCTGGAGCTGGAAGGTGGCCATAGGAACTCCGCAATAAAACGACACAACCCCATCGAGTTTGGGCTCGTTAGAATCGTCTCAATGAGTACTTGATGATGGTATGCAGAAAAGTACAGTCGGCAGTAAAAGCTTGTACCAAAAATGTTTTTTTTTACTGAAACTTATATATAATACTAGCTTAATGAATGAATGAATGAATGAATGTTTCTTTATTTCAGGCAATAAACCCATTACTACATTACAATATATATGATACAAAGAAATAAAATAAAATAAAAATAAAATCCTTAACTAATACAAATACGTACAATTATTTGCGATTCGGGTGCCGATGCGCAGATAACCAATGCAGGAAGATTGCATTTCGGTACAAGTTGTTACTGACCGTCTCAATTAGCACATTATTAGAAATGCGTATTCTTTGCCAGAACGACGCTATTCGACGCTATTAAGGCGCTTAAGGCGCTGTCAACACCAAAAACGCGCACACTGTCTATTTGTATCGGAGTAAACGAGAGCGAGTGTTACTACAGCGGCCAGGTTTTAGACGAAAATAATGAATAAATATAGAAATAAAAAATAGTGTGGATTATTTGTGAAATATGGTTCGTCAGCGGTTTAGGTATGAATATGTGGACTTCATATTTTTAATTGCAGACCCATACGTCAAAAAAAATAAGGACATAGAACCGTTTAAGATGATTTTAAGACCAATATTTGCAATTATTTTCTATCGAGCCGATTTCATCCAATTATGTTTCGAGTCCGTCTACGGTCTTGGAAATATGATGAATATTAACTTGTATTTTCTTTGATGTGCTAGAACAAATTGTTTTTCTTAAACAACTGCTTAATTAATATCAATTTCAACAAATTTGGTCTTGTCAGCCTCTTAATAACACTATTTTCAAAACTTTGCTCAAAGTCCACGACATTTACGAAATAGTGTTTACTTTGGTTGCTAATAGGCAATTAGCTGAAAGAAAGACAGTCAATACAAATACAATTGAGCGCGGTCTGTAACAAATATTTCTGTATGGTATTATACAATACAATACAAATAGGTTATTGCACACCTCACACAAATAGAGCAGTTAGCATAACAGGTACAGTTAGCATCAAAAGTAACTACGCAATCGAAGACGTCAAAAGTTCTTATTCCATTATAATAACGACTTTTGACGTATTCGTTTGCGTAGCTACTTTTGATGCTGACTGTACAGGGAGACAGTAGAGGAAAACAACAGGCGGTCTTATCGCTAAGGAGCGATCTCATCCAGACGACCTTTGGGTAGTGGTATGGTATTGTAATGTAGGTTACCTACTTAGATACATACTACATATCTCTCGAAAATGTGTAGGTCGAGGTAGGTCACTATTCACGTATAGTAGCATTAAATTTATTATAACGCGGCCAGTTATTGAAGGGTGGCCAAGTAATTAAAACCTTATACTTAAATGAATTCTGTTGTAATATGTGAATAGAGTTAAATTTTAGTAAGAAGTGGCCAGTTATTTAACGGTGGGCAGTTACTGGCTATTTACCCTGTTACCTACTTTTTATTTTCATGACTTGGTGATGCCATTATTAACGGCTCAAAAACTGTTTTTTGTATTTTTAAATAGTTCAGAATAGAAGTCTGATTATTGGTTCCAGGAGTAGGTAGGTAAGCAATCAAATTAAAAAAATGCCATTTACCTAGACAACATCCAAGATTTAGAAAACAAATGCATGCTCGTCACACAAATATTTGCTCAACGAGATTCGAACCAGGGACCGTCTTCTTGGTGACCAACAGACTAAACCGGTGGTCAAAGAAAGAATGGAAGTTGGATGCCATTTTTAACCGACTTCAAAAAAGGAGGAGGTTTTCAACTCGTCTGTATGTTTTTTTTATGTGTTTATGTTACGCGATAACTCCGTAATTTATGAACCGATTTGAAAAATTATTTCTTTGTTTGAAAGCATATACTTCCAGATTGATCCCGTTGTCACCAAAATCTAGTTCTGATGATGGGATCCTGGAGAAATCGAGGGAACTCTTAAAATTTTGTGGGCAAACTTGAAGCTATTTTGAAAGTCAATTATGTTTAGATATTTTTGAGCACATCGTCCGTACAGATGCATGTAACGTAGCCACATGAGTCAGTACCTAATGGATGTTGCATGGGATTCAGATGATTCACGCATAAAGCGGGTTATTTTGGACTTCAACCAGATCATAACCGAGATGAATGGATTTAGTGCTAAAAGCAATGAAATATTTGGAGCGGCTAAAAAGTATAGTGTACTCACTATCAAACCCAACCGACATCAAAAGAGTACTTACCTGCTTACTTCTCCCATTCGAAAAAACTTGGGTGCTGGTTTTACTACCTTATATGTTATTTGTGTGTAGATTGTGTAATTTGATCCATCTCATATAACTGTTGAATCGATTGTATAATTTAATCCCGAACATTTAAGTAACTACCTATCTATTTAAAATGAAACTCATAAAATATAGGTACCCCGGACTGTATCCCGGTAACCTTAATCCATACCAATAAGGGTTGCACCCACCAGAGATGTGCGGTTCCTATTCTTCACACCTCGCATGGTTGACACAATAGGTATCAGTATGTATCTATCCGCAGCAGAACCAAGGTAACCGATATAGCCCTCTGAATCGCTAAACTTAAGGTGGTTCGATTGCCATACAAAACGTTATGTGACATTCGCAGGCTAGCGGCGTGATATTTTATAGTAGTTTATGCTACTGATACATAATGAGAGGCCTTAAAATACGAGTGTGGTTTTATGAAACGAGCGTCAGCGAGTTTCATAATAGGATCACACGAGTGTTTTAAGGCCTAATTATGTACAGTTGCATAAACTACTTTGTCTGAACACATATCATAAGTACTCTAAGATGGGTTCAGAAGCCGTAGGAAAATGACCTGCATTGCTACGAGTGCTACCTGTAAGTTATCTTTGAAAAAAAAAGTGTTTTTTTTTTAAATTGAAAAAAAAGTAAAACAAAGTTAGAAAAAGTAAAAAAGTGAAAAAAGTGAAAAAAGTTACAAAAATTTAAAAAAGAAGTTAGAAAAAGTAAAAAAAAAGTAAAAAAAAATGAATAAAAAGTGAAAAAAAGTAAAAAAAAAGTAAAATAAAGGTAAAAAAGGAATAAAAGTGACAAAAGTAAAAAAAAAAAGTGAAAAAGGTAAAAAAAACTGAAAAAAGTAAAAAAAAGTTACAAAAGTCAAAAAAGTAAAAAATGTAAAAAAGAAAAAAAAAAAAGTAAAATGAATAAACATAATAAATTGACGTTTCGTATCGATAACTGTTTTATTATCTATATATACTAGACTAGAGACCCACTTGAGTTTTGACAGCTGTTCCAAATTTAAACTCATAACGATACCGATAATCTGTACTGTAATAACATTACAGTACAGATTTTACCTACTACCACAGACAAGAAAGTTGTCATAGTAAAATTGGTTGTAATAATGCTGGTCATTACCGACGGTTTCTGAACGAATTTTCGAGCACTAATGATATGTGCGTAGATAAAGAAACTTATGTAACAAACTTTCATCAATTGGTTCCCCATTTGCGCCAAATTCCCCCTTTCCTGGAATAGTCTTGTATTAACTAAATTTTTTTTATTTTTTATTTTGATATGTGTAATTTAATCCCCGTTTTCCCCCGTGCGGTGTCGGGTCCCCCGTGTGGTGTCGGGTTAGAATAGCACCACCCCCTGTCTTCCCGTGGGTGTCGTACGCGTCGACTAAGGGAACAGGGTTGAAGTGTGTTGTGGGCGATGGGCTGGCTGGCTATCACTGCAACATCACATTTTGTCGATCTTTTATACCCACATTTATGCTAAAAGTGGCACTGGAACACAAGTTTTATGTGCTCTGCCTACCCCTTTTAGGGATAAAGGCGTGATGGTATGTATGTATGTATGTATGTATGTGTAATTTAATAAATACACCACTATGATTAAACTAAACTAAAACTAAAATACATCTAAATAAAACTAAAATATATCTAAAAATGGCCCCTGCGGCATGGTACCGAAGACGTTGGCAGCATTTCCTCGCTGGATCGCCAGCTTAACTAGATTAATTTGAGAAATTGGTTTGGGACGTGATATTTTGGGAAAACTATTTTTCTCAAATTAATCTAGTTTATATAAGTTTATTCTAGGAAAGGAAGAATTTGGCGCAAATGGGAAGCCAATTGATGAAAGTTTGTTACATAAGGTTCTTAAAATATCACGCCGTTAGCCTGCGAATGTCAAATAACGTTTTGTATGGCAATCGAACCACCTTAAGTGGCAGTGGGCGGGGCACATTGCACGTAGAACCGTTGGCCGTTGGGGCGGAAAGGTTCTTGACAGACGACCACGTACCGGAAGGCGCAGCGTGGGTAGGCCCCCCACAAGGACTGATGACCAGGTAAAGGTCGCGGGAGTCCGTTGGATGCGGGTGCCACAGGACCGGTCACTTTGGCACTCCTTGGGGGAGGCCTATGTCCATCAGTGGACGTCTTTCGGCTGATATGATGATGATGAATCTATGTGGAAACAGTTTCGCCGCACATAACTGTGTCCCGTGATATGGCACAGACATACAAATAATAATAATAATAAAATTCTTTATTTCGGACAGTACAAATCCATAGCTTGTTAGTAATGGCTTATTAACTAGGTTAGTAAAGTTCAAATTGGGTTACATAACCTTATAGTATTTTTCACAATCGTGTTATAATAGAGAGCTTTTTAGTCGAGTACCGTGTTTAGGCCACGAAGCTTGCTGAGTGGCCTAAGTAAGGTACGAGATTAAAAAGCTTGATTATAACACTATTGTGAACAATACTTTTTGTACGAGTTCATTAAAATTAATTTTCTACGAGTCAACGGAACTAATTAAACAAACTCGATACGTTGAAACGAAGTGCAGCCTATCGCTCGTACGCTCGTTGATATCTTAAAAGACATGAACGAGCGTACGACATCAACGAGTAAACTCAATAATCAAAGCGATTCTATTGGTCCAATTCATTACAGTTCGGTAAAGCAGCCACGTGATTGGTCGAATTTATTTTAGTTCTATTTTCAAATTTTTTTCGGTTGTCTGGAGCGTATCGAAACAGTTATTTAGGTTGTTTCGGAAGTAACAGACTATTCAACGATGAAAAGAGTGACGTTGCAGTTTTCTCTATGAAATCTTAATACACATATTTTAATCGTCGAGTACAAAAATCATTTATTAGGTTTTTATGTCCTGCATTTGACTCATGTTTTGAAGTGTGCAATAAGTGCAATAACAATAAAGAGTATTTGTATTGTATTGTAGCAACGACTTACGACAGGCTTCCAAAGTATTTCAGCAGGTAGGTACAGCATTTGTGTTTTACCTCAGCAGTAAACCGTTAATGCAGTACTATAACAGTGGAGTACCTACCTACCTACAGGAAAGTGCTCGCCCGCGTCACGACTACAGTTTACGTCTTCCACAAATAGTGGCGGCCTCGCATTAGTTTCGTGTGTACACACACGTATACACACACTCATACACACTAACATACTCGCTTCCGGGCTGGGGAGGAAAATTGTTTGTTAAATTACAGGTCAAAACTCGATGTAGAGATGATCACAGATTAAGTACTATTCGTTAATGTCAGTCAAAACGTAAAACTGGTTAAAATGGTGTCACTATCCGTTTGCCGGCCATGTAAGACCTGACAGACTTGCTTGTCTTGTCCTATCTGTGTATGTCTGTAAAAATATGAATCCTCAAATTCTTCGGACTCATCACTTGTAATGAGGACTCCAAGGAACGATTGGTGGTGCAAGGTAAAGTCGAGGCCAAAAGTTGTAGGGCGCTCTCCAACACGGTGGACACACATTCAAACTTTGACACTCTATGGTATTATCCGTTTACGTTGTCAATAGCGAACAATGCGCGAAGAGCGAACAATTCGCTATTGACAACTTAAATGGCAAATACTCCACTTGACTCTCACCTCACTCCGCCCAACATAGAGCTACTTGGCGATGGCGATGGCGCAAGACTCGACCAAGACAACCTCGACCACTCTGCTAAGAGTGCACGACTAAGAAGAAAAATAATTATTCTTGTTATTCTTAAATAGAGCAAACCATATTAACTAACAGAGGGTGTTAACGAGACAAAGGAATTAAGGTTTTAATTTACATTCCCTGGATTCCCCATCAGACTGAGCTTCGTAGACGATGTAACTGACTAGGCTAATCATGTAATTAGGTTAACACAAATGAAATGCCTATTTATTCCCAGCTGTCCTAAACATACTGCCCTAGAAATAAAGCCTTATTTACTCACCCAGAGGTTGAGTATTCAAGGTTGTAAGGCAGTTTCAACTGGATTGGTGGGTGGCGAACGGTCAGAAGGTTACTTTAGTTCGATATAATATCGCATACAAATTGTTTTTTAGGGGCCGTACTCAAAGAGTAAAACGGGACCCTATTACTTAGACTTCGCTGTCCGTCCGTCCGTCCGTCCGTCTGTTTGTCACCAGGCTGTATCTCAAGAACCGTGATAGCTAGAGAGTTGAAATTTTCACAGATTATGTATTTTTGTTGCCGCTATAACAATAACTACTAAAAACAAAATAAAATAAATATTTTTATTGATAATAGTACGGAACCCTTCGTGCGCGAGTCCGACTCGCACTTGGCTGGTTTTTTGTATACCACGATGGTACCGTGGTGGTAAATTAATTTAAATAGCAATTTATTTCAGACATTCATCCATAGGTATTACACATAGGTGGGTATATACATAAAAGCAAAAATAATAAATAAGTAAATTTTGAACTAAGGTAAGCAGACACTGTAGCCTATTGATATTTTTTTATTAAAATACTAGGAACTTGCTTTAATATTATGTATTCACAGTTCAGGCAGAACTACAGCTGCCTCTATTTCAGAATCATTTCAACTGACTATCTACTATCTAATATTAAGAGTCAACATGGTTTTTTGTCATATTAGTAGGGTACAAAGCCTTGTGGACCGTTTAGCACCGTTCTTACGTGATAATTTACAATAATGTATAAATTATCACACGGTACAGTGCGTCGTTGTGTGCTTTTGTGATAAATACTCGTAGCCTCATGGTGTAGCTGTTGATTGAGGTAAACCTCTGGTTCAGTTCTTGTTTTCATCAAAATGATTAAAATTTATAATACACACATAAACAAACATTTAATCATTGCTTTGTATGTACAAAAGGGTCTTATCACTATTATCTTATGTAATACACTATAGCTAAGAACCATCTCAAAGACTTTATGAAAACCGCACTCAAATTGGTTCATCTATTTTAAAGCTACGATGCCACAGACAGACAGACACACAGATTGAACTTATGATAGTTATGATACGCCTCGTCGTTTGCGTCGGGGTTAAAATATTTTTGTGTAGGTATCATCATATTAGCCGAAATACGTCCACTGCTGGACATAGGCCTCCCCCAAAGAGTGCCAAAGTGACCGGTTCTGCGCCACCCGCAACCAGGCATAGGTGTAGGTATAGGTATAAGTAATATTACTAACGCGAAAGTAATGTCTTCTGTATTTCTAGTATTTCTCCGCTCGCGTATTAAGGATAGCCCAGAGCTGCGGATCTGCGGGTTAAAATATAGTATAGGTACCTAATTGGGTACTTTCCTGGGTATAAAAAATATAATTATTTTTAGTCCGTCAGTAAGTTAAAAAATATTGGACGCGTATTTTTTATTTTGCCAATCAAACAAAAAATTATGAAGATGTAGCCCGTTAAAGTTCCGCGTGACGTCACATCATGTTAAAAAGTGTGACGTCACATCATGTTAAAAAGTGTGACGTCACATCATGTTAAAAAGTGTGACGTCACGCGGAACTTTAACGGGCTAAATCTTCATCATTATTTATTTGATTGGCAAAATAAAAAATACGTATCCAATATTTTTCGATAATCTAACTGACGGGATAAATAGTTTTTTTGTACTCGACGATTAAAATATGTGTATTAAGATTTCATAGAGAATACTGCAACGTCACTCTTTTCATAGTTGTAGTCCATGTTACTGTCGAAACAATCGAAATAACTACTTTTCGATACGCTCCAGACAACTAAAATAAATTCGACCAATCACGTGGCTGCTTTACTGAACTGTAATGAATTGGACCAATAGAATCGCTTTGATGTCGTACGCTCGTTGATGTCTTTTAAGATATCAACGAGCGTACGAGCGATGAGCTGCACTTCGTTTCAACAGTATCGAGTTTGTTTAATTAGTTCAGTTGACTCGTAGAAAATTAATTTTAATGAACTCGTACAAAAAGTATTGTTCACAATAGTGTTATAATCAACCTTTTTAATCTCGTACCTTACTTAGGCCACTCAGCAAGCTTCGTGGCCTAAACACGGTACTCGACTAAAAAGCTCTCTATTATAACACGATTGTGAAAAATACTATTTAAGCAAGTAGATTATTGTGAAATAATTTAGAACTACTTCCGAAGATTACCCTCTCTCGACATACCTACAAAATTACAAAGGTACAATCTAAGACGTTTCCCCTTTATTATTATTAGTACGTGTAGGTATAGATAAAGATAGTATCGATATACATAGATAGATCCATACCCTCTCGACCTTCCATCAACAATAAAACAACGAGTAGGTATACCACGCAATCGATTGCTTCCAGAACTGAAATAGTCGTGTGTTTGCGTTCGCCTGCGTAAACTTAGTCATGTATAACCTATAGCTAACCTTTCAATTACTGGGCGCACCTGAACTATGTCAAACAAAGGTATACTTATAATTACACACGGTGACTTTTCGCAGCGCTAATAAACGTGGTCACAGAATCAATTACAAATCCTAAACGTTAATTTTAACTAAAAAACTATTCAAGAAACTTAAAAACGATTTTGAAATGCCTATTCAATGATACCCCACATTACATAGTACGCATAGTAGATTACGGCGACTGGTGGCCGCCATTTTGAATTTTGATTACTGTCTACAGTGACACTTGCAACACTAAAACGAATCGATTGACGTATGATTCATTAAAATCGACCGACGCGTTTGATCTCTAGAGTGCCACAAAGGAACAAACAAACATACATACATAGACTGGTGAACTCATTACCATCCTTTGCGTCGCGCAGTTGGGTAATAATAGTACTAACGCGATACAGCACAGCAGCAATACGGCCACATCTCAAAATTAAAACACAATTGAGATGAGGCTCTATTGCATAGGTACTGCAATAGGATAGGGCCACATCTTGCAGGCACTAGTATCGATAGATACAGCTTAGGTGGTTTTGACTTGACAGTACGGCTAACGTGAGTTTCAATCGTAACCTTACGATACGTAACTACATACGAGATCGAATAAACGCGCTTTGAATAAATTTCGATCTCGCTTCGGTATTCTTCGATTCGACCCGTCAAACTTGTAACTCACACTGCCGTTGTACTACGAAACCAACTGCAAAACGTTAGGCTCTATAGCGTTTAGTTTTCGATGCGTAATTTAACGTTCGATTCATACTACCAATCGGTAGTGTGAGACATTTCGAATCGAAGAAACCGTCGCGACTGTAGTTTACTATTTCACTTGCAAAATGGCCCGTGATATCGTATTATTCCTTTAAGAGTTACCGTAGATCTAGAGAACGTAGAACTGGAGGAGGGTTTCAGATGCAGTATCTGGCCGGCAGTTATCATCAACATTGCCTTGCTAACCCGCTGAATCCGCCAGTATCCTTATCAGCGTGGACTGCCTTCTCCACCGCGTTAGACTTTATGCACGATGCGGGAGGTATCCGCTAGTATAACCTATCTGCCGAAGCTTCAGGTCCCCTCACCGGGTTTAGCCCACGAGCCGACGTGGTTTACCGGAGTGTGGCCGTCGTGTGCACAACAGCTTCTTGGAGCCACCGGTGAGAGTTTGCAGCATGCCTTCCGTTGAGATACGTCTTCCCATTTCTTAGGTCGGCTGACGTACTCTGTTAGCATTCCGCTACACTCCAGTAATGTATAAGTGACTCACGTTACAGTTTGGATTTTTAGTTCTATGAGTGACCACCAGAGGCGGTGTATAGACTTTTCATACTAGATCTTAACGATAGGCGGTAGCGTCGATAGTAGACGCGACTCACTTCAATCCCACGCTAAGGGTGGTGTGGGTAGTTTCGTTTCGACGACGACGAAAAAAGAGTTATCTATATTATAATTTTAAAAACAAAGTTTTATCTGACTTCTATGTAATAAAATTGAGTTTTAAATACATAAGTTGCATAATATTTTTGAAATCGCCTTTTCAAACTCCTCATTTTGATACCCCACTTGATGGGATGGGATTTTTATAGAGATATTGAGTACCTAATCGGGGAACATAGCATACTTAGGTAGGTAGGTACAGACAGGGAAATGTATTAACGTACCTTTTTATGCCTTATTGTCATAGTAACAAGAGCTAAAAAGGTACGTGAATACATTTCCCTGACTGTACATCAAAAATAAAAGATTCCGATAAATTGGGGACCTCCTCGCCTTTTGAAGTTGGTTAAAATCACGTCCTTCATAGTTGTGTAGGTGTAGTGAGAACTAGGAGTACATAAAATAAAATGTTTGATGTGGCTACTTGTGTAGGTAAGTCTGTTAAAGTAAATAAAGCCATGAGCTTGTAAATTATATTTGAACGCGTACGATATGATTTACACTAGTTTTGTTTGGATAAATCGTGTTATATTTTGTTTGTGTAAAAATGTCTGTGCGTCTGTACCGAAAATACCTACAGTCAATGAACGCATATCTTGATCGCGTCATCGTCAAAAAGATATTTTATCATGTAAGTAGAAGTATAAAGAATGAGTATTTAATAAGTTTCTGTAAATTGCACTTATAAGCTTTCATTGCCTACTGTACTTTATTGTGCTGTCATCAAGTTGAGAGGATTCTAATAGGGCAAACACGAAGGGTTTATCTTGTGTAATGGAGGAGTTCCTATGGCCACCTTCCGTCTCCATCATCAGACCAGAATTCTAGGCTGTTCACCGCACAAGATTAACGCTTTTATACAAGCTTTATATTAACTTGCACTGTTCGTATGTATGTAAATAAGTAAGTATGTAAGTTGTCCGTCAAAATTTGTAATCCATTTTTCAGTCACATCCCGTTATCCAATTGAGCTGAAATTTTGCATGCATATGTATATCGCATGGAAATGCAATATTACGATGACTTGGAGCTGATCTGATGCTGGAAAAGGAAGGTGGTCATAGAAACTCCGCAATAAAACGACACAACCCCATCGAGTTTGGGCTCGTTAGAATCGTCTCAATGAGTACTAGTTGATGATAGTATGCAGAAAAGCACATTCGGCAATAAAAGCTTGTACAGTCGCCATCACATACATCGGAGCAAACAAGCACGTCACAAACATCGGAACACACCTCTATTTTCAAGGCATTAGGGTTCATGTGCCGATATTTTTGAACACCTATATGTGATGGCGACTGTACCAAAAATGAAATTTTTGACAGAAACTTATTTTCTTTCCAGGTGTAATCGGTCTGATCTACCTGGTGATGTACATCTGCATCATCATCTTCTTCTCCATCTGCATGTGCGGGCTGCTCGCCACCGTGGACGACCGCGAGCCGTACTTCCAGCTCGCTGACTCCATAATCGGTAACCGTTTTACTTTTTACTGGGAGGAAAATCTGTTCCGGATACCTCCGCACCGCGGAGACAGCGAGGTTTTGTATGTTGGACTCGCATCGACTAAAAACCCGCCGGTGGTCGCCTTCGACGCATTTCGGACGGCTCTGGGATACTACGGAGTGCACCAAAAAGACCTTCGTTAAATATAATGTGGGTCAATCAGTTATTCTCTCTTGTTAGCATGGATACATTATAATAAGGCACCGTCGCCTAATAAGGCCCACCTTATTTTCAAAGCCTTGTAAAATAATTACAGTATGATTAATAAGGAAAAGCCATTCATAGGACTGCTAATGATTTATTTAACAAACGAAATATTTAGAAAAAAACTTTAGTGTTATTTGAGTTAGAACAAAAAAAAACCTATTTAAAAAAATTGTTGCTAGTGGGCCATGTTAGGCACCCGGTCACGTAATAAGGCCCGTTATAAATTATTTAAAACAATCGTTTAATTAATGTTGAAACATTATTATCGTCTAGAACTAGTCGTATAATTTATTTTTATTCATCATCATCATATCAGCTGAAAGACGTCCACTGCTAGACATAGGCCTCCCCCAAAGAGTTCCAAAGTGACCGGTCCTGCGCCACCCGCATCCAGCGTTTTTTTTATTAAATTGATTTAATTAAATATTGAACCTATCCCAAAATTAAAGCTGTCTTAGGAGTACGAAAATGAAAAATTGCTATAATACGACAACACCTTTTTAAATTAGAAAGAAAAACACATGTGTGAGATCCTTTTTATCAGTCGGTATCATGATATTTATAAATCGGTTTTTATTCCAACATTTTTTTTACATACTTTTAGTTATTGATACATAATATACTTACCTACAGTGGGCCTTATTAGGGGACTCTTACTTCGGCTCAATTAAGTGTCGTAAAAATACGTAATAGTAGTTTATGTGACTGTACATAATGAAGGGCATTAAACACGAGTGTGGGTCGCTTTCGCCTTCGGCTCGTTTCATAATAACATCACACGAGTGTTTTAATGCCTAATTATGTACAGTTACATACACTATTTTATCTATCCACATATCATAAGCCTCCATGATGCATTCAGGAGCCGCATATTATGACCGGCATCGCGGCGTCGTTTTCTGGCAGCTGTCATAGTTTTTTTTTTATTCAGAGACAAACTAGAGTCGGCTCAAACTGTCATATCGTTCGATATCTTACTTACGTGCGACATTTGTCAAATTTGTATGCAAATTGACAATTCATTTCAAACTACGTCATCTCGACTGATATTAGAATAGAGGTTATATCAAATTTCTTTGTTTTTCAGAGACGTTCGAAATTTGAATGAAATAATATTATCGAAATCCATGTTATTATTTAGTAATAATAACATTTCCACAGATAAGAAATTTGTTCTAACAAAACAGTTTATTTTTATGGTGGTCATAATGTGCGGTTCTTGAACGCATTTATGATATTTGGATAGATAAATAAATATAAAATAACAGTATCTACCTATAATTGGATATTAAACAGATTAAACACTTAATTTCACTAAAAATACTAACTACATTTAAGTATTTTTTTTAAAATTCTGGATGTGTAAAGGTTGGAAAATAACTCATTTTCATAACTAATTTTAACACGACACAGCAAACTGTATTTTTTTTACAAAATGGCAGCGCGATTGGGTAAAAACTGAAATGCACGTTTGTTTGTGATCTTAAACGCATGTGCTGACGAAATTTTAAGTAAGTAGTTTGTAAAACCATAACTGCGGATTTTTAAAGGTTAGGAACCGGGCCATCCTTGGTGCACCTACCTTAGAGTCTCTTAATAAGATAATCTAATTAGAACCTCGCAAGGTTAATCCCATTTATATTTCCAGGTGACAACCCAGGCATGGGGCACCGGCCGCTGCTATTCGAGGAAGGAGCTCTCATCTGGTACAAGTCCGACAACGACACGCAGATCCAGAGATACGTCGACAACATGAACGAGTTCCTCGCACGTAAGTTACCGTAACTCCTCCTCCACACAAAAGCCTAAGTGGTTGGCCACGACTTCGAGTGACAGTGGCAGCGATAGGCCATACCTGGAACTCCTGGAAGCGAGAGATCAGAAAGTGGCCTTTCGTTCTCACGCCTCTTCCGTTGCCGCTCAAAGCCGTGGGTGGCTCTTTTATTTATCGTATGGCGGTTACACACTGGTACATATATGTATTCGTATTGATGTCGCTGATAGAGTTCCAGTGTGCGCTGCGAGGTTCAGAAGAAACAGTGCAGCTGCCGAGTTTGTTGTTCTTTTGCACCACCCGGAGGTCACGTGTAGGGTTTCTAGGGTTTTTCCTACGGACGTAGAACAACAACGACCTCCATGTGTCGTGGCTGAGCCGTAATATCCTATTCTCCGACCTTTAAATACAGGCAAGTTTAATTTAAACGGATTGGCAGTTATAGTGTGGCAAAGTTGCGTAGGTGAAACACATGATAATATTCATTCGGTGTAGGTATGTAGTCAAGTGTTATCATGGTTGTATACTATTATTTACAAAAACCAAACGCGTATGGGCTACATAAAAAGAGACAGAACAATGAACGGTTGATTTGTATGTCAATGAAGAGAAAAGTCGAGGAGAAGGTGGAAGCTCTCCTGGATGGAGAAATAAACGTGAACATGGTTTGGGGTGACGGAACCTGAGAACCGAAATTGCCAGTTCCCTGTATTCCAGATGACTTTCGTAACAATGCTGTAATGAAGTCCGAAGTAAAGCTTGTAAACTTAATATCGTTGTCTTTATCAATGCCCGAGATCCCAGGATACGCCCACACTCATCTGGTATGACAACAAGAGATACCATCAACATGTGTTATTCAACTTTTACTTAATGAATCACGGCCCGATACACCCGTGGTTTTGCTCATTATCAAACCTTTAGAGAAGACCAGTAGTAACTAAACATTCCTGGTTTAACAATAATGTTCTTTTTCCAGCATATGAGAACAAGTCCCTACTAGTCAACGGCGGCGAGAACCAGCGTGACTGCGGCTCCGTCAAGCCGCCGCGTGCGGAGGTGTGCGCCTTCAGCCCCTCACAGTTTGGTGCCTGCTCCGCCGCGAATGGTTACGGCTACCGCGACGGCACGCCGTGCCTCATCATCAAGCTCAACAGGGTCTGTGTCCATTCTCCATACTGTCCTACAAGTTTAGCCCCAGTCTCGCTGATTCAGTCCGAATGGTTTAGCACACACTTTTGCAAAAGATCTACTAATAAATTTGATTTAGGAAAAAATACAATCAACTAAGTAACAAGCTCTTTAATGTCTTGCATTTTAGTCTGTCTCACGTGCCCGAGCTACAGCAACAACCTTAGTGAAAATGCCAACCTACTTATAGGAGAAACTCCTAACATTCGGGAAGGACGTTAATCGTTCTTCTGAACCTGTCACTTTAGCATTACATACCTACTATACCTAACGTCAATGAGTATACCGACTTTACAGGAACATGATGTCATACTTTAACCTTCGCATTGCAGATATACAACTGGAACCCCGACTTCTACGACGACCCCAACGAGCTGCCGCCCAACATGCCCCCCGATATCAAGAACTTCATCAACTCCACCACTAGTCCTCAGGAAGTAAGGAGCTTTAACTGTTTTCTTAATATCAACGCCATCCACCTCATCTTGTTAACACGGTTGCATACCTACCCCGGTGGGATCCCAGGGAATGACGCAAGCACTAGTTGTGCCTGGCCAATCCTAAGGAGAAACTAGACCTCATTAGGATAAGGCTGCCAAGTGAGTTGGCTAACTGACAATTAGAAGAGAACCAGACCCCTGAAGATCTGTAACGACTGCTGAGAGGCTGCTGTTGTAGACTGCAGATAAGCTTAGTGAGCGCTTGAAGTGGCTTCTGAAGCCCTGAAGTGGCTTCTGAACCCCTGAAGCCCTGAAGCCACGGATATACGGGGTGGGCAAACGGACGCTTCCTTAGAGCATCAGCAGTAACCCCTTGTGTTTCATTTGCTTTCATATTTTTTTAATTCTGAGAAATTTTGATCTAAAGTTATGACCTCCAAGTAATGCATCTTGGCACCACGAGATCATAGCACAGTAGTCAATGCAGATTTTGAGGTAGTGTCATAAAAAAATTGCATTTTTGTTTTTAAAACATATTATTTTTGGAATTCTTATTTTTTTTCCGTTGTTTTTTGTGTTTTTAAAATAAAAAGTTACGTATAGCATTTCAGAAGAGTAAAAAAATACACGTTTATTTATTTGTGAAGAAAATAAAAACCTGTATAAATATTTATTGGTGCAATAAGATCAGGTGATACAGAGTATATTTTTTTCATTCTAGCGCCGCAAAGTATGGGTGTCATGTAACGGCGAGCGTCCAGCGGACGTGGAGGCGCTGGGCCCGCTGCGCTACTACCCTTACCCGGGGCTCGACGAGACCTTCTTCCCGTACGACAACACGCCCGGGTACCTCAGCCCGCTGGTGGCTGTGCAGCTGCTCAAGCCTAAACGTAAGTCTCATCAATGTAATGATGATGATGTTGTGAAGGGACGCCTGGCCAGAAACAGGCGGGCAGTCGACCGCTCGTCGCGGTCATTCAGCCCAATTCCCTCAGGTTGGAGCCTCAGGTTACTGTCCCGGCGGCATTCCCACATCAAACTCTTCCATTCTATACGCTAGATCCGGCTAGCATACGGTAGATCCAGAGCCAGGAAACTTAAATTATAGTAATAAATCAGTGGAATCCTTGAAGAAAAAGTATATTTGTTTTGCATACAATGGAAAACAGAAAAGGAATGACATAATAAAATATAAAAAACAAATATCAAAAAGATTGCAGGGTGACAGTATTATTTCATAACAAGAAGGTTTAACACCCCCCCGTAATATGATCACCCTGTATATATTGTTTTATATTCGTATATACAAGTAAAAGAAACATATCAAACACACACTGTACACATAAAGTAAAATGAGCACTAGAAATATAAACACCCTGTATATACACCTAACTATCATAAACTATGTACACCTAATCTAACCTAAACCTAAAGAATTTGTACACTTGTAGTGTTTAATTTTAGCTAAAGGTTTGGTCAGAATGTCGGCGATCATATCGAGAGTTGGGATGAACTGGATATGAAGATCGTGATGTGCCAGTGCTTCTCGTATGAAATGGTGCTTGATGTCGATGTGCTTGGTGCGAGCGTGATACGTGCTATTATGTGCAAGTTTGATGGAACTTTGATTATCAGAATGTATGGTCATGGGATGACTAATGGCGAAGACTTCATGAATGAGGGTTTTAAGGTAAATGGCTTCCTTGCAGGCTTCTGCTAGCGCCATATATTCCGCCTCTGTGGTGGATAGTGCGACAGTGCGTTGTTTGCGCGCTTCCCAAGAGATTGGACCTCCGCTCATCATAAAAACATATCCTGTGAAGGATCTTCGATCGATTATGCTATTGCCGAAATCCGCGTCCACGTATCCCGTGACATTCTTTTGGCCTTTCAGAAATTGTAGTTTCATGTCCTTGGTAGCTTTGAGATACCTAAGAGCTCGCTTTGCAGCCTTCCAGTGTACCTCCCCGTAATGTGTATTGAACTGGGAAAGATATGAAACTGTATGGGCTATATCGGGCCTGGTTCCAATGGCAATATACATTAGAGATCCGATGAGCTCTCTATAAGGAACATCAATTTCTTCTTCTTCCTTAGGTAGGTTTAACTTAAGGCCTGGTTCCATTGGTGTGGTTACCGTAATGGCTTCGGTCATATTATATTTTACCATAAATTTCTCAATATAATTAGTTTGATCAAGAGTTACACGTCCTTGGCTCTGGGTAACTCTCATGCCGAGACAGTCTTTAACAGGTCCAAGGTCCTTGACTGTAAAAATCTTCTGTAGCTCGGTTTTAAATTTGGTCTTCAATTGGTCGCTATTAGACAGAACGAAAAAATCGTCGACAAAGACTGCTACTACAAGTAACTCGTTACTGTTCCTAGTGTAGTATATGCAGTGCTCTGTTGAGGCTTGGGTAAGCGACAAGGCAGACATAGCGTCACATACCTTTTTATTCCACTGTCGTGGAGCTTGCTTTAAGCCATAGAGCGACTTTTTGAGTAAGCAAACTTTTTGCTTCGAATCTGTCGAAAAACCTTCAGGTTGTTCCATAAATATTTCCTCCTCCAAGTCTCCATTTAAGAAGGCTGTCTCTACATCGAGGTGGTCAATTTGACAATTTAATTTCGCTGAAAATGCCATCAGAAGTCGTACTGACGATAGCCTTGCTACCGGTGAAAAAGTTTCCCCGTAGTCTAGTCCTGCCACTTGAGTAAACCCTTTGGCTACTAGTCTGGCTTTGTATTTGACGACTTGTCCACTTGTGTCCTTTTTCAGTTTGAAGACCCACTTGCATTTGGTCGTCTTTCGATCCTTGGGTCTGTGGGTGCTAGCCTAACCAAGGAAAACTAAAGGCCAATTTCACGTATTATAAAATGTATTCACATAATGCCGACAAAATGGCGCAAGGGAAATAAAAGCGAATCAATGCTGAGGTCGAGAAGCCGGGACCCGTTCTGTATGGCAGCCGGCAGGCGAATAATTCACCGGCGCCGCGTCGAAGCCTGGTGCGCTGACGTGCCTCGCGCACGCGCCCTGCGCGCCGCCGTAGGCGTGTAGAGATGGGCAAGTCACCCGCTAGTGACGCGCCACACCACCCTCCTGGGAGAATTAAGGTCCACCTGAGGATAGAAATTTAGGGAATTTAATAACCCGACCAGAACGTGTCTTCACGGTTGGTTTCTCCGGCTGCTCTTGGTTCGCCAGAGGAGTATGATCAGCAGCATTATGGCATGTATCTTGCTGTTCTGCGAAAGTGAACGCCGGCTTGACTCTATCAATAGAAACAGTCACCGGCCCTCTACTAAGCTCAACAGTGATAGTCTTATCCGTTTTTGAAAGTACTTTGTGCGGCCCCGTGTATGGCCTTTCTAAAGAACGCCGTACCGCGTCCTTACGAATAAAAACGTATTTTGCTGTCTTGAGGTCTTCGTGAACGAACACTGCTTTAGGTGAATGATGAGATGCCGGCTGCGGTCTAAGCTGACCGATGTGCTCTCTAAGCCGTGACACAAAGTCATAAGGCTGCAAAGTGTCATGTGTGTTTGCGTTGGATTGGAAAAACTCACCCGGAATGCGTAATGGCTCACCATACACCATCTCCGCAGCCGAGCAATGCATGTCTTCCTTCCAGGCCGTCCGCAGCCCCAGCAGCACGACTGGAAGGATGTCGGTCCAGCTCCTCTCATCGTGGGCCATGATAGCGGCTTTGAGGGTCCGGTGGGCTCGTTCACACATGCCGTTTGCCGCCGGATGGTACGCCGTTGTGTGGCGTAGCTGCACGCCGCAAAGGCGAGTCAACGCCTGAAACAGTTGCGAGGTGAACTGGCGGCCTTGATCTGTGGTGACTACCTGCGGACAACCAAATCTTGAGATCCAAGTATCACAAAACGCTCTTGCAACGGACTCGGCTGTGATATCGAACAACGGAATCACTTCGAGCCAGCGCGTGAACCTGTCCACGGCCGTAAGACAGTATCTGAAATCCCGTGACGGTGGGAGAGGTCCAATTAGGTCGATGTGGACATGGCTGAATCTCTCACCTGGCAGTGAGAACTGGCTAAGGGGAGAGGAAGTGTGTCGGTGCACTTTTGAAGATTGGCATGCTACACAGGCTTGGGTCCAGGAACGGCAATCTTGCCGCGCGTTGGGCCATATATACCTTTCTGTGACCAATTTGGTTGTTGTCTTCACCCCAGGATGACTCAAACCATGGATGGCGTCGAAGAACTTCCGGCGCAGTTCACGTGGAACGAACGGTCGTGGTCTGCGCTGAGAGACATCACAGAAGAGTGAAATGACAGACCCCGGAACTTGCACTTCTTCAAGGACGATTGAGGATTTGTTAGAGTCCAGAATCTCTTGGAGCTCCCCGTCTGCCTTCTGCGCACGAGCCAGCGTCTCCAGATCTGGTGGCTGCGAAATGGCTTCGATGCGAGACAGAGCATCAGCTGTGATGTTATCCTTACCGGGGATGTGCCTTAGGTCCGTGGTGAACTGTGAAATGAAGTCAAGCTGGTTCAGCTGCCGAGGTGAACTGAGGCGGTCTCTCTGCTGGAAAGCGTATGTGATGGGTTTGTGGTCAGTGTAGATTACGAAATGTCTGCCTTCAACCATAAATCTAAAATGTTTGACGCTCTCATAAATTGCGAGTAGCTCCCTGTCATACGCGCTGTATTGGCACTGTGCTTTGTTCATTTTCTTCGAGAAAAATGCAAGTGGCTGCCAATTGTCGTTCACCAGCTGCTGAAGCGCCGAGCCCAAGGCCGAGCTGGATGCGTCGGTCACGAGAGCTAGTGGTGCATTGATCACAGGGTGTGCTAAGAGTGTACAGCGGACGATACTTGCTTTGCATTTGTCGAAAACTTGAAGAAGCTCGGGCGTCCAACTGATTGGATGAGAACCTTTCACCTTAGGACCACCTAACAGTTCATGAAGAGGCGCCTGCTCCTCCGCGGCGTGCGGGATGAAACGCCTGTAGAAGTTTATTATGCCTAAGAATCTACGAAGTCCATTTACGGTTTTTGGGGGCGGGTAGTCCCGAATTACCTCTATCTTGGTGTCTAGCGGGCGTGTACCTTGTTCTGATATGTGAAAACCCAGAAAGGTTAACTCGCGCTGCCCAAACGCGCATTTTCCCTCGTTGATCAGAAGACCGTACTCCGCTAGGCGCTGGAAAACTCGCTCCAAATGCTCTTGATGCTCGCTGTGGCTTCTGGAATATATCAAAATGTCGTCGATATAAGAATAACAGAAATCCAAGTTACGCAGTACCTCATCAAGAAAACGCTGGAAGGTCTGCGCCGCGTTTCGGAGTCCAAAGCTCATGAACGGGAATTCGAACAAACCGAAAGGCGTGGTCAGACTAGTCTTGGGAATATCCTCCTTAAAGACAGGTATCTGGTTGTATGCTTTCACCAAGTCAATTTTTGAGAATACGTTGCAACCTGCTAATCTATGCGCGAAGTCTTGAATGTGCTTAATGGGGTACCTGTCCGGGATCGTACGCGCATTCAACGCGCGGTAGTCCCCGCAAGGTCTCCACCCGTCCTTTTTGGGAGCGAGGTGTAGGGCAGAAGCCCATGGCGAGTCAGAACGCCGCGCTGTTCCGTCATTCACCATCTCCTCGAACTGCTCCTTGGCCACCTTCAGTCTATCAGGAGCGAGTCGGCGTGGCCTTGTGAACACCGGCGGACCCGGTGTGGTGCGTATGTAGTGGACGGTGTTGTGCTTCACTTCACGAGGTATACCCGACGGCTTGGTAAGTTGAGGGTACTGTGACAGAAGACTGTGGTACTCACTGTTTCCGGATATAGTTTTTACGCTAGGGGTATCGCAGTTCATCAGCGTTGCTGCCGAGGTTAACGTTGTCAGGCTGTCAAGCAATCTACGATTTTTGCAATCAACCAGCAGTCCGTAGTGAGACATGAAGTCAGCTCCGATGATAGGTTTGTCCACGTTCGCTACGACGAAGTTCCAAACAAAATCGCGGCGTAACCCTAGATTCAAATGTAACTTGATGGTCCCGAACGTCTGGATCGGAGTGCCGTTGGCAGCGGTGAGATGGTACTCAGTCGGTCTACCGTTCGGCAAAAATCGGCGTGGCAGCACGCAGAGGTCGGATCCAGTATCAATCAAGAACTGCATCTTGGTCTTCCTGTCAGTAATGAAGAGGCGGCTGGCAGCGTGACAGTCAGTCGCCGCGTCTATTGACTGCCCTTGGCTTTTCCCGTCACGAAGTTGCACGGCGATGTGCACTTCCTTTAGGTACTTAATTTTAGGTACTTATCCGTCCTCGGCGGGCTCTTGATCAGCGATTTTATCTCCTTGGCATACCTTTGGTCGAGCTGCGCAACCACGCAGTAAAATTTTGTGGCGTCGTCCTTGATGCCCGACACCATAAACTGCGCCTCGGCCTGGCCAAACCAAACCTCCGGGTCGTCCGGCCAAAACGGGGGAAGGCGGACAGCTACGCGCTCGACGGAGCCGGATGCGGCGACGTCCTGCACATCCGCGAAGCGTTCTTGAATCGGTATCCCGGGCGCACGTTCTTCGTCAGCCATCGTTCGTTTCGAGAAAGAATTACAATTTTGAAAAAGAATTACAATTAATCGCGTTACTTAGTCGCGGGTCACCAATGTGGGTGCTAGCCTAACCAAGGAAAACTAAAGGCAAATTCCACGTATTATAAAATGTATTCACATAATGCCGACAAAATGGCGCAAGGGAAATAAAAGCGAATCAATGCTGAGGTCGAGAAGCCGGGACCCGTTCTGTATGGCAGCTGGCAGGCGAATAATTCACCGGCGCCGCGTCGAAGCCTGGTGCGCTGACGTGCCTCGCGCACGCGCCCTGCGCGCCGCCGTAGGCGTGTAGAGATGGGCAAGTCACCCGCTAGTGACGCGCCACAGGTCTATCAACAAGAATCCACGTTCCATGTTTTTGTAGCGAATCATATTCAGCCTGCATGGCTTTTAGCCATTCATCCTTTTGAGGATGATCTGACACTTCCTTGAAAGTTTCAGGTTCCAGATCGGAAGTCATATTGACTGCGCATACCTGTATGTACCTCTCAGGAGCGCGTCTGTCCCTGGTAGGGTATCTCCGTTCAAGTACTTCTTCGGAAATACTTTCAGGTTCAGGAATCTCTAGACTCTCTTGTTCTGAGATGTTAGGTTGCGGTTGTTCTGGAATTGAATTTTCAGGCTGGATATCAAGCTGTGTATGGTCTTGTGATAATGGAACTGGTTCTTCAAAGATTTCAATTTGAACTTGCGATGGTTCTGATGAGACTTCAATCTCGGTGAGAGGGGAGTTCGGATCGGACTGTACCTGTTTATCTTCTTTGAAGACAACGTCCCTTGCAATTGTTACAGCTCGAGGATTTGAAGGGTCGACTAAGCGATATCCTTTGCTCTCTGTCGCATATCCAACGAAGATAAATTTTTTGGTCTTTGGGTCGAGCTTCTTCCGTTTTTCCTTAGGTACTAGGACATGCGCTTCACAACCGAAGATCCTAAGGTGTGCGAGGTTGACCTTCTGTCCGGTCCAAATCTCTTCCGGAATTCGGTTGTTGAGAGCTTGCGTGGGGACGTGATTTTTTATATAAATTGCGGTATTTACCGCTTCCGCCCAATATGCTCTCGGTAGCTGCGAGTCCTGAAGCATTGACCTCGCTTTCTCAATAATCGTGCGATTCGCACGTTCAGAGACGCCGTTCATTTGAGGTGTGTATGGAATTGTCGTCTGGTGAACAATTCCATTCTCCTTTAAAAAGGTAGAAAGACTACGGTTAACGTACTCACTGCCGTTGTCCGTTCTCAAAGTCTTAATACTTTTGCCTGTTTGGTTTTCGACAAGGTGCTTGAATTCGACAAGTTTGCTAAAAACTTCATCTTTCGACTTTAAAATATACCCAAAAGTTTTACGACTGCAATCATCTGTAAAAGTCAGTAGGTATAAACCTCCACCGAAAGAGTGCGTACTCATTGGACCGCATAAATCCGAATGAATTAATTGCAGTACGCAACTCGACCTACTTGTAGATTTCGGAAAAGGTTTTCTCGAAAGTTTGCCTTGTAGGCAAGGAATGCACTTTTCGTCCAAACTTTTTGCAAAATCTATGCCAACATTTCGGTTTTTTAAAATATTGAGAGATTTGGCGTTTAAGTGACCTAGGCGTCTATGCCATAGCATAGCAGACTTTTTGCTGGTCAGACACATGGCATGTGGCGTACTATGAGTGACGTCTAGTCTAAACATGCCTTTGTGTGCAGACCCGGTAGCAATGACAGGACTTGTCACTTGACATCCTCCGTTAGGAAAGATGCTCGCGCCTTTCGATGTAAACAAAACATCGTAACCATTATTGGTTAATTTGGGCACCGATAATAAATTTGTCGCTAGCCCTGGGACATACAACACATCACTAATTTTATTTACACTATCGGATATATACATATTTACAGTACCTTTGCCGAGACTAAGTATTTGCTCCTTGTTCGCAACTGTAATAGGCATCTCATGTGGCGTCATGCTGGAGAACCAATCTTGCCTGTTACTCATGTGAGAAGTAGCTGCTGAGTCTATTAGCCAATCCTGTTGATGACCTGTGCCTGTGGAAGGAATGTGAGGGAAACAAGATGAAAGTGTGAATTCGGATGTATTAAATGACTTTATGACCGCCGAATCATTCTTCTTGTTATTAATTTTTCTACATTCTGACACTTTATGCCCTAACTCTTTACAATATTTACAAAAAAACTTTGGTTTTGGGGCTTTGACGTGTAGAACAGCAGGTCCAGGGTGTGAAGCGGGTGCACGGTGTTGGGTACTGGATGTAGACCGAGAATCTTCTTTCAGAAGAGCTGTGACCACATTTTCCGATGTGATTTTGATGTTCGCATGCTCCAAAGTCATGACTAAAGGCTTGAACTGTTCGGGTAGTCCGGCGAGCATTATAATCGCCAGGAACTCGTCGTCCACTGAAGCGCCGATTCCTTGTATTTCCTGTTGTGTTGCTAAAGCCTTGTTGACGTACTCCTGCATATTACTGCCATATTGGTTTGACAGTAATGCCTTCATGAGGCTGAGCCTTCTTGTCAGGCCGCTGTCAGCATATGCCTTCTTTAGGCAGTTTAAAGTTTCGAATGCACTTTTTGCTGACCTTATTACAGGGTATATTGATTCGTCACAAGTTAGACATATTTTTGCTCTCGCACGTGCATCCTTCTTCGTTGCGACGGGATCTTCGGAATTGACTTCTTTAGAACAAACCTCCCATAGGTCAAGGTCTGTAAGCAGACATTCGATGCTGAAGAGCCAATTATTAAAGTTTTTCCCTGTCAACTTGGTGATGGAATGACTGGAACTATGTAGTTGTGCCTCCGGTCGAGCTTGTGCTGAAGACGGGAGCGATTCCATGGTGGCAAAAACGAATAATTATATTCTTTACACTATTTAACTTCAATGCGTATATGGGCTCCCATAACCACTTAAATTATAGTAATAAATCAGTGGAATCCTTGAAGAAAAAGTATATTTGTTTTGCATACAATGGAAAACAGAAAAGGAATGACATAATAAAATATAAAAAACAAATATCAAAAAGATTGCAGGGTGACAGTATTATTTCATAACAAGAAGGTTTAACAAGGAATGGTTGACCAGATTACGCTATACAAGGAAGTGAGAGGCCGCGCTCTGATCTTTCAATTTCTGAGCGTGGCATTTCACCGCCATCGCCGCTCGTAGCCATGGCCGAGCCCTTAAAGAGGTTGGGGTTTAATGTACTCTATTTAGCGCTGCCCACATCGGATAGTGCCCAGTACCTCCGCCTTAGAGGGGAGGTCATGATAACACCACTATTTGCTCCGTAGCTATGTGGTGTTGCGTTCCTAGTGATGGGTAAGGTCTGCATAGCTCGCGAGGATGCGTTATGTCGAGAGTGAGGGACAAAACAAGTGATGAACGAAGCCAAATTAATAAAGGGTCAACATCTTGTTTGTGACTCCTCTCTCTCAAAAATCCGCAGACTAAACGATGACAGACGCTAGAACGGGCCGTTTTCTAAGAAAAACGACGGCGTTTTTGCGCGGCCCAAGCCCGGCTGAGCCACGGCCAGGCCCCACCGACACCGAGCCGCTTCCGAGCCTCGGCCGTGGCTCGGCTGGGCTGAGATATGGCTCAGCCGCGCAAAAACGCAGTCGTTTTTCTTAGAAAACGGCCCACCAAATGTTTTTCGGTTAATGGACTGTATATTACGAGATTAAATTTGTACGAAAATGGTGAAATAATGTACTTGTGGAATAGGGTCTCAAGTCAATCAAATTGAGTACTTACCAGGCTTTTCTGCGATTGGAGTATGCAGAACTCGGTATCAGCATCAGGGCAGATACTCCACCAACCTTCGGACCGTCGACTTACCTCGAGTCCGCGAAATACCTTTCCTTGAGCTTTCACTGATAAGAGTCTCGCCCGGCACTCAACTTCATTGACTCAGAATACTCAGATCTTGCTTCCACACACAAGTTAAATATTAAAAACTATATTATCCACAACTGCGACACGACAAATAGTTGCTTTACGGGAAATTCAGAGCAAGCTCATCAAAAACGATACGATAACTATGGCACGGGCGCTTCACTCAGAACATTCTAGCGTGAGTAATCCTTAAAGGTGTCTGCCTACCATCAGACACACCTCATGCTTGTTAGCCACGGTGTCGTAACATACATTCACGTTTATTTTCCAGTGAACCAGATCATCAACATCCGCTGTCGCGCTTGGGCCCGCAACATCCAGTTCACAGAGAGCCTGAAGGAGCGCCTGGGCTCCACGCACCTCGAGATCATGATTGACTGAAGCCCTAGGTTATTACTACATTGAAGACGTGGTCATTAATCTATCATCATCATCATCTCTTGTCGATGGAGTGAACGCCATTTCTTGTTTAGTCGACATCAGCGTCAATACCTCATTTATTTGGAGGATTAGTGCGGTGGATTCTGCATTTGCCTTCCGCACCACAGTCCCGGTACCCCGCCCACTACTACTCCGTTAGAAAATAATTCAGATTCTGCTTGCTTGGACTGCAACAGCGATGCTAGGACTAGATGCTACATAATTATCAGAAGCTGGTCCTAGCATCGCTGTTATCCAACACTAGGTTGCGCTGACTGTATGATTAATGTCCTGGGGCCTTTTGCTACCGAAATTGTAATAATAAAATTCCCAATCCAGAGGGGAAACTAAAACTCATAGGACTCTTCTCAAGTGAAGATCTCTAGCCACCTGAAAACCCCTAACTCTGCTTATGGATTGCAACTGGGATTAATGACTTGACTTGACTTTCAATGCAATGAAGCGCTCAGTTAGCAGTCATTCAAAGCAAACCCATCAAATGTCATCCTCTCTGTTCACGTCTTCGATATCACTATCTGCCCGTATGTGTGCCTTATGTGCCTTATTGTCATAGAAAGGTCTTAGGGAAAATATCACACTGTCTTGGTAAATGTTTGGTCAAATCCTGGGTCATATAAACTGAAGGTTTTAACTGTGATAGGTGACCTTGTCATGACGTCGCTGTCACATTGGCTGGTTTAATAATGTCATGGTAAGGTTATATCACAGTTGAGCCTTCCGAAATATCCAAAGTCTAGGACCCATCGACCCAAGTTATAAACCCTTCAAGATTAAGGCCTCTTACGAGCGGCCAAAAATGTTCGTAGTAAAAGTACTTGGTCTTGCAAGTCTTTATTTATAAGTAGTCAAGCATTGATGTGTGTGTCTAGTATAAAGGTCCCATAAACCTACACAATCATGTGCGGATCTTACTAAAAAGTTTTTGAAAGATTTACATATCCTACATTAGGAACATTGTCTGTATTCTCTTGCAGGCGCTTTAGTATGTTTCCGATGAAATCCGAATTTCTTAATTCCCATAAGGGCCAAAACTATCCATAATTTTACACATCATCATTATTTAAGAGCTAAGCTCTTGCAGGTACTTAACCAACACTGATTTTTGACGTCTTCGTACGACTCGACAGCAATGTTCTATTTTTTGGCTGGCGTCAGTGTAGTATGTCTGGGCCATCCTTTTACACATAGAGAAATGAATTTCCTACTAGTTTTTATAACTATTTACTTACTTTTATGTACTTAATTCGGTATAAATATACACGATGCGTTGTTACTAAACGATAAGTGCGAATTTTTCATTTGAAATTATATTTTTGACCAAATGTGTATTTTCGATGTAGATGTTGTAAAGATGTTAGATGCTTGTTATAAACGCATATGATGAAAATATAATAATTGTGAAAAAAAAAATCTATTAAATTATTACACTTCTTCGTAGTAGCATTATTTGTTCGTCAGTTAAATCTGGGTACTGAAACATTATCGAAGATTGGGAAGAAAACTATTCCTCTGTACTATATTAATTGAATAGAAGATGAAGGCGTTAAGATAAATATCATCATCATCATCATCATATCAGCCGAAAGACGTCCACTGCTGGACATAGGCCTCCCCCAAAGGGTTCCAAAGTGACCGGTCCTACGCCACCCGCATCCAGCGGACTCCCGCGACCTTTACCAGGTCATCTGAATCGCTAAACTTAAGTGGCAGTGGGCGGGGCACATTGCGCGTATAACTGATGGCCGTTGGGGCGGAAAGGTTCTCGAGTGGTGACCACGCACCGGAAGGCGCGGCGTTTGTAGGCTCCCACAAGGTAGATAAATATACTAGAGAGAAACTGAATAAAAAAACAACAATGCACGTTGAAACTAAATTTAATTAAATAATTTACATCATATATTAATCACACGCAACATTTGGTCTTGGTGAAGAAACTTCTTTGTGAAAGAATTTCTATAGACTAGAAGTTACAGATATTGTATAGCACGACGTTTGTAATGGAGGATTTTTGAATATCATTCAAATAAATACCATTCTTAAAAATAGGTAGCAAAATTGCACAGTTCTTCACCCGGAAGTTGTAAACATACTCGTACAACATTGAAAAGGCAGTGGTGCGGAAAACCAAAGGTCCAGGTTCGGTTCCCAGTCTGCTCTGCTAGTGTGCGCATTTCAATTTGTATCAATGGTACAATTCAAATTGTGGTATTTAGATATATTTTCCAGATTAAAATCATAAAACACTAGTTAGGTATTTTGGGACATTTGTCCCAATGTATGACAACTTAATACATACTAATAGTTGACACTTATAATATTGTTCACCTGTATTGTTACGAACTAAGATTAAAAGTGTCAAGTGTGGGTCTGCGGGTCCACTAGGGCAGTTACCAAAGACTACAATATACATACTGAGATAGACAGGCAACTCGACCAAATTGAGAAGGCATTTAATGCTTGCGTATAGAGGCGTCATCTCTTCTGCGGTAGTTACAACTTTTCTTTGAATGTACAAAACATACAAAAAGTGCGCCGGTCGTAGGGATTGAACCCCGGATCATCGACTCCAAATACCACCGTCTGTACCCCTAGGCTACTGATGCCTTGTGACAATACGGCGAATTTTAAAATACCTTGACAGCCTAGCCTAGCAATCGCTAGAGCTTCAGAGAGTTCGCCAGCCATCAAGAAGGTGGCACTGTTTTCAATAAGAAACTGGATTTGCATTAAGTTCTAAGTTCGCATAGCATGGCAGTTACCTTACTCATTATAAAAAGTTGATATAGTAGGTATAAAGCCCGGTTCAAACGAAGCCAGTCCTGGCTTGTCATTGCATGTAAAGCACTGGCTGCCAGCACTGGCACGAATAGAACGCCGGCCTATTTTCCAAGCCAGTGAACCAGGCACTGGCTCCGTCTAAACCTAGCTTAAAATTTCAGAAGTATTTCGCTTCCAAACACGTCGTGGCTTTAAATCTGCACTTTTAATTCTAAGCAGCCATTCAATGACATTCAAAACAAATGAACACATCTGTACCATAGACTTGCGTTAAGTCGTAATAGTAGTTTATGTGACTGTACATAATGAAGGGCATTAACACGAGTGTGGATTTATGAAACGAGCGTCTGCGTCATAATAGGATCACGCGAGTGTTTTAATGCCCAATTATGTACATACATTACTTTATCTACCCACATATTATAAATCCTCAATGATGTGTTCAGGAACCATTAGAATAACCGCCATTGCACTGCCATGGCCGACTAGATTACAAATCATGACCAACTAGATTTCCATAATAACATCGATATCGATGTTATTATGATTTTTCATACACATCATAATAACACTGGCACAGATGAAACGCTGATGTTACGTTACTGGTTGCAATAATGGTGGTAATTATATATGGTTTCCGAACACATTATAGAGGATTTATGGTAGGGGTTAAATATGAATAAACAGTATGAATATTGCCTTCGTTCCTATAAAAGTATAACTAATTAAACCTGAGAGAGAATTGAAGACACTATACAATTGGCATAAACACAACCAGCGAAGTTCGTAAGCATTTATTTCCTTTACTCTTTGAACTTCAAACACACGGAACACACCTATACTGAAAATGCCTTTATATCCAATATCTGACAGCAATCATTCCAGTACAATTAATGTCATTATATGTCATCATCATCATTGACGTTTATTGTACCGGGATGACGGCTGTCAAATATCGGCTGTTAAAAATAAATCATTGTAAGCGCCAAGAACGTCTAATACTGTATAGGTGTTATGGCGTCCGCTGCAAAGCAACCTTCATTCATTCAAGTAAGGTTTGTATTTGCTCCCTTGTATCAATGATTTTCGTGACAATGTCTCTTTCGGAATTCTTAATTGGTGACGTAGGGGTTGACTCCAGAAGCAGGAAAAAATAAAGAAGGTTCTATCAGCACTACAAGGTGGTAGCTAGTAAGGGCACGCAGGATCGATCGTTAATCGATCATGATCTCGATGTGCACGGAGCCCATGCCCTCGTGTCTGTCGTACATGATGTTGTGCGCCCACGCACGACACTCCACGTTGATCAGCGTGCCCGCTGCAAACAAGCACACGGACAATGTGAGACATAATTAATTAATTACATAAAATGCAACACAAAAACCGTTAAAGAAAAACCCAACCATAAAGCCGACGCTGAAGTTGACGAGACGAAGGTTTCATAATATATATCATCATAAACTTAAGGGGCTACCCGAGGTTTTCATCGATTTTTGACTAGTTTTGAATCGATACAAATACTTTTGCACTACAGATAGAATTATAAAGCAAGCGGCTATCGATTCTTCAATCTTTAATCTCCACTTTGGTGTACCATATTTTGAAAAAAATGGATAATTATTTTTTTATGATTTTTTTAAACATTGTCTAAAAAAACACCTTTTTTGTTATAAAACTGCTGTTAAAGATCTAACATATAAAAAATCTACATATTTGGGTTCGTCTCTGATGTCTCTATAAACGTGTGTACGGTTTTCATTTTAAACTAATTAACACAAAAGTTGTGGCCAGAAAACCTGTTTTTTGGTCTAAAATTGTTCAACTTTGATGCCAAATATCTCGAAGACAGTGATGTTTGAAGTAAATATGGGATACTACATTGCTTAAAGCTGTTGTTGTTAATATGATAACTTGATAAGCTACAAAAAACATTAGAAAACTAAGGGATTCAGATCGAAGGTCATTGGCGTATGGGATCCCCTTAAGAGCCGGGCTCATGTCGGTGGAGTAATCGCCATTATGTTCTTTTCTCTGCAACTGTTTTGAGCTCTTGAGCTCTTTAATAATATATATATATATATATATAATAATATTAAAAAAAAAAAAAAAAAAAAAAAAAAACTGATTGTCGAAACAAAAAAAAAAAAAAAAAAAATATTAAACGAGCAATATTTGTATAATATATAATTATGCATATACAGTGTGTGTCTACGACCCGGGCTTTTTTTAAGACTGATGATAATAAAAAATATAGATATATTCAAGCGCAGGGGCGTAAATAAAAACTACCATCTCCGGAGCAATAAACACCAAAACAGGCTGGCCACCGAGGCACACAAACTCGTCAAGTCAGAACGGTCGGTGTACTATTCGGGGCCCTCTGTTTACAATCGCCTGCCCGGCACCATACGTAATGCAGCTACTACCGCGGTGTTTATTAAGAAAATTAGGAATTGGTTGCTAAAAGAGTTGTTTTATAGCTACGACGAATTTATGAGTCTACCTGTTATTGTATAATTTTATAATTTATAGAAAAAAAAAATATTTTATATAGATACATATTATATTTAATAATAATAATTCAAATTCGTCAACAAGTAATTTGTTGTATTATGACCTGTAACTATGTTATCAATAAACTTTCATTTCATTTCATTTCATTTATGCTTCGTTAACAATCGTTTGCACGTATTAGTAAATCATAACTATGTAAATTAACTGCACTATTAAATTTCCCATATCCGAACCATCAATGTACTAGGTGTATGACGTAGTACTAAACAAAGTATGAAGAGCTGTCATTCACACTAACTTGTCAATTTACTTCGCTGTACATTGCTGGCAATTAAAATTTTGTTAGAAAATTAACAAAGTCTGAAATTTAGTATATAAAATAAATAATATCATGATTACATTATAAATATACGTTTTTTTACCCTCCTTTAAAAAAAGCCCGTCGTAGACACACACTGTATATTTACAATCACGTTACTCGGAAACGGCTCTAACGATTTCGATGAAATTTGGAATACTGGGGTTTACGGGGGCTAGAAATCGATCTAGATAGGTCTCTTGCCAATTCGTTTTCTCCGTATTTTCTCCATTTTCATCCGAGCAGAGCTCGGTCGCCCAGGGAATAATAATTTATTCGTTGCAACCATGGTAATCGTCATGATATTAATGGTTGTGGAAACTAAATTTGGTTTTGCAAGTGACACTCGAGCCCATGTACGGTCAACCAATTTGATTCCTAGGCCATCTTAGAACCTTGCCGTTGTAAATGCTGTCAATACGGGTTACTAGGACTGTTGCGTCACTATGTAGCAGTTAAAATGACAGGGTTCTACGGTGGCCTAGGAATCAAATTGGTTGACTGTACGTAAAGTTTCCCAACCCTTAATGAATTTTGTCAGGATGTCGCCGTCGACGGATACATTTATTTATTTACTAGCTCCTGCTCGCGACTCGACGCGACCGTGAACACGTTTTTCTCGTAGCTCCATACAAACTTTCACCCCCCATTTCACCCCCTTAGGGAATGACGTCCGGGATAAAACTATCCCAGTGGCGTGCACAGAGTTTTAAGACAGGGTAGACAAACAAATATAATAGCTACTAAAGTAACAAAAGTGTTGCATTGCGTGGTTATTGATGTGGTTGTGGGTGTGGGTGTGATTTGATTGGTTTTATACACATATCAATTTGCGTATGTATATTCACTAAACTACCGCATTGAGGCACCCTCTAAGTGTTTGTGTACTCCGACTTTTCTATAATATTTAGCACACACACAATCACTACGACAACTTTCACAATTCAAATTAACCATTTTTCCAACTTAACTAACTAATTTTTCGTTATCACTTTGGTCAATTCTTATTTACCGCTCTAACAACGAAAATAAATAAACAATGGCTACTAAAAACAAAAATAAATGAACTTAATCATTAAAATACATCCAGCAAAAATGTAATGACACCTTATTTAACGTATTTTGAATTATTTCAAGCAAAACAACTCGTTCGGATTTATTCGGAAGTCTTCGTATGCGCATCGGCACGAAATACACTGTCTATACGCTGCGTTTGTGTGCGTGAGTTGGGTTATTGTGTGCCGCGCGTTTATAGGAGCGCACATTACTTTACCCGTGTCGCTACTCGCTACACTCGCTACGAGGCAATAGGTACATGGATATTTTGAGACGTGTTTAGTTTGTGTCTTCGCCGCGAGGTAGGGGCGCTGGTGCAGCGCCGTGGCCATCGCGTTGAGCAATCGAAACTTATTTAAATTGATACACTGATGAGCGCAAGATGGCGCTAATCTAAGATTTTAAAATTATTGATTATTTAAATGTTGACAGATAGTGATAATAGATAAAAACATAACACTCCATACTCGTATTTATCGTAGGGTAGACAGTGTCTTTCTGTCTTAATGGAGTGCACGCCACGCCACTGCTATGTCCTCCCCCGGGATTCAAACTATCTCTGTACTAAATTTCATCCAAATGGGATCCAACCCAAATTTTCGCCCTCCCTTTAATTCCCTCAGGGAATGATTTTCAGGATAAAATCTACCCTATGTCCTTCCTTGGGACTCAAACTACCTCTAAGTGTACCAAATATGATCTAAATCAGTGCAGCGGTTTAGATATACCCAGTATACAAATTTTCACACCCCCTTGACGGGGGGGGGGGGGGGGGGCTTAAGGGATGATTCTGGTATAAAATAAAAACAATCCCATGTCCTTCCTCGGGAGTCAAATTATCTCTACACCAAATTTTATCTAAACCGGTTCGCGTACAAATTTAAGGATTTAAAGGATGATTTCGGGATAAAAATTATCCTAAATCGGTTTAGCTGTTTTCACGTGATGCGCGATCAAATAAATAGACAAACAGATACACGGACAAAAATTCTAAAAACTGTTGGGACCTGTAATCGATTTTAAGTATCCCCAGCCAACTTTTTATCGAATATCTTCGAGACTTTCCACAGACTTTCGCTTTCGACCCTCTACGCTTTATTATGTGTATAGGTACATAGATAGATGAATTTATTTTTTAGGTACAAAAGGTGGCCTTAATGCCTTAAGGCATGCTCTACCAGTCAACCGCGGGGCTAAACAGAAAAGCTTATAGGTACAGGCAGTTGATCATAAAAAAACAAAAAAAAAGGTCAAACGTGTATTTTCATCAGTTAGATCTCTGACTAATGAAAATATATTTCCTAATACCAATAATGTACCATATATTCACTATCTGAAATAAAAGTTGCGTTCGGTCTGTCAAGTTGACAGTGACACTGACACACAGTTTGCCGACGCGTTCACACGATGCAATTTGCCATGCCACTCTGGCGTCGGATTTGTAATAGTTTTAAGATATATTGTGTTTAGCGTAGGTATTTGTTTTGTGTTGCCTTCCAGGAGCTAACTCAGGTAAAGGCTCCGACGGAAGACCAGCGCTGGCCTTCTAGGTTAGCACCATGCTGAGTCGGGGCCTTTTCGTGGACCCTGTTTTTTTTTTTACGTTCTGTGTTTTGTTTTTTAAACCCATTGTTTTGTCCACGAATAAATGTTTTCTTTCTTTCTTTCTTTCTAATATAATAATATAAGTGCAAACACTCACATAAAAACATCATCATCATCATGGTTGTCTGGAAGACATCGCTCTTTAGCCATAAGACCGCCTGTTTCTAACTTTCTACCTCTACCTATATGTTGTTTTTGTTTCTAACTACTTCGTGTGTGTGTGATATTGTAAATGTATTTTATTTATTTATTTGGCTCACAAAACAAGTTACAGACAATTACAGAAAAACAATAATAGCATAAAGGTTCAGATATGGACTGTAACTATAAACATGTGTGCACAGAAGGAAAGAAAATTGAGGCAAAATAAGATGTGAACTACTTAATCTAAACAAAAACTAAACAAAAACAAAACACAAACACTTTCGGTAATTGGTTAGTGTGAACGCAGCCTTCTACGTGCAGAAGATATTGTTGATGGGTTTTTTTTAAACGAGAGTAAGCTACAATGAAATATAATTGTATTCTATTGTATGTACAGTCGCCATCACATACATCGGAGCAAACAAGCAGCTCACAAACATCGGAACACACCTCCATTTTCAAGGCATTTAGGGTGCATGTGCCGATATTCTTGAACACCTATATTGTACCTATGTATGTGATGGTGACTCTACCTATCTATTTACCAGTTGCTCTATAAAAATCATAGAAGTACGAACATGGATCCTACTACTCGTACAACGAATATCTACTATTGACTAAATACTGAGAATTTTTTGTGTTTTTAAATTTTTTTTGATTGGAGTAGGTATCAATACTAAATTACATATCATCATCAATATCATCATCCTCCTGGCTGATTTCAACCACGGCGACTGGAAAAATGGCTAATTGGAGCGTCGTTCGTGAGCTCTCAAGGTGAGTGACGTAGCCTATCTTTGCAGAGAATGTGCGACCACATTCCCACCACCCCTCCGCCAAAATTGTAGTGGACGGCCGCAGGTGGTCGAGCCTTTAACTCCTCGCGCCTAGCGTCGAGTTCGTCAAGTCTTCGTTCTTCGAAGGCTTGCACATTAACCTTCACTGTATGCCTCCACTTTGACCGATCTTGAGCCAAAGTCTCCCAGCGTTCAATATCACAATATCTGAATAAAAGACAGTTAACAACTTACATTTTGGCCTCATAAAGTGCACAGCCACGAGCGGACTCAGGTAGCCCTCCTGGTTGGTGTACGGGAAGTAGTACCCTGGGAACCCTTGCTTGGGTAGGTACTGGATGGGGCCAATGTTCTCACGATCTGCTGGGTTCTCGCCTTGGCAGGATACCCACACCATGTTTAGCTGAGGAACGAAAATTACAAGGAAGTGAAGTTAAGGAATTTGTATGAGCACGAACATACCCACGGACATATTTATTCCGGAATGCATTATAAGGGATCAAATTATATAGGGGTGGACGTATAGTCAACTAAATGAGAAAAAATTGTAAGAATTGGAAAATAATCACATTAAAATTATTGAAATTATATATCACGCCACGCATTCATTATAGGATTTTCAGAAAAGACTCAATTCACAGTCACAATGATACTTATAAATAAATAAATAAATAATAAATAAATATTACGGGACAATCTTACACAAATCAACCCAGGCCCACGGTAAGCTCAATAAGGCTTGTGTTGTGGGTACTAGGCGATGATATATATAATAGATACATACATATAGATACTTATATACATATATAACATCCATAACTCAGGTCAGGAACAAATATTAGTGATAAATACACAAATAAATGCCCTGACCGGGATTCGAACCCGGGACCTCCAGCTTCGTAGGCAGAGTCACTAGTCACTACCCACTGGGCTACGGAGGCCGTTAAACTTATCATCCTTATCTTTCCTGAAATCAATGAAAAAACACCGACATATTGTCAGATTATTTAAAAGGTGATTTTCAGTAGAACCAGTTAGCCAAGAAGTGGGCTACCACTTTTCGACTGTATTATTTTAAAATTAAAAAGTGGTAGATCACTTTCTTGTCTGATTGCATACCGTTTCATGACTCGGTCACCATTCCATATATACACGCCTGCCCATCAAAATCACCCGTCTAAATCGCATAGGAAAGCAATAATTAAGCGGCAAATGTGACTGTGCTGACACTACTTACCCAACTAAACTAACTGTGTGTGTTTATTTAGTCGGGTCATAACATGATTGTTCTGGCGTCGGCTGGGACACAAAACGGTGTACAGTGAATCATCCTTAAAATAACTCCCACGCTCTCCATTAAATGACTCGAACTCCTGAACTAAAAACCTGGTTATACTTATTCGGTTTCTCCCGGTTTGATCCAGTTCCCATTGGCTGATCCCAGGTTGACTGGCAGGATGACCATCAGGCCCGTTATTCGAATCATCTTTCATGAGAGCGAGTTAGCTCTCACATCGATCTCGTGAAAGATGGTTATAACAACGCGTCTGGAATCTTCCTTCTTTTTTTTTTTCTTCTATTTCTTCTTCTTTAGTTTTCAAGATACTAGAGCATTTTAAATTAACATAAAAGACTGGATATCTATGTGGATTTACTCATTCTCTAAAAAATGAGAAAATGCCCTGACTCCGCGCGAGTGAATTTTGTAAAACAGCGTTTTTTAACCGTATGCGAGGTCATAACACAACTACTTAAGGTTAAGGTGATGTAAGAATGTAATATCTGTAAAATAAAATAAAATAATGGAGGGTGGGGACTCGCGATTTATTTTCCAGCCTATGAGGTTCGCGCTATGAAAAAGACTCTAGAAGTTAAGCAACGAAATCAGAATCCTCAACAGTTTGTGCTGTACTTACATTCTGTTTGTCAAACGCTGTCATATTCCTGATGTGGTGCTTTAGATCCTCTGGCATGGCCTTGGGCAGATGGTCGGAACTATTGTAGAACTGCGGCTTCCAGCCATATATCTTGTTCAGTTTCAGGAAGATACAGGGGGTCGACTTGTTATAGGCAAAGTTGTTGCTCTCCACGCAGGGGAACCAGAAGGGGGCGTTTATATCGACGTCGCAGACCTGAGGGAAAGTATACATAAACCATCAGAATACATAGATCTTGAGATATGGATAGCCTATCCTTAGCGCTGTCACGGACCCTAAAGTACTGTGCATGCCATGAATGGGCGTAGGAACTAGTTTGCGAGTGGTGTCGTCAATCCAAAGAGGATGAGGGTTTTGTCAAATGAATGGGTAACTTGACTGCCCGAAGTTCTTGAGCCTTCTAAAGGCTTGGCCGTAAGTTCCAGCAGCGGCGGCAGCGACAGCGGTTCGCCATACGTGAGAGCGAGAGAAGGCACTCTGATCTCTCGCTCCCACGAAGTAGAAGCCGAGCCGTCATTCGACTAAGCTGCTGTCTTAAAAAACAACCCAACGGCCTAACTTACTAACTAACTTAACGGCCTCCGTAGCCCAGTGGGTAGTGACTCTGCCTACGAAGCTGGAGGTCCCGGGTTCGAATCCCGGTCAGGGCATTTATTTGTGTGTTTATCACGAATATTTGTTCCTGAGTTATGGATGTTATATATGTATATAAGTATCTATATGCATTTATCTATTATATATATCATCGCCTAGTACCCACAGCACAAGCCTTACTGAGCTTACCGTGGGCCTAGGTTGATTTGTGTAAGATTGTCCCATAATATTTATTTAATATTTAACCCAGATCAACAACTCAACGTGCCCTATAGATAATGTACTCATGAATACCTTTCCGGGTGGTGGTGGCTGTTTGTCGCACGTGTGTGTGTTGCGTCCTGCTCCCATTTTCATGCTGTCCCGTTTGTAAGCTGAAACAAATGTATAATTTGGATTATCTCCAAATTTATTATAGAAAAATTTAATCATATGAAGTGTAATCTGCTGGTCGATCATTGTACGCGCGTCAGGTAGATCTAAATGTCACTTTATATATGAAAAAAAATACAGTTAAATTGTCCTAACGCGGGTTTGGAACGTTAAGTGATTACCCCTCTGAGGCAAAGTAAACGAAACCATTTAGTCTGTCCAGATAACATATATGGTCAACCGACGTCTGCCTGCAATATCCACGTACTTCCTAGCTAACAGGATATGAAAGTGCACCAATAGAGCTGTGCTGTTAATGTTATTATCGATAGTAAATAACTGTGAAGATGATTTTCATAACCCGAACGGCACGCTCAAAAACTTACTTTCCAAAAACTTCTTTATCTCGTTCACCCAGAACAGCTGGCTGCCCTTATCATTCCCCTTGTACCAGATGACGCTGCTGGCGACATCTGAGGGCGTCGGCCGAAAGCCAAGCCCAGGGTTGGTGCCGATGATGCTCTTATCCAGCTGCCACATAGGCTGCCGCGCGTCCAGGAGTTGGAGGAAGGTCCACATGCATATGGCGACGAGGATCGCGAGGGCGGCGTAGAAGATGAAGTAGAACAAGGCGATCTTGGCTGTGAAGGAAAAATCAACAGGAGATCAATTTGGATAGTCACTTTGTATTGCATTTTAATTTCAATGTAGTGACCCATATTTCGAGATCAGTGAATGCGATGTGAAGAACTAAAATTGACCTACTGATTGTGTATCAAATAACAAAACGGAGGTTTACCTCAGAACCGCAAAATTGATGGTAAAGTAATATTAGAAAAAGCGCTTCAGATTCTATTTAAGACCCTTTAAGACCTGAGCTCTATTGAAAACAAGTTCTATTCGGCAAACATGCATGATTGATGCAACGCCGAGTGCGCGTAGCGTCGGGTCTCTGTTTGAGTGCGTCAAATCGTTCACTTTTACGGATTTTACTGCTTTAAGCTATGTACCTCAGCACATCTTTTCGTCCCATATTCCGCAGTGTCTCAAGACGAGAGTCTTTGACCAGTGTGTGTTGCCAGTGATGACATAATTATGGCACTGAAACGTGGTCGCTTACAATGTGCCTCATAAGAAGGCTCAAAGTCACCCAAAGGGCAATGGAGAGGGCTATGTTGGGAGTTTCTCTGCGTGATCGCATCAGAAATGAGGTTATCCGCAGCAGAACCAAGGTAACCGATATAGCCCTCCGAATCGCTAAACTTAAGTGGCAGTGGACGGGGCACATTGCACGTAGAACCGATGGCCGCTGGGGCAGAAAGGTTCTCGAGTGGCGACCACGTACCGGAAGGCGCGGCGTAGGTAGGCCCCCCACAAGGTGGACTGATGACCTGGTAAAGGTCGCGGGAGTCCGCTGGATGCGGGTGGCGCAGGACCGGTCATTTTGGCACTCTTTGGGCGAGGCCTTTGTCCAGCAGTGGACGTCTTTCGGCTGATATGATGATGATGAAGCTATGTATCTACTGTGCCTATGTTAATTGTTTTCATCCAACGAAGAAGTACGCGTTGTCTGGAGGTAAACCGAGCCAGCGCACGCGCCGGACGCCGGTCGCAATTGAGCCAATGAGATCATTACATCCTGCCGGCAAGACGGCCAACTAGCGGACTAGATTACATTTTGTAACGTTTGGTGGCCACTAAGCCCAAGTTACAATTTTCAAGTACAACTACAGGGTGACTGGTAATTAGACCTATTCCTTGAAAGGGATTATACTAGAGCTTGTTTGTAGTAGAGAGAGATTTTAGTTTGTTTGAAAAAAAATCGCCTTGCAGCCTTAAAGTGCTGATTGTGACAAAAATATTTTTTTACCATCCAAATGGAAGTAATTTTGTCACAATCACCAGCTTAAGGCTGCAAGGAGATTTTTTTTCATAGAAACTAAAAACTCGAATATCTCGGAAACCAGCGAGTTTCGACCCCTGGTTGACTGGACATAAATTGTTGCAAATTAGCTCTAGTATAACCCCTTTCAAGGAATAGGTCGAATTACCAGTCAGTCTGTATAGTGCTTTTCAAATTGCTTGGGTACGGTGACATAGGTAGGTACGTCACCCCAGTACATTTTATAACCTCTTTTTAACCGAACTTCAAAAAAGGAGGAGGTTCTGAATTCGTCGGAGTCTTCTTATGTACTTATACTGGATACACCAAGTACACGAAAATATAATAATGCAAAAAATGTCACAAAAGACGCAGATCCGCGTCATATGACAAGTGAAACTGTTCATGTCTGCTCATTTAACATTGAAGGCATATATAGCTTTTATACAGGATGTCTCTGAAATCGACGTCAAACCGAAAACGGATGATAGACCAAGTTATAATAGTTATCAGTAGAATACAAAAAAAATCCAACTCATGTTCTTTTAAAATTATGGTCACTTTAAAAATTTTAATTTAGATAGAAAAATTAAATAAATATATTAATTAAAAAAAATCCAACATATGTTGTTTTTTTTTGTATTTTTGCCCGACGACGGCAGAGCCGAACGGAAGGGATATGTTTTTATAGCAGTCTATGTTTGTATGTTCCACTGTAGCGTTTTAAATACTGAACCGATTTTGATAAATGGGGTGTCAATCGATTTGAAATTATGCTCCGGGTAACAAAGGCTACCTTTTGTATGAAAAAGAGAAATATGATGGCTGTCACATACAAATAAGTGACTAACTTTGAAAAAAATATTTTGCTATCATAGCGTGTGGGGAATCAGATGAAAGAGGAGAAAATTTCAAGTTCAAATATATTAAAACATTATTAAACTTAAGTATAAAAAGCGACAGGAAGACGATTAAAGTTTATATTAGCCTGAAAGAATACTACTAGCGCTATCTATCGGCAATTCTGCAAATCATTTTGTTTGACAGGCATTTTGTTTGAATATCATCGAAATCGCTGAGGAAGAAGTAAATACTGAGGCTCATTACCATGAAATATCGAACTCATCTCCAATTCTCTTCATTCTCACAGGTTCTTTCTATCAAGGCAGTGATATTTTCAGTTCAACTACCAGATGCAAGCAATGCACAGCCAACGCAACATCCGAAATCGCACATTCATCCTCAAATCCCCTACAGAGCTGGAAATCTTCAGATATTGACCGTGTGTTGATGTTTGGTGACAAATATCATAAGGTTTGCCTCGAAAATCTAGATATACAGCCTAACCATCTCGTAATCGATGAGTTGTTGCCTTGTTTTATATTACCATTGCTACCAAAATCCAAAAGTTATACACTGGATGTTGGAAGCGACGCCGCAGTAGGCTTAGTGAATCCTACAGCGACTGTACTTAGTGGCTATTACACTAGTATTAAAGCAGGACTGGAAGAACTGTCACGATGTCACATCTTGCATTGTTACTTGCAATGATATTTCCGTGGCAGTAATTTCACAAAATCAAAAATTTTACTTTATTTGACTCTCACTCTCGGGGTCCAAAAGGCCGCGTCGCACCTAGCGCTGGTCGTGCAATGGTTAAGATTTTTCCAATACTACATACCTTATCAAAACACCTACATTTCGTTCTGGCACTGGGGTCGAGTAGAGATATTCAATTTTCTCTCACAATAGTGAAGTCACATTTAACAGAAGAAGACAGCGCAGCATTTATTGAAGGGAACCAAGTAAATGAAGCCAGTTCGAACGAACTTCATGACGGAATAATAAGCACTACTTACTCTGTTAATGCCAAATGAGATTCCAGTACCGAACATCGCGGAGGTAATATCAATCAATCAATTCATTTATTCAGGGACCAACATGGATCATTATTGTTAGTAATAAAATAATACTTAGCTTAATATTAGTAACTATAAAAATAATAGAATAGCACACATAGTCAATTTAAAGCAATAATAATACAATTAAGGTCAGAATGAAATTTGCATTAAAGGTACAGTCAATTAAAATAATATGTATATGAGAAATTCAAATTAAAAATGTACAGGATGTCAAGTTAAATAATTAATTACTCATTTAAATCACAAAATGTCAAATGTTATGCGACCTCGTAGTTAACATGTGTGTTTGTGTGCATCATACAGCAGTGGTTTAGATACCCACAGTCCATCCGTTCAGCGATCATTTTCAGGATGCTGTTGGCACTGGCCCGTACCCTACGCACCAGGGATGTACATCGCTTGCGAATAGTAGTGTGGAAACAGTCCACCCTCGCATCTGCGAACATCCCTGACGCGCTGCAATATCGGGGCAGCCCCATCAGCATCCTGAATGCGTTATTAAATTGAACACGAAGAGCACTGTATTGTGTCTGAGTATAGTTCGCCCACAGGCCGCTGGTATATAAGGACGTGCAGTAGGCCCTGAAAAGGGTTACCTTGACCTGTCTCGAGCATCCAGCAAACCTGCTAATATGTCAAAACCTTTATGATAATGACACCGTCTTACCGATCCGTGAAATACAGCGCAAAACCGCACCACCAGTCAGTGTTCTCATAGAGCGGAGGGCCGAAGAGCTAACCAGGGTTCAACTATTTCCGGATGGGAAATATGGGCTAAATTAAATTAGACCTGTCCATTAGACTATTTTCAATCACGTGTGATGGGAAGTAACAAACGATTTCAAAGCACAGAATATATATTTTACGCTCTCTCAGTGGTAGAGCTTCTGAAAGCGAGACAAAATGTTTCCGTTTGCGGAAGATTGCGGCAAGATGGCGTCCAACTTAGTGATTTATTCCAAAACATACACCTATGCATGAGAAATATTCGAGGCACTTCCTCATACTGTCACAGGGCATATTCTGAGCTAATGGACATGGTGCGTAACCTTGGACCAGCACACTGGTGCGTTACTCTGTCATGCAATGACCTGAATTGGCCAGATATACTACACGCGCTATTAGTGGCGGATGGAAGACCTTATGTTCGTGTGGAAGATCTCAGTTTTGATGAAAAAGTACAGTTAGTGGAGTCGTATCGTGTTACTTTATCGCGGCAATTCATGTTCCTGTTCATTGCTGAAAACCCCATCAGCCGATCCCATCTTAGGGTGTGATATAGAAGACTTTTGCTGGCGAATTGAGTTCCAACTCGCTGATAGAGTTCTTGTCTGCGCTGCGAGGTTCAGAAGGAACAGTGATAAGTAGATACCTAATTGTCCTCTATACATTTGATAGTAATTTTGTAATATAAATATCAAGATTGTATGTAAACAGTTTTATAATATATACATATCAAGATTGTAACATGATTTAAAAAAGGAAAAATATGAAATAAATAGTCAATTAAGTTTAATATTTATTTAAATTACCCCATTGTTACCCTCACATATCAGTCATATCACCAATATTTTTTAAATAAAATAGGATTTCAAATAATACCCGACTACAGAACACATCTAAAAAGTATAAAATAAAATAAAATTTAAAAAAATAATACCCGACTCCGGACATGCGATCTGAAAAGTATCAAATGAGAATTGAATGTTTATGATTTAACTACTTAAATTCAATAATATTTCTACGCCGATATCGGCAGGATATGTGAAACTGAAATGTGTAAGACATACCAACAATTGTACCATATTCGGAGAAATAAACTTTTCTATTTCTATTTTCTATAGAAAACAAGTTACTTCTGAAATCAAAACCTGACATTCAACTCTCTCATATTTGGATGAAGCCGTGGTCGCATGCCTTTGGAGCCTGAATATATATTATGTTGATGCATGCGACCACGGCTTCATCCAAATATGAGAGAGTTGAATGTCAGGTTTTGATTTCAGAAGTAACTTGTTTTCTTATTTAATACTTTTCAGATCGCATGTCCGGAGTCGGGTATTATTTTTTTAAATTTTATTTTATATATGATAACTGTTATGACTTGGTTTATCATCCGTTTACGGCTTGACGTTGATTTCTGGGACATTCTTTATGTAATCCAGTGACCAAAATGCCATACGATAAATAAATAAATATGTATGTTCCCAATCGTGGTCCCATGGTACATTTGGGTACTGATTTGAAGTCGGTTAAAAATTTGTTTTTAAAGTAAATTATACAATGGGGAAAATAAGTAGGTACTATGCCAAACTTTATTCAGGAAAAAACCACAAAAATAATAATTTTAATTATTGAACCACTAGGTAGGAGCAGGTTGCTCAGATATTTTTGAAGCTAATGCTAAATAAAATGTATTTTTGTCACTTTGATAATTGAACATGTATTATGTAATAGTCCCTGGGCGACCGAGCTCTGCTCGGATGAATATGCCGTTAATAATTTTTAGTCCCTTTGACCGTGCTCAAATTTTGGAATGAGTGTGAGTGTGTGCAAATAAAGTGAATAAATAATGAATGAATTCGATGCATTGAATGGTCAGGATGTTCATTCATCATACTTAATACTACTTAACAGGCACGGGATGCATATCACTGCTTGCGGTCAAGGCCAGTTTTAACTGGCACCATCGACACAGTAAACTGACAAATTGTGAAACGTTGGCAACGGAATAAGGTCTAGGTAATATTGGTCAGAGTATAAAACAAATCCTTTTGAGGAGGTATTCCAAATCTGAGTACCTACATCAAGATTTTACTGGCGTAATGTGATATTACTTAAGCTGACCATTCACGACCGCTCTAACAAGCCGAATCGAGCAGCGCCGAGCCAAAGTCAGTTCATGAATGTCAGATTCAGAACTTTAAACATGTTGGCCTGGCCCAGAGCGCGACGAGTCAACGCGTCCTCGAACGCGACGAGCCAACGTGTCCTCGAGCGCGACGAGTCAACGCGTCCTCGAACGCGACGAGCCAATGCGTCCTCGAACGCGACGAGTCAACGCGTCCTCGAACGCGACGAGCCAACGCGTCCTCGAACGCGACGAGCCAACGCGTCCTCGAACGCGACGAGTCAACGCGTCCTCGAACGCGACGAGCCAACGCGTCCTCGAACGCGACGAGTCAACGCGTCCTCGAACGCGACGAGCCAACGCGTTCTCGAACGCGACGAGTCAACGCGTCCTCGAACGCGACGAGTCAACGCGTCCTCGAACGCGACGAGTCAACGCGTCCTCGAACGAAACGGCCGTGAATGTCAAAAATCAACGTTGGCACATCAATGTCCAACGATCGATTGGATGCATTCATTTGTCGCCGACACAGATGACGCTCCAGGGAATGTTGAAACAACACTGAAGTTCCCTTATCTTATAATACGTGTATATAAGAAAAGTGACAGGTACGGAGTGTGCCAATTAATGCAGTCAATAATCGTTCATCCATTAGGTGCCGAGAATAACGGCGCAGCGCGGCGCTTAGGTAAATATCTAACTTACCAATGAAAGAAAGAAAGAAAGAAACATTTAAAGGTCTTCGCACATTACAACAACTCAACGGCGACTCGACAGCAACTCAACTCACACTTTCTATGACCTTAGTGTACAACGCGCAGACCACTCGTCGTACACTACTTTAATATCATTTTTAGGGTTCCGTAGCCAAATGGCAAAAAACGGAACCCTTACAGGTTCGTCATGTCTGTCTGTCTGTCTGTCCGTCCGTATGTCACAGCCACTTTTTTCCGAAACTATAATAGCTATACTGTTGAAACTTGGTAAGTAGATGTATTCTGTGAACCGCATCAAGATTTTCACACAAAAATCGAAAAAAAAAAAAAATTTTAGGGGTTCCCCATACTCAGAACTAAAACTCAAAAAAAATTGTTCATCAATTCCATACGTGTGGGGTATCTATGGATAGATCTTCAAAAATTATATTGAGGTTCCTAATATCATTTTTTTCTAAACTGAATAGTTTGCGCGAGAGACACTTCCAAAGTGGTAAAATGTGTCCCCCCCCCTGTAACTTCTAAAATAAGAGAATGATAAAACTAAAAAAAATATATGATGTACATTACTATGCAAACTTCTACCGAAAATTGGTTTGAACGAGATCTAGTAAGTAGTTTTTTTTTAATACGTCATAAATCGTAAACCGCAATTTATTTTACGGAACCCTTCATGTGCGAGTCCGACTCGCACTTGGCCGCTTTTTTGAAATTCAACCTACAGCATATGACATAGGGCTTAAATTCCAATATTAGGCATAGAGTCGAGTCGCCGTTGAGTTGTTGTAATGTGCGAAGACCTTATTCGAGACAAACAACACACAGCGTTTGTCACGAAACGGTTATATCTCAGCATAATGCTGGCATTGATGCCAGCGCTGATCTTCCGATAGAACCGTCGAGTGACTTCACGGTGGATAACAAAAAAAAATCAAAATAATAATAAAAACTTAGTTAAACACGATAAGTGATAACTCACAACAACTGCCACCAGTCCTACAGCACATACAACTTTTGATATTGTCATCGCCACCTTCTCAGTTGCAACAAGACAGTTGGATGGGCCACATAGTGGCTTCCTCGAAGGTACGTAGACGTTACGATCAAAATAACAAAGATAACTCAGACCAGCTGCAACCAGTCCTGATGTTGAACTGTCTTGGACTTCCAGATGAATCGCTTGACCTTCTGCAATTCTTATAGATTTAACGACGGTGATGGTAGAATAACAGCGTCTGATCCAGAGTCCCTGTACATTTTCGCACCCGGGTCCTGAAGGGGAAGCAAGAATAAACACCGTGTTTCAACAAACAGACGCATGTATATTCTCCACACAAATCTCTTTCAAATACAAAAAATGATTTACACCTTATAAAACTACGTTGAACAATCGTTACCTAGTTTGCGGATGTAACAGCGCCATCTACCAGCACATTGAGTAAATAAATTCCGATATGCGTTTCGTACATACCGCTCACCAAGGACAACATGTCCTTAATCATGACCGCTCACCGTGAAGGGTCTGAGTTATTAGGGTTTGACTGTATACAAAGCTACTCTATTTTCCAACAAACTGAAAAGAAGCTGGTGGCGGTGGCGGATCATTTCTTATACTAATGACGAAGTGACATAACATTCCTTAAATTGGAATAAAATTAAAATTAATTAGCTACCGGCAGTATACATAGTTTTGACGTCGGTCGCTTGATCAACGTATTTTTACACTTGATAGTTACCACTCTGGTCAGTTGATCTGAGCCAGGGTGTTTCTGAATGATTCTGCCGAAAAGCCACTTAGAAGGAGGGAGGTCATCCTCCTTCACCAAAACAATGTCCCCAACATTAGGTTCGGGGACTTGATGTGCCCACTTGTACCGTTGTAAATAATGAGTTAAGTATTCGTTTGACCAACGACGCCAAAAGTTTTGTAGCATACGCTGGGTCAGTTGCCACCGCTTAAGAGTACTAATATTCGATCGTTCATAGTTCATTTCTGGAACTGTAACTAGAGGCTCTCCTATCAGAAAATGACCCGGAGTTAAAGGGTTTGGCTCATTTGGGTCGTTGGTTATAACTGAGATAGGCCGTGAATTCAAGCAGGCCTCGATCTGGCTGAGCAGAGTTCCCATTTCCTCATAGGTAAGCGTCGACTCTCCAATTACCCTTTTGATGTGGTATTTGGTGGACTTAATCCCTGCTTCCCATAATCCACCGAAGTTCGGGCTTTTAGGCGGGATGAAGTGCCACGTGGTACCAGTTGAAGCCAGACCTTCCGCTACTTCTTGGACCATAGCTGACTTCTCTGCGTTGAAAAGGTCCTTTAATTCTTTAGCAGCTCCGACGAAGTTTGTGCCGTTGTCGCTGTAAATTTCTAAGCATCGGCCACGTCTGGATGTGAATCTCTTGAAAGCTTCAAGAAATCCACGTGACGTAAGCTCGCTCACTACCTCTAGGTGTATGGCTTTGGTGACCATACAGATGAACAGGCACACATAGCCCTTGTATGAGTGATGTCCTCGGCCCTTTGATGTTCGTAAATGGATGGGTCCTGCATAATCAACTCCACTGCGGATAAAAGCTCTATCTGGAGTAACTCTAGCCGAAGGTAAGGCCCCCATCAATTGAGTTTGGGTCTTGGCTTTGTGACGGATGCAGCGCACACATTTGTGAATATGTTGTTTCACTAAGTCCTTTGCTCGTACTATCCAGTAAGCTGATTTTAAGTAGTTCAGCATAGCTCGCTGGTCGCCATGCAGAGTACGTTCATGCGCATCTGCCACAAACAACTTAGTCAGATGCGAGTCGTACGGCAATATAATGGGATGTTTAGCTACTTCTAACATTGAAGCGTTCTCCAATCGGCCGCCTACTCGCAACATACCGTTTTCAAGAAACGGTGTTAAAGAACGAATCTTAGAGGACTTTGAACTAATGTACCCGTTTTTGTTGATTTCCTCTATTTCGTTCTTGAACTCAGCGTTTTGACACTTTTTGATGCAGGTCAGGGTTGCTGCATTCAACTCCCACTTTTGCAGATATCGGGCGTTGATTTGGTTCTTCTGTGGGCTATCTCGCTTTCTTAAAAAACGTCGACAATAAGCAACAACACGTATGAGTCTGTTGAGAGATGAGTATTTGTTCCAGAACGCTTCTTCTACTATTCCTACATGAATTCTTGCCGACTGTTCAAGATTCGTATCATTGTTCTTAGGCTTTGAGTAATGAATGATCTGGTCGTGCAGAAGTTTAGGGCCAAACCTCCACAGGTCGTGTTCTTTTAACTCTGCTGGTTGCATCCCACGTGAAGCACAATCTGCCGGATTTTCTTTTGTAGGGACGTGAGCCCATTGCGCAGAATCCACGGTGGTTAAGATCTCGGATACCCTGTTAGCTACAAAGGTTTTCCAGCTGCTTGGGTGTTTATTGAGCCACGCCAGAACCACTGTGGAATCCGTCCACGCTCTTATGTTTGGTTTGGGTATTTTCATGACCTCTGCAACTTCGGCAAGCAATTTAGCCACAAGTACGGCCCCGCAAAGTTCCAATCTGGGTATGCTGACCTGTTTGACAGGTGCTACTCTTGTTTTGGCTGTGACTAAAGCTACATGTATGTTCCCAGTTAAGTCAACTGCTCGAAGATAAACGACAGCAGCGTAAGCGGCGTTTGATGCGTCGCAAAAACCGTGCAGTTCATGAAGTGTGTCATTAGCGTGCGTGTGGAGCCATCTTGGAATCTGGAAGTCTATAAGGTGAGCTAGCTGTTCACGGTAAGTTAACCAATCCTGTAATATGTCAGATGGCGGTTCTTCATCCCATCCGATTCCTGCTAACCATAGACGCTGGATAAACATTTTTGCGGTAATGACACATGGTGCTAACCATCCTAACGGGTCGAACAAACGTGAAACATCAGAAATTATTTTTCTTTTTGTTGCAGGTGGTGATAGCGGCGGCAGTTTCACCGAGTATTGAAATTCATCGTCATCACGGTTCCAGGTAAGTCCGAGTATTTTAGTTATGTTATCTGTCTTTATTTCCAGGTTGCTCGTTTCTTCTTCGTTTTCTAGGTTGTCTCTTTCTCTTCTATTGATCTGCTTTGACAATTCTTTCTTGTTGCTAGCCCATTTCTGCAGCACGAACCCTCCCTCATTCAATAAGCCTTTCATTTCATGGTACAGTTGTAGACCTTCTTCTTCGGACTGGCAACCGGTCATCAAATCGTCCATATAAAATTCTTTATGGACGCGTGGTGCAGCTATGGGATACTGTTCTCTGTGATCGCATGCTACCTGATTAAGTGCCTTTACTGCCAAGTAGGGCGCTGAAGCTGTTCCGAAAGTCACAGTCAGCAACTTGTAATCCTTGATTTCTTTTTCAGCGTTTTCGCGCCACACTATGCGCTGAAAGTCGGTGTCCTCGTTGGCTACTCTTACCATCCTGTACATTTTTACTATGTCCGCCACTAGACAGACGGGGAACTGCCTCCAACGCATAATGAGATGACGCAGTTCTGATTGCAAGGTAGGTCCTATCATGAGCTGATCGTTTAGTGATATCCCGTCATCATATTTACAGGAGGCATCAAACACGACTCTGACCTTGGTGGTGCTTTTGTCCTCGCGGATCACCGCATGATGAGGTAAGTAGATCGCTTCTTTCCTTTTGTGATCAGGTTGTGTCACGGGAACCATGTGACCGAGCTGTTCATACTCCTTTATTACTTCAGAGTATCGTGCTTTGAGAGTTGAATCTCTTTCAAATTTCCTTTCTAATGTGTGTAACCTTTTGACTGCTATCTCCCGTGAATTTCCTTTGCAGGTTGGATTGTCCCGAAACGGCAACTTCACCACGTACCTGCTCTCGGCGTCTCTCTTAGTCGTCGATGCAAAAAGATCTTCACACCTTTGTTCTTCCTTTGTTAACAGCTTAGTGTGACCTGATGGCTCGGCTTCTATTTCCCAGAAACGTTTTAGCATGTCATCTTCATTAACGTGTACGTGTAAAACAGTTACGTTCTCGTGTACGCTCGCGGAGCCTACTGACCCAGATAAAATCCACCCGAGGGTGGTGCACTGTGCTAATGGCGCTCCTTCTGGACCATTCAGCACTCCATCTCTTAGAATCTGGCTGTAAACTTCACCGCCTAGTAGTATATCTATTTTGTTGGGTTTACTATAGGTTGGATCTGCTAACGTGAGCTGCTGAAGCTCCAACCACTCTGGGACTACTACTTTTTCTCCAGGAAGATCGGTCGTGATCTTGTTCCAAACATAAGCTTTCAATACGAGGTTGAAATTAGGATCGGGTATCGATTGAATCTTTAGTTGAACTTGATACTTAGGTGTCACCGTTAATTGGCATCCACCTAATCCGGAAAGTGACTTCTTTATGGGAATTTTCTTTATCCCCAAGGCTTGTACAACGGCTTCCGTCACAAATGAAGCCTGTGACCCTTGATCTATAAATGCTCGAATAACCTGATAGTCCCCTGTTTTAGACTCAGCCTTAATAAGCGCTGTGGGTAACAATACCTCACCTTGATCTACCCCTTTCGTAAAACAGCTGACTATCGGCGTGACCTCTTCCTTCTCTGTTGCGCTATGCGTGGCCTCCCCAGACCCAGTTTCAGCTGCCTGAACTACGCTCTTCGGATTGACAGTTGAAGTGGATACATCCTTAGGGTGAAGCAAGGAGTGATGCTTTCTCTTACAAATTCTACAACAAGTAGCTTTTTGGCAAAATCTTACATAGTGGTTACCGCCGAGACAATTAAAGCAAATTTTATTTTTTGTAACAAACTCATGCCTGTTGACGTAATCCTCACCAGCAAACTTTTTACAGTAACACAGCTTGTGAGGCTCTGTACAAAATTCACACGCGAGTGAAGCAGCAGTTGCGACATGGAGTACATTTGGTTCGTTATGACTGCTACTACTACTATTGTACGACTTCCCGTAAGCAATTGGGGTCTTATTGGCGCTTCTCGGTTCCAGAAATTCTAGTGCTCTATATCTACTTGTTAAAAACTCTTTAAATTGGCTAAACGTAGGTAAAGCGTCTGAAGCCGAGTTAGTCGCCACGTTAAGTTCCCATTGCCTGCGCGATTCGGGGTCTAATTTTAACGACAGCAAATAAATGACAATAATGTCCCACGTAGAAACATCAATGCCTAGATTCGACAGTGCACTTAAACAATCATTCGACGTGTCGATCAGATCCTTAAGGAACCCTGGGGACTCAGTCGTTGCACTCTTTTGACTTAACAATCGTTTAAGTATACAATGGGATAAATATTTTTTATTGTTATATCGTTGCTCTAATTGTGTCCAACACCTAGCATAATTTGTGTCAGAAACAGGTATGTTACGAAGCAACTGCTCCGCCTCTCCAGTTAGATAACTTTTCAAATACTGTAATTTCTGAACACTGTCTAAGGACTCGTTGTTGTGTATCATGGACACAAATAAATCTCTGAACGTCGTCCACTCATGGTATTTCCCCGAGAAGCTAGGAATACATAACTTAGGAAGTTTCACTACACTTGGCCTAAATGAAGCGTTATCTTGACTGCCATTACCTCCTGCCTTACTAACCAACGAACTTGTATACTGAGCTAATCCGTCTTTTAATTCACATTTGTAATCAGTATACTCTTCCTCCGTTTTATCATATATATCTCGCGTAACATAGGACTTTGCTTTTAAAGCTGTAAGGTCGGCCGATCGCATTAAGTCCTTGTGGCCTTGTCTAAACTCGGACCAAAGCTGTTCTAAAGCTTCTACCTTACTCTCCAAGTAATGTTGTGTTATGCGCTCTTTAGGCGACTTTTTAAAGTTAACTCTGGCTTTAAAAATACGAGCACACAAGTCCTCCTGATAGTTAAGTAACGCATCCATAATGTAAACAAACTAGCAGTCACATACAATTTTTAAAGACTAACTATTGTGACATGAACAAACACTTAGAATAATTTACAAGCCAATTCCTCAAAATTTTACAAGTGTTTGACAAAATATAACACTAGGGAATAATTGGGCATAGGTTCCCCGTTCCAATAGGAGTTCAGTTTTTATTCTAAGTTAATATACTAACTACAAATTATTCTATGTTACAATACAAGTTACTACGAAGGAGATTATTGAAAGTCCATATAAATTGCTGATGAAATTTTCTGAGTCGATGTAAATATGCTCTTGCACTAAAGTTCAAACTCGCGTGTCATATGAATTTAAAAGTACTCACGATTTGCACTCGCTCACCCACTCTCCACTGATATGTGACGTCACACTTCGCTGAACTTCCTCACGGCGCCGACTGTTGTCTGCTAGTCCCAGGCGGCACCACTTGCGCCTCCCGTATCCGTACTCTGGATGCTTCCAGCTACTCGTCGCTAGATGGCGCCACTCGCGCCGTTTGATGCACCAAGTATTGACTTGATTTCACAGGAAACCGCCAGCTACCCAACGCTAGATGGCGTTGGCAACCTCAGTTAGCTGCAACTTTCCCGGCCTTTGAAGCAGCGAACCACTGCTAAGCACGGGACACGAAGTACCAAAAACGCCACTTCCAATGGCTAATAATGCTATCCGATTCGAAGGACCATTTACATTTTCGCACCCGGGTCCTGAAGGGGAAGCAAGAATAAACACCGTGTTTCAACAAACAGACGCATGTATATTCTCCACACAAATCTCTTTCAAATACAAAAAATGATTTACACCTTATAAAGCTACGTTGAACAATCGTTACCTAGTTTGCGGATGTAACAGTGCCATCTACCAGCACATTGAGTAAATAAATTCCGATATGCGTTTCGTACAGTCCCTGACACATAGGGGTCTCGAGGGCTAGTTGGTACAGTCATTAGCTGAGCCAACTTTCTTTTCGACTGTTTGTTTGTATGTTCTATCCCGTCGTCAGTGTTTGGTCTCATTAGGACAATAAAGTCACGATCAAAGTGCCTAATACCCTCTCTAGCACGGCTAGAAGGGCAACAGCATAGGTGGTGGACAACATAGTTAGAGACAGCTTAGTTCAAGGATGAAAACGAGACGTCATAACTAAAATGTAAGTCATGGTTGTAATAACTAAGGTAGCTTACCAGGACGATTATCAGAGCCAGAGTTGCTTGAAGATTCTGTGTTATAAATAAACTCAGAAAGGTAAACTCACACCAGCTGGCACCAGTCCTGCCACAGAACTGTCTCGTCTTAGAGTTCCAGATGAACCGTTTGACCTTCTGCCCCGTCGACAGGGTGGGTTCCTTGTTCTTGTAGTATGTGTTGAACCGCTCAAGACTGTTCAGGTCTGAGGGACGCTTCTTCACCGTCATCCTGAAGGTTTTGTTCTGGAGCAAAAACATTAATTTTAGATCTAATAAAAACAATGGGAACCACTGCATGAAATTGTTCACATTAGTCAAGCAGTAATGAAAACTGGTACATCTTGTTTTTAATCAGTAGTGAATTGTATGTAAAAGAGTGGAAACAACTCATATCGGTGTGCGAGACATTCTGATGTTCCTAAGTAGATTTTTGTTGGAAGAGAATGGATGAGGAATAAAAAACTTGCTACAGAAACATTCATTGTACTTGATTCCACTTTTATTTGTCTGGTATTGTCAAACAAAGCAGAGCAAAAAGAGATCAATGTTAGATTCGAAGTTATTTTTAACCGACTTTAAAAAAGGAGGAGGTTCTCAATTCGTCGGAATTCCCGATTACTCGAAGACGCCTGGACCGATTTTGAATATTCTTTTTTTTTGTTTGGAAGGGTATCCTTCTCATATGGTCCCATGGTCATGGCATTAAATTACATAAAAATAAATAAAATAAAATATGTTTATTTCAGATCATTGGTTCGATCAATATGATGTTAGTAACAGTGGTGACTTATGAACTATGTTAATGAAAATAATGATAATATTAATAACTTTATGCTACTTAAATGACATAGATGTTGGTTGCTAAGTAAGAGGCACTGATACCCTGGTAGGGCATTGCAAAGATCTTACAAACTAAATTCACATTTAATTTCATTTCATTTTTAATTTGGATGCAATATCGTCATGAAATATCGAGTCAGCTTACTGGAGAAGTAGATCGAAAACTAAAATTATCATGAGTGATTTCAATAGTCACATTGGAAAAACAAAAATTAGAGAGGAAAACACGGTTGGTCAATACTACTACAGTAACAGAAACTACAGAGCAGACGGACTAATAAATTTGGCAAGAACATTAAACCTAAAAATCGGGAAAACATTTTACAAAAGCAGAAGTAGCAGAAGATGGACATGGGAACATCCAAACCAGACAAATAAAGCACAAATAGACTTTTTTCTAATCCAGAACAAAACGAATATCCGCAACATATCAGTCATACGGAACCTTAAATTTACATCGGACCACCGACCTGTGGAAATGATACTAGAGACTAATCCAAGAAGAATCAACACATCGAAGAAATTAACTCCAATCAAAAGTGATTCAGCTTTATTAGTGAGTGAAGTCACGAACAGCCTATTCAATGATGTAAATCTTAAGGGAGCTGATTCAGTACAATATAAATACGACATCCTGGAAAAAACCTTACATGAAGCTATAAAAGAACTCTCGACATTGGAAACAATCAATTCGCCAACAAACTATTATGCAGTTTGGCGAAGATTTAGATTTAGTAATTTTTGTTGTGTAAGAAATAAATTAAAAAAAAAAAAAAAAAACGCAGAACAACGGAAGTAAATACTCAGAAGAGACGAACAAATTTATAAACCTAAAACTCCAGCTGAAACAAAGAGAAAATAAAACCAGAGCGGAGAAAAACAGATTGAAGGCAATAAATAGAAGAATAAGAAAACTTACAAAAAGAGACATAGAAAACCAGAAAATGGAAGAAATAGAAAAAATACTTGAGAGCATTGGTGCAGTGAAGAAAGCTGAAATAATTATGTCTATTGGAAAGGAACTAATACCGAATCTGAAATATAAGAGTGATAAAGTAGAAAATAGAAAGGACATAGTCACTGCAGCAACTAGCTTTTTCAAACACCTATATTCTAACATGAACTACGACCCAACTGTGCATAGCAAAAAAGAATGTAATAAGCCAGAGCCATTCCTTATAGATGAAATTTCCTCAGCAATCACAAAACTAAAAACGGAAAAGGCAATAGGACCAGACGGAATTAACAATGAAATATTAAAATATTCAGGCTACGAACTACACAGAGTTATAACACACATTTTCAACAAGATACTGGAGGATGAAGCTACCCCAGAACAATGGAGCACATCAAATATTACGTTACTCCACAAAAAAGGAAATAAAGATAATCTAGACAACTACATACCCATTAGTATATCTTCGTGTATGTATAAGCTATTCATGACAGTATTGAGTCGTAGAATCGAAAAGACCCTAGAAGAACAACAACCTGAGGAGCAAGCTGGCTTCAGACAGTCTTACAATACCATATAAATGATCTGCCTGATTTAGTGAAGAACAAATGTGAGATAGTGCTTTTTGCTGATGATACTTCGCTAATTTTTAAGGTTGATAGGAAGCTAGATGACTATTGCCATGTCAATGAAACTATACAGGAAGTACTTGAATGGTTCACAGCAAATAATCTACTACTGAATGCGAATAAAACTAAATGTGTAAAGTTCTCGCTACCTAATGTAAGACAAGTTGACACAATTATAGAATTAAATGGAGATAAACTTGAACTGGTGGACCACACGCTATTTTTAGGCCTCACGTTGGACCACCAGTTACAATGGACGCCTCACATATCTGTTTTAGCGAAGAAGCTCAGCTCTGCCGCATATGCATTAAGACGAATAAGACAATACACAGACGTGGAAACAGCCCGTCTGGTGTACTTTAGTTACTTTCACAGCATTATGTCTTACGGCATAATAATCTGGGGGAAAGCTGCTGACATCGATACTATCTTCGTCCTGCAAAAGAGAGCAATTCGATCTATCTACAACCTAGGCTCTCGAGATTCCTTGAGAGAACGATTCAAAGATATAGGTATCCTTACAGTAGCATCACAATACATACTAGACGTGATAATGTACACACATAAAAATATCAAAAATTTTATTAAGCATTCTGAAGTCCATAATTATAATACAAGAAATAAACACAAACTAGTCATGCCCAAATTTCGACTGCAGAAAGTAAAAAAATCGTTCATAGGTAACTGTATAAGCTTTTATAATAAAGTACCCTTAGACGCGTGGGAGCTGTCTTATGGTTCATTCAAGCGATACATTAAGAATGCTCTTCTGAAAAAAGGATTTTATAAGATCAACGACTACTTGGAAGATAATGAAACATGGCCAACCGTTCAGTCTCGATAGTCTTCGCTTACAGGCTATTGGTTTATTTTTATTTATAATCTGACATTAGAGACTCTATACATCTCTGTATACTTAATTATTTTTCTTTTTAATTTTAATTCTGACATTAGAGACTATACATCTCTGTACATTAATATTTTTTATTTTTTTTATTTTAATTTAGTTCTGACAGAGACTCTATACATCTCTGTAGCTTATTATTTTAGTTTCTAATTTTATTTTATTTCTGACTTTAGAGACTCTTTACATCTCTGTAACAATTATATTTCTATTTGTATTAATCGAAGATTGGGGACCATTTGGGAACTATACATCTCCCGGGGCACACGTGCCCAGGTTTGTAAGGCTGTTGCTCATAAAATAAATGTTATATTGTATTCATGCTTATTGTTGTGTTGACTTGTGAAAGAGCCCATGTGGCCAACTTACAGAATAAACATTTGAATTTTGAATTGACCATCTACACAGCTTAAGGCAAATCATAGAAAAATGTTTAGAATATAACTACACAATTTACATTGCTTTTATCGACTTTTCTAAAGCATTTGATTCAATTGACCACCATTTTTTATTTAAAACGCTAGAAGAGCAAAATGTGGAACAAAAATATATGAATATACTGAGACATATATATAGAACCAGCAAAGCAAGGATTAAAACCACAGATGTATAAGGAGATCGGACATGGCGGCCGATTTGTATAGAGTGAGCCTGTCGCAAGTACATTAACCCACACAACGCCCAAGTAATTGACAAGACATAGCACGCACACATCTAAAACACACACTCTTGTATACCTACACGCTTATTTGACAATAAACGCGCATCATATCAGGCATTTTGGGAAAAAAACGTAATATTCTCTGCGATCAGCACGCGTGCACAGTATGGCAGTGTATGCCCATTGAGCATACAGCTGCGACACGGCCGCCGGCGGCTTGTCCTCTCTCTAGTATTCTATGCTCTGAGATTAAAACCGATAGACAAGGAGAGTCCTTCGCCTTAGAAAAGGGAGTAAAACAGGGTGATCCGATCTCTACAATATTATTTAATGCCAGCTTGGAAACAATATTAAGAAAACTTACTTGGAAAGACAAAGGACTAAATATAAACGGTTAATACTTAAGTAACTTAAGATTTGCAGACGACGTGATTATTTTCGCCGAGGACCCTACGTCTCTAAATATCTTGTTAAAATAATTCAACGTAGTTTGTAAAGAAGCCGGACTCGAAATGAATCGTGATAAATGTAAAATCATGACAAACGGGGATGAAGTAACTATCATGCTTGGACAAAACGAAATTGAATACGTCGAAGACTTCATTTACCTTGGACAAATGGTTTCTTTCAATAATACCCAGGACAATGAGGTAGAACATAGGATAAGCAAAGCCTGGAAAAAATACTGGGCATTGAGATTTATATTGAAGAGCGATCTTTCCCTTAAAATAAAAAAAAAACTACCTTTAACACTGCCATTTTACCATCATTAACATACGGCGCACAAACATGGAGCCTAACTAAGAAACAGATTCATAAGCTCACGGTATCTCAAAGGGCAATGGAAAGATCAATGTTGAAAATTACACGAAAAGATAGAGTAACCAACACCAGTATTAGAAATAAAACAGGCGTGGAAGACGTTATTCATACAGTTAAAAAAGCGAAATGTGCATGGGCAGGACACGTGTGCAGAATGTCAAGTGACAGGTGGGCAAAAATAGTCACAGACTGGCAGCCAAGAGATAAGACCAGAGGAAAAGGAAAACCTAAACTTAGATGGAGAGACGATTTGAAGAGTTTTGACAAATATTGGTGGAGATCAGCTCAAGATAGAAAATTATGGGAAAGGTTGTGGGGGAGGCCTTTTGCGCGCAAAGCGCCATGCACACGTACTAAGTAATTACGCAAAAATAATGAAAGAAGTAAAAACATTAGATAAAAATATATGTGCTAAATTATTGTGTAAACTTATGTGTGTTTATAAAAATTACTTTGTTTAATGATTTGAATGATTGTACTCTATATTCATGAATAAAGGCTATTATTATTATTATGTCTTTCCCGCTCACGGGACAATGATGTCCCGGACCTTTGGGAGGCGTGCGTGGGGCTAGGTACAAAGTACCAACTGTGACAACACGTAGAGGCCCTTTTGACAATTTAATGAAATGCAAGGAGTACACCGAGCGGATGCTGTCCCTGCCCGTGTCATGGGACGCACACAGAAACAGCACCCGCTGGGGTGTATAGGGACTATTGCTGGTAGATGGAATCTAAAGAAAACGGGTTATTGGGTGAAAATGATGGACTAGTGGCTGGGCTATCGGGTGACACATCGGACGCCTGCCTAATAAACTGTCTCATTTTTATCTCCGGCAGACGGTGACTCGCCAACTGCTAGATGGGCCCCTATTAATAGCGACATTAAAAAATGGCCTAAGGGCAACACCAGTCAGAGAGGCTGGGGGGGTAGAGAGGTGGCACTGGACTTTAAACATATAGCCAACTCGCCACTTAGGTGTCCACATCTACCCTCGAGCAACAGCTCTTGCGACTCCACTCTGGACAGCCAGAGGTAGGGGGCCTGTCCAATCAACCACCCGATCGGCTCAGCCTGACCACAGGACACCCCCAGGAGCACTCAGGTACGTAGGGTCGCTACTCCCTAACAGCCCGCCACAAGCTGCCTTACGTTGACTGATTGCACCAAAAATCTGGTGGGCGATGGGGCCGTCACATCCCTACGCCAATTATTATTATTATCGACATGAAATATAGAATAGGCATGCTTATTCTTGTTATTAAGCACATTTATTTCAGAGGTCGTTCAGTGAAATATTGATTAATTGTAATTATAAATAAAAATGTCAAAAAAACCTTTGAATTTAAAATGATATGAAATGAAATGTGAATTTAGTTTGTAAGATCTTTGAAATGCCCTACCGGGGTATCAGTGCCTCTTACTTTGGAACCAACATCATGTCATTTAATGTATCTGTTTATGCATGAAATAAATGAATATGATACGATATTTATGTAAGAAACTTTGGGTCAAAAAATGGCGATATTTTATCAACCCTGTAATTTTGACTAAGCCTCTATTGGTTCAATGAATATTCATTGTATCGTTTAACATATATATATATACGTCATAAAACATACAACGCCAAAGGATAAAAAAGTTCCCTCGATTGCTCCAGGATCCCATCATCAGAACTGGATTTTGGTGACAACGGGACCAATCTAGTATATGCTTTCAAACCAAGATAAAAAAAATTCTAATCGGTTCATAAATTACCGAGATATCGCGTAACATAAAAATACAGACGAATTTAGAACCTCCTCCATTTTTGAAGTCGGTTAAAAAAGGGGTAATGACCCTGCTTTCGTAAATCGGTTAAAAATAAAGTAAAATGCACTGACCTCCTAGTATAGTATGGTGGGTCCTCCGGGCACCTCCGCGGGCAGACTGCGTACACGCAGACCGGAGAGCGGGCAGGATAATGGGACGACCACTGCTGAATAGAACCAACAGACTCATTTTCATGAACATTGCGTATGACAAAACACTTAATACAGTTGCTGAATACGCGGAGCAAAAAAATCAAATCAGTCAACAAATTAAAAAGTTAAACAATTTAGTACTACTTACTACTACTACTACTTAACGGTGCTCGGGAGGGTTCCAAATAATTATAACTTAATGTAGTTTTTTACTACTTCTTATCCTTCCGAACACCGTGTGATTGATAATCTCCTTCAGAACGGCCGTTTTAACGCCTTCGATGTCAATATACTTATATAATGTGTAGCTAACGACAAACAAAGTCAAATGAAGTGTCATGACATAATACAGTAACAGTAGGACTTATGCAACTTCCAATGAATAAATTAAGTAACTCAAGGTTTGAATCTGCTTTAATCATTTCAGTTTCATGGAATGTCAGTTGATCGACTTCGAGGGTACACTCGTAGTTCGTACCCCTGCGTACTCGTACACTCACGAACTTTAAATTGGGGCCCACTTAAGGTTGAAAATCCTGTCAATCGGTATAGGAATACACTGAACTTTTTGCGAAAAGGGTCCTAGATTAAATAACGCGACCCTATCGATCATATTTTTGTAGCGTTCATAACATACAAGAGAATTAACAAAAATTCCAAAAGTAGCTCAGACAGATGAACAGATCTTAGGATTTGGAATACTTACTGTATGATAGTGAAATCAAAGAAATTATGAACTGATGCTTTATGTTGCATAGAGGCATCCACCGCCCCCTCGTGAGAGGTACCTCACTGAACGAGAATCATTCGAATTACTGTTACGACTCCTGATATGCCATAACCTTTACCTTGTCTCTCAATATACCTATACTATACACATGCAATACTTTGGAAATCAATATAATACTCGTAGGTACATGGTGTTTCTTTTTCAATTCCGATAAATTATTAAATAAACATATTATTCGGGGATGTAAGATCGATCTATTTTACACAAATCAACCAAGTCACGAACTAAGTGAAGGCCCTACTATAGGTACTAGGTCAGAATATACATATTTATATAAATACATAACTTCACAACGCCACAAACCTATAAGTCCACAACATGTATTGCTCAGGTTAAAGTATTTTTTTCCACACACTGATACTTGTATTTAATTCGCAATTTATTAAATATACCTACTGGTAAAAGAAGAACCGTAAAACTACACAACTATAGTCCAGGTCACCCAACTATGGTCCAAATCAATTCTCATATTACTTGCTCAGGTGGGACTATTTTCGTGGATGAACTTAAAGACAGGCAATATAATAACACAAATTTAATGGAGTTGGGGTAGTGGACTATAGTTGTGTAGTTTTACGGAACGAAAATAAGTTTGATTTTCCATTATCACGAAACAAATGATGATCGCAAATGCAGAAGAAAAAAGCAATTAGGTAGGTACCCAAAATTTTAATTTTGTTACCAAATATAAGGGGTCAATGATAGGTTTACGTTTCGCATAAAAAATATATCAATGTGTTTTACGGGATTGCTTCCACATACACCGTATCGGTGCGAGCGTGCCAAATACATTGATGAGGTCAAAATATTAAGCAGCAATGACGTGCTAATGAAATTATAGCTAAAAACAAGAATAATTAGAAAGTAAAATTTTGTACTGTTATAAGTATTTATATGTAATTGTGTAATTTAGTACTTGTGTTTACAAGCTTTTATGTAAATTCTTGAACACATTACACCTTAGGGCCTGGCCACATTACTGCGGTGTGGCGCCGCAACGCAAACATGTGGGCTAGGCCGTGAAGACGTGTCGTACTAACTAAAACTTTAAATTCAAATTAAAGGGAAATTCATTGCTTCAAGCTGGATTCGAACTAGCTGCCTCTGGCATACCGGGCCAGTCGCAATTAACCAACCAAGCATTTTGCAATTCATGGAATCGAGCTTAGTAGCTCACTAGTTCAAATCCAGCTCGAAGCAATGACATTTTTATTTACTCATCGTTATATCAGCCGAAAGACGTCCACTGCTGGACATAGGCCTCCCCCAAAGAGTGCCACAATGGCCGTTCCTGCGCCACCCGCATCCAGCGGACTCCCGCGACCTTTACCAGGTCATCAGTCCACCTTGCGGGGGGCCTACCCACGCCGCGCCTTCCGGTACGTGGTCGCAACTCGAGAACCTTTCCGCCCCGCAATGTGCCCCGCCCACTGCCACTTAAGTTTAGCAATTCGGAGGGCTATATCGGTTATTATTTACTCATACTCATATATATTTATTGCAAAACCATGGTTACATAAGGTGGTAGAAATCCTAAATGGAAACCCTGTACCCTGGTATTTGTACATGGGAACCCTGTAAGGGCGTAGCAATTTCTTATGGCTAAAATTAAACTATACAGTCATTAAGACATATGTACACATACATTTTTGACATTAAGGTCAAATTATAATGATAAATGTATGTTATGAATCGACCCCCAAGTCCTACACAAAGACGCCGCATTTGAATGGCGGCCATTCGTTAGGAGGAAGCGTTGATTGTGGCATTTACTGGTTTCCTGCGGCCTCCGCGTGGAAACTGGATAAATCAAGCACTATTTAGGACACCTAATCACTAGGGTGGAGCGATTTTTTAAAATTTTGGTATTTTGTTACGGAACTGTAATGAAAAGTTGCGTGATTTTATGTACGTGTAAGGAAAAATAATAAAAAAAATCTTGGCATATACTTTTAGCCCTCTACCCGGCAGTTAAATGTTTAAAAACCTGATAGTTTAGAAAAATATATGTTTTTTTTTAATTTAATTTTAATTGTTTTATTTGTTAAATAACACCTTTTGGTATCTAGGTTGCTTGATTTCGGTTTTGATTTATTATTTTAAACAGCAAATTGGGTACATTTAACAGGTTAAAGCCAGTTTTTTAGAGATACCACATTTACGTGATCTAAATGGGCCATAAAAAATTGTTCAGATAATAAATCAAAACCAAAATCAAGCAACCTAGGTACCAAAAGGTGTTATTTAACAAATAAAACAGTTGAAATTAAATAAAAAAAAAAAAACATATTTTCTAAACTATCAGGTTTTTAAACATTTAACTGCCGGGTAGAGGGCTAAAAGTATATGCCAAGATTTTTTTTATTATTTTTCCTTAAACGTACATAAAATCACGCAACTTTTCATTACAGTTCCGTAACAAAATACCAAAATTTAAAAAATTCGCTCCACCCTACTAATCACGCATCTTTTAAGGTTCCGTAGCGTTTATAACAAGGACGGTTGAACGCATTTCCATGTAAGTAGTTAATAAAGGCGCGTGAACATTGCTAGCATGTGAGCACACCATTGACGTAAATATGTGGTTGTAAAATATTGCTGCACGTGGCCGGACTCTTTGGGTTGTGTACCTATCAAGCTCGATCCACAGTTAAGTCATTATAAAACCATTGCACGTGGAACCGATAGCCGTTGGGGCGGAAAGGTTCTCGAGTGGCGACCACGTACCGGAGAGCGCGGCGTGGGTAGGCCCCCCACAAGGTGGACTGATGACCTGGTAATGGTCGCGGGAGTCCGCTGGATGCGGGTGGCGCAGGACCGGTCATTTTGGCACTCTTTGGGGGAGGCCTATGTCCAGCAGTGGGCGTCTTTCGGCTGATATGATGATGATGATGATGATGAAAACCACGACTACTCTGCCAATAGAGAACGGCTGAAGAGAGAGCATGATGCGGAACGGAACCCTTAAATTTGTAGCCTCAAAATACTGTTTGAATGTAACTAAATGTAACAAAATAAGCTAATTTACAAATCATACGTGTATGGTACGGAACCCGCGTGCGCGGCGTGCGTAACTCCGACTCGCAGTTGGCCAGTTTTATCACTTAGTGTTAATTCGACCAAAAAAGAAATTCATTGCAAGATTAACCTCAGCATTCTTACCATCTCTTATTCGTTATTTCCTGACCTTATCCCAGTTTTGTATACAAACTACTTGTAATATCAACGTGTCCATATAACCATATTGGAATAGAATTTATTGCGAGATTAAATGAAATAGAATACAAGTATAGATCAGCCTATACGGGGTGTGGCCTCTAATAGGAGCAAATATTCAAAAGGACGCTTCCTTGGAGCATTTGCAGTAACCCCTTGTGTCCCTCATTTTCAATTCTTTTGGATTCATAGAGATGTTGATCTAAAGTTATGACCTCCAAGTAATGTATCTTGGCACCACGACATCATGTCACATTAGTCAATGCAGATTTTGAGGTACCTAACATCATGTAATGAGTCATAATAGTTTTTGCAGTTTTGTTTTCAAAAGATACTTTTGTGATTTTTTAATTTTTATTTAATTATTTTGTCTTTAAAATAAAAAGTTACTTATAGCACTCCAGAAGAGTAAAACAATACAAGTAAATTTATTTTGAAGAAAAAAAATACTAAAAAAAAATATTTTTCAAATAAAACCACGTGGACATAATACTAACCATAAATATATGAGTCTAAGTTACTTGAAATAAATGATAAATAAAATAAAATAAAATAAAATAAAAATTATTATTCACAAGCTTAATAATCTACTGTTTATTTTTTTTTGCTCCTATTACAGGCCACACCCTGTATATACGCTCATGGATGTGAGGGAACGGGAAGTAGTCCCAACGCTGGCCTAGTGCGGGTTGGAGACTTCACATACACCTTTTGAATTTCTTCGCAGAGGTTTCCTCACGATGTTTTGCCTGCACCGTAAATATCAAATGATATTCCGTACATAAGTTTCGAAAAACTCATTGGTACGAGCCGGGATTCAAAGTATTCAAACCCACGACCGCATTTTGAACCACTATGCTACCGTAGCTCCCATTATATTACATTTTAACTGTTAAGGCCTCCACACATCGGTCGCGAGCGCGGGTCGGGCGCGGGCCCGCGCAAGTTGTAAAACATTGAAACTACACTTCAAACACACACCGAAAGCGGGCCTGTCAAGCTGTCAAGCGTGTGACACTTTCGCAAGCGTTCATAAACTACGGTAACTGCTTATCATCGCCGCGGGCCGTAGGGTTGTTTGCCACTGACGTGGCCTCATAGGTTGCTGAACACCTGAGTACCTTGTCGTTTTCACTCGTTTGACAGTTGTCAAACGAGTGAAAACGAAGAAGAAGACGAAGGGAAGGGTGAAGTTTTATATGGCAGTTTGACATGACGTTTAAGACGACGTAAGCTCCGAAAACAGATATTTAAAAAAATCTTAGCTCTTGTTTGGATTATAATTCGGCTAGCTTAAATTTAATTAGCAATCTTGAGGCCTTTTTCGAGGGACAACAGCTATTCGAATTCTGAGTTTTTGACTTTCGCTCGATAGAAAAAAATCACGAACATAGGTTCAAAATATTTATTTACTTATACTTTTATGAGGGCCAATAAAAAATTAAGGAGACTTTACTTGCAAATAATTTTGACTTTGATAGAGACGCACAACATTACACATGACAAATAAGAAAAAAAATTGGCTCTACCACTTCGTTTTCTTTTAAATTTTGAGTTGAAACGCGTAGGCACTTAGAATTTTACAAAATTTATTAAATGGATTATTAAAAAAAAAAACCCGTGAGCACAAACATTTTTTGAATACCGGAAATGATAGCAAATGACCCAAAATACCTGCCGTTTTAATTTGGCAAACGATGGACCAAACATCCTGTATATCCTTACCAAGCTAAGAATGCACCTCGCTCAGTAGACGCGAGGTGCATTCTTAGGCTTGGGCGAGTTGTACATATTATGTATCTCTAGGGATATAACAATATCCCGGCTATTTCACATTATTATGACCATTGAGCTGATCTGATGATGGAGACAGAATGTGGCCATGGGAATTCAGTACTTAACCGACGGACGTAACCCCGTTGAGTTTGGGCTCGTAAGAATCTTCTCAATGAATACTTGATGACGGTATACAGAAATGTACAGACAGCAATAAAAGATTGTACCAAAAATAACATTTTTGACATAAACTTAATTTTAAAACCAGTATACAATATTTAATTATAGTTTCAGAGTATTACAAATTAAAGTGTAAACATATCTTACGTCGACCGTGCTAGTATTGTGCATGAGAAATTATAAAAAGAACAGTTAAGCCCTCCCCTCATCCATCACACGAACAATGCGATAAAGCTCGACATAGCATCGATTAAAATAAATTTGCGGTTAAACGGATCGCTTCCGAGAAGTGAGAGATTCCGATTACCGAGGATGCTGATAGGTGGGTTAAGGGGGCACTTCCATGTAATTTTCCTCAAGTAATTAATTAATTTTTTCGTTGTGTGCCACCTTTTGTACAAATACAAATCGTTTATTCGCAGTAATATGGTTACAAAGGTCTTAAATTACATTATAGTGGATCTACATATTACTTACACCTTTTCCTGGGTTTCGAATTTTAATAACTGTTTATGTTTGGCTATATGGTTGACTGGTATGAAGTAGAGTATGTTTTGAGTTAATTTTAATAACTGTTTCTGTTTGGCTCTATGGTTGACTGGTATGAGGTAGAGTATGTTTTGAGTTAATTTTAATAACTGTTTCTGTTTGGCTCTATGGTTGACTGGTCTGAGGTAGAGCATGTTTTGAGTTAATTTTAATAACTGTTTCTGTTTGGCTCTATGGTTGACTGGTATGAGGTAGAGTATGTTTTGAGTTAATTTTAATAACTGTTTCTGTTTGGCTCTATGGTTGACTGGTATGAGGTAGAGTATGTTTTGAGTTAATTTTAATAACTGTTTCTGTTTGGCTCTATGGTTGACTGGTATGAGGTAGAGTATGTTTTGAGTTAATTTTAATAACTGTTTCTGTTTGGCTCTATGGTTGACTGGTATGAGGTAGAGTATGTTATGAGTTAATTTTCCGTTCCAAACGTCACATGGGTACCTACTAATACCGAAGGTTTCAAACAACTAAGCCATATACTGACTAATATTATAAATGCGAATGTGTGTCTGTCTGTCTGTTACCTCATCAGGCTTAAACCGCTGAACAAATTGAGATGACATTTGGTGTGGAGATTGGTTGAATCCCGGGGAAGGACATAGGGTAGTTTTTATCCCGGAAATCATCAAAAAAAATATCGTTTAATGGGAGGTCAAAGTTTGTATGCAGCTACGATACAAACAAGTTCCACACGGACGTTATCGGGGGCAGAAGCTAGTAGTTTATATCGATATACAAGAGTAACATGGAAAATTCGGCAGGCACTTTGCGCATCGGGGGCGCATTGGTACAGTCGCCATCACATACATCGGAGCAAACAAGCAGCTCACAAACATCGGAACACACCTTTATTTTCAAGGCAATATGGTGCATGTGCCGATATTTTAAACACCTATAGTGGAATATGTATGTGATGGCGACTGTACGATTTGGTAGGTATACGCAATCGACCGGGAAACTTATGACACCTAGTTTGATTGGTCGCTATTTTTCTTTGTGCTACCTTTGCATCAATGGTACAATAAAATTGTAAGTATTGTATTTACAGAATAACCTCGTTACAATAACGAAAACATAGCAATGTTTCAATAAAAATGTTCACTAAGCCTTATTCTGCGACACACCAAAAGGGCCCTTAACCAAAAATAAACAAAAGCTCGCGAAACACAGTTCGCACGCATCGTGCGCTGACGGCGCTGGGGGCTGGCCGGGGCTCCACTGACAACTTTCGAAAACTTCTTATCGATAGTTCGACGATATTAGGAAGATCGCGGGTCACTCCTGGATAAGACTATAGGATCTGGATGGGTGGCGAATTCGAAGAGAGGCATATGCCTAAGCTGTTGCTGACAAGACAACAGAGGGCAATTTTGGGCTGAATATGACGATAATGATGAAATTAAATGAAAATGATTTATTTCATAAAAACGCGTACAAAATGACAACAGGATTGGGTCTTCCTTAGGTAAAAAATACCCGTGTCAGGAAAACCCGCTGCTTCTCCATATTAAAAAAAGAAGGTAAAATAAAATCAAAATCAAAATAATGATGATGAATCTATAAAAATAAAAAAAAAAAACAAAATAAAATTTAGTGTTTTTTTTTATGTTGCAAAATCCCGAATAAATGATTTATCTATGTTATACTTGGGTAAATCGAACACTTCTGAATAATATTCTTTCCCTTTAGGCAGGAGACAATTGAATTCTAAAATGCTTGTCCATAAAACGTGACAAGAGAACTCCATATTTAGTGAATTAAAACCCATAAAATAGCAGTTTAATAAAAGTCGGAACCATGGCAACTAAGGACAGAAAAAATTTCATTCACCCACTTTCGAAAAATGTATGCATATATCTTTGACATCGACAGTACCTATATAGTATGTTGGAGATAAGTAAAATCCGGTTGAAAGTGTTTCGACAGTATATAGTATGTTGGAGATAAGTAAAAGCCGGTGAAAACAGGCGAATACTTATACCTTAAGCGTAATTCTCGCTAACCCGGCCAGGCCCGAAATAGCGGGCCCTGTCAAAGGGCGAGATAACTCGCGCGGCCCTCCATCACACGCGCACGCGCATCCTTCGTAGGGTTGTCACGCGTTTAACAGAATAATATGCGTAGTACACATAAAATACACAAATAGATATCAAATCTCTGGAGTACGGTGGCAATACTGCGATCGCCAACCCGCATGCCAAGCGTGGCGATTATGGCATATACCCCCCAAATGCAGTACACAATCAAGCCACGGCCCCGAGTATCCGGCGACCCCCGGTTTACCTGGTAAAGGTCGCGGGAGTCCGCTGGATGCGGGTGGCGCAGGACCATTCATTTTGGCACTCTTTGGGGGTGGCCTATGTCCAGCAGTGGGCGTCTTTCGGCTGATATGCTGATGATGAGATATCAAATTGTATTACGATGATTCTTTCGAATCAAGAGAAAAGAAAATTTGGCTCAAGATAGTTTCGGTTCGAATTCGATTCAAGATTTGTAATTTTAACAACTTCCTAATTATTTTTGGTGCAAGAATATTTACATCGAGTCAAGTTTTTTGACAAGCTTTTATTTAACTTGCATCACTACATAGTAAGTAAAACAAAGTCGCTTCCCGCTGTCTGTCTGTCTGTCCCTATGTATGCATACATACCTAATGCTTAGATCTTTAAAACTACGCAACGGACTTTAATGCGGTTTCTTTTAATAGATAGAGTGATTCAAGAGGAAGGTTTATATGTATAATACATGCATGTACTATTATACATATACGAGTAAACCCGTGCGAATCCGGGGCGGGTCGCTAGTTGTATAATATTATGTTTGTTCGGATAGCTTCAACCGATTGAGCTGAAATTGTGGGTTTTTAAGTAAAATTTGGTGACAATTCAATATTATAGTACTGGAATTCAGGACTTAACAGACGAGTAGTTGATGACGGTATACAAAAAAACCTACGGATGACGGTTACAGTTCGCAATAAAAGCTTATACCAAAAATTAAATTTTTGACAGAAACTTATTTCTGTGTATCTTGTATCTTCTGGGGGGGGGGGGGGGGGCAGCCCAACTGGGGAAGTACCTCCCCCTTACAGAAAACTATACTTGCTCTGTATATAGGTAGGTATGTGGTGTCGTGTTCCTGTTCCTGGCGGTGAGCTCCCAAGGATGTATTGTGTTGAGAGTGAGGGACCCGCGTTCCGTTTCTCTCTAGCTATCAAATCAACACAACGAGTCCTCAAATGAATAAAGGATCGTCTTGTGATTGTTGCGGTCATAGGCTATATAGTTCTTCTGTATGCTTGCTGGCCACCACCGTGCTAGTAAAAAAAGTAGGAGTACTCAATTCAATTCAATTCAATCATTTATTTCGTGTAACTACTTACATGACAAATATTTAAAATAAAACTAAACTAAATACAAACTATAGTGACATTTACCACCGGATGGCACTAGTGGCAGAATGCAGCCCCGCGCAGTGTAGTATAATCGCACAGTCAGACACTGAGCAGGCGGGCAGTTAGGTACTGAGTACCTACCCAAAATTGTGATACTTACAGATAGGTACCTACACTTAATACTATAATAGTGATTCTTAATAACTGATGACCTAGTAAAGGTCGCGGGAGTCCGCTGGATGCGGGTGGCGCAGGACCGGTCACTTTGGCACCCTTTGGTGGAGGCCTATGTCCAGCAGTTCTGATGATGATGATTCTTAATAATGATTCGAATTTGAAGGCAATATGAAAAAATCTAATTAGTATAATAATAATAATAGCACCACTGCTTTGTAGTGTTGCTATATTATGCTATGAAGCATGTGGTGTTGTGTTCCTGGTGGTGAGTAAGGTCGCCAGAGCTCCTAGGATGCGCTGTGTTGGGAGTGAGGGATCTGCATGTCTCTATCTGCCAACACAGCGAATCCTCAAGTGAATAAAGGGTCGGCAACGCGCTTGTGATTCTTCTGGAGTCACAAGTGTCCATAGGCTACGGTACCTGCTTAACATCAGGCAGGCCGTAAGCTTGTTTGCCACCGTCGTTGTATAAATAAAAAGTATTTTAAACAAGCTGATCTATTAGCTTTAACTTATCTTATATCTTTTTAAGCTTTCTAGCTTTTAAAAATAATATTTTCAGTTAAGTGGCAACCCTGTACCCAGACTTACCCGACAGCGATATGAATTTAATTCCTTGTGACATCCCTGTTTCCGCCCGCCGGTATAAAGTCAGCCTTGGCTGCGTTTTCGGCAATCGCACTCAAGCCTGCGACTGACGCACAACAAGAGCGACTGACACACAAAAGACATACAGATGGAGGGACTACGGAAGATCTCAGTACTTGTAAGTTTTTATTTATATTTTTTTACAACTACACACCTACATAAATAAATAAATGTTAGGGGACAACTTATTGAGCTTAGTTCGATTTGTGTAAGATTGTCCTCAAATATTAATTTATTTAATTATATTAAATATTTAGTTGTATCATGAAATAGTAGGAAATGTATCGTGTATCTAGGTAATCCATTCACTTTTAAAAGTGTCAAAAAGTCAAAACGATTGTACTGGGGCCTCCGATTACAGAGATGAGACTTATCGTAGACACAAGTATTGTAAGTGTCAGAAATAAAAACATGACAAACTTTTTTACTGAAGCATGGAAGTATTACTTGCACTTTTGCGAAAACCAATTATGAAATATTTTTTAAATGATCTAAATTAGAATACCAAGTACTGTCCATATTTTATATGTATTAGGTTATAGTATAGTAGGCTAAGAAACTGTAAGTCTGTAACTAACTTTATCTATGATCCCAGTTGGTCGAAATAACTGTCTTGAATTGAATTGAATTGAATTACAGAAACTTAATTTTAGCAACCTAAATAATGTTTAAAGAAAGTCATGTTGTATACTCGTTAGTCGTATATATGTTGTAGGCAACTCAATCTCCTAAATAGGTACCACCCATTATGCTGTTTTTTACACCTCTATGAATGATGTCATAGAATTCGATTTATATACACGTATGATAATTTATATATATATTCTCAAACATGAATTTAAATAAACAAAAATCTATTTTCAGTTAATCCTAGTGGCGACACTTCACCTCGCGACCTCCCACATGATGCTGGACCCCAGAACAGGCCTGCACATCCCAGAGAAGATCCTGGGCGTGATAGATATTGTCCACAGTCACAAGAACAAGCCCGGACAAGCCCCAGCTCAGTACCAGCCCACCCAAGCCCCCGCTCAGTACCAGCCCACCCAAGCCCCCAGTCAGTACCAACCAGGGCAAAACTACCAGTACCCGCAATGGAACCAACCAGGAAACTACCAAGGCCAAGCACAGTACCAGGGGCAATATCAAGGACAACAAAACCAGCAGCAGGCACAATTGCAAGGCCAAACTCAGCAACAATATTACCCTCAAAGCTACCCCCAGAACAACGCGCCCGTCTACCCTACTTACCCAGCTCAGTACCCTCAAAATGGGGCAATTCAAGGTCAGGCGCAAGGGCAATACCAGTCCCAAAACGCGGGGCAATTCCAGGGACAGAATCAGCAAGCGAACGGACAGTACCAAGGGCAAATGCAGCAGCAGAATGGATTCCAGACTAACCCTCAGTACCCCCAGTCTGGCCAGTTCCAAGGGCAAAACCAAGGCACAGGGCAACACGGTCAGGAATCGACCGGTCAGTTCCAGGCCGTGCAAAGCACAGGCAGTCAATCCAGTGGTTTTCAAGTGACAGGAGGCCATACTGGTAACCAGGGGCCGTCGTGTGTGTGCCAGGCCTGGACGAAGCCTAATGCAACGAAGGGCGAAGCGGGGCCTTTCGAGAAAACGGAGAATACAGAAGTGAATGAAGTGCCTGTTAGAATGTAATGGCAAAATTTCTGTGGAACGCTTGCAGTTAGTTTTTTAGGATCATTAGTGAGCGTATTTTATAGATTTAATTTTCGGAATGAATGTGTTCTTAATACGTACGTTGATGTTCTTGTGATCTCTTTTTTACTTCAATGACAAGAAATACTTTTGTTCATGGTACATATTCCAAAAAGAATAGTACTTTTAAACAAAATAAAAACCATTTGCGTGTATATTACGGTAATAATGAGTTCTCTTAAATAGCATTTTTGCATTTTATTTGTTCTGGCTTGCAAAATCTTACGTAGGTATCTTAATGCGTTATTATTTAATTTTACCTACTTCAATTTGTTTGTCGTTAACTTGCTATCAGACAATATATCAAATGTTTGGAGTACATTGACACCACGCAGCATGCTTAATTTAGATATCATGGGTCGCAATTTTTCCATCTTTAATAATTGACAGAAAGATTTTCGCACATTCATGACTCTTGTCATTCTTATTTTGAAAGACGAGTCATCAATTTGGGGACATGTCGACAATCAGGGATGGAATTGCGGCTAAAGATTATTGAGGATTTTTCAGTGGTAGCTACATGTATGTACTAGTACCAAAATAAAAAAAAATGTGCTGACTTATTCATTTTATTATCGACTTCTTATTCACTCACAATGTATGTAGGTAGTTAAACAATATATTTACATATAAACTAAATAGACATGAAAATTGCATCTTTAAAAATGTACTTCAGAGCTGAAACTGTAGGTACTTAATTAAATAATTAAATACTTATTTATTCACTAGCCTTTAAGTTTTATTTATTGTTTATTTTCTGAATAAAAGGAATTCTTTCACAAACAAATTCTCATTGATATCTATATATCCTACAGTACATTCCACATCCGGAAAAACCCTCCCCCTGGTATTCCACTTTCTATAATTAATTTATTCAGCAAACGGAACCCGAATTTCGTATTCGAGTATAATTTTCGTTTCGAAAGTTGATGGTATAGTCAAGCGCAAAAATATGGGAGAATTATATTGATCACTCTTAGGACGAAATGCGAAAATATCTGATGTCCTAACAGCTCTAGAAATACAGATCATCATCATACATATAACGAAGAGCCTAGCACTTGTCGGTGAAGTAAGCGTCATTCTACAGGATGTTACTTAAGTCGTGATACAAAATAGCAAAATGTGAATCTATCCATGATTCTGAACAACTCTTACTATGGAACCAACTGTGTGTTTTGCAAAAAAAGAACAACTATTTCATACACTTTGCTCATTTTAGACTGACAAAAATGTAACCCGTTTTTTTTTGCATGTAACTCAAAGTTGGTCCAAGTAGTTCAGAATTATGGATAGATTCACATTTTGCTATTTTGTATCACGACTTAAGTAACACACTGTATAGTTTGTAATATAAGACGAATCAAGGAAAATGTCTCATTCGCCGTCCTAAACCCAAAACGTAAGTGAGAAAACTGTTTATATTTTTCAAAAATAATTGACGCACCTGAAAAGTTTGCAATTTTTTTCGGGTGTTAAGGAAGGTTATTCCTAACACCAAAATAAAAATCAGGCATTTCTAAAATTTTCATCCACTCCCCATTAGATACATAGTAGAATTCTGAAAATACCTAAGTAGTTTACTATAGTTTAATCTCAATTAAATAAAATACAACGAATTATTTGACTGTGACTGGGAAAAAATGGATCTCCTAATATGAAAAACTGTGATTATTTGCGACGTATTTAGATATGGATTCTTTGTTTCAGACCCTAACAATTTTCCCCGATTTTTACTTTATCTCGTAACCTCTAAGGAAACACGCGGGAAAAGTAGCGGCAAAATCTAGTCACAGAAATAGCGCGCACAGTCCAAATCAATTCCTCGGACCAACAACCTGACACAATGCCCAGACTAAACGTCACCAATCTAAACACGCCATATTACATACAAAAAAACAACTTTATACCAACGCAACACGGTACACAGCGACCGCAGAACACAGGATTGTTGTTTCGCAACCCTATAGGGAAGCCAGGCTAGCTTGACCTCTCAGTTGGTTGGAGCGGAAGGGTTGTCAGCTACAGCGGGGGTCTTAGGCACTGGTCGGTGAAACTAGGGCTGAAATCCTGCGCGCGCCGCGCCTTGCGTAATCGTTACGTAAGAGGGTTGCAGGGGGTGAGACGCGCGGGCGGGGGGACAGTGCTGGGGCGACGTCAATCGATTCACATCACTACCGCAGTCGGGTTCGGTTCTTCGACATGGCGGACAAAACTAAAGTCGTTGAGCAATATTACACGCCGCCGCCTGATCTAGGAAAATGGGAGTCCCTCCGGGTATTCCTGTGGAACTCGGAAACTGGCCAGTTCATGGGTCGCACCGGCTCGAGCTGGGGTAAGTTCCATTTACAAATTTTCGATTCGAATTAAGAACGATTCTTTTGTTTTACCGCCATCGTTGAACCGATGAACTGTTAATAGGATTAAAGTTATTATGTTTGAAGTCCAAGTTTGGAGTAGTTGTTATGTAATATACGCCCATTTCCGCTTGGACAGTGTTGGACCAAAGTGACCCATTTTTCATACGTAACGGCTAAGTAAATGAATACGAGCTATGATTTAGTGGTCTAGCAAGGTGCAAACGATCTATTTGCCATTGACATTTGCCACCATAAAGAAAACTAAAGCGCAAGTCTTAATTCATTGTAACTTATCTTACAGTTACTTTGCAAACTAATTTGTTAGGACAAAACGTGCATAGTGATCTTTATTTGAAGACATCCGGAAATCGAATCGAAAGTTTTCGTGAAAAATCGGAACCGGCCGTTTCAGAGATCCGTATCCGTACGATCTGGACCAATTTAAAGTTTTTAAACTAACCTTTAATGGCTTTCCTATCTCAGCCATTAATTGAAACCCGTTTCATTTGTTAATTAACAGAAAATTATCAATTTTCGCGAGATCTTATCTCATTTCCGTGTCTAAGAAAACTGCACCTTGCTGTCAGCTGAATAAGGCTGTAAGTTCCATGAAAAACCGCGTTCCATCGGTGTTTGATAGATCCTACCATCTTACACGTCTCATTTTGAATCGTGCCTCAAACATCATAAGGTTGTTTTTTGAATAAGGTTCTAGAGCCTTCTGACGTTTCGGGTTTAGGGCAGTTTCCTGGGCTCTGATTGGTTAGATCTCGGATGCTTGCGCGCGCATCGTCCTTCGCCACATCGATCCAAGGACGTCTGGATATTTATGGATATTAATTACCTTATACACCCTAAGGGATAAAATTTAAGATTACACCTGAAATTTAGAGTTTCTTGCGGCGCTTCTTCTTAACAGAAGAGCCTTCTGTTAAGAAGAAGCGCCGCAACAAAAGGAGTTCGCCTTGGTCGACTCTTTTTTTGAGCTACAATAGCACTACTATTAGGGTGTTAACCCACCGGCGGGGAGGGGCTAGGAATGAATTGAAATCTCTTTCAATCGCCGATAAAACACATAACATAAGAATGTTACCATAGATACGTATACGTGTCATTTCGCACCTAATTGTCCTAATTGCGAGTGGGATAAGCCTGCAATAGTATTAAAGGCCTATAGTACACTTCATATTCTAAAACGATCAAAATATTTTCTTTAGTAAATATATACCTACTAAAGTGGGTCTAAACTGCCGTATGGGTGCATAAAATAGCGATAAATCTTAATACACATTACATAATAATGTACGAAATGGGCAATGATTTACATATTTATAAATTGTAACACTTACGTAATTAGATACTAGTGTGATAAAGCAAAATAGGCTTTCATCCACACTAATAAAGACCAATTTCAATGAATCTACTGGATTTAGTTACTTTTCTAACCGACTTCAAAAACGGAGGAGCGTTCTCCATAAGTCTCTTGTTTTTTTAAGTATGTTCCCCGATTAAGTACCTACTTGAAGACGCCTGGACCGACTTAGTTTATTTTTTTTGTATGAAAGGTTATCCTTTCCAGGTCGTCCCATGGTCATCAGGTCCGATGATGGGATCTTGGAGAAATCGAGGAAACTTCAAATTTATAGGGTACAACTTGAATCAATTTAGGTACTGATTTGAAGTCGGTTAAAACTTTGTTTTTAAAGTAAATTATTATTAATCTACCAACTGTTAAAAGTAGGTATAATGAGTAGTATTACTTATGCTGTCGTCGAACAAACCACATCTCTGAACCACAAACTTGAAATGAAGCAATCATACTGCTTGAAGGGCTTTAAGTCAACTCGTCAAGAACTATAATCGTTTAACCTAAGATACGTTACGTTTTAAGGATTACTAGTCCAGGCAATGAACTGACAGCTTGTATGGAAAATATGTCAAATTTGGAAATAATTTATAATAGTAGATTTTTTTAATGTAATGGATATATTATCAATTAAATAGTTACTTAGTGACAAAATCCAACAAAATTTCAGACATCAAAAAAATGATAACTTGACTAGCTTCTGAAAAGTCAGAAAAAATATTAATAAATGGTTTTATCTTTATTTTGGTTTATTTACATTTGCTCTATAATATTCAAGATAAATAATTAAAAAAAGACAATTCATTCTTTTTTTAAATCTATATAAATACTTCCGGATGGAAAGTTTGTTGGATTCTTGAATAAAGCATCTTAGATCAATGTTTTAAAATTATATAAAGAAAAAAAACGCTGTTATAAATTAATGTTTATCAAAACCGTATTTTGCCTGGAGTATACGTATTAACCACAATGTACTGAATGCAGGAAAATTATCGAATAATACGAGTATATTTCATGCTATAATACAATAATCAATGTTATACACATTGACTGTACAGTCAGTTAAAAGTAGCTACGCAAACGAAGACGTCAAAAGTCTTTATTAAAAAGAGATAAGAACATTTGACGTCTTCGATTGCGTAGTTACTTTTGATGCTGACTGTACTATCCTACACTCGTAGGCGATCCCGTGATTTATCCGTATGTAGCGGAAAGCCCCTACGGCGGGTTCCTGGCAGTGGGAGTTTTAAACCACAATGAATGGCATATGATTTCCGATTTATATTTACTTATAAAATAAGTTTCTGTCAAAAATTTAATTTTTGGTACAAGCTTTTATTGCTGACTGTACTTTTCTGCATACCATCATCAACTACTCATTGAGACGATTCTAACGAGCCCAAACTCAATGGGGTTGTGTCGTTTTATTGCGGAGTTCCTATGACTTGGAGCTGATCTGATGCTGGAGCTGGAAGGTGGCTCCAGCATCAGATCAGCTCCAAGTCATCATAATATTGCATTGTCATGCGATATACATATGTATGCAAAATTTCAGCTCAATTGGATAACGGGAAGTGACTGAAAAATCGATTGCAAATTTTGACGGACAACTTACATACTTACATATTTACATACATACGAACAGTGCAAGTTAATATAAAGCTTGTAAAAATACTACTCAGATGGGTTATCGTTAGACTGAAAAACAGAATAAGCAAAATTTGTGGCAAAAGTTTGAGGACATTAAGCTCGATTCTCCATACAAACGTAGTGAAGCTCTCATTTTAAAACGACTAGCTAGTTTGCTCTGAAACTTTGTACTTAGAATAAGTTAAGTACCATCCAGGTCTGTAATTAGTTTATGTAGCTTCAGATACCAGTAAAAAAAATACAGCAAATTTAAGTTTTTTACAAAACTTGTTTTTGCTGTATTTCGTTTGTTTTTTAAACTGTAGCCATATAAAACAGACCTAGATACACCTCATGTCATTGTATTGTATTGTAAGCAAAGTTTAGTTACAATCCAACACGTAGTTTTAAAATGAAACGAAACTCCGTTTGTATGGGAAGGTGAAATTCGGCGGAGCTTACTGCGGACTGTTGTCAATGACACTTTCAACCTTAACTCATAACAATAAGGGTGAATTGAATAATAGGTGTCTTCATATTACTCTAACAAATACTATTGATCTTACATTAAGATGTCAAACAGAGAACGTTTACATTAAACGGGTAATAGGCTTGTTGCGTGGTGTTAAAATTGATAACGTCGTGTTGCTAAATGGATAGTAAACCATCAAATGATGGTAATAAAGTATAAATTACGAAATAGAATTCAAATCGTGACAAGATATGAACCTTGAAAGTTTAGAAAAAAAAGTTTTATTATTTATTGTCCAAGAGTAAATTTAAAGGTACCAATAGAATCCTTACGTTTTTATAGAAACAAATTTGTATGACAACTATGGACCTAAACGCAGTATTTCGCGACCGAAACAGCAATTTACTTCATTTGCCATGCAACGGTGAGTACAAATTGCACGGTGTAACGTCATACTTTACGAGTAAAGCCAATCAGTATGAAGCGTTTCGGCTGCTGTCAGCGAGGTCCGTCTTTAACTCGATTTTTGGGGTATTAATGTCCTTTAAATGTAGTTGCTTCCATACAAACATTTGTTCATCTACAAAAACTGGTTCGAATGGCATCGTAAACAAATTTAAGGTCACAAGCCCATTCTCATTTTTGTGCACAATATGAATCACTACCGTGGTGTTCACTATAGTGAATGCAATTATAAAACGTTGATGTAATGATGAATGGTTTTAGTATCTAAAATATAAAATTGCACTCATGGTAGTGAGATTCACGGCTGTCAGTCTGCACAAAAATGTGAATGGACCAAACATGTAAAAAAAAAAAAACACAAGCGATTGTGAAATAAAAGCTCGCAAAAAAGCTAAGCATTAAGTGATGCTCCACTTATGAGAATCGAGAGACTGAATTGTTTTGTCACATTACACGACGCGGACGCAACCTCATTCATTACGATTGGAATACATTCAGGGCTGTCAAAAATGTAGTGTGACGCAAGCTTGACTTGATTAGTTCGAGTTTAACTTGTATTGTTAAATCTTAACTCAGCAAATTAATTATCGTGAGTCCAAGCCTCGTGTGCGGCTTGTAGAGCAAAAAATATGTGTAAAAAAGCAAAAAAAACATCAAAAATGTGTATAAGTATAATAAGATGAACTGATTGAACAAGATGGAAGATGAACAATTTAAAAAAAAAGCCTTTTTATCCCTAGGGCCCAAGCTATATCCACCATTATCATATTAGCGTACAAAACGATATCAAAAATTACTTTCACGAGATTAGTAGGTATATGACATTACACTCCGGGATTGTGTTGTTATATAAATATATATATGACACCTCCTTTTTCAGATCAGAGCCAGGCTCATAGGGTTGTCAGAAGAATATAGTCGCCACACCATGTGTAAAAAAAAACGAATATCAAAAGTACTATTATTTTTTCGGCAGCCCTAGCTCATCAATAATTGAGCAGTCCAGATTGCAATGAACGCTCGAATTTACAACTATATACTGACCACCAGACAGACCATGACCTTTGCAGTTGTTACGGTAATGAATAAAACCGGCCAAGCGCGAGTCGAGTCAATAACGAAGGGTTCCGTGTCTTGTATACAATATACCATTAAATTCACGCCTGAACCACCAAAAGGGGTAGGCAGATATGAGGGTCCCCACGGGAACTCATTGATTTTTGATGATATATTCTTAACACGATGGTGGGAAACGAGACGTCTACTGATGAGAGTGATGGTTCACATGGACATTGCCGACTCTTTATTGCTTGAGGATTCGCTCTGCTGACAGTAAGCTCAGCAAGATTGCACGTTGCAATTTTCCAACCCTTAAAAGCACTCTCAACACAGCGCAAACTCGAAAGCTCTAGCAACCAATTTTCCAATACATGCCATTAAAAGCTCTTTTTTTTTAATACTACGACGGTGGTAAACATCTTACGACCTGCCTGATGTTAAGATGGTACCGTCGCCTATGGACACTGCGACTCCAGAAGAATCACAAGCGCGTTGCCTACCCTTTATTCACTTGAGGATTTTCTGTGTTGTCATAGAGACATGCAGGTCCCTCACTCCCAACACAGCGCACCCTAGGGAGCTCTGGCGACCTTACTCACCACCAGGAACACAACACCACATACTTCATAGCATGCAATTATATAGCAACACTACAAAGCAGTGGTACTATTATGGCTGCGGTCTTCTGTAAGGTGGAGGTACTTCCCCAGTTGGGCTGCTCCACATACGAGCGAGATGACATTCCGCTGTGCCCTACCTCTCTAAAGCTCTTCAATAAGTAATAAAGCCGTTCTGCGCATGTCAGGGCGCATATACCACGACCTACCCTCTCACCCCCACCGTGCTGTAGGGTAGGTAATTATAGTGCATGCAAGGCGCAGTATAAATATATTTTACTTTGCACGGAAAATGGAGTTTTACTGCGCTATCGATTGAGGAAGGCATGGCAAATTATGTAACTTTTACGCTTCAATGGTTTTTTTGTTGCGAACGGTCAAAAGAAATATCGAACTAGAGAGGGCACAATGGATGGTTTCGCTCGTATTTGGAACAGCCCAACAGTGGAAGTACTTCCCACTTACATACTAACTCTACTAGTTACTTGTTCTGTTGGTATGTGGTGTATTGTGTGCGTCAACACAAGAATCCTCAAATCTGGTGTCTCCTCTAGTCTAGATTCCATGATTACTTACGTTATGTGCGAGGTTCGATTCCCATTCCCAGGCCTAACCCGCATGGAGGGTCACAATGAGACGATAAATTGAGTTCAGTTGCCAAGACCTATTTAGCCTAAACTATTAACCTATTCACATGGGTCTGAGAATAAAAATCTAAAATCTCTTTCTTGTTGCTGAAAGTTAAAGATACAAATCTGGTTTTAGTTTTTGAGGTGTATTTATCCGTATATCGGTGCTCTGTTCTGGTCTTTATTAAAGTTATGGGCCATTCGATACTCCGAAATCGATTTGAGAAGTTCAAACGCTTCTCTCCTTGATCCCATCATCAAATCTCAGTTTTGAAAAATGCAATCAATGGGTTTCCACCAAAAAGGAATGGTTTCCAGAAATGAAATTAAAATTCAAAATACAGTTACCTACAAGCAAAAACCGGCCAAGAGCGTGTCGGGCCACGCTCAGTGTAGGGTTCCGTAGTTTTTCGTCTGTCACAGTAAGTGTGTGAAATTATTTTGTATTTTTTTTCAAAAACTATTCAACCTATCAAGCTCAAAATAATTTTCCCAGAAAGTTTTTATAAAGTTCTACTATTGAGATTTATTTTCATATTTAAAAAACTTATGGTTCAAAAGTTAGAGGGACATTTATTTTTACTTCTGGAGCGATTATCTCCGAAAATATTAACATTATCAAAAAAATATTATAGCAAACCCCTATTCATTTTTAATACCTATCCAACAATATATCACACGTTAGGGTTGAAATTAAAAAAAAAAAACACTCCCCACGTTACGTATAGGGGAGGTACACTAAAAAAAATAAAAAAAACATTTTTTATTTTACCACTTTGTCGGCGTGATTGACATTCATATAAGTACCAAATTTCAGCTTTCTAGTGCTAACGGTTACTGAGATTATCCGCGGACGGACGGACAGACAAAGCGAAACTATAAGGGTTCCTAGTCGACTACGGAACCCTTAAAATACAATATAGGTAAAACATGTAATAAACACACACTATAACCGCGATTTGTTACGCAACTACGTGGTGCCAGGTAACTGGCCAAAACTCTTGCAAGGCAAGATCGCTAAGGTCTGCTGGAACTCTCACCACAAATGAATTAAAAACGCACGTTATGGCGAGACTTCAACTTCTCGACCCTCAGGAAAAATGTGGTCTTCTCGCGCATATAGGTACTCAAACTACATAGTTCTACTTTCATAGTGTAGTGCATATCGATATCGTCTGATGGACATCGTCGGCCCTTTGCCTGTCACTTATCGCCAACCAGCGACCCCGTGCCTGTTACAACGATAATGAGCGTCATTCGCACCCTTAATTAGGCGCGTTGTGACACTACACTAATAGCCTAAAATTAAGATGTCTGGCCGTATAAGCGGTTTTAGATCTTCTGTGGGTGATCGATGATCGTATATTGTAAATTTAGGTGAAATATTTCGTATCTTTTAGTTTAAGACTTATATTACCGGTGACGCGTATGTGCGATCATATGAGCATAATTACGTTTTTACGAGGTATATAATATCATAATAGATTTGAAGCCGGAGCAAATTTTAAGTTGAAAACAGCATGTTTTTGTCATTGTACCTATTTAAGTAGTTTCCTACTAGAAATACAACGTCCAGATTAATAATGAATTTGGATATTTACTTAGCATTGAATACGAAAATATTCTAGATTCAGTAGCAAATATTTGACCACACGGGGAATTGAACACGCCCAGGGGACCGATCTTTGACTTTCGAGCGCTTGAATCTTTCACTCGAAAACTGTCAAAAATTACGAAATGCTGTTTTAAAATAGCGAGAGAAAATTGAAAAGCGAGTGGTATTGACCACTCGTATTCAATTATATCAGTAGAAAGTTAGTGCCTGCAATTTGACACTAAAATCGTATTTACTTTTATTTAACTTTCGAGCGCTCGAAAGTCAAAAATCGGCCCGCAGGCCGGAAAAAAGGCTTTACTTTCAGATAGGCTAGCTAGATAGCTAGGCTAACGCATCGTCACCTTCCACATCGCGAAATGTATTTCTCTCTGGCACGGACTTTGACTGAAGTTGGGTCAAGATCGATTTCATAAATTGATCGCAAGTGGAGTTATTGGCGGTTTCCTAACGAGCTGATAGGTGACCGCATTTCCACTAAAGTCGAACATTTTGGATGGCGTAGAGGTACACAGAAAGCTATTCAATTAGGGTTAAGTTAGTATTCACCGGAGATGTACGAATATTTGACACCTAGCAGTCAAACATGCGGGTAGTACACAACACATCTGTGCACATCTCTTGTGTACATGAATCCTTTTTATTGACCGCCAAAGTCCACATTGTCTGCGTTGACGTTGTTTAGTGTACTTACTAGGAGCTTAGTTAGAGTCTTAGAATAGGAGGCGCTGTAAACTTCGGGGTCATGACAAGATACCTTTACGAAACTAAGACCCATCTAGTGATACCGTTGAAATTCGCAGTCTTGATGTGAAGTAGAGGTATCTTTTTACGTTACTTGAACCTGATGTGTTACCCACTTCTCACGTTAACTTTCCGGATCCGGAAAATCAACTACGTTCAGGATTCAATACACCGCCCTCGCCGTAAATGTACTATTTTGCTCCCTTGTGACACAAATAACTAATCCTAACTTTTTGTCTCCAGCTAAAATCCTCCTGTTTTACCTGATCTTCTACGCGGTCCTGTGCGGCTTCTTCGCGGGGCTGCTGGCCGTATTCTATCAGACCCTGGACAGCAAGGTGCCCAAGTGGCAGCTGGACAGCTCCATCATCGGCAGCAACCCTGGTGAGGACTGCTTAGAACATTCAAAAAATATCTCATTAAATAACTTTACCACGTGGAAAGAAAAAGGAATCGTCGAAGATCGCCCACCCGTTGGAAAATCTACAAAAGAAACTTTCAGACGTCAACTCTTTATTGATTCGAGGTTTTGTTGTGTTATTATAGGCTAGAGCGAAATCCAGGTCCTCACTCTCAGCACAGCGTATCCTCGGAAGCATTTGCGACATCATTCGTCACCAAGAACACATCCCCTCATTCCCACAGATCAAGTACTGGTGTTAATATGGCTGTGGTCTTCAGCAAGGTTGAGGAACCCCAGTTGGCCTGCTCCAATATATGAGCGAGATGGCATTCCTCTGTACGATTGAACTCGTAAGGGAAGGGGCTGAACACTTTCGTACCGTGTTTAAACGGGTGGAAGCAACATGGTATCAAGGTGTTCAGCTACTTATGATTTCGACTGTACCATACTTCTCTAGTTTAACTGTTCCCTTCCCAGGTCTAGGGTTCCGGCCGATGCCCGAGACTGCCAACGTGGAGAGCACCCTCATCTACTACCGCGCCAACGACAAGGGCTCAGTGCTCAAGTGGGCGAAGGTCATCGATGATTTCCTTGCTAGTGAGTATTCTGTTAGTAGATGTTTTCTGATGGCTTGATTAGCATGGATGCGACATTGCGCGGGAGCGAGGTACCGGAGCACAGCTCCTTGCTCCCACGTATGGCGAACCGCTGTCGCCGCCACTGCAAGTCATGGTCGAGCCCTTAGTTTTCAGAGTTATAACCAAAGATAAGAGCTACGGAAGCCAAATTTTTGGTTGGACTCAAAACCCCCATTAACGGCGTCCTGTTAAAAAAAACTATGAGTCATCCACTTCACATAAAGAATTTTTTTTTTAACCACAGGAAATGTCAAATGTCATGCCCTTGCCAGACAAAGAATGAACTACTTTGGTAACGGTTACCCGCAACCAAAGGAATTCAAGGTGCTCCCGGCGAACTGCATCATCCGCTTTGTGGAAATGATGGAGCAAGCCTGGGAGCAGGTATAAAGGAGAGGGCAAATGCACAAAATATCCCACTAGGTCGAAGTGCATCCGAAAGGGCCCTCACCTAGATAAGATAAGATAACCACAGGAAATACAACCTTTGTTTTTGTCAATATCATCATCATCTGTATCTACAGCCTCTAAAAAGACAAGCCTGGTCTGACATAAGCTCAATGTCTACAAATCGTTGAAACCACAAGCGTCCTTGTGAGCGCCCCATTCCTCACAGCGCACGCAATGTTTTTGTTTAAAGCTTAGGTAGAAGTGAAACGCGTCTTTATGGAAAGATGGATGTATGCGATTAATGCGATAAAGTCAATAAACAAACGATTCCCAGCCTACCGCAAGAAGGGCAGCGGCAGCGGGGAGGCCCACGGCGCCGAGAACCGCGTGGCCTGCAACTACAACTCTGCCTCGCTCGGCGAGAAGCAGGTCTGCGACGTGCCCGTCGACGACTTCCATCCCTGCACGCCCTCCAACCAGTACAACTACGAGGAGGCTGGCCCGTGTGTCTTCTTGAAACTCAACAAGGTTAGTACAATCTTATTTACCTAATTATGAATAGCTTTCCATGGTTGGCTGCGTAGGTAGTAGTGATACGAGCAGAGGTAGAGCATCTTCGCAATGATGGGCAGACGGCAACTATGACGCCACGGGGCGTTAACATCCAGGGGCAATCCAACTAGCTCAAAACAGAAGGGAGGAGAGGAGAGTGAACCAAAGAAGACTAACAGACTATAAAGGAGGGCAGTGGCATTGTTGGCGTGGTCAAATATTACAATCACGAGCTTTTCCGAACCACTTTTATCGAATTCTGACGGAAAATTTTAATCGTTAAGAAAATTTAAATCGGATCAGACACGGGATTCCTTAATTTTCATTCCTTATATCATCATTATTACATACAACAAAATCATAAACTTAAAAAATGTACTCCTTCTTCCAGATCTTCAACTGGAAGCCGAAGCCATACAACACTACAGAGGACCTGCCCGGAAACATGCCGGACGATCTGAAGCAACACATTAAGTCACAAGTAAGTACAAATACTTAGATAAATAATTGCAGTTGCATTGCCATGGTGCCAATGTTGGTGGTGGTTGGTGGTTAGTGTGTTCTGGTTCGCTGAGCGAAATGTTGGCCAGTGGTCTCAATAGGCGCGTTTAATAGAAGTTTGAAACATTCGTGGGTCGCGTCTATGTTATTCAGTCCTTTTCCTCAAGTACGAGTATTACTAAGCATGTAACTGAGTGCGACGAGACAGGGGCACGAGGTAACTAGGAGGGAGATGTATGTCAACTAGAGAAGATGTTATTTATTATGCCCTCCTAGATTGTGCCAGTAACTTAATAGTCAACTGGTATTCGGTCAATACAAACAGCCGTCTGACCTACTCGTATTGCGTTACCACATTTTTTGATTTTCTGAATCAAAATTACAGTCAGAGGGGTAATCACGTAACGTTCCGAACGCGCGTCGGTACAATTTAACTGTCAATTTTCCATATAAAAAGTGACATTTAGACCTACCCGACGTTCGTACAATGCGTTACGTGATCAACCTGCGGGCTGACGTCAGCTAAATATTCTAGCACCTTATTGTTTAAGAGATAATGTCGAAAAGGGCAAACATGTTTATGATGCTGACATACTCAAACATTACAGGTCGGCAAGCCTGAAGCCAACACAGTATGGGTGTCCTGCCAGGGTGAGAACCCCGCCGACGTGGAGAACATCGGGGCGGTGCAGTACATCCCGCGCCGCGGGTTCCCCACCTACTACTACCCCTTCACCAACAAGGAGGGCTACCTCAGCCCGCTGGTTGCCGTGCTGTTTGAGAAGCCCAAATGTAAGTCCATAGTTTCATGGCGCTGGCAACAATAGACCAGTATACATCCCAAGCGGCGGGTTCCTCGCATACTATCCCTTCAGCAACAAGGAGGACTACCGCAGCTGTTTGCTGTCCTGTTTCAGAAGCCGTACTCCTTGGTTCTTTCTTAAGCTAGAAAGGCATCAGTCTAGTACAACCCTCGCTGCGAGCTGCCTCTTTACTAACAAAGAGTGCTTCATCATTTCAGTCTGCGAGAGCCCACGGGCCAGCCGGCAGCCCAAAAACCCCTCGCGACGATAAGACTACCTTGGTACTTCCCCTAAGTGAACCCATCATTCTCGACGATTCTCTTGCGTATAATATAATAACGTCAAAATCTACCGTGTGGGACTGTGGGCCTCTGCGAACACGAGAACATTCTGAGTGCGTTGTTTTAAAAATCGCCGCTGCAAGCGTCAGACTCTTGGGGATATCTATATCAATAATGTTCTTGTTTACAGCGGGCGTCCTCATTAACATCGAGTGCAAGGCGTGGGCGAAGAACATATTCTACGACCGCTACGAGCGGCGCGGGTCGGTGCACTTCGAGTTGATGGTTGACAAAGCCTAAGCGTAGTCAGTCGGCGCAGACTGCCACTGCCACGCAGTCGGAGTCGCCACCCGCTCACAACCCTGCCGGCAACCACTCTCACAGGGCAACCTGCTCCACAGCGGCCCGAGGAATGACTGTTGAATGCATTAGAGCTCGAATGGCGGTGAATTAACCACTGTTTTTAAGTTTGAATGTGTGCGTAAGAGCTGTACTTGCCTAAAACTGCCATTAGCGAGCATTAGTGGTTAATCTGCTGCTGTTAATTTAACTAATGTTAATCAGTGTATTGATTGTTATGGTGTAGATTTTAAGCGCACTGTCGTGCCAATGTAATTCCATTTTAAATGGGTTAGGACAGGATTGTGAACGGGTTGCTATTGTCGTTTGGTAGTGTTCGCCGTTCCAACCAGTGCGTGGTTGCCTTTTGTTCAGCAGCCAGTCCAGGGGGCGGGCAACCAGTTGCACAGGTTGGTTGACGGGCACAGGAGGGGGGAGGGGGGGTCAGGTGAGTCTGTAGGTCACAACCAAGCGCCGTTGCCCGCTGTTAGCAATAGCCATAGTTGGCGTTTATTTATATTCGTTTTAGAATAAGCCAAAGGGCGTCTCAGTTTGTTTGTCACGCTTCAAGTAAGATAATGGTTTTATTGATATTTATTATTATTAATATGTAAATTCTGGACGGACAGTCAATAAACACGCAATAGTTGGTTCCAATTTATATAGTCTTGTTTCATTTTAAATCCCATCGTAATCCTAAATGACTTTACTTCTTTTGATGAACACACAAGTAGTCTATCTATAAAGTTTTAACTAGGCACGCCTTTTACCTAGGCGTCGCGCCGCACCGTTTGTCTTGACGCCAAATGGACGTAATATTGACGGGCTATTTCCATTTATTCACGCCTTTTTTGTTACCCCTGGGAACAAATGGGAATAAAATGGCAGAAGAATAAAAGCGATTCTACTATTTCTTTGAAGATAGAGGATACATTAATGAATGACTCAGTAAAAGTTTGGAATCGTCTAGCACATTAGCTGAATCCATTCTGAGCGAGAATGTAAAGTTAGAGAACACATGTATAATTTAAATTTTCATCATGTTTCTCCTCTAGATATAGGTACCAACTGAAATCTTTTAAATTGATAAAAATAAAGAGCACGGAGGATTTATGGGGTGTGTCAGTCAAGGTACTGGAATCCATTCTGGAAGTTGTTGCACCTACTCTAGCTCTTATTTTTAATAGTTGTATAGACAATGGCGTTTTTCCAGATTTAATAAAATGTAGTAAAAGTAGTTTCTATTTGTAGTTTCTCGAATCAGGCCATAGAGATAATCCTTCTGATTATCGTCTAGTATCCATCCTACCCGAGGTTAGCAAAATATTTGAAAAAATAATGCTAACACAATTGGTTTCTCACTTTAATTCTAACAAGATTTTGCACGCGCAGCAGTTCGGCTTCACAGAGGGTAGGTCAACTACTGATGCTGGTGCAAGTTTGATTAAATTCATTCTGCAGTCTTGGGAAGAGTCGCAGGACGCCATTGGAGTCTTCTGTGACCTTTCCAAGGCATTTAATTGTGTAGACCATAGTACCTTAATTTGTAAACTTAAATTTTATGGCATTAGAGGACATGCATTAGATCTCATTGAGTCATATTTAACACAAATAAATCAAAAGGTAGCGATAAATGGGGCCATTTCATCAGTGGCAGTGGTGGAGATGGGTACTCCCATCTCTAAGGATCTATTCTGGACCATTCCTGTTCCTTGTTTATATAAATGATCTACCTTATATGGTAAGCACGAGATCAGGCATTGTCATGTTCGCCGACCAAAAAAATAAGTAAATAATTATTGAAGCTGCTCTAAATTACGCACGCGCCACAAGAATTCTTCTCTGTGATTGGTTGAAAAAAATCTAGTAGGCCACGCGTTGCAAGAGTACTGCACTGTGATTGGTTGAAATATTGTACCTGCGTGGGAGCTCGCACTGATCTTGAAGTGAAGTTGTCAATTTCAACAATTTTTGATTGGTGCTGTTACTGCTGTTGTATGAAACATAGATTTTTCTGTCTTTTGTAAGTAGTTATTTATTTCCTCGCAAATGTGATGAAAACATTGTGTATAACACGGGCGTAAGAATATTGCACCTACGCCCTTCGTTAAACAATGTTATGTATACCCGTGCCAAATTCCAGCTCTGTAGTTACTACTAGAAAGCTGTTATCGGCATGAGTATATATTATATATTTGTTCCTGAGTTATGGATGTTATATGTGTATATAAGTATCTATATGTATGTATCTATTATATATATCATCGCCTAGTACCCACAACACAAGCCTTACTGAGCTTACCGTGGGCCTAGGTTGATTTGTGTAAGATTGTCCCGTAATATTTATTATTTATTTATTATATACATCAACACAGTAGGGCTCGTAAGGAAGGGGCTAAGCTAAGCTAAACCGCAGACGGACGGACGGACATACGGACATGGCGAAACTATAAGGGTTCCATGTTGACTACGGAACCCTAATTAGTAACAAAATAGGAAAATTAAAAGCATGCCTAATTCATTGACGTGTTCGGTACGAACTGTTCTTAAAATGCCCCAAGTATAGGATGTACTCGTATATTACATAATAGCTCTATAGAAGCCAGCTGTTGCTGGATTCAATTTCCCGCACAGGCGAAATTTGGCATGTCAGAGGTCAGGGTCATTTCGCCGGTTGGCGACCACCTAATTTCATGTGCCGGTTAGCGACCACTTAGCTGACTTGGTGAACTGAAAGATTATTTTCTCGTTTTTTTTGTAAATTCCTATTCCATAACTACAAACAATAAGCCATACGGCTGACTGTTTCAATAGGCTCTGTAGAGTTGATGTTATCTTCAATTGAAAAAAACCATGTTCTTCAAGTGGTCGCTAACCGAAGGTGGTCGCGTAACCGGCGAAATGTCCCTATATGTGTCTTTACTTTGTCTATAAACGTGGCCTTAGGGATGATTCTAATTTATGAGCCCACACACAACTGTAATCGTAGGTACTCCTATCGTTTTCCTCTTCCCGGTTGTACCTATACCCTAAAGGAGCCCGTGGTATAGATAAATTAACGAGAGCATGGAATTGCATATGTAGTAGTATTGTATGTTTACAGGCATTCTATATTTGAATTTTCTATTTTCTCGTACTATCAGCATGAAAAGAGGTTTGTTATATTATATTGAAGAAGGAAATACCAAAATAATGTCAGTGTCAAATTGTGAATGTTATTTACGTTTTCCTTTTGTTGCAAAAGGTACAACCACTACAAATGCAATTCCATGTTCTCGATAATTCACCTATACGCTATGGTATTTAGTAAGCTCAAAATTTGGCGAAAGCACTAATAGTTTTACGAAATCAAAGTAACCTCTACTGACCTTCCAACCCAGAGGAAAACCTTTTTGGGGTGGGATTAAGCTGAGCTGGATAGGTAGTTAACTGGTTTTTCTTTTGCTACATACTACCTATACTTGAGATTATCTGAGTTGGCCGAATTGCATCAAAGTTGTCCAATCAAAAAGCAACTCCACCATCAAACGTAGAAAAATAAATTTCCAAAAGCTTTATTATATGTAGTAGGTTTATTTTTATTTTAGTCGGCCACATTTAATAATCTCTATCATAACCTACTTAAATGTAGGTAATTAAGTTACAATTTCTCCGCGACCCAAAGTTTGTTTGGAAGAAATCGTTCTCTAGCGATAAGACGGCATGTTATCTGGCGGCACGGCAGTGCCCCCGCCAAGTCAAGCTTTTCTCGAAGCCATTCAGGCCATTTTCAACATCCTGTAATTTTGTGCTGGCTAAAGCTAGAACCCTGAATTTTCAGCAACATGTAGGGCATAATATGGCTTACATATAATATTCATAACATTCAATTCGAAATTTCAGTTTAAGAACTATTGTCCGTCAAAGTTCGTTAGTTTTGTCACTGACATACTCACTTATATACCTACAACTGACGATCAACATAATTCTAAGGTACTTCTAGCACACCCACAAGCTCCAAAATTCTAACATAATTCGTTTTTAGCCTAATAATTCACAAAAAAACCTAAAAATATTGCAATTTCAGTCACGTTTCAGATATACAAACTGCATAAGTAAGTTTGTAATCCTCTACAAATACATGCGATTACAAAGTTACTTATGCAGTTCCTTCCTGCAAAACTATACAAACGTTATTTGCGGTTGGTAAAATAACATACCCATACAAAGTCTACAAAAAGAAATGAGATTCCATAAAAACATTCCATGTAAAAAATAGGCCAAGTCTCGAAACTCTTCCACAGTAAAAAGTGGTAAGATATTTCCTGGAGCCAAGTCAGGCATTCTTAATAATCTTTATTTGCTTACTAAATAAAATTTTGTGACTTGGCAATCACACTTACACAGTTTTAGGTACCTATGCAAAAATTAGTAAATGCAGTAAAGTTGTGTGATACCCAAGTTGCAGAATTTTATTTAGCAAGAAAATAAAGATTATTTTTTACATGGAACGTTTTTTATGGGATCAATTTGTCACAACAACTTGGTACAGTAGTAAATTTAAAGATAATTATGCAGTCTCATTTTAACTTTAGCGAGTTCGGGGTGACAAATTGCTCCGTGTGGCCTTTATTGATTGAATTGTAGGTACAGTCACCGGCATAAATATATAATGGAACAAGGGCCGCAAAACTATCTGATGACAACTCTATTTCTGAAGTCGTAAGAGCGTGTCAGATATTACATACCCAATGACTTTGGTGTTGGTGTTCGTTGCGAGTAATAAATTAGCTAGAAGTGTGTAAAACAAAAGATCGTTCCTATTTAATACGTTTAGCGGAATAGAGCCCTTGGGAAACTAGTCGCAATTATTAACGGACTATCAATTGTCGTATGGTGTGCCGTAAAATGTCGAATAGAGGTATTCTTACAAATTGAAGAAACATAATTATGTAAGGGACCGATTTTTGACTTTCGAGCGCTCGAAATCAAAAGCGAGCGGTAGAAAATAATCGCATGCGAACATTTGTCACGATTATTTTCGCATAAACCCAATAATAGGTATTTTTGAAATTCATCACTCAAAAGCTAGTGGTTTGGCTATTTATACTTTTGCGCTTCGTTGTACGCAGAAATTCGATAAGTATACTGGTTATTTAAAATTGTATTCTACACATGGAATAAAAATAAAACATCATTAGAAGGTGTATTTATAGCTATAATAGTAATTTTTAAGTGTTTTTTTTTTGGGTTTTATGCGTTACATAACAGAAAAAACTAAGATCGTAGTAAATAATACCTAGTAAACGAAACGTTTCGTTCCCCGCCTGTTATAAAAGCAATACAAATTACAAATGATACAATTTGTCACAACAACTTTCTTTAGTTAGAATGAGACAGCAATTCATACTTTTCATTCTAAGTATAGTGAGTTATTACTATATCTCTGTCTCTTTTTAACCTGTGCAAAGAGAGAGAGAGAGAGACAGACAAGTTAAATTATTGAACTTAAAAAACAAACCCGCCAAAATACTAAGTTCTTTGTTTTCAGCCATTCGGCAGAAAAATAATATAAAATATATTAATCTTTATTTATCTCTTTCTATGTTCATTGTCAGTCCAAAATTAAATACAAGTAAAGTGTCCAAATTGTCGGCACTTATTTTCTACCGATAGAATTGAATACGAGTGGTCAATACTACTCGTTTTTGAATTTTCTATCGCTCGGATTTCAAAAATAGTATTTCATCGTTTCTGACAGTTTTCGAGTGAAAGAGTCGAGCGCTCGAAAGTCAAAAAGCGGCCAAGTGCGAGTCGGACTCGCACATGAAGGGTTCCGTGAAATAAATTGCGGTTTACGATTTATGACGTATTAAAAAAAACTACTTACTAGATCTCGTTCAAACCAATTTCCGGTGGAAGTTTGCATGGTAATGTACATCATATATTTTTTTTAGTTTTATCATTCTCTTATTTTAGAAGTTACAGGGGGGGGGGGACACACATTTTACCACTTTCGAAGTGTCTCTCGCGCAAACTATTCAGTTTAGAAAAAAATGATATTAGAAACCTCAATATCATTTTTGAAGACCTATCCATAGATACCCCACACGTATGGGTTTGATGAAAAAAAAATTTTTGAGTTTCAGTTCTGAGTATGGGGACCCCTAAAACTTAATGTTATTTTTTCGATTTGTTGGATTTCGTATGTTGGTATGTCCGACTTTAATCTGTTGTCGTGTCTATACTCGCAATTCCTATACCTACATTATCCCTATCCAACATGCGCACTGATATATCGCTTCGTCCTTGTCACATACACGACGTGTGCGCAACGCTCGCCCCACCTGGCGAGAGTTAAGTGTTGTTGAATTCTCACCCCGCGTGCGTGTAACATCCTCCGCTGATAAAAGACATTAAATCTTATTAAATCCGCCGCAAATCTCTGTACATCGTTTGAAAACTATATATGCTGTCAGCTCAGCATTAAAAGGTGTTCGACTGTTCGTGAAGTGAAGGTGTTTTTGGACAATTTGGGATTGCGCTGCGCGCCCCACACGAGCACATGGTGTGCCACGAAACGCTAGCGTGAAGGAGGAGTTCACCCAAATCACAAGTAAGTGCGCATGGCTCCTATAACCTTCTGTTAGCTGATTCATCCACCTGTTCCGATTTCCAAAGGCAGCTAACTTTCCTGCACAATTTCGCATCAAGTAGCTACGACAATAGACCACACGGTTGGATACCTACATACAGTCCACTAACGCGCTAATCTCTGAAAAGGGAAACTAGAAAGTGCACCGCAAATTAAAACACCCTTGCAGGGCGTGATCAAAATTCAATTCTGTACGCCCCAAGTTTTGGTCACTAACGATCCGGATAATTATATTTCATTCCCAACCTAGGATTTATATCTATTTAAAGTAGCTCCTTGACATTATATTATATAATTTACCCATAGATACGTAAAATCTATGTACTTCGCATCATATCATCGTATCATTATTCTATAGATACTAACATTTCAGCAACGCATTAACGATTCTTAGTTTTCAATTGATGTACACGTCACAAATACATGCTATTGTTCTCACTGGCACGGGAGCGCTGACGAGTTTCGTTCATATCTACCCGCTTTTATTTCGTTCTAATCTTTTCTCGAACTACCGCGTGCCGCGCGCTCCGATCTGTGCCGTCAATAGGTACCTATACGGTCATCGCTTAACCTACTTTGTAGACGGAGAGTTAAACCGCCTTATTCTCACAAACTGTTTCTTTTTTGTAACACATTTCCTTTGTATACTTTTATTTCCCGCGATTTGTGTTACATACCTACATCTATTTTAACCGCACTTTTATTTCCGCGACTTTTGTCAAACATTTAGGTATTATAACCGCTTTTTCCCGCGACTTGTGTTTACGAGTAGGTACTCACATTTATTTAACCGCACTTTTATTTCCGCGACTTTTGTCAAACATTTATTATAACCGCTTTTTCCCGCGACTTGTGTTTACGAGTAGGTACTCACAGTTATTTAACCGCACCGTTATTCCCGTAAATCGTGTTTACGGACATTTATTTGAACCGCATTTTTAATTCCCGTAAATCGTGTTTACGGACATATATTTGAACCGCATTTTAATTCCCGCAAATCGTGTTTACTTATATTTTATTTGTGTGGGCTAAGTTTTATAGTCACACTCAACGCGCAACACCATGCCACCGAAAAAAGACCCTAAAGACGAGGCGGCTAGGGACCCCGTCCAGAATGAACTAGTTATTTTAGAAGCTAAGCGCAGTGCCTTCTTCGCCCGCTTACAAACCATATACAAATTGTCGGTTAAGGCGTACGAAGACGAAATTCAACGTAAAACGTTCTTAAATAGCGTATCAAATCTAGACCAATTGCGATCAGATTTTGAGCGTGTTTTAGACTCGTACAATGAATGCGTTTTACGATTAACGCCTGATGCAACCGCTAATTATCAGTCCTGGATCGCGTTTGAGGATATGTATTGTCAAATCAAACGCATTCAGTCTGAAATCGAAAGTTCGCCAGAGTCTCAGCGGCCTTTGCAATCCGCTCTTAAGCAAAATCTCCCGCCTATGCAGCTAATGGAATTTAATGGCGACCTTCGTAATTGGCCATTATTCTATGAACAATTTAAAAGTGTGATTCATAACAACTCACGCTTAACAGATAGCGAACGCATTCAGTTTCTAGTAGGTAAACTGACTGATAAGGCTAGGTCGGTATGCGCGGGGCTGCCAGCCACAGGGGAAAACTATCCCATAATTTGGCAAGCGCTCGTTGATAAATATGAAGACAAACGCGCCATGGCAGCCGGCTATATTAATCAGCTGTTAGGCTTTAAACCCATAGCGAATGGGTCCGCTTCTAATTTGGAGTATTTTCTATGTAATTTCGACGCCTCCGTTAAGGCGTTTAAAGCGCTTAAATTACAAGATTTAGCAGATTTTTTGTTCTTGCATATCGCATTACAAAAACTAGATCCCGAATCGATAAAATTATTTGAGATGTTTTATCGCAAGGAAACGTGTCCTTCGTACAAAAATCTTATTGATTTCGTCAAAGAACAATCCAGGGTTGCATCGCATTCGACAACAAAACAAACATTTTCACAATCACAACCGAGATCTAATAACAATAAAAATATACCGCTACCAAAAAACAATTCGACGAAAACATTCGTTAATACGCAAACGCCCGCGATTGATTCTTGTTTGTTGTGTAAAACTAATAAACACGAACACTTATATCAGTGTGCCGCTTTTACAAAAATGTCCCCGTACGAAAGATTTAATTTTGTAAAAACTAATTCCGTGTGTAACAATTGCCTTAGTTATAAACACAAATTTTCCGCTTGTATGTCACACAGAACGTGTAGTATATGTAATGCACAGCACCACACGTTATTACATTTTAATCCGCCGCATAAACAAACTTATTTACCTAACTCGCATCAAACCAGTACCAACACTTTTGTTGACAAGGCGAATTCCACACCGCGGCCTAGCAGTAGTAACGGGGTGGCAAGCAATTTGCAATCTTATCACCCGGCCGATAGGGTTGATAATGGTTTGAGGCATGACTCAACGTTGAATCATTTGTCGGCTCGGAGTGCAAATGATGATGATAACTTGAGAACGCTTATGCATAAAACAACCTTATTAGGGACCGCAAAAATTCGACTTTATGACGCAAGCGGTAAGGTTCATTATGCAAGGATTCTGGTCGATCCTGGAAGCCAATCTGATTATATAACACTCGAGTGTTGTAATCGATTAGCGCTACCGATTTCGAAACAGAATCGTTTTGCCAGGGTTCAAGGTATTGGGGGTTCGTCCCAAAAAATACTTGGGATGTCAATAGTGCAATTTAGTTCCCGATTCGACAGTAATGGCGATAACTCTTACACTATTCAGCCTCTGGTGGTGGAATCCATTACGTCACACTTGCCTGACTCGCCTATCGACATATCTTTGTTTGATTGTTTTAAGAATATACCTCTGGCCGATGATTGTTTTAATGAGCCCGGGCCCATTGATATGCTTATAGGAGCAAATTTATTCTGTGACATCTTACTTTCTGACAAAGTCCGAAGTGCCGGCTTGCCTTCGGCTTTGGAAACCACCCTGGGTTACGTCATAATGGGGGACGTCACTGTGACGACACCTCCGCGCGCGACTCGTGCTCTCTGTGCGTTTACGCACGAACCGCTTAACCAAACTTTGGAAAAGTTTTGGAACTTGGAGGAAGTACCCTCAAAGAAATTTCTAAGTCCCGATGACAAGGAATGTGAACAAATATTTACCGCAACGACGACGCGTAACGATAATGGTTCTTACGCAGTCGATCTTCCGTTCAAGCAAACGCCAGATAATCTGGGCAATTCTTTTGTAACCGCTAAAAGAAGATTTTCGATGCTCGAAAATAATTTCTTAAAATACCCGCAACTCCGCGACAAATATGATGACGTCATTCGGAATTACCTGGATAAGGGGATTATTTCTTTGGTTCCGCCCGAAGAGTCCTCTAGGCCAGGGTTTTGTATACCTCACCACCCGGTCATCCGGAACGACAAATCCGCGACAAAAATCCGCCAAGTTCTGGACGGTAGCTGCAAATCAGACAGTGGACTGTCATTAAACGACATCCTACATACTGGCTGTAATTTGCAAGCAGACATTTTTCACATTCTTTTGAATGTTCGCATATTCCGCGTTGCCTTTTTCGCTGACGTCCGCCAAATGTACTTATGCATAGAAGTACATCCGCACCACCGCTCTTTTCAACGATTTTTGTATCGCTTTTCGCCTGAAGTACCTTTGGAGATGTATCATTTCAACCGGGTCTGCATTGGACTCCGGTCTTCGCCATTCCTCGCGCTTCGCACGCTCCGCCAGCTCGCTAGTGACGAACGCGAGAGATTCCCGCACGCTGCCGCCGTTCTCGAGGGGGACGTTTACATGGATGATCTAGCTTCCTCTGCTTCTTCATCCGAGGAAGCAGTTGCGATAGCGAATCAACTAATCAGTCTCTTCGAGGCTGGCGGGTTTGATCTGGTCAAATGGACTAGCAACTCTCCGCAGTTGCTAGAGCACATTCCCATATCTCACCGCCAGTCGGAAGACGTCTCCTTCGGTGACGGCGACACTTTGAAGATTTCTGGTCTTCGATGGCTTCCCGCTTCGGATGAATTTGTCTTTGACGTTTCTCCTCCGCAACTCAGTGGCACGAAGCGTGCTATTCTTTCAGCTACTGCTCGTTTGTATGACGTGCTAGGACTCGTCGGCCCTGCCATACTTTATTCCAAGCTTATTATAAAGGAACTATGGCTCTTAGGGATGGATTGCGATGATTTGCCACCGCCGCACATATCGCATTTATGGGAGCAGTTCGTCAGTGGAATTCCACTGATTTCAGCTCGTAAATTTCCGCTTCATTTCGGTGTCGAGTTTGACGATGTTTTGTCTCAGCGTCATCCAATTACGGATACGTTTGCATTTTCTGACTCTGAAGTTGTCTTATGTTGGGTGCACTCTTCACCTTACAGATTTACAACTTTTGTAGCAAATATTGCTCAATATCAAAATAATTTTGCAACTTCTAAATCTTACCTAAATGAGCTTCACACGTTTCTTCAGTCTGATCCGTATTATACGCATTTCAGGGACAAACTTGAAAAAAGTAGAATTACTTGGCGTATGACGAGCCCCCCAAACGCGCCTCATGTTGGAGGCATTTGGGAAGGTAACATTAAATGCTTTAAAACTCATCTTCATCGTGTTATAGGCAATCAAATCCTGACATACGAAGAATTACTTACCGTGCTTACTCAGATCGAAGTGATTCTTAATAGCCGCCCGCTTTATATACTAAGTTCTGACTCGTCAGAACCCACCGCGCTAACGCCAGCTCATTTCATGTCAACCTCGCCGTTGCCGCGTTTGCCCGCCGCCGACTTAAGCCAGGAGCGACCGAATCTATTAACTGGTTTTTCAATGCTAGACTCGCTTGTCCAATCATTCTGGAAACGGTTCCGAGTTGAGTATCTTCACAACTTACAAAGCAGAGAGAAATGGAATACTCCAGACAAGCCGATAGCGGTGGGAACAATAGTTTTAATAAACGTTGCTAACGCGCCACCCTTGCAGTGGCCGCTCGGAATAATAACTCGGGTATTCCCTGGGCGAGACGGTGTTGTCCGCGTTGCTGAAGTGCGGACCCGCAACGGTACGCTCGAGCGACCGATCGTTCGGCTGTGCCCGCTGCCTACGCAGTAGGGTTGCCACCACATACATATCTATGTATATATATTTTTTAAGTTATCATAAATAGTTATTATTTTAGTATAATTACCTAATTATAGGTAAATTGTACACTTCGCTTGTTTTTAGTTATATGGTGCGATATCATCTTTTCCTATGTACATCCATATGTATATAATTATTATTTTTCTCTTTGAAGGGAACCCTTCAAGCCGGGGGAGATGTTGGATTTCGTATGTTGGTATGTCCGACTTTAATCTGTTGTCGTGTCTATACTCGCAATTCCTATACCTACATTATCCCTATCCAACATGCGCACTGATATATCGCTTCGTCCTTGTCACATACACGACGTGTGCGCAACGCTCGCCCCACCTGGCGAGAGTTAAGTGTTGTTGAATTCTCACCCCGCGTGCGTGTAACATCCTCCGCTGATAAAAGACATTAAATCTTATTAAATCCGCCGCAAATCTCTGTACATCGTTTGAAAACTATATATGCTGTCAGCTCAGCATTAAAAGGTGTTCGACTGTTCGTGAAGTGAAGGTGTTTTTGGACAATTTGGGATTGCGCTGCGCGCCCCACACGAGCACATGGTGTGCCACGAAACGCTAGCGTGAAGGAGGAGTTCACCCAAATCACAAGTAAGTGCGCATGGCTCCTATAACCTTCTGTTAGCTGATTCATCCACCTGTTCCGATTTCCAAAGGCAGCTAACTTTCCTGCACAATTTCGCATCAAGTAGCTACGACAATAGACCACACGGTTGGATACCTACATACAGTCCACTAACGCGCTAATCTCTGAAAAGGGAAACTAGAAAGTGCACCGCAAATTAAAACACCCTTGCAGGGCGTGATCAAAATTCAATTCTGTACGCCCCACGATTTTTGTGTGAAAATCTTAATGCGGTTCACAGAATACATCTACTTACCAAGTTTCAACAGTATAGCTCTTATAGTTTAGGAAAAAAGTGGCTGTGACATACGGACGGACAGACAGACAGACGGACGGACGGACATGACGAATCTATAAGGGTTCCGTTTTTTGGCATTTGGCTACGGAACCCTAAAAATCGGTCCCCAGAGGGCCTACCGCGAAAGGCATTCGAAGTTTTCCCTCTCTGTCATACTTGCGAGTTCGTACGTAAGTGCAACAGAGAGGGAAAACTTCGAATGCCGTTTGCGGTAGGCCCTCTGAACCGTTTCGGGAGAATCGCCCACTCGCCAATTTTTTACATGGATTTTTTTTATGGGATTTACCTTTACTTTTAAGACTAGGTATTCGTAAGTAGGTCTGTATTCGTTTCATTCGTGGGCAAATCTCCGATCGTTTGAACCGCGCGGTTCTAAAGTCATTGTCGGCTCAAGATTATTTCAGCAGAGGTAAAACATACCGCGGAAACTTAAATAAAAAAAAAGACTCAGCACCGGTATTGGCTTACGTCTTCATCAAAAGTGGACTCTGATATTCGTCTCTTTTAATAGTATTTCCTGGAGACGACAATGACGAAAAAAAAACGCCTTAAAAACGCTGAATATTCGCCCTCGTACAGGTGTGAAATAAAGAGTAAGTAGTAGTTGTTGTATATTATTATAGCCCACTTATAGCCCCATATTTGTGTTGTGGGTACTAAACGACGATATATTTGAGATACAGTCACTGCGCTCGTGATAACCCAACAAACAACAAAACCAACCTTTGACCTCTCGCGTATTATTCAGATCGTCTGGGCACGCCAAAGTCGCCAGTATACGCACTACGCACGGTCCTGACTGCCGCCGCCATGGCTTTGGAGAAGAAAACTATAATCATAGCAATTGTGGTTGCTAATGTTGCTGCGGTTATTGCTGTTGGTGAGTTTGTTTGATTTAATAATAATAATAATATATGAAAATGAATGAAAATGAAAATGAAAATGAAAATGTTTTATTTCATAGATTGCTAGGTTACATTGAAAATAAGGTTGGGTCTTCCTAGTAGGTAAAAAATACCTGTGTCAGGAAGACCCGCTCCTCCATAAAAAAGCAGTTAATGTTAATTTCTTATATGTAGGTAAATATTTATAACATAAAATAAAAACAAAGACGAATTAGGTATCACAGGCATAGTGTCGTGACCCTAAAGTTGAGTGTGTGTGTGTGTGTGTGTGTGTGTGTGTGCGTGTGTGTGTGTGTGTGTGTGTGTGTGTGTGTGTGTGTGTGTGTGTGTGTGTGCGCCTGTGTGTGCGCTTGTGAGTGTGTGTGTTAGTGTGTGCGTGCGTGTGTGTTAGTGTGTGCGTGCGTGTGTGTTGTTTGATAAAGTAGGTATATATTATATATAACATTTTCCATTTTGTTATGTTTTACTAACTATAGAATTAAATTTAGATTAATACAAGATTAAGTAACAGTTCAGTATCTTCATAACTTAGCATCTTTAACCATTCCGTTAGAGACCTCTTACAATTATATTTCTTTTGTTGATAGATATTAATTTTAACATTTATTTTATTATAAAGGTATGCTGCACGTGTCTTATACTGCCTTTTAGCAAACAAAGATCTATATGTTGTAAGTGGGGCAACGGTGTTTTTACGTCTTCTAGTTAGAAGCGTTGGATTAAATTTTAGTGTTTTATGTAACTTTAATGTTGTATGGAGGATATACAGTTTTCGCATTGATAATTGGTCACTAATTTTATACAGTTCATTTGTGGGAAATCTGTATGGCCTCAAGTACATTACCTTTAACAGACACCGTTGCCCTCTTTCAACCTCCAAGAATTTGGATTTAGTTGCTCCACCCCAGACGGTGATACAGTAGGTCATGATGGATTCCGCTAACGATACATATAGTTGGTTAAGTAGTGTCTTGTTTGCAATATGTCGAAGAATTTTAAAGATCCATACCAATTTTCGAATTCTACCATTTACAAATTCAATATGCTGATGCCAAGATAGGCGCTGGTCTAAGATGACACCAAGGTATTTAGTGGAACTAGCCCTCTCAATGTCCTTACAGTTACATAGAAGGCGATCAGTAAGTGAACAGGTGTGTATTTTGAGGTTTAGGTTAGTCTGTGGTTGAGTGCTATTGTACTTGGTAAAACAAATGTAGTTCGTTTTTTTAACGTTTAAAGTGAGGAGGTTGGATTTTAGCCACGAGGATACCCTACCAAGACCCACATTTGCATTCATATATACATATATATATGAATATGATATGAATGAACCAAAGCTTTTGCAAGCCTTAAATAGTAATAGTCATATACTTAATGTGAATTTAGTTAGCGAAGAGACTCAGATCCCACAGTCAAACTGTGTTTTTGTGAACCGTTTTTTCGGACCTACTTACAGACTTTAATTCGAAAATTGTAAGTACTTACTCTTTATTATAATCTCCACTTATAATAAATCTCTAAATTAAAAAAAGAATCAGCCAGTTTGAAACTAAGCTTTCTGTGGTACGAATGTTCTTAGCATCCCATGGACGGAAAAATATGAAACATTTTATATAGGTACATTATTATTCCAGCTGCAACTTAGGATAGTTTTTATCTGACTGCGACAATTAATTTATTTTCCGTAATATACGACTTAATTTAATTTTTCATTTATTATTCTTAAAGTATATCGCCGCCACATCTGTCAGCTAAAAGAAACGTCAAAATCACAGACTAATAAGAAATACTACGGACAAAATGGCGGCATTTCTTTGCCTTTCTTTCGCCTATTAATAATTTTAATCCCGTCTACGATATACATTGACGAGACACATAGGTACCAAAAGCAAATATAAAATTAATCGATTTTGATATGCGAACTTATATCCGCAAATGTCGAATTAAGGCGTAATTTCTACAAATGTAACAACAAATTCGAACAATACAAACTTGGTTCTTTTGAATGGCACGCGCGCGCGCTCTTTGCGTATTCAGCCAAACCACGAAAACCGAAACTCGAAGTTCGTATATCTGCATTCCTGTCATTTGTTAGTGCGATAGAGATAGAGATACCCGAATATTTTCGAATTCCGAAGTTCGTGGTTTAAAAGAAAATACGGATGTCGGATAGATCTAAATTAATATTTTATGTGTGAATATGGTTAAAATTATTTGGAAATACTATTGTTGTTATTGTTTTAGTATATTTGACTAGCTTTTAGTTTAATATTGTACGTCCGAAATGGGCAAGCTGTTGGACTTTATTTTACCCAAAACAACTAAATGTACACAGTTCTGAGGGCCTACCGCGAAAGGCATTCGAAGTTTCCCCTCTCTGTCTTACTTAAGAGTTCGTACATAAGGGCGACAGAGAGGGAAAACTTCGAATGCCGTTCGCGGTAGGCCCTCTGACAATAAAGAACTCTTATTTTATCTTATCTTATCGAAAATAGGGATGTAGACACTAAACAAAATAATCATAATGTTGTATTATCTCGAAAAAAAACAACGCAAGAGGCTATACTCGTATAGGTAATCACTAAGTTATAAGTGTATAAAGTTTTAAGAGGGGGTTTGTTGCGTCTCTTTTCCGCAAAACGCACCTTTATAATGAAACGATTGTTTTTTACTATGACGCTCGAGGATCGTGACGTCACGGTCCCTGATCGTTTTCTCACTCTAACAAGCGACATTAAAACGGTTGTAGCTTCGTAATTTTTTGAGATATTTGAATGAGTTTTTCGTTTCTTCTTTCTTTTGAAGTGAGTCTACAGCTACACCTCTATTTGGAAGACAAGCGGAAAGAACCCATACTATCCATACTAATAATCCATACTTCCATATTAATATTATAAATGCGAAAGTGTGTCTGTCTGTCTGTTACCTCTTCACGCCTAAACCGCTGAACCGATTTAGATGAAATTTGGTATACAGATAGTTTGAGCCCCGGGGAAGGATAAAGGGTAGTTTTTATATCTGAGGGGCTGAAATTGGGGGTAGAAATTTGTATGGAGCTACTTAAACCGCTGCACCGATTTAGATGAAATTTGGTATATAAATAGTTTGAGTCCCGGGGAAGGACATATAATAGATTTTATCCCGGAAATCATCCCCTAAGGGGGTGAAAAGGGGGGTCGGGGGGTGAAAATTTGGATGTAATCTATTTTGATGAAATTTAGTGTACATATAGGTTAAGTCCTGGGAAAGGACATGGAATAGTTTTTACCCCAGAAATCATCCCCTAAGGGGGTGAAATTAGGGGTAAAAATTCGGATGGAACCCATTTTAATACAATTTGGTGTAGAGATAGCTTGAGTCCTGGGAAAGGACATAGGATAGTTTTAATTCCGGAAATCACTCCCTAAGGGGGTGAAATGGGGGGGGGTGAAAATTTGGATGAATCCCGTTTAGATGAAATTTGGTATAAAGGTCGTTTGAGTCCCGAAGAATGACATTAGATAGTTTTTATCCCGAAAATCATTTCCTAAGGGTATGAAATAGGGGGTGAAAGTTTGGATAAAATCCATGTACCTAGATGAAATTTGGTATAGAGATAATTTGAGACCCTTCGAAGGATATAGAATAGTTTTTGCCCCGGAAATCGTCCCTCAAGATGTTAAGTAGAAGTTTGTTTGCATTATATTTTCTAAGTATAAGTTCTACGCGGACAAAGTCGCGGGCAACAGCTAGTAATAAATAATAATATATATGAATAATACGTTTAATACATAAAGTACCTAGTAACGAATAAAAATCTATAATAATTATTATAAAAATAAAGTTTAAACCGACTTCAATTCAGTACTTCGCGATGGCACAAAGGTACACAAAAATTTACACACATTTCCTTTCCAACTTACCACATAAGCTGCTTTCCGAGAGCAAATGCGTTGATTATTACAGAAAAAAAGCGGCCAAGTGCGAGTCGGACTCACACATGAAGGGTTCCGTAAAATAAATTGCGGTTTACGATTTATGACGTATTAAAAAAAACTGCTTACTAGATCTCGTTCAAACCAATTTTCGGTGGAAGTTTGCATAGTAATGTACATCATATATTTTTTTTAGTTTTATAATTTTCTTATTTTAGAAGTTACAGGGGACACACACACATTTTACCACTTTGGAAGTGTCTCTCGCGTAAACTATTCAGTTTTGAAAAAAACTATATTTGAAACCTTAATATAATTTTTGAAGACCTATCCAGAGATACCCCCCCCCCCCCCCCACGTATGGGTTTGATGAAAAAAAATATTTTGAGTTTCTGTTCTGTGTATGGGGACCCCTAAAACTTAAAGTTTTTTTTCGATTTTTGTGTAAAAATCCTAATGCGGTTCACAGAATTCATCTACTTACCAAGTTTCAACAGTATAGCTCTTATAGTTTCGGAAAAAAAGTGGCTGTGACATACGGACGGACAGACAGACAGACAGACAGACATGACGAATCTATAAGGGTTCCGTTTTTTGCCATTTGGCTACGGAACCCTAAAAAAACCCAATTCACTATATGTGGGCTGATAATATTTGAGGAGTTCCGTCGATTCCTCAAGGAACTCAGAATTAACACTTCATTAGTTGCTACTTCAACGGAATTATGTCAAAATCTTTGACGTACTTTACATCTTTGAGGAGTTATCAGTCATCGGTGGTCTTTATCATCAGTTCCACTTCACCAAAATTGCAACTTCCGAGGGTAAATCCACGAGTTAGGTATAATAGAAAATACCGAAATCACTACACGTGTGCCTATACAATTTGAGGGTTGCCCTCAATCTTCCTGGGATCCCATCATCAGATCCTGACTTGGTGACAATGGGACCACCTCGGGAGTATACTCTTTCGAATAAAAATGAATTGTGGAAATCGGTCTTCAATTGACAGAGAAATCGGCGAGCATACTTAAAAAAATACATAGGTACAGTGTAATATATAACCTCCTCCTTTTTTGAAGTCGATTAAAAAAATTGAAGAAGGAAAAAAATTGTAACTGTTTTAAGATAGGAACCGCCGCTCTGTCGTGCTTCGATAACGTTATGTCAAAGAACATTGCATAATTAGAGGTCATATTATAAATCATATATAATTTTAAATCGATTAAATAATATTGATGTACGCTCATCCGGTTATAGTTTTAGGTATGTCTGTAGGTAGCATATGCTGTGTTTGTGATCTCCGTTCTTTTGTTACTAACAATAGTTTTTGTATGTTATGTCTAATTATTGTTCTACTAACACTTTATGGGCTCTGCCTGAAATAAATGTTTTCAATTCAATTCAATTCAATTATGTTCATGTAGTACCGTGGTTTGGGGCTTATTTGATCAATTTCAGAATTAAAACGTCTGTATCTCCGTTTATCCAAAAAATAAGGAAAAAAATGCAAATATCGGTTTTGAGTCCTCTATCGATTGCACCAACAAAAAAAATATAGGTAAGTATGTCTTAGAAAAAAAAAATCGGTGATCAACTTTATACAGATATCGGGTTTGTTTTAAAACTACTCTTTTTTAACGGATTATGATAGTAGGTAACCTCAATGGAAAAAAAAAAACTAGAACATTTATATAGGTTTAGGGTTAGGTACTTTGACAAAAAATAAATAAATACCCTTTTAATAGGTAATAGGTAGGTCCCAAGGTATATAACAAACTAACTGAAGAAATTACGATGGAGGAATGCAAAATTGGTTAATTGGACATGCCTTTCATAATTGAAATGATTTTTACAAAAATAATTATTTAATAACATGTTGTATAAACCTTTATAAAAATTTACATGATAATAATATGCAATTGTGAATTATATGTGACATGTAATATTAATAAGTATGAGTATTAAATATGGGTACTTACCCCATGCTACAAATATCAAAAAAATAAAATGGCCGTCAAGGTTGTGATTTGCAACAGTATTTGATGTTATAGCCAGATACATGCCTGATTCAGTTTAACACATAAAATTTATGTTATTATTATACTGAAAGTTGTACCTTAGAAGTTATACAAGCTATTAAAAGTCCGTAAAATATCGAGTATCACTAGTATACTAAAAATCTAAACATTACAAGGAGTCACTTATACGACGGTGGCAAACAAACTTACGGCCTGCCTGATGTTAAGCTGGTACCGTCGCCTATGGACACTTGTGACTCCAGAAGAATCACAAGCGCGTTGCCGACCCTTTATTCACTTGAGGGTTCGCTGTGTTGGCAGATAGAGACATGCAGGTCCCTCACTCCCAACACAACGCACCCTAGGGAGCTTTGGCGACCTTACTCACCACCAGGAACACAACACCCCATACTTCATAGCATACAATAATACATATAGCAACACTACAAAGCAGTGGTGCTATTATGGCTGCGGTCTTCTGTAAGGTGGATGTACTTCCCCAGTTGGGCTGCTCCACATACGAGCGAGATGACATTCCGCTGTGCCCTACCTCTCTTGAAATAATATAAGTCTCATTCGTATAGTTTAATCGATTTTTCAATATTCAGCCTTATATCACAAACATTTATCGTTTTAATTTAAATGCTAGCGTTTGTCGGTTATGGCATTACAGAACACGCGCATCGCGACGTCGACACAATATGACGGAGCGTGTGTCATTTGGATTTTTAAATACAAAATACGCGACAATCCGAATTTTGCGTATATATGTTGTCAATTCAAAACCTTTATTTTTATAAGTTCTTTAATTTGAGATAGGTGTCGATCGGATCTATGGTAGCTCTTGACGGAATAATAAATATGTTATTATCACGCGCCATTTTGCATGTGAAATAGTAAACTACAATCGCTAAGGTATTCTTCGATTCGAAATGACTGTCACATGGTACCTATTGGTAGTATGAATCGAACGTTAAATTACGCATCGAAAACTAAACGCTAGCGACTAACGTTTTGCAGTTGTTTTCGGAGTATGATTTACAAATTTGGCAGGTCAAATCGAACAATACCGTAGCGAGATCGAAATCTATTCGAAGCGCATTTATTCGATCCCGAAAGTAGTAATAGAACGTGAGTTTTCGATTGTAACTCGTGCTAACCCTACAGTCTCGACTTGCACTTTCTTACAGAGCTGCAGGTGTGGCCGCGGGGCTCTGACGGATTGGCGCAGCCACTGATCTCCTACAGAAGCACCAACCCAAAATCCTACATGCCCTGGGTAAACCGGACAACTGACTTCCTGAGTAGTAAGTTGCTTCAGAATTCTATTGTTTTACGAACTTTCGTTCAACTTGCACTCTGTTCGTATGTAAAGTATGTATATGAATGAATGAATGAATGAAATTTTTATTTCGTGTAACCATGGACACATGTTGTTAGTAGAATTTACAAAACTAGGGGGTTAGTAGTTACAGCTAAACTTACATTTAAAACAAAACAACACTGACAGGGGAGTGTAGTCCCTCGCAGTGTGACATGTAGGGACATTCAACCCTGTCCGCTATCATGCGCAGAATGCTGTTGGGACTGCGGCGCACCCTGCGCACCAGGGATGCTGCGCTGCGCGCGTACGTATATGTAACCACTTAAATACATACATACTTAACTGTTAACATGGGCCGACGCACGTGTTGCCAAACACAAGGCAGCCTAATTTATGTTTTTTGCAGTGCTCTAATAGTACTAGATGACAGGAACGACAAAAAGTGAAGAAGATGATCATACTGAACAACTTTTTCTAAAGTACGGGCCAAAGGATGACTCACGCTAGGACGGGCCGTGTCCGGCCCGGGCCGTTTTCTAAAAAAAACAACGGCGTTTTTGCGCGGCCGAGCCACGGCCGGGGCGTGCCGACACCGGGCTGCTTCCGAGCCTATCCCCCCCCAATCTCATGGTGTTATTTATAATAATAATTGGATATGTTAGTTTTAAACACATTCTTAAGAAAACCAATCGGAACGTTCCTTTGGCCCGTACTAAGTATAAGGGCAGGTACCACGAAATTGCGAACAAATAAGACCCAATTAAGAGTTATGAGTTTCAGAGGGAGGGTTTTAGAGTTAATGTATGGAATAGTATTTTTTTTGCGAGTTAGTGTTTGAACTCATGAGAAATGTTGTTTAGTCATCATCATCATCATTTCCTTGTCCTTATCCCATTTACTTGGGGTCGGCGCAGCTTGTCTCTTTCTTCTATACTTCTCTGCCATCCGTCATCTGATCACTCACTTATTTTCTCTTCGTATCGTCTCTCACACAGTCCATCCACATTTTCCTTGGCCTACCTCGTCTCAGTGTTCAGCACAAACGTTTTCTCTGCTTTTTATCATTCCGGATCATAATGCCAAAATTATCCAGCACTAGACATGCGATCGTCACAAAAATCGTATATATTTATAAATACAATAAATTGTGGAAACCCTTCACATTGTTTCAGTCTATCGACGCCCCGGTTTAAATTCAAAGTTTTGCGAATACGGCAACCCCGTGACAGAAAACTTGGTCTGCCACGTGGATCTAAGGGACTTCCATCCCTGCACTTCCGACCAACAATACAAATACGGGAGGGCAGCGCCTTGCATCTTTTTGAGGCTTGATAAGGTTAGAACATTATACAAATGTAAACAGCTGGTCGATTGCGGGACGTTTCGTACGTACGCTAGGTACATATAAAGTACTTTTTTAAGTGGGAAAGTGACATTTGAATGCTTCTAACGCTCGTTCGGAAAGTTACTCAACTACCCCTCAAGCCTCGAGGCTGATGTTAGCACAAAATAATTAATAGTACCTAAAGGTACAGAAGGTCCACTGCCTAAGTGATAACTTAAGCCTGTCATTTTTTGGCAATAGACAATCATAGAGTGGGATAGGGTTGTCGACGTACCACACAGACGACGACATTAAACATCCAAAGTTATACTTGTTTTATTTTTTATGTTTGTTATCTAAATAATCATCCATTTTGGATATAATAATATGATATGATAATAAAAAAATACGATAGCCGGAAAGTCAGGATTATGTTTATACAAAACAGCTCATATGTTGCAATGGGATTACTTTCTTTCGCAATGTTAGCAAGATGTTTTAAAATTTAAATTCGTATAACGGTGTGCGATCAATGAAATTATATTGTTACTACGTAAAACGGAACGTACCTATATATGAAACGTCATTTTGTGCGATACGCTGTACAGCCCTTGCTACACCTTCACAGGAGGTTACCATAGACAAACGTCGTTTCACGCCAAATTGTCAGTGGGATAGGCCTGGTGTTAGTTAGCTGTGGGGTGCGGGAGGGGGCAACGCCAGCTATTGAGCACTATCGACACACGACAAGAATTTTACCCCTCCCCAAGAATAACAAGAACATAAGAAGTTTTGAAAATTGTAAAAAAATCACGTCAATAATTCATTCATCATCATCATCATCATATTAGCCGAAAGACGTCCACTGCTGGACATAGGCCTCCCCCAAAGAGTGCCACAATAGCCGGTCCTGCGCCACCCGCATCCAGCCGACTGCCGCGACCTTTACCAGGTCATCAGTCCACCTTGTGGGTAACCTACCCACGCCGCGCCTTCCGGTACGTGGTAATTCCTTGAACCAAGGTAAAAGTAGCATTTTCATAAATTCTCTTTGCATATATGAAAAATGCTACTCTTGCAACCCCTCCGAGAAAAAGGCGCTGGCATTGAAGTAATTAATTTGAGTCTAAAGTAAAATTATCTGTTCCCAGATTTTGGATTGGACGCCAACGCCATACAATACTACTGAGGACTTGCCCAGAAACATGACTGAAGACCTAAAGCGGCACATCAAAACTGTAGTGAGTTTATACTGGTTACCTATTAATATACCCAAAAAACGAAATGTAGTGGGAAGGTACATGAAAATTAATGAAATAAAACTATGGCTATTTATACATCCATAATGATGACGCGCAACGGAACTCAACTATTGCAGTAATGCATCAAAATATACGAAGTCTCCTCAATAAAACGTATGAACTCGAAGCGGAGCTCCAGCCTACAGGGTCGCGTTGATGTAATTTGTCTGACCGAAACGTGGCTAAGATCCAGTGAGATAACTTCTGTTAATTTATTGAACTACGATTTACGTGCCCACTACTGCAGAGCGTCGCGGCGAGGAGGAGGTGCTTGCATTTACGTTAGGTCGGATTTATTAACTATAGAACGGAATGAAGTAAGTTCCTTGTGCGTAGAGATGCAGTTTGAAGTGTGTGCCGTTGAATGTGTAAACTTAGATCTAGTGATTGCGTGCGTATATAGACCACCAAATAGTGACATTCAAATTTACTACAGTAAGCTTAACGAACTCTTAAGCTTACCTTCCTTTCAAAATTATAAGGTATTAATTATGGGTGATATGAATATTGACTACCTAAAGACTTGTAAAATTACAAAGGAGTTAACAGTCATATTAAATCAATTCGGATATAGACAAATCGTTAAAACTGCTACCAGAATAACTAACCACTCTGAAACTTGTATTGATCATGTCTACACAAACTTGATTAAAACTGATATTAAAAATATCACGGTTACCCAATTGCGTATATCCGATCACCAGTGTATAAATGTAGAAGTAAAAATGAAAAGAAACTTGCAACTAAATTGTGTCGTATTGAAACGAACATTTTCGCCACAAAATATGAACAACTTCACGCTGTATCTCGACTTATACGACTGGGACAGAATCATGTTAACAAAAGCCTGCCCCAGTAACAAACTAGAGAAACTGCTTAATGTACTAAAACACTGTTTTGACAGCAGTTTTCCTATAAAAAAACAGACCGTAAAATCCAATGTTAGTAGATGGGCCAATGACGTAGTCCGCGGTATTAGAAAAAAGATCTATAATTAATGTAAAATGGACATATCATTATCATTAAGCCCTTTTGGTGACAGTTTGACAAATGGTTTGTCGACGGAATTGCAATCGCTAGAACTGACCTATACAGATACATTAAAATGAGCTCGTAGCGAGTACATGAATAAAATAATAGCAAATGGCAGCGAGAACATGTGTCGAAGTGTGTGGCATATCATTGCATCTGAAACGTGTAGGCAAAAAAAAGAAAACTGGTCCGCTAGATGTAGGTTATAGGTTGTAGGTTGTATGCGGCCTGGGTTTCCGCAACTCGACTTCATAAATGCGCCTATTTTGCGTAGGGGTTTTGGCACTACTGTTATTCGTGCCAACCCAGTTCCACCAGGAAGGCTAACAGACCCTTTATGTTGCCGACGGCCTCCGGTAGTGACCCCGGTGTTCCTTGTACTTTGCCCTGTATTCCGCCACTCCAGGACATGTCAAGATGACGTGGGTGGCTGTCTCGACCTCTTCCATGCAAGCTCTGCAGAGAGGACTGTCTGTAACACCTAAAGTAAAAAGGTGTTTGTTTAGTAGTGCATGATCAGTTATGGCTCCTGTCAGAAGAGGGAGTGCCAGCCTCTTTAGCTGCTTTAGCTTCCTTGACAATCTGGGGTTGATTGTCGGGAAGGCCTCCCTGGTTTGCCTGCAGGTTCCTAGGGTGTTCCAATGTTTTTGGTGTTCTACCTTGGTGTTTAGTCGCAGTGTGCTCCGCAGCCATGCAGAGGGTAGAGGATGATACCGCTAGATGTATTGGTGAGCCGATCAGTTGGCGCCTGTGAGGCAGAACGCGCGATCACCGCCGCCTCGCGCCTCAACCACTACTACATGCAAGCCACTACTGATAATAAAAATACCCGTGTGCGCAATGCGCTTGATTATTTAGACAATTTTTATCGCATAATGCGCCCGTGTTTTGTTTTGACCAGTTTACACTTGCTGATGTAATAATGGCCCTAGAAAGCATGAAGAAAAAGCAGTGGAAGGATGTCAATGATATGTCAACATACATTTTAGACTACTTACCCCCGATTGTGATCTCGCTGCTACTTTGCCTATTCAATGAATGTGTTAAAAGCGGTGTTTACCCCAAACCTCTAAAAGTCGTTAAAGTCCAGCCCATTTATAAGGGCAAAGGTGACATGATGGATGCACTAAAATCATATAGACCCATATCCTTGATTCCCATCGTGTCTAAGGTATTCGAATGTTTGCTGAGTGGTAAACTAATGCATTACTTTACTAGCAACAATCTACTGAACCCGCAGCAGTACGCCTACCAGCCTGGACGGTCTACTGTGGACGCGGCGCGAGATGTAGTGCGGCGAGTGACTGCACACCTCGAGGCCGGGCGACATGTTGCAGCTATATTCTGCGACCTGTCGCGTGCCTTCGAAACAATTGACCACGCACTGCTTCTCGCAAAGCTATCGCGGTATGGAGTCAATGGATCGTTCCTCGAATTATTAAGGTCCTTCCTTAGAGAACGAACACAAACCACGTACGTAAAGTCATTCAACTCTAACCTTGAAGAATTGGGGGACAGTGCCGTCCCGCAGGGATCAACGATGGGAAACAACCTGTTTTTAGTCCTTGCGAATGACGTCACTGCCGCCACTGAAGACGTGGAGTACATTTTGTTTGCTGATGATACGTGCGTAATATCAGCAGCCAATGATTTCACCAGCTAAGAAATAAAACTGACCCAAACAATGCAAAAAATATCTGATTGGTTTACTGCTAATGAAATGATTCTGAATGTCGATAAAACAAACATAATGTACTTCCAATTAAAGAGAAATTCAAATGCTCAGGTTGGGATAGTTTTGAATGATATTGCGGTGCCACAGGTACATGAAGTTAAATATTTAGGTTTTGTAATCGATTCAGGACTCACGTGGGCATCCCATATATGTAGATGCGACGTGTAAACGTCGTGCTTCTGCGTGCTTCGCGTTGTCTAGGCAAGTTGTCACAGTATTTCTGAGGAAAACCTAAGAAAGGCCTATTATGGATACTTACATCCATTCTATTTTAACGTACGGTGTCGACCTATGAGGTACTGCTGCGGATCGTGAAAGGTTATTTAAATTTCAAAAGCGCGCTATCCGCATTATGACTAGAAAATCACTTGACTACCCGGCTAAGGAACTTTTCCAAAAATATAAAATACTTACTTTACCTAGTGTGTATATAATCCCACCAAAAACATAAATGTAAAAAAGGAGAGCCAAGTTCAATACAAAAATTATGCTTGGCTGTGGGTTTCGCCGCAAAAAGAATGGAGATCTAAATGAGTGCCAAGTTATATGCAAAATCCAAATATGTATTTATAGGAACAAAATAACATTATGAACAAATATTAAACTCAATTTCTTTGCTTTATTGAATACCTATAACAATTACTGTTATTTAAAAATGTGAGATCTTAAAGTAGGTTAGATTTGACTTGGCCAGTTTTCATTAAATCAGTCAATTTATAAAGTTATTCAACATATATTTTTTAATTCTGATAAAAACTGGCCAAGTCAAATCTAACCTTTAAGATCTCACATTTTTAAATAACAACAATTATTATAGGTATTCAATAAAGCAAAGAAATAGAGTTCAATATTTGTTCATAATGTTATTGTGTTCCTATAAATACATATTTGAATTTTGCATATAACTTGGCAGTTGGCACTCATTTAGATCTCCATTCTTTTTGCGGCGAAGCCCACAGCCAAGCATAATTTTTGTATTGAACTTGGCTCTCCTTTTTTACATTTATGTTTTTGGTGGGATATCATTACTTTTTGTAAAGAAAACTAGGCAGGTATTGAGATTTAAAGATTTTCTTGCGTTTCCGCTGCATGGTTTTATTTTTTAAGAATTATGTGGTGCCGCGCGCCGCGCGCCGCCGACGACACACCGTTTGTTTAGCGCGTATTTAAGTTTTTTGTATGGGGACACCACTTATTTTTTGACTTAACTTTATTTTTATATTTCTGTTATATAGCAAATATAATAATACATACATATATTGGGATAGTTTCAAATATCTGCTTGTAACAGTTCCAACGCTACAATTAAAAAAAAAGATGTATGGGGACTTCCCCTATTTCTTAACTTTTTTTTATTTTTAGACTTTTTCCTACGCTAACATACAATTACCGAGCTGGATTCCAAATTTCATCCTTCTAGGTCATCTGGAAGTAAGTTAGGTTTAGGTACTACATACTTATGTCAGTCAGTCAGTCAGTGCTAAAATTTAAGACTTTTTGACCTTTATATCTTTATAACCGTTTGAGCTAGCTTCATGAAATTTGGGCTCCTAGATGTCCTTATAGATATTATTAAACACACGTAGTTTTATGTGTTTACGTTAAAGAGGTTTTGAGTTATAGAAGAGTCAAAAGTGGCACCAAGTGGTTCGTACATTCGGCGCTGGTTAGCCAGTTCCTTTGCTTGAACTTGGCTTGACACGCTGCCGCGTGTCTAGATAGAAGCATGCAAATACGTGAGACAAAATCTTTATCAGATTCCCACTTATAGTCAACTCCTGGGTAGGGTGACGCGTAGGCGTAATCAGCTGGTCGTGCCCGCGCACCGCCTGGCCAAAACTAGCAAGTCTGTGCATGTAATGGGGATCAGACTGTACAATACACTGGACGACGAAATAAAGCAAGCTTCTAGCGATGCAATATTTGTCCGCAAACTAAAAGCTATTCTACTGGAAATCGACGAGTTTTTCGATGGCCACAAGACATTGGCTCAGTCGCGAACCTAATTTAATGCAGCCCCTTAATAAAATGTTAGTACCTTACCTATGTATATAAATTATTAATGCATAAATTAATTGAATAGTTATTCACTTATTAAATAACTAGCTGTTGCCCGCGACTTCGTCCGCGTAGAACTTTTTATCGTCTTAGAAAATGATTTCTCTCAATACAAAATTTGAACCCTCTTTTAGGGGATAATTAAAAAAAAAGTTGATGTTCATTTTCTAGTTTGTGAACAAACAGTCTAAAACCAAAGTTAAAAATCTCATACTTTAAAAATGCCTTGAAATACTCAAACTTTGAACCAATTTTAACACTCTTAGGGGATGAATTTGGAAAAACTCTGAAATCAGTTTTGTAGTCTTTTAACGTACAGAATAAGACCGAAGTTAAAAATCTCTTACTCACACTTTAAAATTTTATTGCTCGCCATTTAAAATTTGAACCCCCTTTTAAACCCCCTTAGAGGTTGAATTTTTCTAATCGCTGAAAGAACTCTTTTCGTAAACTTTTAAGTCTCTAGCTCAAAAAAAGTGTTGCCCATACAAAGCTTTCTTAACCCCCTTAGGGGTGGAATTTTCTAAAACTCTGAAAGTACTTTATTATTAATTTTAATAAGTAACATTTTGAATAGTTTTAAGTCTAGTAAAAAAAAAAGTTTTTCCCACACAACACTGGCTACCCTTCTTAAGGATCTTAAGGATCCCCTTAGGGATGGAGTTTTCTAAAACGCTGAAAGTTCTTTTTTAGTATTCTAATAAGTAATCTTTTTGCAAAGTTTTAAGTCTAACTCAAAAAAAAGTGTTGCCCATGCAAAGCTTGCTCTCCTTTTTAACCCTATTAGGGGTGGAATTTTCTAAAACGATTTGTGTTCTTTTTTTGTATTTTAATAAGTAATCTTTCTACAAAGTTTCAAGTCTCTAACTCAAAAACATAAACTTTCCCTGATAAAAACTTTGCACCCTTTTTTATCCCCCTTAGGGATAGATTTTCAAAACGCTGAAAGTCTTTTTTTTTGTATTTTTATAAGTAATCTTTCTACAAAGTTTTAAGTGTCTAGCTCAGAAAAAGTGTTCCCCATACAAACCTTGCACCCTTTTTTAACCCCCTTACCAAACGCCGAATGTAGTATTTTTCATGTTCTAATAAGTAATTTTTCGTCAAAATTTTAAGTCTCTATTAAAAAAAAAATGTATTTTCCATACAAACTTTGCACCCTATTTTACCCCCTTAGGGGTGAAAATTTCCAAAACGCTGAAAGTACTTTCTTTGTATTTAAATAATCTTTCTACAAAGTTTTAGGACTCTAGCTAAAAAAATAGTTTCCCACATACAAACTTTGCACCCCTATTTTAGCCCCCTATTTTTAGGGGTAGAATTTTCTAAAACGCTGAAAGTACTTAATTTGTATTCTGATGTTTAATCTTTCTACAAAGTTTTAAGTCTCTATTTAAAAAAAATATTGTTTCCCCCATACAAAATTTGCACCCCTATTTTACCCCCTTAGGGGTAGATTTTTTTAAAACACTGAATCTAGGTACTTTATTTGTATTCTAATGAATAATTTCTCTACAAAGTTTTAAGTCTCTATTTAAAAAAAAGTAGTTTTTCCCATACAAACTTTGCACTCTATTTTACCCCTTTAGGGGTAGAATTTTCTAAAACCCTGAAAGTTCTTTATTTGTATTCTAATTACTGATCTTTCTACAAAGTTTTAAGTCTCTATTTAAAAAAAATATGTTTCCCCCATACAAACCTTGCACCCCTATTTTACCCCCGTAGGGGTGGAATTTTCCAAAACGCTGAAAGTGTTTCATTTGTATTCTAATAACTATTTTTTCTACAAAGTTTAAGTCTATAGCTCAAAAAAAAAGGTTCTCCCATACAAACTTTGCACCCCCATTTTACCCCCTTAGGGGTAGAATTTTCAAAAATCCCTTTTTATCCCTAGCCCACGTTATAAAAGCAACATACTGTGCAAAAATCAACTCTCTAAGATTAGTAGTTTCGGCTGTGCGTTGATGAGTGAGTGAGTGATTGAGTGAATAAGTCAGTCAGGACATAGGCATTTATTATGTATAAATAGATAGAAGATAATGAAACTACCATTCAAATATCTCAAAAAATTATGAAGCTACATCCGTTTTAATGTCGCTTGTTAGAGTGTGAAAACGATGAGGGACTGTGACGTCAATATACTCGAGCGTCATAGTAAAAAACAATCGTTTCATATGAAGGTGCGTTTTGCGGAAAAGGGACAGAACATACCCCCTCTTAAAACTTTGGACTCTTATAACTTAATCATTACCTATATAACCTCTTGCTTTGTTTTTTTCTCCATTTGACTATATTTATTTTAAATTCTTTTTCGAGAAAATACATTATGATTATTTACCATATTTTCGATTCCTGAGCTATAACCACGAACTTCGGAATTCGAAAATATTCGGGTATCTCTATCTCTATCGCACTAACCATACTCGAGTGACAGGGATGCAAATATATGAACATTGAGTATCGGTTTTCGTGGTAGCGCCGCAGGTACTTTGGCTGAATGCGCCGAGCGCGTGCTATTGTCATTCAAAAAAAACAAATTCGTGTTAATTATATTGTTCAAATTTGTTGATTTCATTTATTGAAATTACGACATAAAACGACATTTGCGCATATAAGTTCTCATATCAGAATCGAATATTTTTTTATGGTTTATATTTTAGCATTTGTCTCGTAAAGGTCTATCGTAGACGGGATTTAAATTATTAATAAGTGAAAGGCAAAGCAATTCCGCCATTTTGACGAAAATTTGACGGTTCTTATAGCTGACAGTTGGAGCAGCGTTTGATTTCAATAAAAATAAATGAAAAATTAAATGAAGTCGTATATTTCGGAAAATTTATTAACTGTCGCAGTCGGATAAAAACTATCCTAAGTTGCAGCTAGAATAATAATGTACCTATATAAAATGTTTCATATTTTTCCGTTCATGGGATGCTGAGAACATTCGAACCGCGCAAAGCTTAGTTTCAAACTGGCTGATTCTTTTTTTAATTTAGAGATTTATTATAAGTGGAGATTATATTTATATAGAATTGACATGTAATGTGATACTTTTTTGATTGTAAATGACAGTATTTACCAATTAATAATACAATACAATACAATAAAATAATGTCTATATACATATTATTTGCAAAGCGTTATGTTTGCAATATTTTGTTTTGGATGTTGTATGTTTTGTAAATCGACTAGGTAAATCGTCAAAATAAAAATTAGACAAATATAAACACCAACTAATTGAATGCCTAAACATTTATTTGCTTAACGTTTGCTTGCAAATTATGTTTATGGCAAATGATACGTTACCAAATTATTATTTGGCAAATGCTTTTTTGGGAAAATATGTTTGGGGGTGAAAATCTGCAAAAAAAACTTCGGTAATACATCAGTACCCTGGGTCATATATCTTCTCCTTCTTCTTATCTAAGAGCTTGTCTGTGGAGTACATTCCAACGTATTTTAAATTCCTCCTTTCTGTTTATTTCTTTATACGGAGAAGCATGATACATATAAACAAAATTTCCCTTTTTCAGGTTGGCAGTCCAGATGCGAACGAGGTGTGGGTATCCTGCGATGGTGTAGACCCAGCAGACAAGGAGTTCATCGGGCCTGTGGCGTACTTCCCCCGCCGCGGGCTCCCTACCTACTTCTTCCCCTACAAAAACCAGGAGGGCTACCTCAGCCCGCTGGTGGCAGTGCAGTTTGAGAGGCCCAGGAGTAAGTCTTCATGATATTAGTCATCTGCATTGGTGTCAATTTGACCAAAGAAGACCAGAGTTTATTCCCAGATTAGTCTTTTTAAATGGTAACGAACACAACACCGTTTTAAAAATGTTGCCCTCATTAAAATATTTATAATCCAGTGAGAATTTCTGGTTGTGAACGGAGTTACTGTTACGTCTTGGCAAAATCAAGGGCCACGGCCGTAGTGTATCACGAGGGTTTTTTTATTTCTTTACGCCTGTAGCCGTACTGTCAATAAACGTGTGAAATTTAACCTTTATGTCGACGGTTCAATACCTTATATAAATCCGATAAATCGATATCTATACTTATTGAGAATAGCTAATTAATAATTCAGGAATACGTCAATTAAAGGTTACGGACCGTTAACATTTCTAAATATTTATAAAATTTATAATTTACAGAGCAAGGCTCCTAAGTAATGATGATGATGATAATTTACAGCTGATGGTATCGTCATCAATGTGGAGTGCAAGGCCTGGGCAAAGAACATCGCCTGTGAAGACTGCGAGCAGAGTGCATCCGTCCGCTTCCAGCTGATGATAGACTAATAACAACCTCTCAAGACATGAACTGATAAGCCCTCACTCATAAAACTTAACACACCTTTGTTAACAATTCATCTTTTTATAAATATTACATGTTATTAGAGTAATAACCTTTAAATAGTTATCTTCAAGGGCTACAAGCTACTTACTTCCTTGAATGTAATATTTCATTTAAGTCATTCAATATTGAAATTTATTTAAAATATGTGTACACAATGAATGTTTTCTATTTTATTATTTTCTGGATCAATAAATAGGTGCGAAAACAACACCCTGCTGAAAAACTACCGACCCATCTCACTTCTGAGCCATGTCTATTTGCTGTTTTCCAGAGTTATTACAAATTGTCTCGCACGCATGCTTGATGAGCTTCCCGAACCAGCCAGTTTCCGGAAAGGCTTTAGTACCGTAGACCACATCCCCACGCTCCATCAGGTTATATAGGTACAGACGACTGAGGAGTATAACCTTCCTCTCTGCTTAGCGTTCGTGGGCTACGAGGAAGCCTTAGATTCGACCGAAATGCCTGCTCTACTGTAGGTACTACAGACTCTCCAGCGGTGCCAAGTTGACTACCGCGTCTACCGTTATATTGAAGTACTGAAGTGTGTGTACGAGAACGCCACTATGTCAGTCCGACTCTATGACCGGAACTCGAAACCTATTCCGCTGCAGCGGGAAGTCAGGCAAGGAGATGTTATTTCTCCAAAACTGTGTACCGCTGCACTGGAGTATGTTTTCAAGTACCTTATCTGGAGAAGGTTAGGCATCAACATCAACGGCGAGTACATCTCGCCTTCGGTTTGCTGACGTTATAGTAGTCTTGGCTGAAACCATGGAGACCTCAGAAAAGCTTCCGAGCGAGTTGGTCTAATGATGTACATGGATAGACGAAAATCATGTTAAATGCCTATGTATTACCAACTCCCATTACTAAGCTGTGGGCCCGACCTTCACCCATCTGTTTATTGTTCGATTAATGGATGAAAATATTTTATATCAAAATCAGTAGGTACATTAAAATATTTTGCTAATGGGTTGGCTAAAACATCCTAATAATACTATTAAGTACGTCTCACGGATAAAAAATGGACTTCCGCGCGAAGATTTTGAGCGATAAAGTAAACCTTTCCGGGCTGGTGAGGAGAAAATATAATCAATTCAATCAATTCATTTATTACTCAGATAACGAGATCCATTATTTGTTAGTAGTATCCTTAGAACGACTATGTTAGTACTTAATATATCAAAAATAAATAAAATCATTAATGTGTTAGTTCAAGTAACTTAAAAACTTATGTTAGTAGGTATAAAATTTACATAACATGGAGTTGGTCCCAGTGCTGCATTATGGGACAGTCCAGCCTATTTGCTATTATTGCTAGGCGGCTGTTGGGGCTGTATATATTATATAATAGCATTCGCTATAATATAACCCAGTCTGCAAACAGCAACTTAAGACTAGTGTTATATGCGTATAAATGGCTTTTTACAAGCTTTTATTTAGTTTCACCTGTCCCGTTGTCTGTCTATAATCAAATCTTGCAAGATAAATTTGATCCACTTCCCGGTTTCCGATTGAGCTGAAATTTTGGGTTCTAGTAAACTTTGGATGACAATTCAATATAATGATACCATCGAGCTGATCTGATGATGGAGACAGAAGGAGGCTATGGGAATTCAGTATTTGATCGACATAACCCCGTTGAGTTTGGGCTCGTTAGAATCGTCTCAATGAGTAGTTGACGATGGTATGCAGAAAAGTACAGTAGGCAATAAATGCTTGTACCAAAAAGGAAAATTTTGACCGAAACTAATTTTGTACTATGACGGCGGAAACAGGCGTAGGGCCAGCCTCGGCTGATATTCGGAACGCGATAGTGCACCTCACCTCACCCGTCACACCTGAAGAAACAAGACCCCTACCTAGCTAGTAGATACCTGCGCTTAGTTACTACGAATTGCGGCGTTAAGATATAATATAATGTGGGTGAATGGTGAGGTGAGGTTAAAAAAAGTTACAGAATAGCTGGGCTGATGGCAAGCGGATACCGCCTATTAACCCTTTTCCAGGCCGACAATAGGGAACATTACTGCAATGCTCTGCCGCCAGAGGCAGCACTACCACTAATAGTAAACCAGTATAGAAATATAGGGATTCACACACACATGCACAATTGATTGTCAAATGAGTGACAAGGATGCTTGCATAGACAATACCGCAAGTGCGAACGAGATACAATGTCAACGCTGCTAGTGTCGCCACCTACGAAGAGTTTTGCGTAATGTTCCCTATTGAAAAATGACAATCAAATGTCATGCAGTCTTATTCTTTGACATTAAGATACATTTTTGACAGTCTGTATGTGGTCGATATAACGCCTCATGCAGCCTGGAAAAGGGTTAAACCACTTCAGACTCAAGAGGAGTAATTCCTAAACATTGTGACTGTCTTGACAGCAAGAGAGTGTAGTACTTGTAGTACTTGTAGGTAGTAGTATTTGCTAGTTTATTTATTATATCACGACGGAGAGGTGTGGCGGCGACTACCAGTACCTACTTAATATAATAAAAAAAAATTACATTGGTGCCGTATCAGAAGTTGTAACAACTTCACGATAGATGTCGCTACGAGCCTCCCTAAGGTTAATTAGAAGAGTGAAGGGATTGAAAGATTCGTTGCCACTAGTGGGAGCCACGGTAGCTCAGTTCGATAAGAGCAATGGACGGATTCCAGAGGCATCGGGTTCAAATCCCGCTCGTGGCGAATAATATTTAAATTCTCCTCTTTGATCGAAACTTAAACAAAAAAACTAGCTGCCCGCGTGGCTTCGCCTGCGTATTGCACAGAACGCAGGCAAATCCGCGGGATATAACATAGCCTATGTCCATACGGTGAGTCCATTGTATACGCAGGTGAAAGTATTTTTGAAATGGGATGACTACCTAGTTCCGTAGATTACACACTACACACAAGCTTACAAAGCTAAATTCTTACAGACTAATTGTCATCTTTATAATATTAGTATCTATAGATAAATATTAGGGTACAATCATTCACAAATCGAACTATTCCATAGAACTAAAATGAATATTGAACTCCTTTTATTTTACCACCTAAGGTACGGTCGCGTTATTTAATCAATGACCCATATCGCGAAAATATTATTTTTCTACTCGTCGACTTTAATCTTTGAATTAAGATTTCGTACACGAAACCAAGATCACATACTTTTTAATCCTGGAGCTCCACGAGCTCGTCTCAAACTCGTATGGTTTCATAAGATAACCGCCAGCAGTCATCTTATGAATCCAGGAGCTGTATAAGATATCTGTGAAGACATCAACGCGCAAAATTACTAAGCTGCTGCGCTTCATTTCAGCAGGGCGATTTTCAATAGATACCAAGTTTGTTTAATAAATTATTATTTCCGTTGACTCGTAGAAAAAGTATTGTATACAATAGTTATATAATTAGCTTTTTAAGTCTCGTACCTTAATTAGGCCACTCAGCAAGCTTCGTGGCCTAAACGTGGTACTCGACTTAAAAAGCATCCATTATATAACGATTGCATAAACTACTATTGGAGTCCTACACAATGCGATTATGCGACAAGGCTGGGGGTCCTAAATTAAGTTGGTGACTATACTTACATAATTAATAAACTTGCTAGTTCCCCGGTACCCAATGATGTTCTGGAAACGATCGCTCTTAAGCGATATAGGACAGCCTTTGTCTTACAGTGCCCTACGCGTCCACTAAATACAATAATGGCTTTAGGATGTTGTCGGAGCTGCCGCGCCATTGCAGTGCATCAGGGATGTTTTGCGAAGATCACACGGATGGGTTACACGCCATAATGCGGGCGCGGGTCGCGTCCCTGATGAGGCGCCTGCGCGGCCTTGAACAGCCTCCTGCAGACGGTGGCGGCGCGCCTGGATGGTCCCTTCCTCAGAGCATAGAATGCTAGAGAGAGGACAAGCCGCCGGCGGCCGCGTCGCAGTTGTTAGCTCAATGGGCATACTCTGCCCTACTGTGCTGACTGCTGATCGCAGAGAATATTACGTTTCTTCGCAAAATGCCTGATATGATGCACGTGTATTGTCCAATAAGAGCGTAGACACACAAATGTGTGTGTTTTAAATGTGTGCGTGCTTTGTCTTGTCAATTACTTGGGCTTTGAGCGGGTTAATGTACTTGCGACAGGAGTACTCAATACAAATCGGCCGGCATGTCCGATCTCCTTATATTCATACATCTGTGGTCCCCCTTCCTATTCCATTGGGATAGGTTGCATAGGCCATCCAACTGCTAATTGTAATATAATACCTACTAACATACTCGTAGTTTTAAGATCACTGTTACTAACAAATTATGGAAATAATACTTCCGAATTAAATTATTAAATAAATACATAACATAACATAAAATGTTATTTACATCTTCTTTTTAAAAACTATGTTCTGTATTATGTAGGTAGATTGTAATTTAATACATTGAGGATGAAATTAAGTAAATAAACTTATGATAGGTTTTGTATTGTAGCCCGATAGTTATGTTTTGGGTACTAAACGACGATATTTTATATGGTGAGATATAGTCTGCGCTCGTGATAACCCGACAGACAACAAAACATGACCTTGCGCAAATTATTCAGATCGTCTGGGCACGCCAAAGTCGCCAGTATACGCACGACGCACGGCCCTGACTGCCGCCGCCATGGCTTTGGAAAAGAAAACTATCAAAATCATAGCAATTGTGGTTGCTACGGTTATTGCTGCCGGTGAGTTTGTTTGATTTACTTACTCTTGTTATCGAACAGTGATTTAAGAAAAAAAATATGTGGAGCATCGGGTGAATTGATAATTAATTTGTACCATACAGGTAAGTCGTCTCGTTTTACGGTGTTTTATTGTGATTTAGTCCTTTTAATTTGTTTAAACGTATAGGTATTTAAAGTAAAATATCAAAATGTTAGTAGAAATGTTAATATTTGTTCCCAACCTATACATAATACCAAAGTGAACAATTTCGGATAATTCGTTGAATGTTAATTTGTCTGGCCCATCCATGTCGCTCCGTAATCTTAGAAACATCTCTTTCTCTTTCTTACTCAAGCAATGTGACCGCAAAGAAAAGGATGAGTATAATGTTTCAATACTTTATTTGTTAAATAGTTAAATAGTTTTATCTGTACTCATGGTACATGGTAACAATGTTCTATCTGTAAAAATAGGCACGAAGACCTCAAATATGATGATGATGATGATGATGATGATGATGATGATGTTGTCCTGACCGATTTCGGCCACAGCGACTGTGTATTCTGGCTTTTACTTGTTATTAACAATTATTAAAAACTAGAGTGTTGTTCTTCTACTCTCTGGTGCGCTCTCAAGTGGCTTATGTACCCTATTTTCCTCACAAAAGTCCGAGCGCACTTGGTGCTAGTTAAAACTCCACCGACGTAGTGGTAATATACTCCAAATATACTCCATAGTCCATACTAAATACGAGTATACTAGTTACCTAATATTTAACGTAAAATACTCACGTAATATATGGGTTCACACGATACTTTTTTAAGAAGTGTTTTCTTGTTTGTAACACAGGCAAAAATTAAGTGGTAGGTTAGGTAGGTATTAAACGATTATTTTTTCGGGAAATATATCAACAAAACCTTATGTCTAAGTTTTTATAGACACCTAGTAGTAGTGTGATAAGAGATAAATGTGGGATGGATGGAGATATAGTCACGAACATTGAGAAGGGTATGTTAAGGTGGTTTGGGCATGTAGAGAGGATGGATGAAAGAAGATTAACGAAGAGAGTGTATATAAAAAGAGTGGAAGGGGAAGACCTAGGCGAACTTTCTCCGATCAAATTGGAAAAATCTTACAGAAAGGCCAGGTCCCTAACCAGGTCCCTAACCCTAAACCGACGAGCATGTATGATAAATGTTATGAAAGTGAGTGAAGCGAAAGTGGTTTGTCAGGATCGTAGCAAATGGAGATCCGTGATCTCTACCTACCCCTCTGGGAAAGAGGCGTGATTATATGTATGTATGTACCTATGTATATAGTAGTAGTTTTTATATTAATCTGTTTACTTTTCATCAAGTAACAAATAAAAATCTACAAAAAAGAGTGAAGACACAAAAACTTATATAATATGTAAGGTAAGTAACTATTTATGACAGGAACCGCCGTTCGCGTTCTTCCATAACGTTATGTCAAAGATCAGTGCATCATTAGAGGTCATAATTTATCATAATTATCATCATTCATCACGTAGGTAACTAATACATAGTAGAAGATACTAATTAGAAACGATCGTCACCCATCTGTTTAATGGATAAAAGTATTTTATACCAAATTTAGTTTATTTAAAAAATATTTCGCGTTTGGGTAGGTTCATCAGTTCCTGGCCTATTATTCTGTACCTATGCTTTGTTGAAGAGCTAGCCCGCATAATATTTTTTAAATTTTCCGGATGTACATATGTAATTTTTTTTTATATACAACGACGGTGGAATACAAGCTTACGGCCTGATGTTAAGCAGGTACCGTAGCCTAAGGACACTTGTGACTCCAGAAGAATCACAAGCGCGTTGCCGACCCTGTGTTTTATCCCGCGGGTTTGTCTGCGTTCTTTGTAGTATGATATAACCTTAGTATTAATGGCATAATTATTTATCATTACAGTTGTTTTGCTGGGTCTACTGTTTGGGCTGTTGCTGCAATCTGATAACGGTATAGGTAAGTGAACTAGCAATTTAATTATGTTTCTTCCACTGAAAAAAAACACGGATACTCGAATGACAAAAAACGTGAGTTTAAAAGCCACGGTCTCGGACTCGTTCTTATAAAATAAAATACAGGGAACTAAAAAATATGTGAAACAGAAACACTGCCAAGTTGAGCCCACCGGATTTCAATACGCGGCAACATGGCGGCAACACTGTTGGTCAAAATGTATGCGTAGGTATGACGTTTACTGCCACTGCCAGTCTCTAAAGGGTTAAAATAGGAACGTGATATAGATAACTATTATGCAGAGCAATGACGCGTAGTTGCTCACGTATAGCTCACGGTATTTGAGCTCCCAAAGTGTTGTGGAACCGCCCGCCGCAACCCGAACTGAGCCAACTTGGACTGGGGCGGAAATAGAAAGAAAGTATTTTTTTTTTCCGTTTTGTGGCTTTTTGCTGCTTAGGCACTTTGTCAATGTCAAGTGGGGGAAGTTTTGGCTTTACGGTTCCGTGGAGTGCACCTAATAATTTTGCCCCAGGGACTAATTGTACGAAACGACCATAATTTGAATATTGATAATAAGTGGGTAACAGAGTGCCTAAATATATTCATAAATAGTTATAATTTGATATTATTTTTATCTATAAAATAAGCCAAAGCCTTGGCGACTTTGGGCTCAAAACTAGCCAAGAGAGTTTTAACATTAGTAGGGAGTTGGACTTTAAGTTTTGTTAGTAGGTCATAAAGAGAGAAGAAAGAAAGTATGAAAACACTGCATTTACGCGTCATTGCTTTAACTAAGAATACACCATCCGCAGCACGGCTAGCACAAAACAACCTCTTTAGAGATCTAAAGAAACGAGTAGCTTGTTGGGTAGTATATGCTTCTCCTCGAAACTAAGCTAACTGTAGGTATAATTAAAAAAAACTGTTAAATATGGTGAGAATCCATCAAACCTATGCAAGGTGACCTTTAAACCTTTTCCTATTTGTGTTTTTTTTCGCACCACGCTCTGCTACCTCGTACAGAAGGTGGCGGATGTCTAATTAACAGCAAGAAGTGATAAAACCGATGGCCGTTGGGGCGGAAAGGTTCTCGAAAGGCGACCACGTACCGGAAGGCGCGGCGTGGGTAGGCCCCCCACAAGGTGGACTGATGACCTGGTAAAGGTCGCGTGAGTCCGCTGGATGCGGGTGGCGCAGGACCGGTCATTTTGGCACTCTTTGGGGGAGGCCTATGTCCAGCAGTAGCCGTCTATTGGCTGATATGATGATGATGATGATGAAGTGATAAAATGGCAACCATGCTACGCCATCTGGTGGATACCCACTTTTCCACTGGTTCTTGATCTTATGCTAGTCACATAAGTACCCTCAAGAATGTGTCAACATTACAGAGCTGCAGGTGTGGCCGCGCGGAGCCGACAGCTCGGCGCAGCCACTGATCTCCTACAGGAGCACCGACCCAAGATCCTACATGCCCTGGGTAAACCGGACACACGACTTCCTGAGTAGTAAGTTGATAAGGAATTCTATTGTTTTACAAACTTTCTAACGAAACGAATTTGCCCTGTTCGTATGTAAAGTATGTTTGTAACCACTTAATACATACATACTTATGTACTTACTGTTAACGTGGGCCAACGCACGTGTTGCCAAAAACAAGGCAGCCTAATTTCTGTTTTTTGCAGTACTCTAATAGTAGTGATACTAGATGATAGGAACGACAAAAAGTGAAGAAGTTGGTCATACTTACTGAACAACTTTTCCTTAGGATATTAGGTACTTACCATGAAATTGCGAACAAATAAGACCCAATTAAGAGTTAACTGGGAGTTTCTTCGCGAGTTAGTATTTTGTTTCATGAGAAATGTTGTTCAGTACAAACATTATCATCATAATTTCCTTGCCCTTATCCCATTTACTGGGGTCGGCGCAGCATGTCTTCTTGTATACTTCTCTGTCAGCCGTCATCTCATCACTCAGTTCTTTTCTCTTCATATCGTTTCTCACACAGTCCATCCACCTTTTCCTAGGCCTAGCTCGTCTCAGTGTTCAGCACAAACATCTTCGCTTTTTTTATCCCCATATCATATGACCCCAAAATTACCCGGTACTAGACATGCTATCCTCACAAAAATTGTATACATAAAAGGCACCATGTGAATTGTCAATACCCTTTACATTGTTTCAGCCTATCAAAGACCCGGTTGGAATCTAATGTTTTGCCGCAACGGCCAACCCGCGGGAGGGGACATGGTCTGCCACGTGGACCTAAGGGAATTCCATCCTTGTACCTCCGATAACCAATACAACTACAGAAGGGGTGCGCCTTGCATCTTTTTGAGGCTTGATAAGGTTAGAAGATATATAAATGTAAACAGCTGGACGATTGCCTGACGTTTCGTACGTACGTAAGACACATTTTAAGTAGGAATATGACAGAGTTGAGTTCTCCTAACGCTCGTTTGCGAAGTTACTCAATTACCCCTCAGGCCTTGAGTGAGGCTGGTGTTAGTTAGCTGTGGTGCGGGAGGGGACAACGTCAGCCATCGAGCGCTTACAACGACACCCCCCGCCCCTCTCCGCACGTCGCAGCTACCGCAGGAATCTAACAAGAACTTTCTCCGGCCAAATCGGAGTAATTGTAAAAAAAAATACGTCAACAATTCCTTAAACCAAGGTAAAAGTAGCATTTTTCATAAATTCTCGTTGCGTGTATGAAAAATGCAACTCTTGCAACCCCTCCGAGAAAAAGGCGTTGGCATTGAAGTAGATAAGTACTTTGAGTATAAAGTTAAATTATCTGTTCCCAGATTTTGGATTGGACGCCAAAGCCATACAACACTACTGAGGACCTGCCCAGTAACATGACCGAAGACCTGAAGCAGCACATCATAACTAAAGTGAGTTTATACTGGTTATTAATGAACCCAATAAACTAAATATACAGGGTGGGCCATAAATTTTTGTACTTTTGAAACTTTGATGAAGATGAAAGATCGTATTTCCTGATCATTTAATTTTTGTGACTTACATCCAATGCAGTTTATTTTTTGAAAATAACATCTTTGAAATGACCTCCCCTCTCGTCGCTGGCACTCCTGCAAACGAATACGCAGGTTTTGGGAAACTCGCTGGCACACGCTGCACGCTGCGAGGGATCTCGGCTATCTCATCGCGGATGTTTTGCTTGAGTTTGGATATTGTCTTCGGTTTTTTAACTTAGAACTCGACTTTATAAATATCCTCGCACGAAAAAATCGGCGGGAGTGTGATCCGGGCTTCCTCCTAAATAGGCGGCGAACAGTAACATACAAATTGCTGCTTTTATAAAACTGTTTTTCAACACAACTGCTCGTAAAGTAGGTCTTATTACAGCGTATTTACACTGATAATGCAGAATATTACCCATGCCGTGCCTTTTACATTACATTATCGCACTAGTGCCTTTTCATTACATATCTTTTTAAATATTAGCAAAATAATGCAGAATATTACCCATGCCGTGACTTTTACATTACATTATCGCACTAGTGCCTTTTCATTACATATCTTTTAACATTTTCATTTTTTATTTTTTTTATTTTTTCCTCGCAAATGTGTTGAAAAACGTCGTATGAAACACGTGAGCATTGGTCATTACACTTCTCGTCTCCATTAAGCCTTCGCCTTCGGCTCAGGCTTAAAAACCGACTCGAGTGTAATGACCAACTTAGCACACTTGTATCATAATGTACTATTAAACAAAAAGCTCGTCGTTGATTAGTAAAACGCTTCATTGTAAATAAAACTGCATAAAGTAATGTTAAATTTCCCTCCACTCAAAAACGATATAATTTATTATTATACAAGATATTCAGTGTTGCCATTTACAAAAATATATGGCCCACCCTATATACTCGTATATCTCTCTCTCTTCAGTCGTACACTCTTGACAGAGCGGTCGTAGTTTCATGCATACACATGGATAAAACAGCCCTCGTGATGCTCATCCACTTGTTAAGGTCTTCAGCATCACGGGAACACTGGACTATGATGGATTGTGTCGCAGCCCGTCCCTGGACAACGAGTCCTTCCATGGAGTTTTGGTTACATGACTTAAGTTCCTAAGTCCCCTGGATGGGCCAGAGGGCGTCCACAAGTCGTTGCCAACGCCATCAGTCTTGAGCTTCACGCTTCATTTCACTCCAAGTCTTCTTTATGGCTTTCGCTTCTGCAATGATTTTTTCATCTCTCCTGTTCTGAAAGTTGACTTTTCATGGGCATATAGGCGGGTGGAAAATAGCGTTTTCTCCCCTAGGGTGGAAAGTAATTTTTTTTTAATTGTCACGGTCAGCCACGGAGTCGAAGATAATTGAGTTACTTCAAATTATTCAAATAAAAGCTTTACATATATCTTAACTCAGCTATACATTAAGCGACGGGTTTATTACGACGATGTTGATAAAAATCCTTTTACAGTTTTTTACAGTTGGTATTTTTTATCCTAATTACAGAAAATCAACATTCAAAATAATTTCTGTAAATATCGGCTGCCCGCCATAATGCTATGAAACTTTTTTTTTTCACGATTCGGCATGGCCCTCTAGATTAGTTGCGTCGCGGCCTACTCGATTACAATCGAGTAGGCTGTGGCAAGTGGCCAGTGCAAAGAGGTTGGAGGTTAGATATAGTTTTAATTATTTTATTTAGGTATATATCTAAAATCGAATAATACATTTATTTCATATTAAGCAAATAATTCTTAACATTTATTTATAGAATTATATAAATACAAGAAATAAGATTAAAACTATTAGATCAGATACGTTTTTAAAACTTTTCTAAAGTTGGCAGTATGTGTATTTTACTGATTACTCTTAATATACCTGTTTTATAAAATGTAGGTTTGTGCAGTATTTTACTTTCCTCACAGTCGAAATGAAAAGTAAAGTGTTTAACTCGGGTGAAATTACCCATTTCACCCTCGAACTATTGGCGCTCTCACTTCGTTCGAGCGCCAGAAATACCTCGGGTGTAATGGGTCACTTTCAACCCTTGGTTAACAATCTACTATTGGTTACCTTTTTCAGATCGGCAGTGCAGATGCGAACGAGGTGTGGGTATCCTGCGATGGTGTAGACCCAGCAGACAAGGAGTTCGTCGGGCCTGTGCAGTACATCCCCCGCCGCGGGCTCCCTACTTACTTCTTCCCCTACAAAAACCAGGAGGGCTACCTCAGCCCGCTGGTGGCAGTGCTGTTTGAGAGGCCCAGGAGTAAGTCTTCATGATATTAGTCATCTGCATTGGTGTCAAGTAGACCAAACAAGATTAGAGTTTATTCCTAGAATTAGCCTTTTTTACGGACATACTCGTAGCACCGCCACCGATTTGAAAATTTCGCCGTCATTATAATCCAGTGAGAATCTCTGGTCTGTGAACGGACTTACAGCTTTGTCGTGGCGAAAATCACGGCCGTAGTGTCGTATCACGAGGGGATTAGGGTCTCAATTTACGTCTGTATACTGTAAGCGTACACACGTGTTAAGGTGAAGCAGCTTCAGAAAAGTACCGCAAGGGGGTAGAATGAGGCTTGGAATTTCCTACTTCATTACGCGAAAACTACATAAAATGTAACGGTTTCTTATTTAAATGTTATTTGAAGATTTTTGCTACAATTCTAAGAGGCCCAAAACACGATTTGATTAATTTGCCTCGATGGATTAGGCTCGCAAAGTTAGCTCTGATTGCGCGTTTTTCGGTAGGTCGAGTTGACTAAAAACCAGAACCATTTTTTTGCTAGTCAATGTCCAGTACTTATTTTTGTATCCTTTTATTCCTTATTATATATGTGACAACATAGTAGGCTCATTTTATTTTTAATTAACGTAAATTAGTAATATTAAGCACATACATATAAAATCTCGCTCAAAACGGATGCGCGTAAGTCATTCGTTTGAATTTTAGTAGGCAGATGGTCAAGCGGCCTCGGGCTGGACGGACGTCTGCCGCGATTTTTTGCATTTTGACAACTGTAAAATTCGCTAGTTTAATACCAGCTGTTAGATAATAATACGTTTTCAGGGAGAATTAATAGGGTGCCATGTGGGTGGATAAACGTTTAAAATAGATTTTCGGTCATTTTTACAATTTGTTCTAATTTAAAACACAAAAATTCGTTCACAAACCTTACCATTACAACCCGATTTTTCATATTTCTCATCTTAAGAGCCCGTTATTAATGAAAGAAGTTCGAATACGTTTCTTTAGTATGTGGAATATTTTATTATCACACAGGTCACATTGTCTAGTACGGTGTATGTGCGTAACATCTCGCTGCCCCAATATTATAGGGTTCTATGTTACATTGTCGGGGTACTTCAATTTAGACCTATAATATCGATATCTCTATAATAATTATTCAGAAAAGAGAAAAAACAATTCAGGATCACTTCAATTGAAGGTTAGGGACCGTTAACATTTCTAAATATTTATAAAATGTATAATTTACAGCTGGCATCGTAATCAATGTGGAGTGCAAGGCCTGGGCAAAGAACATCGCCTGTGAAGACTGCGAGCAGAGTGCATCCGTCCGCTTCCAGCTGATGGTAGACTAGTTACAACCTCTCAAGACATCAACTGATAATCCCTCATTGACTGACCATTGTTAACTAAAATGTGATTTGCCCCTTCCGCACAATGGAAAATGACAAAGTGAAATCCGGATAATCTGCCGGAGGTAAGGTTGAATGGCGAAACAGTTCTTGGTGTGCGGCACTTCAAATATCTGGGCCATATATTGAATGAAGAACAAACGGACGATATGGACATGGAGCGTGAAAGAAGGGCACTGCCACGAGGGAACATGATCAAGTGTACATTATTTAACGCATACTGTATTTCCTTCTACACCTATCAACTTTGTTTAAGGCACAGCATGAAAGTGTACAGCTTCATCATAATAATATATTTCGGCCTCTGATGGGGCTGCCGTGTTCGTGCAGTGCCTCCTCCATGCTCGCTGAAGCCGGAGTGCCCGACTTCTTCGCCGTGGTCCGCACCCGCATCGCCTCTTTCTGAGAGGGAATGCGACGCTCACGGAATACTATCGTGGAAAACGCATATCGCGATATGATCGCTTCCGGTTCCCGCAACGCGTGCTCAATATGCGGCTCTCGTACGGAGTGAAACAAATGCTGTCGTTTGGTTATAATACTCATGCTGGAACAAATACAGAAGATATTCCTTCGAAGTATGCATGAAAAGATACATGTCTCTTTCATGTACCCAACTCGATTTTTGACTCGCTGGACCTACGTTGAAACCCAGTGTTAATGAGTTTTGTGGTCAACATCCTGAGACACGGGCTGGATAGTATCAGTCTCCTAGATAGATCGCTCAGACTGTCGGTACCTGACGCATACTGCACCAGGCGGAGGCGACCGCCCCTGCTGGCCACTGAGCATGCGCGTGCGCTCATCAACTTCCTTCTCGCGGCATAATCTGAATGTGATTTGTTTGCGACAGGGATAGCGAGATTGATGAATGAATGGAAGATACTGCTTGAGATGAAACAAGACTGAGCAAGACAGGTAACTTGTAGATTTAAGTTAGTCTTTAGAGAGTAGTTTTAATATGGAATCAATGAAACGCTTTGGTGAAAACTGTAATATTGCATACTTAATAAGGCTTTCTGTTCACTAGAACAAGAATCAAGAATTTTATATCTTGTTTTTATTTCTTACACTTTACTTTAAATGGCTAACGGCTTACCATAAACGACCTACCTAATTTTGGCAGGTATATAAATGGTTTATTTGGCAGGTATATAAATGGTTTATTTGGCAGGTATATAAATGGTTTATTTGACGCAACCATATACTAAACCGATTGCGGCAGTCAAAAAAAAGCGGCCAAGTGCGAGTTGGACTCGCACATGAAGGGTTCCGTTAAATAAATAGCTTTTTACGATTTATGACGTATTAAAAAAAAAACTACTTACTAGATCTCGTTCAAACCAATTTTCGTTGAAAGTTTGCATGGTAATGTACATCATATATTTTTTTTAGATTTGTCATTCTCTTTTAGAAGTTACAGGGGGGTGGGGGGGGGGGGGGGGGGGGGACACACACATTTTACCACTTTGGAAGTGTCTCTCGCGCAAACTATTCAGTTTAGAAAAAAATGATATTTGAAACCTTAATATCATTTTTGAAGACCTATCCATAGATACCCCACACGTATGGGTTTGATGAAAAATTTGTTTTTGAGTTTCAGTTCTGACGTTCTGAGTATGGGGACCCCTAAAACTTAATGTTTTTTTTTTTTTTTTTTATGTGAAAATCTTAATGCGGTTCACAGAATACATCTACTTACCAAGTTTCAACAGTATAGCTCTTGTAGTTTCGGAAAAAAGTAGCTGTGACATACGGACGGACAGACAGACATAGGTACATGACGAATCTATAAGGGTTCCGTTTTTTGCCATTTGGCTTCGGAACCCTAAAAAGTGGAACTATGAGAAAGACAACAAATTAAATATATCTCTCTGTCACATTTATTGAGATTTGTGTACAACCATCTCGCTCGGTCTTGGAATTATAATTTCTGTGACTGTTGATACTACCCTGTACCCTCCGCCTGAGTGATTACTGCGCATTATTGCGTGGAATCCCGGCACGCCCGATATATACATAAATATTAGGGTAAAATCATTCACAAATCGAACCAGCCCCCTAGAACTAAAATTAGGTGGATATTTAACTCGGTTTATTTTACCACCTAGGTAAGCGCACGTTCTTTAATTTATGACCCAATTTGCGAAAATATTCTATGGATTCCTCGACAGTTCGACAGGGCTGTCTACCTCCTTTAAGTGGGTCCCAAATCTATATTATTAGAATATCTAAACTACATTTTTAGGCACCTTTTTAGGCATTTTTTGAGAACGTTTTTTTGCGCTATATCCCTATAGGGCAACTTAAAAACTTTAAGGCAAAAATGACCACCTGATCTTTTTGTATTTTTTTATGGTGCAGAATTTTTAGTTTTATGCAGTAGCAAGAGACTTGAATTATGGATACATTTTAGTATTGCCCGTTAAGGCGCCGTAGGTTCATGGTCTTCTCTCCCTCTCGCCGAGCATAAGCATGAGCGAGATGGAGGTGCGTGTTTGGAAGCGCAGATATCATTTTTTTAATTTTTTGTGCGTTTAAATAAATAAAAAGTAATCACTAAGTTCCCTCAAACATGATATTGCCGATTTTTAGAACCAATGTTAATATGTTTAGCTATTGTGCATAATTTGATACGAATGTTTTAAGTGAATTTTAATATGTTTTAGACCTATGTTCGTGATTTTTTTCTATCGAGCGAAAATTGCTTGGTCGTGTTTCGAATCATTGATTTCGCTGCAATTGAATCGCTGCCTCAATATTACTATTCGTATTTTTTTGAAACCATATTATTGTAAACAGACGCATTATATTGTTTCAAAAACTATGTTCGCTTCACTTCGCTGAACCTACGGCGCCTTAAAGGGCTATACCTACCGCGCAAACGAGACTTGAACGCACGGTTTTTTTTGCAAAGCTTAGGGTTAAGTTCCTGACTGATGTAATAAAATTAAGTTGCAATTACTCCGTTAAGTACCTAAACCTTGTCTGAACACAATCGCCCTTTAGCGATAAGTCGGCATGTTAATTACAGCTTTTTTAAGACCATTTTCTGTATTAGTTTAATACCTACATTGACATGTGAAATTAAGTTAACAATTTTATTGTAGGGGTGTTGCCCCATATTTGTGTTTTGGGTACTAAACGACGATATATATGACGAGAGATAGCCATTACGCTCGTGTTAACCGAACAGACAATAAACATTTACAAAAAAATGACCTTGCGCAAATAATTCGGATCGTCTAGTTACGCCAAAGTCGCCAGAACGTCAGTAATAGGTAGTCTACGCACGACGCACGGTCGTGACTGCCGCCGCCATGGCTTTGGAGAAGAAAACTATTAAAATCATAGCAATTGTGGTTGCTACGGTTATTGCTGCCGGTGAGTTTGTATTTATTTATTTACTGTTATCGAACTGTGGTTTAAGCAAATTATTATGTAAAACTTTGGGTAAATTAATAATTTAGCCGAAACATAAGCTTATAAACAGCTTCTTTTCTTCTCTCGGTCTCGTTTTACGAAGAATTTAATATGTTTTGGTTTTTTAATGTGTTTTAACCGATTATATTCCAAATAAAATATCAAAAGAGCGGAAAAAATAAAATATTGTTATGTACATTACCTAAGTAAACAATTTCGAATAATTCGTTGTTCATTTATTTGTCTATCGCAAAGAAAATGATGAGTAGGTATATGGTTTAGCTTTTGTGGGAAATACAATTGATGGCCAAAATATATTACGTCATACCTGGCCATAAAGTAGGAATTACCGCACGCTACGCGTCCGGAAAACCCCACTTCCTGGCCAGATAGAGACGTAAAATTTTATACTCACCACGGGCGGTAATAAAGAAAGCCTCAGAGCGCATATTTATCGCCCTTGCCTTCGGCTCGGGCGTCAAATACCTGCGATCTGAGACATTCTTTGTTTAACCGCCCTAGGTAAGTAATGTACTATTGTATTTGTATATGGGTAAATTGTTTTATCTGTATGAGTCGTATGACTCATGGTAAAAATGTTAACTATCTGTAAAAATAGGCACGAAGACCTCAAATATGTTCATACTAATGTACAATTTAGAAGTTTTCACACAATTTCTTGTTAGGAAGTGTTTCTTGTTTGTAGCACAGGAAAAAAATAAGCGGTAGATTAGGTAGGTATAAACTATTATTTCTTCAGGAAATATATTGTTTTTGAGATATTTTCTGAAAAAATAATAGTTTATACCTACCTACATCATCTGTGAAATTTTCAACTGTCTAACTATCACGGTTCATGAGATACATGAGATACGCTCCAAGGTCAAATTACTTTGCCCACTAGTGGATAAAATGCGATTTTGCTCACTGGTTTTAAAGGATAAAAGACGGCTTTCCGAGGCAGTGAGGGGAAAAGTATTTTATATCGAATTTAGTTTATATAAAAAGTGAATTGGTAGGTTAATCAATCCCTGGCCTATATATTCTGTTTCTTTATTGAATAGCCAGCCCGCGAAATATTTTTCAATTTTCAAATTTTGATATATAATATTTTCCACCCATTAAACATAAGGGTGAAAGTCGTTTCTAATTCGAATCTTTCTTATTTACCATTTATCCGAAACGAATAACTTTTAACTCTTTACATACAACCGTCCGTTCTTTTTATTACAAGCTTTATATTAACTTGACCTGTTCGTATGTAAGTATGTAAATAAGTTGTCCGTCAAAATATGCAATCAATTTTTCAGTCACTTGCCGTTATCTGATTGAGCTGAAATTTTGGGTATTAGTATGGTTTGGATGACAATTCAATATTATGGTACCATCGAGCTGATCTGATGATGGAGACAGAAGGTGGCCATGGGAATTCGGTATTTAACCGACGTAACCCCGTTGAGTTTGGGCTCGTTAGAATCGTCTCAATGAGTAGGTAGTTGATGAATGGTATACAGAAAAGTACAGTCGGCAATAAAAGCTTGTACCAAAAAAGAAATTTTGACAGAAACTTATTTAAGTATATTTTGTTCTAAATATTCATTTGCATTTAAAAAATAAAAATACTCTTAATTGATTCTTATTATTGACCTCTATACTGAATATAGGTCACACCCAATAGACAGTTAGACATGGATGGCGGTGACGTGATGGTTTAATTTGGGTCCCGTGGCCGATATAGAGTGTTTGTCAAGGACACTGGTCTATATAAATTAGGATGGCTGCGTGATGGCATGGTGACATTAAATGCTGGTATGCCTAAATAGGCATATTACTGTGTCTATTAGATAGGTTAAATGGAGTTAATTGGAATCAAACTATAGTTTATCTGGTAAACCCGAGGGGTAATCACGTAACGTTCCAAACGCGCGTTAAGACAATCCAACTGTCATTTTTCCAAATAAAATTGGACATTTATATGTATCTAACGTTCGTACAATGCGTTACGTGATCGACCCGCCGGTTGTGTAGTTAGGTATACTTCTATAAGTTCTATAGATACCAATATTATAGGAACTACCTACTCATCCGATTTCAAAATAATTTCATCCGGGTATAGAATGGACTTTCCGTATGGACATCGGTTTATAAACATTTATTACTCACTAGCTTCGGACTAGCAGACACCTCCATAACTTAGGTATCACAGACAGCCCCATGTGCAGAGCGTGCATGGAGGCAGAAGAAACGACTAAACATATTCTACTGGACTGCAAGCAGGTAAAAGTATACAGAATAAAGCACCTAGGTTCTCCAGACACACTACGGGACGCAGTAAGCAACACCAAGGCACTCACCAACTTTCTAGACGAGCTGGGGTGGTTAGAGTAGCGCCACACCGCCGTTTCACGCAAAATAGGCACAATGAATGTTCGACTTGCGGAAAAACGCCCAATATAAGAACTTAGTACGGTGGAAATTGGCCAATATTGATAAGTCGTGGACACGACTTCTACTGGCATGGATGTGTTCCGTGTTGTCTCCGAAGTACGATTCTACCGGTTTTAGTTACGGCAGAGGGGAAGGGGCATAGCTGTGACGTCACAAAGATGGCGGCCGACGGTCATCGATTTTTGTTCACATCTCGGGTTCTATTTTACTGATCGGTTCGTGTGAGGTGCCATTTGAAAGCATATTTAACGTACTATAATTGTTTCTTAGAAATCTATGACGCACAATCAGCAGTTTTTGAAAAAGTATGACTTTTTTACTGTGCAAGTTTGCATAAGTACTTAAATACGCTTGTAACTCAACAAATATTAATTTTAGTGCAATTTAAGTTATTATAAAAAAACGAACTCATTTGAGATGTGGCTCTATTGCACACTGTCATACGGTCACATCTCAAATGAGTTTTAATTTTGAGTTGTGGCCGTATTGCAGGCACTAGACTAGACGAACTACTCACTCGCTTCTGTCCGCGACTTCGTCTGCGTGGACCCGGGATAAAGAATTATCCAATGTTTTAACAATCGTGCAATGCTATTGCAGTGCTAAGTATTTCATCCAAATCGGTTGAACCGTTTAAACGTGATTGAGTAACAAACAAACATCCAAACATCTAAACATCCAATCTTTCGCATTTTTAATATTAGTAGGGAACACAATAAATAGTTCACTTAAATGAGATTACAGATTTAGCATAATGTTTATTAATGTAACATATTCCAACACAAATGCATCTTATTAAATAGTATCATAAACATATGCTTTTAACTTAGTTTTTGTTCGTCTATCTGTCTGTCTGTCTGTCCGTCTGTCACCAGGCTGTATCTCATGAACCGTGATAGTTGGACGGTTGAAATTTTCACAGATGATGTATTTCTGTTGCCGCTATAACAACAAATACTAAAAAACAGAATTAAATAAATATGTAACTCCCATACAACAAACGTAATTTTTTTGCTCGTTTTTGGTCGATATTGATAACGGCAACCGGTAGACGCTTGAAATACGAGTATTCACAGAACATTTAGTTGTATATTCACTTTAAAGATAAATAATTAAATTAAAATAAAAAAGATATTTTAATTTTTTTGTATTTTTTTATATACGTGATTTTTTTGCCGTCTTTATAGATAATGGTACGGAACCCTTCGTGCGCAAGTCCGACCTTTTTTACATATGTCTTTTCCCGCCAGTTTGTCTGCGTTCTTTGTAATAATAGCTAGTATTATACAGGATGTATTATTCAAACGGGGCAGTGAGGGAAATTATCCGAAACTACAAGGGATACGGAAATTTGCTCTTAGTAGTCACGAGACCGATCTTAGAAAAAAATTTAACTGCATTTACCGATTTAAAAAAAACCTCTTTCACGGCCGGGAATCAGATCCTGTCTTAAAATCGGACTTCGTTTTTTGCGTAACTTAAAAGTGTTAAATACAGGACGGGCCATGAATTTTTGCAAATGCTGGCAACACTGAATATCTTGTATAATAATAAATTATATAGTTTTTGAGTGGAGGGAAATTTGAGTTTACTTTATGCAGTAATGCGTTTTACTGATCAACAACGAGCTTTTTGTGTAAAACAGTTTTATAAAAGCAACAATTTGTATGTAACCGTTCGCCCCCTATTTAGGAGGAAGCCCGGATCTCACTCCCGCCAATTTTTTCGTGCGGGGATATTTATAAAGTCGAGTTCTAAGTTAAAAAACCGAAGACAATATCCAGACTCAAGCAAAACATCCGCGATGAGATAGCCGAGATCCCTCGCAGCATGTGTCAGCGAGTTTTCCAAAATCTGCGTAGTCGTTTGCAGGAGTGCCAGCGACGAGATGGGGGTCATCTCAAAGATATTTTTCAAAAAATAAATTGCATTAGATGTTAGCCACAAAAAAATAATGATCAGGAAATTAACTTCCATGGTTTTATTTTCATCAAAGTTTCAAAAGTGCAAGAATTTTTGGTCCACCCTGTATAAACATAGTTTTATGTACGGAAATAGATCTCTCCGTACAATACCTACCTACTATGGATGAGTATGGGAATGATATTTTATTACAGTTTTTAAAATATTGGTGCAAATCATGAAATTAAATAAAAAACCTACTTCGTCTAGACGTTACATCTCCCCATACTAAATTACTAATTGGCATGGCTTAGTATGGGGAGATCGCTTTCTGTAACTAAAACTATGAAATACGGCATTTTCCTGTGATTGTAGATACATGGGTTCATAGCGATAATTCTTCATTAGGTACATCCAGCACATAGAATTATAACGCATAGAAACGCAGTTCACGCGCAACGGTGAGGCCACCAAAAGTAGGACATAAATGGCCCAGTACGCCGATCGGCTTGTCAGTTGCAAGGACGCGTGGCAAGTGTAAATAGCTCCCACATTTTCCATTAATATGACGGTTTGTGCAGTGAAAGGGTGTCACAACTCACAATGCACCGGATAAGAAGGATAAACATTCTAAGATAACATTTCACACGTAAGTATCTAACTCGTATTTTTACGTAAAACAGTAATCAAAATTGCATATTTTCTATAAGCGGCATGACAGCGTAGTGTTGCCAATGTGACGGATACGAGTATATTTACCCATAATTCTGTTCTGATAATATACTTACATAAAATACAAATATCGGCAGGGTTGAAAATACGAAGAAGATAAATGACTTGCTCCTTTTACTTGACTCCCCGTGTATGTTTGAGTATATCTAGGTCAAATCTTGCAAGTCAATTTTGACTAACTTCCCAGAGTTCAATTTTGTACACGTGTTTTAAATCAGGTGACAATGCAATATTATGGTACTTCCGAGCGGGCCTGATGATGAGGACGGAAGGTGGCCATAGGAACTCCTAAATTATCCTACTAATATTATAAATGCGAAAGTTTGGATGGATGGCCGTACGTTCCAATCAATCTCAAAAACTACTCGACGATTTTTTATGAAACTTTCCAGTAATGTACCTTATGTAGCAGAATAGGACATAGGCTATAATTTATGTCAAATTTCATCAAAAAAGGGGATGAAACTTTGTATGGAGACCAAATATGTTTATGTTGCGAGAGCGGCGTTATGGTTACAATGGTAATGACATCGTCAACAAATTAGAAAATTCATCTTGGGCGTACGTAACTTACATATTGTAGTTTTATTATAATATATATTTTCAGGGAATGTGTATGCGCTGGCAACACTATTGGTGCGTTTGTGTGCGTATTGGCGCGTGTAAATACGAGTTGATCACAACTACATGAATCCGTTTTATGCCTCACGCTTGGCGCGTCGGCCGTATGAAACTATCCTTCTAGGCGTTATAATTCTATGATCCAGCACTATTAATTCACGCAAAAAAACGAGTTCAATTTTTTTTACAGATTTGGCGGGGTTCGATGCCCGGCGGTGTATAAGGCTTTTTTGAAAATCTTTGAATGCAGTTAAAATTTTTCCTAAAATGGGTCTCGTGAATCCTAAAAGAAAATTTCCGTATCTCTTATAGTTTCCGATTTTTCCTCACTGCCCCGTTTGAGTAATATCTACACTGTGTATTATAACCTTATAGTAGGTATACAATTTTCATTCTGACACCGCAGTCACCCCGTTACAATAAACGTCAATGATAACATAATTTGTACTGGGATGACAACTGTGTCAGAATGCAAATAGGAAAGCAAATACTATAATTATTTATTTATTTATTTATTTATCGTATGGCGGTTACACACTGGTACATATATGTATTCGTATCGATGTCGCTGATAGAGTTCCAGTGTGCGCTGCGAGGTTCAGAAGGAACAGTGCAGCTGCCGAGTTTGTTGTTTTTTTTAGCACCACCAGTATTAATCAAAGAGTATGTAATTCCTACGGAGAGTATTAATAGCATAATTATTTATCTTTACAGTGGTTTTGCTGGGTTTACTGTTTGGGCTGTTGCTGCGATCTGATAATGGTATAGGTAAGTGCACTAGCATTTTAATTATGTCACTTTCCACTGAAAATACGCAATACAAAATAGACAAAGCTTTTCTCCAATATGCTCGGAAATGTTCACCTTACTAAAAGTCATTATTGTACAGTTTTAACGGCCAGGAAAGTGTAGGAAATGACATTACTGTATACTTTTTTACATTTTAACTGAGACAAATCACAACAAACCGCTAAATGCTAGTACGGTTAAAGGCCTAGCAATTTGTTACAACAAATTGCTATAGTTAGACTGGTTGGTAATGTAAACACTTTCTCTTTCCAACTACTGCAAGTTGGTGGGACAAATTGCCCCCATTTACTTGTATTTAGTGTGCTAACTTCTCCCGAGTTTTCTTTCTTTTTATTGTCATAGATAAAACGCTTACTACTTTTGTAAGCTTTTCCATAGTGACGTTTTTAAAAATGGTTCAAAAAGTTTTAAATGAAGAAATAAAATTCAAAATGAATTTAAATGCGTTTAGATTTAAATCCCGTTAAATCTTTACTAATTTTAATTACATAAAACATTTAATATTCTGATCGATTTTAATATTTTTATGTATTTAAATTGAAACGAGTCATACCGTGCACCTACTTTAAAAAAATAACATGTGCCGGAACTTGATACGTTATTGATCGCTGTTTTAAGATTTTTGAATATATTATTTGATTTCCTCGCATTTTTGGAGAAAAGCACTATATCTGGCCTGGCAGGAATGGTAATTCGTGGATTCGTATCTATTGCTAGATGAAACGAAGTTGAAAAAATCAACTCATCCACGAATTGTTATTTTCTGGCCTCTGCAATAATGTAGTATATTATTTATTTGATAAAATACACAAAAAATATGATCTAAGGTATGGAGACGCCGTGTACCTGTAACTGTAAGCAAAGAAATGCCTGTGTCGGGAGACTTCGCTCTTTCTTAGGTAACATGAGGATACAATTTATAGTTAAGATTCCTAGAGCTATTTAACATTAATATCTACACTCGCAGACATAGAATACGGGTCGGTAAAATACCGTCATATTTCCTAAAATTGTGCAAGGTTGTAAAGTTTTTTTTATCGTCTTATGATCTTTATGCCACACCTGGCCCCGTAGCATGGATAGCCCGTAGCACAAGATAAGAGCGTCGTCTCGTTCTATCGAACGGTGTCAGCCAGGGACGGATGCTCTATCTTGTCACTTATCGCGTTGTGGCTTGTAGCCAAGTAAACTCGGGTTACGGTAGAAGCGAACTATATTTATTTTAACATAAACTTATGAGATGTTATAAACAAGAAACTTTAATTAAATAGGGATTGTCGTAAGCTATTTTCTGAATGGCATGACATCCATCAGTCAAGTATCTTTTCGTGACGTCTCGCCAGAAACAATCCGTATAGGGTGTAAAACCTCTATGCATTATTTTAAACCGCCGTGTTACCTACAGCGAGATACGCTGCTCCATCCATCCCTCGATTCATGCTACGGGGCCAAGCGGGGTTTTCCACACACTACGCGTACAGAAAAACCCATTTTTTTGCCAGGTGGAGGCATACAATTATGTACACAACATGGGACTAAAAAGAGAAAGCCCTCTCTAGCATATGTATGACGCCATTTCGGCCTTTGTTTGTTTTAGAGGCCTAGTTGTGTAATGTACTTTTATTTAATTTTACAACTAAACTGCAAAAATAACAGTGAACAAAATAACGTTACCAGGTTTAAATCGGACTCGTAAATACCCATGAATACTTAAAACAACGGTAAAGGAGCGAGATATCGCAAAACTCGTCATTTTTGGATATTGATAATTTTATGTTAGGATCTCGGAAATCGCTCATACAGTTGGGTATTATAAATAATAGTATGTATATTCATCATCATCAACATCATATCAGTCAAAAGACGTCCATTGCTGGACATAGGCCTCCACCAAAGAGTGCCACAATGGCCGGTCCTAATAATATATTAATTGGTAAGTAATAGTATATTATGTAAATAAAACTAGCGTTACAGTATAATAAAAAAACCCATGTCGGTTATTTTATTTAGGGTAACCCGAATTTTTTGACCGCGAGTGTAATTTATCTATCTACAAACTACAACTATTCAGCTAACTAACAAACACACACTTTGTGCTTTTAATGTATGTATTAATTTAATTCGCTATAATTTATTTTATTTCTGCGTTGTGTGTGTGAGTGTGCGCGTGTGCGTCTTGTGTGTATGCGTGCGTGTGTGTGTGTGTGTGCGTACGTGCGTGCGTGCGTGCGTGCGTACTTGTTGGTGTACGCGCGCGGTGTGTGTGTGTGTTTGTGCCTGCATGTTTTTTGTTTATTTATCTAATGTGTGTGTGTGTGTGTTTGTGCCTGCATGTTTTTTATTTATTTATATAATGTGTGTGTTTGTGTGCATGTTATATTTATCTAATGTGTGTGTATATTTATTTATTGTCTCATCATATGTTTTATATTTTAGCCAGTTTGTTATCAGTTTTTTTTTACATTCATGATCATGGTGGTTGGTGGTTTTGAGTGAATGTCCAGTAATTTATTTATTTTTAACCGACTTCAAAAAAGGAGGAGGTTATAATGTTCCACTATATGTTTTTTTTAGGGTTCCGTAGCCAAATGGCAAAAAACGGAACCCTTATAGATTCGTCTTGTCCGTCCGTCTGTCTGTCTGTCTGTCCGTCCGTATGTCACAGCCACTTTTTTTCCGAAACTATAAGAGATATACTGTTGAAACTTGGTAAGTAGATGTATTCTGTGAACCGCATTAAGATTTTCACACAAAAATTGAAAAAAAACATTAAGTTTTAGGGGTCCCCATACTCAGAACTGAAACTCAAAAAATTTTTTTTTCATCAAACCCATACGTGTGGGGTATCTATGGATATGTCTTCAAAAATGATATTGAGGTTTCTAACATCATTTTTTTCTAAACTGAATAGTTTGCGCGAGAGACACTTCCAAAGTGGTAAAATGTGTCCCCCCCCCCCTGTAACTTCTAAAATAAGAGAATGATAAAACTAAAAAAAATATATAATGTACATTACCATGTAAACTTCCACCGAAAATTGGTTTGAACGAGATCTAGTAAGTAGTTTTTTTTAATACGTCATAAATCGTAAACCGCAATTTATTTCACGGAACCCTTCATGTGCGAGTCCGACTCGCACTTAACCGCTTTTTTTAAATGTATGTTCGCCGATTTCTCCGTCAATTGTGGACCGATTTTCAAAATTCTTTTTTTATTTGAAAGAGTATACTCCCGAGGTGGTCCCATTTAGGATCTGATGATGGGATCCTAGGGAAATTGAGGGCAACCCTCAAATTATATAGGCACGCGTGTAGTGATTTCTGTATTTTCTATTATAACTCGTGTATTTACCCTCGGAAATCGCAATTTTGGTGAAGTGGAACTGATGATGAATACCACATATGACTTATGGAACTCCTCAAAGATATAAAGTACGTTAAAGATTCTGACATGATTCCGTTGAGGTAGCAACTAATGAAGTGTTAATTCGGAGATTCTTGAGGAATCGACGGAACTCCTCAAATATTATCAGCCCACATATAGCGACTCGGGTTTTTTCTGTAATAATCAACGCATTTGCTCTCGGAAAGCAGTTCATGTGGTAAATTGGAAAGGAAATGTGGAAATTTTCATGTACCATGTGGCTTGGCGAAGTACTGAATTGAAGTCGGTTTAAATTTTGTTTTTGAAGTAAATTATTGTTGTATAAGTAGCAGTGCGGATTTAGTGTTGTATTGTGATAATAAATAGGTAATAGCAAAGGTTGTTCTAGTTTTGGATACTTAGCTTGGCTATGTCGACTATCAGTCTTTTTAGGGTTCCGTATCAAAAAGGTAAAAAAGAAACCCTTATGATGCGACTCTGTCCGTCTGTCTGTCTGTCACAACGTTAAATATCTCAGGAACTACTTATTTTCTTCTTATAGTTTGGGTTATATGGTAAGGTAAGGTATTATGTTTTGGAGGATATACAATTTCCTTACCGACAGTAGTCCACTTTCAGATTTGGTATAAAAGATCAGTAGGAAATGTTTTTTTTTGTGTAGCTGTACTGGTTTTTTTTTTTTAATTTAGGGTAACCCGAAAATTTTGACCGCGAGTGTCTCTGTGTGCGTGAGTGTGATCTGTCTACAAACTAAAATTATTATTTTATTCAGCTAACTTACAAATAATCGGGATTACAGAGTGTTCCAAATTTTAACACGTGTGCTTTTAATGTATGTTTTAAATGCATTAGCTATAATTTATACTATTTCTGGGTTGTGCGCGTGATGTGTGTGTGTGTGTGTGTGTGTGAGCGCGTGCGTGCGTGCGTGCGTGCGTACGTACGTGCGTGCGCACAACTCTGGAGGATACCCGCTCTTCCACTGCTTCTTCTATCTTATGCTAGCCGTGTAATAAGTCTAAATCGTGTGTAACATTACAGAGCTGCAGGTGTGGCCGCGCGGAGCCGACAGCTCGGCGCAGCCACTGATCTCCTACAGAAGCACCGACCCAAGATCCTACATGCCCTGGGTAAACCGGACAACTGACTTCCTGAGTAGTAAGTTGCTTCAGAATTCTATTGTTTTACAAACTTTCGTTCACCTTGTGCTCTCCGTATGTAAAGTATGTATGTAGCCACTTGAATACATAGTTTTTGGCTCGTGTTGCCAAAAACAAGGCGGAATTTCTGTTTTTTGTGGTGCTTAGCACTACTAGCAGCTTACCTAGTAAGAATGACAAAAAGTGAAGAGGATAACTGAACAACATTTCCCAGGGGACCACGAAAATAAAATTATCATTATTATATGTGATTTGCCAAAACATTTCACATTGTTTCAGCCTATCGAATCACCAGCCCCGGTATCAATCCAATTTCATGCAGCTACGGCAACCCCGTGAGTGAGAACACGATCTGCGACGTGAACCTAAAGGATTTCCATCCCTGCACCGCCGAATACCAATACAACTACAATAAGAGTTCACCTTGCATCTTTTTGAGGCTTGATAAGGTTAGAAGATAATATATAAATGTAAACAGCTGGTCAATTGCGAGACGTTTCGTAGGTACGATTACGTACGTTAGACATATTACGTTTTTTTTATTGGGAAAGTGACAGTTGAATAATCCTAACGCTCGTTTGAAAAGTTACTCAAGTACCCCACTCAAGCCTCGAGGCTGGTGTTAGTTAGACATGGGGTGCGGCAGGGGGCAACGCCAGCCACTGAGCGCTAACGACACACAACAGGAATTATACGCCTCCCGCACGTCGCAGCTACCGCAGGTACAGGTTAGTTGTTAACAAGAACACAAGAACTTTCTCCGAAAACAGAGTAATTGTAAAAAAAAAACACGTCAAGCATTCCTTAAACCAAGATAAAAGTAGCATTTTTCATACATTCTCTTTGCGTCTATGAAAAATGCTACATACTGCAACTCCTCCGAGAAAAAGGCGTTGGCATTGAAGTAACTAAGTCATTGGGGTCTTAAGTAAAATTTTCTGTTTCCAGATTTTGGATTGGACGCCAAAGCCATACAACACTACTGAGAACCTGCCCAGTAACATGGCCGAAGACCTGAAGCGGCAAATCAAAACTGTAGTGAGTTAAACTGGTTATTAGTATACCCAAATAACGAAATACATATAGAAATTACGTGCAAGTTTCATTACATTGCGGGTACAGCGAGGATTCGAGTTCAATTGATCTATCAAACCCCGCAATATAGCTAAACTTGCATGCAATTTCTTGCATGCGTAATTTTCGCTTTAGAGTGAGTATCCATCATGTAAAAGTAGGTATAGGTAAAGGTAAAAGTCCACCAAAAGCCAGAGATGCGAGACGTCATTATAATATTGCATTGTCATGCGATATACGTATGCATGCAAAATTTCAGCTCAATCGGAAATCAGCAAGTGTCCTGTCCCGTAGAATATAAGCCAGAATAAGAAACGACCTATACGAAAACATTGCGTTATCCTAGTGCCCATTACTGGGGTATCCATTACTGGGGTCTATCCATTACTGGGTCTCGAGAAGTATCCATTACTGGAGATTGGGTAACCATAACTGGAGCTTTGACATGTTTTTGCTTATTCCAATTTTTCTCTTAAGTAATCTATGTCGCTTCAATTAGCAAAAAGCAAATATTTTATTTCTTACGGATATATTTTATAGTTTTTACTCATAATTATTGTTTCAAGTATAAACATTATTATTTTATTGTTAATTAAAATACACGACCTCCTTAAAGTATCCATTACTGGGTGCCATCACGTTATGTATGAAAAAATAAACTATTGGTGGATTTTTGCCTAGCACACCGCTCCGATGGACCCACCTTAAGAGGGTATCCTAGCAGCATTTTTCCATACAAACGTATTCCCCTATTTCCTTCCTGGTTTATCCCTCTAGAGGACTTGTTTTTTTTTATAAAATCTAGGTGTACTGTATGTATGCCCCTGTCATTTACTTTTTCCCAAAAAATAATTACCAAAACAGATACGAATTTTCGAAAACCTAAAAAATGCCAAATTTTTACTGTCATATTCAGATGACTACCAGACAAATATGAAAAGTTTTTACGTTAAAACAAAATAATAGAAACATAGATCTACTCTTCCTCTAAATTTCAACACCAAACATAATTGAATCGGCGCAGGTTTGGCGGAGAAAACAGGGGAATACAAAGCATCGATCTTGTCAAGATTTTGTAGTGAAAATCGGTCTGAGCTGCGGTTGTCCCTATCGCGCATCGCACGCGGTCGCTTGGGCGCAACGCGACGGCAATAGTTTGTACAAATACCAATTTCTCAATTATGTCGCAGACCGACTACGCTCTTAAGTAGGGTTCTGGGTCTCTTTCTGGATCGGGATTGGTTTCGGTTCGGATTCGGTGGGAATAAGGAGTAGGAAAGCCAGATCAAACTTGCGTATATTCATAATACTGAAGCTCAGCACTGGACACACTGGCAAGCTACACGGTACCTGAGAACTGGTCCTCGTCGAATGGCCTTTTCAACAAAGAACCCCCGCCCCGCGTCATTACGATTACCCGCCAATATCAGAAATGAACAATCTGAAGAAACATTTCGGCGCAAACTGAGAAATCTTTTGTTGGATAACCCTCTAACATCAAGTACATGAACTTTACTTATTAAATGATTTATTAAATTGACCTGTAGTTATCAAATGTTATCTGGGGGCACGGTAGTGCCCCTGCCAAGTCGAGCAAGGCAAAGAGGCACGGCATCCTTTTCTCGAAGCCATTCAGGCCATTTTGTGCTAGCTAAAGCTCGAACCCTGAATCGAAAATGAAATCGGTAACATATGGGGAATAATATGGCTTAGATAAAATACTCGCAATAACATCCGATTTGAAGTTTTAGTTTAAGAACCCGTCAAAGTTCCTTAGTTTTGTCACTGACACACTGACTCATCTACAGACTGATCATCAATAAGGTACTTCTAGTAGACCCACAAGCTCCAAAGTTTGAACATAATTAATTTTTAGCCTATCAATTCATAAAAGCCTTAAAAATGCAATTTTAGTCTCGTTTCAGAGATATACCAACTGCATTAGTAAGTTTGTAATCCTATACAAATATATGCGATTAAAAAGATACTTTTGTAGTTCCTGCAAATACCTAGTAATAACAAGGTAGGTAAGTAACAGTGCACTATACGATGTATTGCGGTTAGTGTTAGGTGTAAAATGCACTAGAAAACTATACAATCGTTATTTGCGGTTGGTAAAATAACCTTTCCGTACAAAGTCTATGTAAATATATTATTCCCGGCTGTATTCATAAATTTGTATGTGTTGATAACACAATAACCTACAAAAAGAAGTTAGATCCCATATAAAACATTCCATGTAAAAAATAGGCCCCTTTTTGATCGAGTTCCCTTAAACGTGAGATGCCAAAGAGGGCGATATACCTAAACATGAGCTTTGCCTAAAAAGCCGTTAACCCTAAACGAAAGATGCCAATGAAGCAGTATGCCTCAAATGTGAAATTGACTAAGTAGCAGTTTGTATAAATTCAAATTACCTGTAAAGCAGTTAGCCTGAAATACAAGAAGACTAAGAAGCGGTAAGTTTTATATGCTGTTTACCCTAAAGGAGAATTGCTGATTTCGCAGTATGCCTCAAATTTGAAATTGACTAAGAAGCAGTTCGAATCCTGGTAACGTCATTTATAATTTTCTGAGTCAGTAAGCTTACTTGACTGTGTTTATTCGTATAAATAAACCACTTGCTTTCGCTGAAGAAAAACGTCGTGAGGAAACCTGCACACCATGGAATTATTCACTAGTGTGTAAAATAGAGAAGGCAAAGATAAACCACGTGATTTATGTCGATATAATTACGGCACAATAACACCCAAAAGAGGTTAACTTTTAAATATGAAGAATAAAGAAGAATAACACAGGTATTATAGCTAGAGAGCCCCGGTGTAAGTAGTAAGCTATGCTGGAATATTTTTTTAGTTCAACCACCAATAGTGTGGCTGGGGAAAAAGGGGTTGCTTTGGTGTGGTTTTTACAGCATTTAACTACTAAATAGACATTTACATGTGTACGTATTTAACCCCCTAGGTATTTACCTGTGTAGGCATTCAATCACTTAGGCATTTAAATACTTAGGCATTTTGCTTGGCAGGTGTCCACTTTAGACAAACTGCTTCTTAGTCAATTTTACATTTGAGGCATACTGCTTCATCGGCATCTTTCGTTTAGGGTTTACAGCTTTTTAGGCAAAGCTCATGTTTAGGTATATCGCCCTCTTTGGCATCTCGCGTTTAAGGGAACTCGATCAAAAAGGGCTATTGAAGGCAACACAGAAAGAACTTACAAATCCAAATTGGTAGACATAAAACGCGGCGTGCCTCAGGGATCGATTTTAGGGCCGCTTTTCTTCGTAGATTTATAAATGACCTGATCTTCTTATATGAATAAGGTAATGCCAGATGTAAAGCTGGTTGTTTTCGCTGACGACATGAATGCCATAGTTTCAGCAAATCACATTATTTTCTGCGAAAGCTAGTAAGTCGGATATCTTAAATGTGAAGTTAAACGGAGTCCAGGTAGATCAGGTCAGGGTAGTTAAGTTGTTAGACATTCTTTATTGGTAATGAGGTATTACAAGTCATTTTTTACAATAAAATAGTACATTCATTTGAAAATTAAATTAACAAGATTATTAGATAGACATATTGCATTACATTATATATTACTAGCTGTTGCCCGCGACTACGTCCGCGTAGAACATGTTATCGTCTAAATGTTTGTTAAAGGAATATATTTTTAAAAACATTGAGTTAGTATTGTAGTTTTTTAGTAAACAGTCTAAAACCGAAGTTACAAATCTCTTACTTTCAAAATGTCTTGCTCTCTATACAAACTTAGAACCCCATTTGAACCCTCATAGTAAACAGTCTGAAACCGTAGTTACACATTTCTTACTTTTAAATGTCTTGCTCTCTATACACATTCCGAAGCCGCTTTTTTAACCTTTTTAGGCGATGAATTAAAAAAAACCGCTGATATAAGTTTTGTAGTCTTTTAGCAAACAGTCTAAAACCGAAGTTACAAATCCCTTACTTTAAAAATGTCTTGCTCTACATTCAAACTTTGAACACCTTTATAATCCCCTTTAGGGGATGAATTTCAAAAAACGCTGAAATGAGTTTTGTAGTCTTTTAACAAACAGGCTTAGATCGAAGTTACAAATCTCATACTTTAAAATTTTCTTACTCTGCATACAAACTTTGAACCCCCTTCAATTAACGCTTTTCGGGGAAAAATTTAAAAGAAAACACTAAGTTTTTTTATTATAATAAGTACTTATTTATTTACTAACTATCAAGTCTCTAGCTCAAAAAAAGTGTTTCCCATACGAACCTTGCACCCCTTTTTTACCCCTTAAGGGGTGGAATTTTCCAAAACGCTGGCACCACTTTTTTGTATTTTAATAAGTAAGTTTTCTACAAAGTTTTAAGTTTCTACCTAAAAAAAGTTTCCCCGACACAAACGGTGCACCTCTTTTTCCCGCTCTTAGAGGTGGAATTTTCCAAACCACTGAAAGTAATTCACGTATATTTTAATTCTAATAAATAATCTTTCTACACTATTTCTAGCTCAAAAAAAGTTTCCTCCATATAAACTCACCCCTTTTTATCCCCCTTAGGGGTCGAATATTCCAAAACGCTGAAAGTACTTTATTTGTATTGTAAGAAGTAATCTTTCAACAAAGTTTTACCGGCCTCCGTAGCCCAGTGGGTAGTGACTCTGCCTACGAAGCTGGAGGTCCCGGGTTCGAATCCCGGTCAGGGCATTTATTTGTGTGTTTATCACGAATATTTGTTCCTGAGTTATGGATGTTATATATGTATATAAGTATCTATATGTATTTATCTATTATTTATATCATCGCCTAGTACCCACAACACAAGCCTTACTGAGCTTACCGTGGGCCTAGGTTGATTTGTGTAAGATTGTCCCATAATATTTATTATTTATTATTTATTTATTAGTTTTAAGTCCCTCGCTAAAAAAAAATATTTTCTCTATACAATCGTTGCACCCACAAAATTGTAAGTCGGCTAAATAATGGTTCCTCCATACAAATGTTGCACCCACTTTTACCCCCTTAGGGGAATAATTTACTAAAACGCTGAATATACTTTTTTTTGTATTACAATAAGTAATCTTTCTACAAACTTTTAAGCTTCTATCTCAATAAAGAGTTTCCCCCATATAACTTTGCAACCCTTTTTAACCCTCGTAGGGGTGGAATTTTCCAAAATGCTGAGAGTGCTTTGTTTTTACTCTAATAAGTAACATTTCTACAAAGTTTTAAGTGTCTTGCTAAAAAAATAAAGTTTTCCCCATACAAAATTTGCACCCCTTTTTAACCCCCTTAGGGGCAGAATTTTCCAAAACGCTGAAAGAACTTTATTTGTATTTTAATAAGTAATGTTTTTACAAATTTTAAAGCTTCTACCTCAAAAAAGAGTTTCCCTCATACAAACTTTGCAACCCTTTTTTACACCCTTAGGGGTGAAGTTTTTCAAAACGCTGAAAGCACTTAATTTGTATTCTAATAAGTATTTTTTTACAAAGTTTTAAGTCTGTAGCTCAAAAAAAAAAAAACGTTTTCCCCATACAAAGTTTGTACCCCTATTTTACCCACTTAGGGGTGAAATTTTCCAAAACGCTGAAAGTACTTTATTTGTATTTTAATAACTAAACTTTCTACAAAGTTTTAAGTCTCTAGTTCAGAAACAAAAGGTTCTCCATACAAACTTTGCACCCCTCATTTACCCCCTTAGGGGTGGAATTTTCAAGAATCCCTTCTTTGCCCTAGTTTACGTTATAAAAGCAACCTACTACACAACAGTAGTTTCGGCTGTGCGTTGATGAGTGAGTGAGTGAGTGAGTGAAGAAGGCAGTCAGGACATAGGCATTTATATGTATAGACTAGCTGTTGCCCGCGACTTCGTCCGCGTAGAACTTGTTATCGTCTTAGAAAATGATTTCTCTCAATACAAACTTTAAACCCTCTTTTAGGGGATAAATTAAAAAAAAACGTTGATGTTCATTTTCTAGTTAGTGAACCGAAGAAAAAAATCTCATATTTTACAAAAGTCTTGAAAAACACAAACTTTAAACCCCCTTTTAACACTCTTAGGGATGAATTTGGAAAAATTCTAAAATTAGTTTTGTAGACGTTCAGAATAAGACCAAAGTTACAAATCTCTTACTCATACTTTAAAATTTTCCGCCTCCCATGTAAGGCCCTGGTCAAGCCGGAAGCCCTTAAATGAAATGATGCGATGGTGGGAGCGAGAGGCCATGCTCCGACCTCGTGCAACGTTGCCCGTGTGGGCGAGCCCTAAGACGTTCCAATAGCTTGAACGCGTAAAGTGTGCGTTGTACTAGAGCCTACCCAAGTCTCCTAACTGACCTGACATATTTAGGTTTCACTTCCATACGGTGTATGGGTGAACCGGAGTAAACAACTTTAGCTCATATCCTTTTTTCAGGTCGGCAGCCCAGATGCGAACGAGGTGTGGGTATCCTGCGATGGTGTAGACCCAGCAGACAAGGAGCGCATCGGGTCTGTGGCGTACTTCCCCCGCCGCGGGCTCCCCACCTACTACTTCCCCTACAAAAACCAGAAGGGCTACCTCAGCCCGCTGGTGGCAGTGCTGTTTGAGAGGCCCACGAGTAAGTCTTCATGATATTAGTCATCTGCATTTGTGTCAATTTGATCAAACAATATCAGAGTTTATTCCCAGATTAGTATTTTTAACATTTTCACGGACATAGCACCGCCACTGGTTTGAAAATTTCGCCGTCATTATAATCCTGTGAGAATCTCTGGTCTGTGAACGGAGTAACAGTTGTGTCGTGGCGAAAATCACCGGCCACGACCGTAGTGGGTGTATCACGAAGGTCTCAATTTACGCCTGTAGCCGTACTGTCATCAATGTGTAAAATGTATCCTTACTGCCGACACTTCACATACCAACGAAATCCGATAATTCGATATCTCTATAATACTTATTTAGAAAAGATAATGAAAAATTCAGGAACACGTCAATTGACATATATAAATATTTATAACATGTATAATTTACAGCTGGCATCGTAATCAATGTGGAGTGCAAGGCCTGGGCAAAGAACATCGCCTGTGAAGACTGCGAGCAGAGTGCATCCGTCCGCTTCCAGCTGATGGTAGACTAGTCACAACCTCTCAAGACATCAACTGAAGGCCCCAACATTCATAACACTTAACTGACCTTTGTTAACTGAAATGTAATTTGTGCCTTTCACCCAAAGACAAATGTCAAAGTCAACGAATGTCACGGCATTTTAGCTAAAATTGATTTGATGGGCATTTGGGCGATTAAGAAGTGGCGGCAGATTTCGATTTCGTTTCTGGTAAGCATAATTATAAGTCTACCGGACATCTAACAAATATCTAAAAATGGCATCAACATCTATGCCCAATTCTTCAAAAATGTGGCCACCGAAGTCAATTGTTTGAAACGCTCGAATAATCGCCCATTTAGCCAATAAGAGCATTAGTGTTTAAACAACATATTCCGACTGGGGCCCTTATCACGGAGCTAAAAGTTACAATTTTACAAGTCTAAACTGGCAAACCTTGAGATGCTTACTAACGAATGGCTATTTGACCTGTCTCGTCTGTTTAGACTTGTAAAATTGCAATTTGTAGCTTCCTCAAACGGGCAATAGGTGAATTTGTAAGTGAATAATACCAAAGGTATTATAAGCGCAATATGTAGGTATTTGTTGTTTGTCTTTACTGTACCTGATTGTCAAGAACTTCGGAGTTTGGAATAGACGAGTGAGTTTCAACAATCATGACATTTTTATCAATTCGGTGCCATTTTATATTTATTTTACAAGTATTTTTTAGTATTTTGTTTGTTTAACGTGTGTATACTTATTTATCAACATTTGCATTTTTATAGTTTTATTTTGAATATTGTTATTAATTCTTGTATCTAAGGATGTTTGTTTTGTTAGTATAGGTATACATATAAATATAATCGAACCTTTTGCAAGTCACTATTCGGCCCTATAGATGATTGGTTACATAAGCAAATGTCTGTTAAGAGGGCGCTCGTTTTTTGGTCAGGAATAAGCGAGAATGACGGATTTTTGACGTTGTAATTCTAAGAAACGGAGAGCTTTTTCTAGATCCTGATTACTTATTTGCATAGGTAAACTCCTCATATTGGTCCTAGCCGCCTCCAATTTACGAAGAACTGAATACTTTAACCGAAAATACCCGATTACCGACAGTAGTTTTCTGAAGAGAGCGCAGAGTCATAAGTTTGAGCCCCTAATACTCCATGATGTTATATGAGAACCTACTTGTTTTATTCTATTTTCACTAGCGTTATATGTTGCCTTTGCGCCTAGCCGCCTCGAATTTTCCTTATTCTGCACGTATATATATGTAAACTGTTCTCAATTACACCAAATTTGTCAACAAAATCTTACTGAAAACTCAAGGATTTACTCGTTATTATTGAATTATTTGTGTATTGAATCTTACACAACATTAAAGTTCATGCTTGTACCAACAAGATCCAGTCCAAAAAATATAACTTTTGTCAAAATTTATATTTATAAATAATTATTCAAAACTAGTATAAATTTACCGTCGCGCGGGAATATATCTCAGTACCGGCTGAATAGCCCTCCGAGACAGACGTGTACTCTGTTTATTTGTGGCTATTCACGAAGCTAACCGACCACTCTTCAGATAAAATAATATTATTTTGATCTCCGACTAGGCATAGTTGTTATCAACCTCGGGGTCAAACTATACTGGGGATACATTCTTGAGGCTAATCGAGACAAGTTATGAATTGCATAGCTGCCATGCTTTGACGTAGTGTAGCGAAAAGGCTCAAACCCACAGGATGTGTAACATTTAAAATTGAACCTTCTACCTAAAACAAAAGTCATGCATTTCAATGGTGATGTCTTGTGGGTTGGATCCTTTTGTCTAAACTACGCGTTCTATAGTCAATTATTATTGTACGAGTGATCGTGATACTTGATAGATTTAATTTATTTACTTGTTACTATCAGTCCACCTTGTGGAGGGTCCGCTGCAGTTTCCGGTACGTAGTCGCCTCTCGAGAACCTCCCCGCCCCAACGGCCATCACGATTAGTTAGTATGTATGTATGTATGTTAGTTTGGGCGAAATCTTCAAATTAGGTATAATTGCGTATCTTCGGTGACAATGCCATAATATCATAGAGCTGGTCTGATGATGGAGTCGGAAGGTGGCCATAGCAACTCCTAAACTCAACAAGATAAAGCCATCGAATTTAGGCTCATTTATTTGGTCATGGCACGGCAAGACTTTGGTGCTGGATGATTTCCAGAGTCTGATGATGGAGCTCCTAAACTAAACTAGATAAACCCATCTAGTTTGGGCTCACCTGTTTTGTCTTGGTAAACACTTTGGTGATGGATGATTTCCAGGATCTGATGATGGAAGGTGGTCATGGGAACTCCTAAACTAAAATAGATAGACCTATCTTGTTTGGGTTTGTGTGATTTGTCTGTACAAGTACCCACGAACCAGCGACATAATATGCAGGGTTATTGAATATAACAAGATGAATAAAAAACTTTTTAAAAAACAAGCTTATATGGCGTTTGTTAAGTACAGCACGATCCTACCTTGCATTTAGTTATTATTTTCGTTTATATATAATAATATCACACACCGGGGGTTTACACTGGAAAGGAAGATTTTTACGTGGTTTTATTACATTTCCGAGTCATCATCATCATCATCATCATATCAGTAAAGTTATACTAAGCAGAAACGTCCGCTAACGAAATTCTAAGTTTCGATCAAAGAGGAAAATTGAAAAATTATTTACTGTTAAAATGGAGTAGCGCATTGTTATTAACGATTCTCAATGTAACTTGGGACGTTGGTGCCCTATCAGAAGTTTGTAACAACTTCACGGTAGATGTCGCTACGAGCCTCCTTAAGGTTAATTAGAAGAGTGAAGGGATTGAAAGATTCGTTGCCACTGGCGGGACCCACGGTAGCTCAGTTGGATAAGAGCAATGGACGGATTCCAGAGGTCGTGGGTTCAAATCCCGCCCGTGGTGAATAATTTTTCAATTTTCCTCTTTGATCGAAACTTAGAATCATCATATCAGCCGAAAGACATCCACTGCTGGACAAAGGCCTCCCCCAAAGAGAGCCACGATGGCCGGTCCTGCGCCACCCGCATCCAGCGGACTCCCGCGACCTTTACCAGGTCATCTGTCCACCTTGCGGGGGGGCTACCCACGCTGCGCCTTCCGGTACGTGGTTCCCACTCGAGAACCTTTCCGCCCCAACGGCCATCGGTTCTACGTGCAATGTGCCCCGCCCACTGCCACTTAAGTTTAGCAATTCGGAGGGCTATATCGGTTACCTTGGTTCTGCTGCGGATAGCCTCATTTCTGATGCGATCGCGCAGAGAAACTCCCAGCATAGCCCTCTCCATTGCCCTTTGAGTGACTTTGAGCCTTCTTATGAGGCCTATAGTAAGCGAACACGTTTCCGTGCCATATTTCTCACTGGCAACACACACTGGTCAAAGACTCTCGTCTTGAGACACTGCGGAATATTGGACGAAAAGATGTGCCTTAGCTTCCCGAATGCTGCCTCTGATTGACCTTCCCTTCAACATTTCCGAGTATCACTCTTTATTTCGAAATAAATGTTTAAAAAAAAGTGCGAGTCGGACTCGCGCACGAAGGATTCCGTACCATTATCTATATCAAAAACGGCAAAAAAATCACGTTTGTTGTATATGAGCCCCCTGTAGCCTAGTACGGTACTTACGGCGGGGGATCATTTGACCTCCAGGGATCGTATTCCCTCACCTTCCCCAAAATAAGTTTCTGTCAAAAATATAATTTTTGGTACAAGCTTATACCATCATCAACTAGGCATTGAGACGATTCTAACGAGCCCAAACTCGATGGGGTTGTGTTGTTTTTCTTGTGGAGTTCCTAAGGCCACCTTCCAGCTCCAGCATCAGATCAGCTCCATGTCATCATAATATTGCATTACCATGCGATATACATATGCATGCAAATTTTCAGATCAATCGGTTGACAGGAAGAGGGTGAAATTTCAATTACTAAATTTGACCCAAGAAAGAATAAAACAAACGGGGTGAGCTTAATAAAAGCTTGTAAAAAACGGCGGCGACCACCATCTGCGGTCCCATGCGAATAACTCCAGGTTCTCACACTGGAGTTGCGTTTATTTGTTAAAATATTCGTTTTTACTGACTTAAGTGAAAATACTAATACTAACATGTGGTGCGTGACTCCACCATTCATGTAGGTTTTAGTTTCATTCCTATTTTTGCATGTAACCGCGCCAAGCCCCCGTTTCATATCTATTCCTTTTTATCATCTGAGGTTTTAGGCTTTTGAATAAAGTCACGCATTAATTAATTGTATTCTAGATAAAAAGCTGTGTTTGTATAATTTATAATTTTCAGTTCCTTTGGTAAGAAACGGACATAGCAATTTCTATGAAGGGCAGTTTTTTTTTACTGTCCATAACAAAAAAATTTTTCTTCAAGAAATGAATACGTAAGTACCCAGTAATTTCCTAGTGGTGGGTCTACTGGTATAATTTAATTACATAACTATATATAAATAAGACTCAGATAACATGCAAACTATTAATATCTGTAAAACAAATTATTATTCTTATTACTGACAACTTTAAAACTCGTTAGTTTATTTTATACTAAAAAAACGAAACTAAATATACTTTGTCATATCATAGTATTTTAATACAAATAGAAAACTTGTGCTCAAAAATCAAATACTTACTTTATTCAAGTTATCTAACTTCGCTAACATGATGTTCTAGAACATCATGTTAGCGAAGTAATACTTACCACTTTTTAGTGCAAGTATCAATATCGGTCACGGAGTGAATTCCAACGGTGCGCTATACAGCTATTTGCATCGGCAAGCTCCGCGGTTAGTTCTATCCCGATCGCACTTACATATAGCTAGAAAGGGACGGCACCCGCGGCTGGTGCGATCTCGCTGTGCATGTGGGGGTTAGGTACGTTTGTGTGGGTGGTAGTAGTATTTACACACACAAACGCACTACGCGTGTCAAAATACCGAATTCTGAGCGAGCGCTTTTTTGAAGAGCACTCTTAATGGGCATGTACAGTTACTGAGATATTTTGAACTGTACTTTATTACCACCGAAGCTAAAATTCATCATCGAAGTGATATAAGTAACTGTGAGCCGAAATTATATTTTTCAGCTGCAAGGCTAGCACTAAATCGCGCGTAAAAAAAAACCCCAGACGTACTATGGTCTATGATAGGTCACGCTCGGTCTTGTGCTAGCCGTGCTGTAATGATAATGATAAATATTAGCCACCAAAAATGAAATGTATGACGCCAAAGTGATAAATTGATAATATAGTTACGCCACCGACATGAATGAACTGCACCAAAATTAAATTAAAAATTACTTACTTTTATTTCTGAGGTCGTTTTTTAAATTAGATGCGGTGTTTATAAGCGCTTTGTCCACCGAAATTGAAATGAGAAATGAGAAAAAGTTTAAATAAATTGAATACGTACACGTTAACTAAAAAATATCTACAAAAACAAAATTAACTTAACGTACGTATAAAAAATGTGGCGTAAAGTTGATGCTTAGCTTGTCGGGTAAGAGTGTTGTTTTGTTAAACTGTTTAGACTTAAGTAAGAAATAAGAATTATATTCTTATATAAGTACCTACTAGCATTATTATTCCAAATTGATCTTTTTATACATTTTACATTATATTTTATTTGTAAACTTTAAATTGCAACCTACAAGCTACGTATTGCTTAAATTATTTCCTTGAATATAATATTGCATTTAAGTCATTCAATGTTGGCTGTTACATAAAATGAGTTGTATTATATGTTTACTGTAATATAAAATATGTTGTATTCTCTGTTTACTGTAATATATATTATGTTGTACACAAGTGTTTTCTATTTTAGTCTTTTCTGGGTGGATATTATTAATAAATAGGTACGAAGTTCTGTTCGACTAGTTAATCATTTTATATTAGGTACAAACTTAATCATCTTAAGTTCATTAAAATTAAACTGCAACTTTGAGACTGAGACAATATTACGACAGCGAATATTTTTTTAATTGCTATGCACGTGTAATTTCAAATTTGTATAGCTGTTTAATAAGAATAATAATAACTTTATTGCTTATATAAACATATTGTTAATCCCCAAACCACGGCAGATTCGAAAACAAATGTCGCTTAAGTGAAAAAGCCTCCGAAAATTCCCGGAAGAACCATTGAAGCGACACCATCATGCTGTAGACAGACCCTAGAAAATCGAATGAAGCAACTAGGTACTTATATTTCATTTGTTCCTTGGTAATCATTTAACCAACTAGGTATAGTAAGGGCAACTATTTTGTAATAAATTAAAATATATTCCCAGTATTTCAAACCTGTGACTCTAGATACACGTCGGATATCATCGCACGCATAGCTATGGCCAAAAAAGCTTTCAATGCCAAAAAGCACATATTAAAAGCGAAAATATCTCGAAATAAGTATCAGGAAACTATTTATTAAGACCTACATCTGGAGCATAGCGTTGTACGGAAGCGAGACGTGAACTCTGACGCAGCGTGATAGAGAGAGACTGATTGCATTCGAAATGTGGACATGGAGAAGGATGTAAGGTATTTGTTGGACAGGAATAAGAACAAACGAAGAAGTTTTAAATTTGATAGGAGAAAGGAGGTGTCTACTAAAAACTATTAAAAACAGAAGGGGAAATATGTTGGGGCACCTGATACGACATGACAATTACATAAAAACTATAATTGAAGGAAAGATAGAAGGAAGGAGAGGCAGGGGAATACCATGACGTGCGTTTATGGACCAAGCTAAAGAGAAAGTTAATGCAAGGTCGTATCAAGAGCTCAAAACAGTTGCAGAGAAAAGAACAGAATGGCGATTACTCCACCGACAAGAGTCCGGCTCTTAAGTTTATGATGATGATGATTTCAAATAAGCAAAGCGATATCTCTCAAGCATAACTACGACTTTATTGTTTTTTATTTATTCTAAATAGGCCTTTAAAAAATCAATAGGTATAAAGTTTAAATGGTTCTCCCTTGTTAGACCTAACAACTTTAGCCCTAATGTTTCTTTAGACCTAATGTTTCACTAGACCTAATGCTTTTTTTTCTTAAATAGTAAACTTTACAGGATTATTGCAAAATACACCTAACCTAACCTAATGACTTCTATTTGATGATATTCAAAGAAAACCCGAAAAATTCACTGTTTTGAAGTAAAATAGGTCTGGTATAACATTATTTCTAATGAAACATTAAGGCTTAAGTTATTAGGTCTAACAAGAGAGACTACCTAGTTTAAATAAGCATAAATAAATAAAAAAACACAATAAGAAAAAAATGTTTAATCTTTATTAATCATTCTTGATTGGACGTAGGTTGGCTACCCATTTTCTTAAATATCTAGGTAAGTATTTAAACTTAACTTCCGAATATACTTCTAATAACAGAAAATCATGTTTTTTTTTAACCAACTTACACTTGTTTGGGTAATAGGGGAGACTGGGGAGATCAGATGCCACGGGAAACTTGATGTCCTAGCTAAAAAGCTACAAAAATGTAATGTAATGATTTTTTTCGCTAGCGTTCCAATCTTACTTCCCTTTTACTTGGAACAGTACATAGTGTTAATTTCGCTATCTTTAATTTATTGCCACTTTTGTGTATAGTGTTTGAGTTCCCAGGGGGATTAGTGTCCCGCGGGATCAACAATGTAATAACTAATTAATTTAATCAGGCGTTACGTTGCGGAAGTCCATAATACCTAAGTTAGGTATGAGAACAATATTCTTTTGCTATTCCGCAAAAAAACCGTGCTGGTCTATTAACGCTGATGAGATGCATATCTATTAGCGTATTTGAAACATGCAAATAATTACAACAAACCACCACTAATAATGACAAAACCTCAAGGGAGGACTTTTTCAAAGTTTAATTACCACGTACCTACAATAAATTAAGTAATAATGATGTTACAGTAAAACAATAAGTACCTACGCAAAAAACGTTAACCTGAGTGCCCCCGCCAAGTCGAGCAAAACAAAGAGGCACGGCCGTACCATCCTTTTCTCTAAGCCATTTGTTGCCATTTTCAACATCCTGTAATTTTGTGCTGGCTAAAGCCAGAACCCTGAATTTCCAGTAAAATATTCAGGGGGTCAGTTTCAGGAGGCATAGTTCAATAAAGTTCATTTCTCCAAGACAGTAGTATCTTAACTTTTACTGTTATCGAGACTTCAATGTTTAATTTAATCAGTATTGCAAACTTAACCAGTGCTTGCAATAGCTTTTTCAATTTTGTAAGGTTCCTATAGACTACAAGAAGGTTTACAAAGTGAGTTTGTTCGATATTACATAGTCTTTACCTACATATTTTTTATTTCATTGTTTTAAGACCCTTGTAGGGGAGATCAGGGACCCGCCCGGTATCCCCTTCGAGGGTTTTTGAAGGGGTTTTCCGTAAGGCTTTGCTTACCAAAGCCGTAGCTCCACAATACCCATTCATTTGGCTTTTTAAGCGCTATAAATACGGGTAAGCGGTTCCCTAAACGAATATTAGATACCCTTTCCAAGCGCTTAAAAATACCCTTTCGAAAGGGTTTTCTATCAACGCTCTTGAAGAGGTTTTCTTTTCAACGCTCATGCAATTTTTATCCTTTTGCTAATGACTATAAGAGCAATATTGCAAATTAGACGTTAGAGTCCAGAGGTGTCGGCACAGACGCCAAGGCCAAAGCGGAAGCCTTTAACAATGCCGCCTACTTACTAAAAATACTTATCACATTGTAATATGGTTTCCTTTTGTATGGCGAAGAGCCGGAACAAGTTGGTGCGCGTGCGACGCATTGTACTATTATTTAGCCATGTTTATATCGCCATATGATTTTGGGATGTTTGATGGTAATCATTAACTATAATAGATATTTCGACATGCGATACAAATCACGACTGGTTTTTTTGACCTATTTCCCCTTTTTGTCTAAACTATGTTTATATAGAATATGTATGTCCTTTTTTTGATTTCTTTTTATTTTTTAAGTATATATAATTATTTTAAGCATGATACGAATGAACCAACTTATCTTATTAAAAGACTAAGTTTAATGATTTTAAAAAGTTTATTTTCTTGATGTTTATGCCTATTTTTTAATGTTTACATTTTTGTAGGGTCTTTTGTGTTATTTTTATGTTTTTTTTTATCTTTTTTTCCTTTTTGTATGTTTTAAACATTTCTTTTTTTTCTTTTTTTTGTCGTTTTTTTGGTTTTTTTTTATTCTTTTTTTGTTTTTTTTTGTTTTTTAGTCTTGTTTTTTTATAATTTTTAATTTTATTTTTCCTTTTTGTATGTTTTACTTTTCTTTATTTAATATTATTTCTTTTTTTGAATGGTTATTGTTTTTTCAATGTTTTTAACGTTTTTTTTGTTTTTTTTAGTGTTTTTTTTGTTTTTCTCGTTTTTTAAATAATTTTTAAATGTTGTTTTTCTTTTTTTGTATGTTTAACTGTTCTTTTTTTGAATGTGTTATTGTTTTTTCAATGTTTTTTTGTTTTTCTCGTTTTTTAATAATATTTCATGTTTTTTTTCAATTTTTTTGATGTTTTGTCAATTTTTAATGTTTAAATTTTTGTTTCGACTTTATTGTTAGTTTTTAAGTTTTTTCTGGGTAAAGGAATAAGATCCCTTTTTAAATGTCTTTTTTCCCCTTTTTGTATGTTTTACTATTTTTTTTTCTTTTTTTAATGTTTTTTAACGTTTTTTCCTTTTTTTGAATGTTTCAGCTGCTTTGTTTTATTTTTTTTCCTTTTTAAAATGTTTTTTTTTGTGCTTTTGTCATTTTTTACTGATTTCTAAACGTTTTTTCTTCCTGTTTGTTTTTTTTGTTTTCTCTTTTTTCAATGTTTTTGAAAAAAAAATGTTTCTTTCCTTTTTTTCTTTTAATTTTTTTTTATTTAAAGAAAAACCTTTTTTTGATGGAGTATTTTTTTATTGTTTAAAGTTTTGTATGGTCTTTTATGTTATTTTTCTAGTTTTTTTTCTTTTTCCCTTTTTAAATGTTTTTTCCCCCTTTTGTATTTTTTCTTTTTTTAAATGTTTTTCTCTTATTTTAATGTTTTTAATATTTATTTCTTTTCGTTGTTTTAAATGTTTTTACTGTTACTTTTTTTTTGTTTTTTTTTTTTTCTTTTTTATTGTTTTTTTTATTTCTAGATTTTTTTATGTAGAATTTTTCTCGCTTGAGTGATGAATTATAACTGCACCCTTGTATAACAAATAACTAGGTATTTATTATTTCCTCACATCGTTTGAGAAAAGCACTATACAAGCCTCGGCCGGAACAGGGATTGCTGGACTCGTTGTATCCGGCCTCGTCTACGACTCGGCCGTCTACCCCAAACTCGTCCATCAACCCCTTACTTCACGGCCTTTGCAGTAATGTGCTATTTTGGTACAAGCTTTTATTGCCGACTGTACTTTTCTGCATACCATCATCAACTACTCATTGAGACGATTCTAACGAACCCAAACTCGATGGGGTTGTATCGTTTTATTGCGGAGTTCCTATGGCTACCTTCCAGGTCCAGCATCAGATCAGCTCCATGTCATCATAATATTGCATTGTCATGCGATATACATACGCATGCAAAATTTCAGATCAATCGGTTGACAGTTGAATTTCAATTACTAAATTTGACCCAAGAAAGAAAAATAAAACAAACGGGGTGAGCTAAATAAAAGCTTGTAATAAAAGCTTGTAAAAAATACATTTATCTATCTCTTAGGGAACAAGAAAAAACTCTTACAGCTCAGGAGTATTAGGTTTTAAGCTGAAAATTGGTATACTGACGCTGAATTTAATAATTAAGAACTAGTATTTTTTTTGTTGTTCTGGAACCTATCATGTGTGGTATCAAATGGAAGGGCCGATTCTAATAATATATCACCTCATAACATTTCAGTAATTTGTTTTTAATTAAAATAATTTTCAAAACATATTAAGTTTGGGCTCCTCCAAATACGATACAATTGTTCTTTTTTTTATTGTAAAATATACCTCAAATGGTACCTTATATCCTCAATTCCTCATATCTAACCCCGAGAAAGCAATTTCGAAAATATTTACATTAATTATAATTTTTTTATTTTTATTTTGTCGTGAGGTGATAATATTAATTTTCAAATACAGCTAATTATGAGGGATTCTATGTATTTGGTCAATTTCAATCTAACACTCCTGGGCTATTAATTATTTTCTAGTCAAAATAACGAGTAGAAGTTATTAAAACAAAACTATATAAAAAATACGGCGTTGGCTTCCATAGAATTGAAGTGAAACTATTAATCTATGCCGCTTTAGGCGAGTCGCAAATACCTACCCAGGAGTGCCAGAACCCCCTTTGAGGGTTTTTGAAGGGGTTTTTCGTAAGGATTTGCTAACCAAAGCCGATGTCCCTCAATACCCATTCATTTGGCTTTTAAAGCGCTACCCTTTCCAAGCGCTTAAAAAAAGCCTTTCGAAAGGGAAACCCCTTCATACGGCTAAGTAAAATGAATGGGCTATTGAACGAACGACTTACCCGTTCAAAGGCTTTTTTCTGGGAAGGGGTGGACGGGTCCCTGGGGGAGATTAGTCCAAAACCGCGTATGTGGGTAAAACCGGGACATGGCAGTATGGTCACTGAGAGAGTTTTAAATTTACACGCGCTTTGTACATATGTAGCTGTCTACCATCATGGTTAGTTTGAACTTAAAACTTTTTTTTGAGAAATCTGGGTCGCTAGTTCTACACCTCACAGAGCCAATAGTAGTAGAAAGGTAGGTAACTTACCTTCGTACGTTAAGTAATACCTAGTTTACTTAACGTACGAAGGTACGTAAGAAGTTTTCAGTTTAGCAAACCCGATGTTTGACAGCTGTAGTTACATACTAATATATACTTTTTATATAATTATTGTACAAACCTAGCCTTAGAAGAAGTAAGTACCTATGAATAAAGAGAATAATAATAATAATAATTTATTTCGGACGGAATCCATAGGTGTTAGTTACAGACTTATTTACATTCTAGTGTTAGTTGTTAAAGTAAAAATTAAACTAGGTACCTAGGTATAATATTAAATGTATAGTCCATCTCTGTAAAAGGGGGGAGTCCCATCTATCCGCTAACGCTACCAGAATGCCGTAAACGTACGTAGGATGCTTTATGACGGATACGATTTTTTTTTCATTGATTTCATGTGTTGTTGCTGTAAAGGATGACTCACGCTAGAACGGGCCGTGTCCGGCCTGGGGCGTTTTCTAAGAAAAACGACGGCGTTTTTCCGGGGCCGAGCCATACCCAAGCCCGGACGAATCACCTAAGTATGGCTCGGCCGCACAAAAACGCCGTCGTTTTTCTTAGAAAACGCCCCGGGCCGGACACGGCCCGTTCTAGCGTGAGTCATCATTAACCCTCAAAACTCGGTCCCTCGGAATTGCCTTTTTACAAGCTTTTATTTAGCTCACCCCGTTTGTTTTATTCTTGGGTCAAATTTAGTAATTGAAATTTCACCCTCTTCCTGTCAACCGATTGCAATGCAAAATTATGATGACATGGAGCTGATCTGGTGCTGGAGCTGGAAGGTGGCCATAGGAACTCCGCAATAAAACGACACAACTCCATCGAGTTTGGGCTCGTTAGAATCGTCTCAATGGGTTGATGATGGTATGCAGAAAAGTACAGTCGGCAATAAAAGCTTGTACCAAAAATGATACCAGAAACTTATTTAAGACTGAAAAAGTAAGCCCGATTATATTATTCGGATATCACGGCACCCGAAAATTAAATGTAAAAAACTACTGTACACGAGACCTAATATAAAATATAGACAAAAATACATACAAAGGCGAACTGATCCCAGGGATCTCTTCCGGTTAACCTTTGAGCAATTGAGTGGAGATCAGGAACAAAAAGATAGACAAACTAACACGTGTACAGGCGACTGTACAGGGACCTATTTACCTTCACGCTACAGTAAATCACATACTTATCACATGGCGCTTAGTAAGCAGCGTTATGGCGGGAAAGATAATTGATGCTGTATATGTATGGAAACGTGAGTAAGTAAGTAAGTAATTACTTACTTACTTACTTACGTGTCATGACATTAGACATTACCAAACGACTAACATGCATCTTTTTATATCCGAGTTACAGCATTCGTCCCTTTCACACTTAGGTACAGTCAAGGGCACATATGCATACACCACAAAGTTTCAAAAACATGTACACAGGCCTTATTTCTGCAACAATAAGGTTGTAGTGTACATATTTATGAAACTTTGAGTGGTACTTTCATATTAATTAGCTGCAGCTTTTACCCCAAGCTCCAACCCAAGCTAAGCATTTAATAATAACACCACCATGCGTACACTAAGTACGACAGTGATTATGCAGTCGACATCAAAAATATCCCACTAAAAGTTTACATGTTAAAGTGATTGACAAGACTCCCTAGCTCATATAGCTTTCAGAGTTAAAAATATATCAGATCGCAAGTAGCGCCAAGCTTCCTATATAATTACACGGCTTAACTCTACCAGCCACACTCTACAAATTCTACACATCGGCTACAAAGAATAGCTTGGTTAGGCACATCCCGGTCACCGCATATACTCTCCCACGTGCATACGGTATGAATTTAAATGATGGCAATAATAATTCAATTCAAAAATTTATTTCGGCGATGGGTATACTTTTAAGCCTTTTATGACCTATTTCGCGATAATATTCTTTGGATTCCTACACAATTCGAAAGGTAGACCTAAACTTAAGTGGGTCCAAAATCTATATTTGACAGAGTTTCTAAATATGCACACATTTTTTCGTCACTATTTCGCATTATTTTCTAGAACGAGTTTTTGCGCTCTATAGGTACAGAACAAACGTGAATTGAAAGCACGATTTTTTTTAATTTTGAAAAGCTTTGGGCTGAGTTTGTGACTGTTGTAATAAAGTGACAATTTCTCCGCACCCAAACATTGTCTGGAAGCGATCGCTCTTTAGCAATAATTCGGAATGTTATTTACGTCTTTTAATACTATCTATGTTCTGCATTAGTTTAATACATTGAGGCATGAAATGAATTAATAGTACATTACTTACCTAGGGCGGTTAAACAAAGAATGTCTCAGATCGCAGGTATTTGACGCCCGAGCCGAAGGCAAGGGCGATAAATATGCGCTCTGAGGCTTTCTTTATTACCGCCCGTGGTAAGTACAACATTTTACGTCTCTATCTGGGCAGGAAGTGGGGTTTTCCGCACGCATAGCGTGCGGTAATCCCTACTTTATTTTATGGCCGGGTATGACGTAAACAAACTTATTGTATTGTAGTCCCATAGTTGTATTTTGGGTACTAAACGACGATATTATAATGATGAGTGAGACATAGTCACTACGCTTGTGTGAACCGAACACGAAATTAAACATTTATAAAAAAATGACCTTGTGCAAATTATTTAGATCGCCTAGCTAGGCACACCAAAGTCGCCAGAACGTCAGTATCAGTATACGCACTACGCACGGCCCTGACTGCCGCCGCCATGGCTTCGCAGAAGAAAATTGCTATAATTGTGATATTTGTGATTGTTATTGCTGCTGGTGAGTTTGTTTGATTTATTTACTGTTGTTATCGAACTGTGGTTTAAGTTTTTTTTTTAATAGTGAAGACCAACAATTTAGATCTATTTTATGACAAGAACCGCCGCTCTGTCGTTCTTTGACAACATAACGTTATGTCAAAGATCATAGCATACTTAGAGGTCATTGTACTCATGTACAGTCAACCAATTTGATTCCTAGGCCATCATAGAACCTTGCCGTTGTAAATGCTGTCAATACGGGTTACTAGGATTCTTGCGTCGCTATGTAGGAGTCAAAATGGCAGGGTACTGCTCTACTGGGCAAGGTATAGTTTTTTCAAATGCTTATATAAATTCTTTTTGAAAAGGTACATAAAACTTTTTTGGCTCATTTTAATCGTTTTTTAACCGTTGATTTTTGAACCAAAAGTAGAACGTGAGTATCCATTCGCAACACGGTTATTTTGGGCTTTGTTTTACTATGAAAAGCACGATTGTTCAACAAAGAACCGCTGCCCATAATAAGTGAACGCTCTGTTAAATTTAGTCCGTTCACTCCTTTGCCATCGTGCCCAATACATGAACGAACAAAATTTATTCGTTCAAGTTTTAGGCAAGGGTTAGTACAATGAACATCTTAATAACAAAGATACGTAATAAATATGAAATCTGATTTATACATATAAAACCCAACAATTTATCTATTTTAATCTAATGATAAATTAATAAAAAAATGTTTTAATGATTAATATGTAAAAAATAATCTCCTATAATTGTAACCATATGAAACGGGTACATTTGAACTGTTTTATTCTGTGTTTAGTATCAATATTGTGAGTGTTAACTAGTATAAATTGCTATAACAATGATTATACGAGTATAATAAATAGACCAAAAGTCAGAGGCTGCGCGGTGTTACGTTTTTCTTCGTTCAACTATTGGTGTCAAAATGTTTAACTATTGGGCACAGTGTTCATCTTCTGGGCAAAATGACATACTTCAGCATAATACCATTTTTAATAAAATACTGTATTGTAATAGGACGGTTTAAAATAGTCATATCCAATCTCGACTATATACGAAATCGTATAAAAAAATTAAATGTAAACAAACTAAATCACCACTCCTCGAAAAAAAATTGTTAAGTTGGGATAGTCGCTTAAACGTTCATCTTTTGGTTCATCTACCCTATATACATACATATATCGTCTAAGTATACCTAACACATAATTATATTCATTTTCAATGTTTCATTATTATTGCATATCTTGACAATCGCTGTACGATAAGTACTTAATAAAATGTAAGAAAAATGTTCTGTGAAAATTGTACAATGAAATAAATAAACTAAACTAAACTATTAATGATTTATCAGTACCTTAGTTTTTTATGTTATTTGGTACGGCATTGTACACTGTTGGACCAATGGTGTGCAAGAACTTTTTTGACTTGGCCAGTCGAGTCGGAGGGGCGCCATGACTTGCGACCAAGTCATGTCGCCCCTATTCCTATGTCAAAACCAACGTGCCGGCCGGGCCATAAAACTCCGGGCCGGCCACTATTGTGGAGTCAAAGCGAACAAAGGGATCGTTTTATTGCCCGGCCGGCACGTTGGTTTTGACATAGGAATAGTTTTGCGGTCGTGAACGCCAGCGTTTTCGGGGGATAGCTACCTATATCTCTTTCAAGAAATTTCGTTTTCCCCGGTTCACTCGCAACGCTGAGCAATGCAACTATTATGGATCTCGGTCTGATTTAAACAATTTTTATTTTTATTTTTTTTAATGCTCGGTCTCGTTACTGTACAATGGAAGACGGGTTTGAAAATATTTCTTTGTTTTCCTGAACCGTATTCATAATATTATTTTGACTCTAACACAGGCCACACCCAGTAGACACTTATGACGTAACGGTTTAATTCGGGTTCGTGTCGAAGTCGGCTCGAGGCCGCGTGATGGCATATGGTAACAGTAAATATAGTCAAGTTGCTATGCCTATTATACTAGCTGTGTATATTAGATTAAATGGAGTTAATTGGAATCAGACTGTATTTTGTCTGGTAAACCCGGTTGTTTAATATTGGGTCCTTACCTATGAAATTGGCGGTGTGCATGGAGAATTTTATGAAAACTGTGATTTTCATACATTGAATTTTGCGGATTATTCAGCAATGTCAAATTCAAAGCAAACTAAATTTTGGTAGGAATATAGAAAACTTTTAAGCTACTTTACACATATCTTCATTCCTTAAAAATAGTTCGCATCATAAAACTATACGTAATTGAAACACTTTAACCGGCAGCACATGAAAAGGGCGGTTTACAAGCTTTAATTTGAAACACTAAATAAAAAATTCAAACCTATTTTTTGTATTTAAAACCTTTGTTACATAGTCTTATAATGAAATTAAAAAATAATTTGGAAGTTGCAATAGAAATGAATAAATTACGTACAAAATAATATCTGTGAAAAAACCGCCAATTTCATAGGTAAGGACCCAATATTTCTATGGAATGTATTCTATAGAGGAAAAGTCTGTGAGATTGTAGTTTTGTAAGTTTGTATGAAATGGGTAATCTTCGGAAATTACTTACTTATTATATTTCAATATGTAGGTATGTATAAAGAAAGAAAGAAAGAAATATTTTAATAACAATTGCTACAAGTCAGGGTACAATATTTAAGAATATTTATTTATATATGTCAAACTATATTTTATACCTTTAAATTATCATTGGTATACTAAAGAATTCTTCATACGAATAGAATGACTCCTGCGTCAACCACTTCTTCAGTCTGACCTTGAATGCTGCGGTGGAAGTTGCATCTCTTACGGAGTCTGGCAGGCGATTGTAAATAGAGGGGCCTACATAGTACGCGGATCGCTCTGAATTAGCAAGTCTGTGTGATTCGGCGATCAGCCTTTTATGGTGTCTATTACTGCGCAGGTTGTAGTTTGTGTTAATACCTCTGCGCTTGAACATATCCAAGTTCTCGTGTGTGAACACTGAGATCTGGTAAATGAGTAAACAAGGCAGGGACAGAATCTTGAGATCGCGAAAAACTCCCCACTCTCTTGCACAGTTCATCGATGTGCGCCTCCCATGTTAGCGCACTGTCTAGATGAAACCCTAGAAGGCGTGTGCCTTTCACGTGCTGTATAGGGGCACCGCCGGCGCACACCCTCATGTTTGGGCTTGAATGGCCGTTTAGCTTGACAGACATGAAGCTTGTTTTTATTTGTTTAAGGCCAAACCGTTTGTCTTGAACCATTGGTGCAATTGCTCCATGACAGAATTGAGTGCGGCTTCCAACTCCCGCTCCCGCTCAGCGGTTGTGCTGATCGTGATATAATGAACTTTCCGGGTAGACATGATGTTTATGCCGCGTTTTTAGGGTTCCCTACTCAAAAAATACCGGCCAAGTGCGAGTCGGACTCGCGCACGAAGGGTTCCGTACCATTATCTATAAAAATATATATTTTATTCTGTTTTTAGTATTTGTTGTTATAGCGGCAACAGAAATGCATCATCTGTGAAAATTTCAACGGGAACTATCACGGTATCAGTGAGATACAGCCTGGTGACAGACAGACAGACAGACAGACAGACAGACGGACAGCGGAGTCTTAGTAATAGGGGACCCTATTACTAAGTTTTACTCTTTGAGTACGGAACCCTAAAAACGGAACCCTATTACTAAGACTCCGCTGTCCGTCCGTCCGTCTGTCTGTCTGTCTGTCTGTCTGTCTGTCACCAGGCTGTATCTCATGAACCGTGATAATTAGACAGTTGAAATTTTCACACATGATGTATTTCTGTTGCCGTCTATAATCTTCTTACCTTGAATTTATCTAAAACTAAGTATATCGTATTTAGCATTCGTAACAATAAGGAGTCACTTGGTAGGAACATAAGTATTAAGTTACACGATTGTCAAGACGCTGCGGTATGCTCCTGCCAACCGGTATCCGAAACAACGTCCATTAGGTATCTGGGAGTTCTTCTTGACAAAAATCTTTGTTGGCATCAGCATATATCTAATCTTGCAGGAAAAATCCGAAAATTAATATACATTTTTAAAAATCTGAGACACGTTTGCGATAGGAAACTACTTATAACCATTTACCATGCACTTTGCCAATCAGTGACTATGTATTGTATTACTGCCTGGGGAGGCGCATCAAAGACTTCTTTGCTTATACTAGAGAGAGCTCAGCGAGCAGTGCTTAAGGTTTTAACCTTCAATAAATTTACGTATCCAACAACTGCACTCTACGAGGACACTTTAGTTTTAACTGTAAGGCAACTTTTTATCAAACATTTATTAACAAAGCAACATAAACGCATCCCGGACTATCCTGAGTCTAGAAGAAGAAAAGATTTTGTATATTCAACTCCACCTCATAGGACCAAATTCGCAAAAAAATTCATAAATGTTCTTGGTCCCACATTATATAACAAAGTAAGCAAACATATTCAAATACGAACACTTAATTTACATGCTTGTAAAAAGTCATTGGAAGCTTATCTACAGAAATTAAAATACGAAGATACTGAACAACTACTAAAAACCTTGGTGTAATCCGCACGCAATTAATGACAGTTATATACTTACACTCGCAAACATATATACACACGCACATTCACTCGCACACTCGCGGTCACACACACACACACACAGAGACTCACGCACAATGCACGCGCGCGTAGTCGCACTCACGCATCAACACATATACACTACATACACAGACACACACATAAACAATCAAATATATCCATGCATACACTTTACCATACTCAATGATACATATAGATGTAGAAACTTGAAGGGAAATATAAGATTTTTATCCCGTGGTAAAAATGTTATCTTATGTTAAGTTTTTGCATATACTACTTGTTTACGCCTAAGCCGGCCGAGCGCCTGAGTATTCTTTTGTTTGGCTTAATGCTTGTATTTTATTCGTTTATTTTCTACCCACTTAGTTTAGTTATAAAACGATACTTACTGAACGAATGTTATAGTATAGCATAATTACTTATTTAACTAAGTGACACTTATAAGGACGGTGAATCCTGACCCACCGTGACACAGTGCAAACTAGTACGGGGGTCAGTTGACACTTACTTTTGGTTTTCACCATACAAATTTGTAAATTAAAATGTAAGTAGCAATTTGTACTTTTACTTACGAAATAAATTTATGATTTATGATTTCTGTTGCTTATTGATATCCGCAACAACAGGTAGACGCTTGAAATATTCACAGCATATTTAGTTAGATAATTATTCACATTAAAAATAAATAATTAATTTAAAATAAAACAAATATTTAAGGTTGACTCCCATACAACAAACGTGATTTTTTGCCGTTTTTATAGATAATGGTACGGGACCCTTCGTGCGTGAGTCCGACTCGCACTTGGCCGGTTTTTTGCAATACGTGAGCGAAACCGCGCGGGCAGCAAGTATGATGGTACCTTAATATTTATAACATAATTATCTTTACAGTGGTTTTGCTGGGTTTACTGTTTGGGCTGTTGCTGCGATCTGATAATGGTATAGGTAAGTGAACTATCATATTATTAATTATGTTTCTTTCCACTGTGAAATGCACGGATACCCGAATAAAAAAAGTGAATTCCAAAGTCTCAGTAGATAAACCTCGTTCTTGAAAAAAATAATACATGGACTAAAAATGTGTGCACAGAAACACTGCCAAGTAGAGTCTAGCAAACGCAGATTGAGCCCACAACATTCCAATACGTACGAGTACCTAATACCTATGTCGTTTACTGCCGTCTCTAAAGGGTAAAAATAAAAAAGAGATATAGAGGTCACCTTTACCCTCTTGCACGGCAAGCACAAAACTTCGACTAGGTATAGAGATCGAAAGGGACGCTAGCTTATCTCGCGCGGCAGGTAGCAGGCTGCTTGTCCTCGAAACTAAGCTACATGCGTAGGTTCAATAAAAAAAAACTGTTATGTGAGTACCTATCAAAGCTGTGCGGAGTAGCGGAGCGATGTGCGAGGAAAAATATCCCATTTCTAACCACGCTCACGCATCTCTTCCTATTGGTGGATTTTTTCTCGCACAACGCTCTGCTACCTCACACAACGCTATGCTACCTCACACAACGCTCTGCTACCTCACACAACGCTATGCTACCTTGCAAAATACTCACCCTTTTACTGCTTCCTATATTATGCTAGCCGTGTCATAAGTCTCAAGAATGTATCAACATTACAGAGCTGCAGGTGTGGCCGCGGGGAGCCGACGGCTCGGCGCAGCCAGTGATCTCCTACACTAGCACCAACCCAAAATCCTACATGCCCTGGGTAAACAGTACAACTGACTTCCTGAGTAGTAAGTTGCTTCAGAATTCTATTGTTTTACAAACTTTCGTTCAACTTGCACTATGCTAAGCCACTTGAATACATTGTGTTTGGCTCATGTTCCCAAAAACAAGGCCTAATTTCTATATTTTGTAGTGCTCTAATTTCACTAGCAGGAATACATAGTAGGAATGTCATAAAGTGAAGAAGATACTGACCAACATTTTCTAGGGGACCACGAAATCGCGAACAAATAAGACCCAAGAGACCACCCAACCCTTAAGAGTTAACTGCGAGTTAATTGAGAGTTATTTAAATGTATGGAATAGCTGATTTTTAGGATTCCGTAGCCAAATGGCAAAAACGGAACCCTTATAGTTTCGTCATGTCCGTCTGTCACAGGCATTTTACTCGAAAACTATACGTTGTATTTGAATGGAATTTGGAGTAAAGGTGTATTTTGATGGCCGCTATATAGTTATGCAATGAAATTACTAAAAAAAAATGTTTACGGGGCACTCCATACTTGTAACTGCAATGCATGTCAAAAAAATATTTTACACTAAGTCCATATGTGGCACATAAAACGATAGGTTTTTTAACATAACTATAAGGTTACTCAGCACTTTTTTTGGTTATGTGAATATACTCGGAGATAATTGCCACGAAAGGCACGAAAATTGTGCCCCCCCCCCCCCCTCTAACTTTTGAAAAAAATCATGGCCATAGTGCTTATTAAATCCTTTCGCCGAAAATTGTTTTGAAAAAGATCGGTAAAAAAGGTTTTCGAGTAATTGCTGAAAACCTGATTTCCCTATTGAAAAGGATGTTAGTGCCGTAAGGTTTGTATGACGATACGACCTTTTTAATATAATATAATGTCGTTCACTGATATGCATAATTACGATTATTACAAGCATACTGATTATCAGTGGCGTATTTCAATTACAAATACATAAATCCAATATATCTATCAGCGACATCAATACGAATACATAGTACCAGTGTGTAACCGCCATACGATAAATAAATATCATATTATAAATGCGAAAGTTACCTACTATGTCTGTCTGTTGTACCTTTTCAATGAAATTGGGTATGTAGGTAGTTCTTAGAGCCTGAGAAGGACATAGGATAGTTTTTTTTTCATCGTGGAAGTCATCTCTTAAAGGGATGGTAAGAGGTATTATGGAATTAATTGCGATAATTGATGCGGTGCCTGTGCCAGCTGTGTCATGTTCATGTCTAATACTTAGCAGTAATAGCATATATTTGCTCTAAGATTGTGTTTAGGCGTTTAACATAAAATACGTTTAAGGCTACTTACAGGTATAAGTGGACGAAGTCGCGGCTAAAAGTTTGTTAGGTTATAATAAAAAAAAATGTACGAAGAATAAAAACAATTTGCTGCAGAAAAACGGGGATCAATATTGAGAAATCGTTTTGTACCTATAGACCGCAGGAGAGTTTTGAAATCGAAGATCAACTTACAACATAATTATGCTGGACGAGTCAATTTTGAAACCGGCATTTTGACCTTTAATCATTAATTGTTGTTAACCAGCTCGAAGTTCTTTATTTTCATCCCACATGAAAATAGTGAACAGTTGGTTTATTACTTAAACTAATACTAAAACTGCCCAATAATAAACAAACAGCTTAAATAAGTAGTTTGTAGGTAAGAAAAGTTTTATTAACGATTCATCTACGTCGGCAATATATTGGATAAGAAGAGATTTTTTAATTAGTTATGAATAAGTTACAGTAGGACCCTGCAGTTCACCTTCGGTCTCTTATCAAATTACTGATACATATATAGGTGATGAAGAGGTTCGGGACCGATTTTTGACTTTCGAGCGCTCGAAATCAAAAGCGAACGGTAGAAAATAATCGCATACGAAAATTTGTCACGATTATTTTCGCATGGACCCAATAATAGGTATTTTTGAAATTCACCACTCGAAAGCTAGAGGTTTGGCTATTTATACTTTTGCGCTTCGTTGTACGCATAAATTCATCACTCGAAAGCTAGAGGTTTGGCTATTTATACTTTTGCGCTTCGTTGTACGCATAAATTCGATAAGTACCTACTTACTGGTTATTTAAAATTGTATTCTACACATGGAATAAAAATAAAAAATCATTAGAAGGTGTCTTTATAGCTATAATATTAATATTTAAGTGTTTTTTTTTTGTTATTTATGCGTTACATAACATAAAAAACTAAGAGCGTAGTAAATAATACCTAGTAAACGAAACGTTTTAAATTATTTCACTTATAAAACAAACCCGCCAAAAGAGTACGTTCTTTGTTTTCAGCCACAGAATTCGGCAGAAAAATAATATAAAATATATTAATCGTACACCAGCTAATCAATCAATTGAATCAGAAGGTAACTGTATTTATCTCTTTCTAAGTTCATTGTCAGTCCAAAATTAAATACAAGTGAAGTGTCCAAATTGTCGGCACTTACTTTCTACCGATAAGTAGAATTGAACACGAGTGGTCAATACCACTCGTATTTGAATTTTCTATCGCTCGTAATTCAAAAATAGCATTTCATCGTTTTTCACAGTTTTCGAGTGAAAGAGTCGAGCGCTCTAAAGTCAAAAATCGGTCCCGCCTCGATCTTCAACTTTTGCCATGCGATTTGGGTGCATCTTGACCCACAGGTAAATAGTTTGTAATCTGCATTAAGACGTAGAATACTATTCCAGAAATAATTTACCAAGGGGATAGGTAGGTAGATGATCGTATAATCGTATTCCATAATATAGTCTGATGTCTATTTTATAGTAGAAACTTAGAGTAGCTGTGTTGACTACTTTAACTTACCTGGTTTTGTAGAAGTAGTAAGAACAACTTCTGAACAAGCATTTTCGAATACAGGATATGGAGTCTTAGCATGGGCAAAAACAAGTCTTCGACATTGTCCTAGAAATTATTATGAGCAAGCAAGCAACATAGCCGGACATGTTGAAGCAGTTTCTCTTAAATCCTATCCTATACTATTAAACGAGCAATATTTGTATATATATGTATGTATGCATAAATATTTGCAATTACGTTTTCAGAAACGGCTCTAATGATTTCGATGAAATTTGGAATATAGGTGGTTACGGGGGCTAGAAATTGATCTAGATAGGTCTACATAGGTAATTCGTTTTCTCCGTATTTTCTGTATTTTCATCCGAGCGGAGCTCGGTCGCCCTGGGACAATAATATAATACAAGGTTATTTGCATATTATAGGTCTCCCAAATGCTCCTTCGAAACGTACTTTACACTAACGGACTTCATAGTTTTTGGAGATGTTAACGAAGACTTTCTTCGTTCAAGTCGTTTAGAAATATTTATGCAAAATGCTGGATAAACAGCTTTTCTCCTACCCTGTGTTACCACGCGAGGTGGAACACATTAAGACCTTAACCAGCCTGACCTGTGCAGCGAAATTACTAATTCAACATCACGACGCTAACAAATTCCTTGTGGCTATTAAGTATATAATATGGCTTAAACGTTAAGGTAAATATTTATCACAGAATGCAGATCCTCGTTTAGCACATTATTGTACGAACGAGCGAAGTCCTCCGAGTTTACAGGAACAATCCGACATTCGTATGAATGTACCTATGTATTTGTATACATATTTGTTCGGTGATACTCGGTTCGGTACGAAATTTGTTAGGCGAATGAATAAGACAACAATATTTTATCGAATTAGTCAAGACGTTCACAGTTTGGGGAGATCCACTAGTCGTAATGATCCACTAGTTTGTGTAGTAGTAGGCAAGGGACCCTTCATTGTGTGTGGTCCGACACGCACTTGGCCGTTTTTTTAGTGATTTAGTGGTTGGTTTCATGGGTAATGCTTCACTAATGCTGTTCGGTAAAATCGTATTTGCTTCTTATCATTCCGGACCATGACCCCAAAATTATACCCAGTACCTAGACATGCGATTCCCACAAAAAAAGTTTTACATAAAATAATCATTATTATATGTGAATTATCAAAACCCTTTATATTGTTTCAGCCTATCGAAGCCACGGTTTCCATCAAAGATGCGGCTACTCCGACTGGATATCACTGGCAAGCTGCCTTAACATGTTAACGCCTGCACTCAATAAGAAAAAAAAGGCTTCCTCTAACTACTACGTGGACCTAAAGGCATTCCATCCCTGCACCTCCGACAACCGATACAACTACAGGACGGGTGCGCCTTGCATCTTTTTGAAGCTTGATAAGGTTAGAAGAACATATATTATATAAATTTAGACAACTGGTCGGTTCCATGACGTTTCGTACGTACGTTAATCACATATTAAGTACTAGATTCTGCCCGCGACTTCGTCCGCGTAGAACTCGTTTATAACGTAGCTCGATACACACATTCACCCTCCATTTCCCCTTTAGGGATTGATTTCCGGGATAAAAACTATCCTACGTTCTTCCCCGAGACAATTTTATCTAAGCGGGTGCAGCGGTTGTATAGTAGCTCCATACAAATGTTCACCTCCCATTTCACCCCCTTAAGACATGATTTCCGGGATAAAAACTATCCCATGTTCTTTTCCGGAACTCAAACTATCTCTTAACCAAGTTTAAATGGGTTTCGTCCAAATATTCATCCCCCATTTCACACCCACAGGGGATGTTTTCGGGAGAAAATCTATCTCTATACCAAATTACATCTTAATGGGTTCCATCCATACAAATTTTAATTCCCTATTTCACCCCTAGGAGATGATTTCCGGGATAAAATCTATCTAATGTCCTTTCACGGGACTTATCCCCGGGAATCAAACTGTCTCTATAACAAATTTCATCTAAATCGGTGCAGCCGTTCTAGTATCTCCATACAAATGTTCACCCCCAATTTCCCCCCTTTAAAGGCTGATTTCTGGGATTAAAACTATTCTATGTCCTTCCCCGGGACTCAAACTATCTCTGTATCAGATTTCAATTTAAATCAGTTCCATTCAAATCTTTACCCCTCATTTTATCCTCTCAGGAGATAATTTTCGGGATAAAACTATGCATTGTCCTTCCCCGGGACTCCAACTATCTCTACACCAAATTTCAACTAAAAAGTGTCCATCCAAATTTTCACCCCCGATGAAATAGGGGATTATTTAAGGGATGAAAGCCATCCGCTATCCTTCCCCGCAGCTCAGAATATCTCTATACCAAATTTCATCTAAATGGGTTCCATCCAAATATTCACCCCCATTTCACCGCCTTTGGGTATGAAAACCGGAATAAAAACTACCCTATGTCCTTTCCCAGGGCTCAAATTATCTCTGTACCAAATTTCATCTAAATAGGTTATATCCAAATTTTCACCCTCTTAGGGGATCATTTTCGGGATAACACTAACCTATGTCCTTCCCCAGGACTCCAACTATCGCTATGCCGTAAATGTGTTCCATCCAAATTTTCACCCCCTATTTCATCCCCTTAGAGGATTATTTTAGGGATAAAAGCCATCCGCTGTCCTTCATCTAAAGCGGTTCAGCCGTTTTCACGTGATGCGCGGTCACATAAACGGACAAACAGACAAATAGACAAACAGATAAACAGATTAACAGATAAATAGATAAGCGGATAAACAGATAAACAGATAAACAGATAAACAGACAAAAATTCTAAAAACTGTTAGAACGTGTTCTGTTGTCGATTCTAAGTATCCCTAGCCAATTTTTTTTCGAATCCATTCCATATGCTTCCAAGTTTATTATATGTAGGTATAGATTTTTTAAATAGGAATTGCGGCAGTTGAATTCTCCTAACGCTCGTTCGGAAAGAAGAAAGCTGTAGGGTGCGGGAGGGGGAATCGAAACTACCGCGGGAATCGACTCAAATTGTTAATTCTAGTAGGTATTCTCTCCCGCCAAATATAAGTTCAAATAAAAATCATTTAATACGATAAGAATAGCACAACTCAAACAAGAATATGTCATATTTTTAAAACCGTAATGTTGAGTAGCATACAATTTTTTGTCATTATATTGAAAACCATAATTATTTTTAGTCATAAGACTTGCTAATGCATAACTTATGACAATATCCTAGTATGGACATTATGGTGATTTGTAAAAATAACAAGCTATTAAATTAGTTGGCCAGCGTTTAATTAGGTTGGACAGCTACAAAAAGGGGGGACGGAGGAGCAAAGTGCATCACAAGGGGGCGCGGGGGGCAAAGACCCCGCAGTAAAAAAAAAAAAAACAACAGTAACAATTGTACTTTTGGTAGGTTAGGTCAGTATATGAGTATTATTGTGTGCATGTCATGCCTTTGCCAGACAAAGAATGAATTACTTTGGTAACGGCTATCCGAAACCAAAGGCATTCAAGGTGCTCCCGCTGAACTGCATCATCCGTTTTGTGGAAATGATGTAGCGAGCTTGGAAGTAGGCATAAACTAGAGGGCAAATGCATAAAAGATCCCACTGAGTCGAAGCGCATCCGAAAGGGCCCTCATCTAGAAGAGATAAGATAAGTAAGTAGGAGAAAATGGAGGCACTCCAGCCAAAAACCTAACATCCCCGGCCCCATAAGTTAATACCGTACAAAATGAGTTTATGTGAAAGCATTACTATGCCACTCGGATATTTTCTTGCGAAAGGACAGGGGCAAGCCTTGACAGTGCGAATGATGCTTGCTAGCGCCTATCGGTGTGTATGAAATTGTAAAAAAAACACGTCAACAATACCTTAAACCAAGGTAAAAACAACATTTTTCCTACATCCTCTTTTCATCTTTGAAATATGCTACTCTTCCAAGCCCTCCTAGAAAAAGGCGTTGGCATTAACGTAAGTAATTTGAGTCTAAAGTAAAATGTTCTGTTTCCAGTTGTTAGATTGGACGCCAAATGCTTACGAAATGATCAGTGACAATGACGAAATGACTGATGATAAGCTGCTCGGAAAAATGCTGCCAAACCTGAACCGAACACCTCACCTGGATTTTGTTGAGTATTTCTTTCATTTATTTATTTATTGGAGAAACAACAGAAGCAAATGTACTAATAGGTGAGTGAAAAAGTAACAAATGCTTACAACTAGAGATGCACTTATTTCCTAAAATGCTCTCACTCACTGAGACGTTGCGGGGTTAGTATCATTTCGTCTAAAACTCAACTAGTACTAGGGGCAACATGCCTAACACATTTCTTCTAAACTGCAACTGGTCTAAGTGCAATTTTGAAAAGTTTTTTTGTATAGAAGCCCCCTTAAATATTTATTTTATTCTGTTTTTTTTTAGTATTTGTTGTTATAGCGGCAACAGAAATACATCATCTGTGAAAATTTCAACTGCATAACTATCACGGTCCTTTAGTCCGTTTTCGCAATTGCAGTTTTATAATTGGCTGCGAAAGAAGAATATTTTTTTGTTGTTTCGTAATTTACTTTCAAACAAAAATTTTTTGGCTGTTTTCGCAATCAAATATTTTTTCTCCTTTCGTAGTTAATTACTAAAAACATCTCCATTTTCTTTTTTCACAATTAATTACTTACATATATTTTTAGGGAGTCTTTGGTACGGAGTATACGGAAAAGCTTGAACTTGAACTTGTATAATATCAAACAAAACAGCAGCTAATGACAATAGCGGAAACAGTTTTTAAAAGAAAAAATCCCGCAAGTGATACGGGCACAACCTTTACTCCTTTTAACTTTTCAATCAATCAATCATTTATTGCGTTTCATGTTAGTATAATAAGATCTTAAGGCTAGGTACAGTCGAGTTCTCCAATATCTATACAGACAACCGTTCAAAAATATTTATACAGAGTCTTTATTGTTAGTGACATAAGACACATGTGTAGATATTTTTGAAAGGTTGTCTGTATAGATATTGGATAACTCGACTGTACAGTTCAAACATGAGCTCTGTTGAGCATAGCAATTTGTTAAGCGTTCATGTTTATGTTAAAGTCTAAAACTAGTCGCCAACAGATGGTGCTAGTAGTACTGATTCTGCGAAAGTATATTAACATCTTTTAGTATTAAAAAACACAACAATGTCCATAAAAATAGTACAAACACATTTGTCAAAACCGCTCAAAGTTAACTATTTCTTGTGAATTTGTAGTTACTCAATTTCCCCCTAGATATCGCTGTTCTAGTGACAAACTAGCTAACGCTAGTTCACCCTAAGTTTAAGGTAGTGGTTGAGGCCGCTTGCATGTATGACCTCAGACAACTGCACCCAGTGCAAAGAGTACTATGAATATATAGAGATAGAGACGTCAGTCAAGGTTTTGCATGCCGCGCGTCATCTAGTTTGTAACCGACTTCAACAGCCCAAGAGTTAGCTCTAGTAAGTTCATATGTGTGCGTCGAGTGTACGCATGTGTGCGTGAACGGATATACTCACACACACATATACACTTTACCTGTACATGCATACATATTGATGTATAATATCGATACCTGCAAACTCAAAGGGCGCAACCGCCATTACAACAACAGGCTGTTACGCCCTTTGAGTCTGCAGGTATCGATATGCCAATTCCTGCTTAACGAATAAATTTAAAATAATAAAGGCAAATTCTGAGTTCTAATATATTTTATTCGAAGAATCACAGTCAATTACGAACATGAAACAGTTATTCAAGCAGTAGGTTACATCAGTTTGGTATCTTATTACGAGTTTGGTATAATATTACTGACTTACAATTGTCAATAACCAAATCAAAGTACACATGAGAAAACAGCAGGTCCAAGCGATCAGCGCACTCGTAGCACACGATAATAAACGATAAATAATAATTAAAGACAATTATGAAACCATTTTCAAAGTAACGGTGACAGTCTGACAATGACGTGAATGACGGAAGTTTGGGCATAGACTATATTCAATAAAGTTTGGATGGTTTACGTTCCATTTCACGTAAAATGCTCGAACCGTAAATTCAATGTTCTGTTTTAATAATAAAGATATTTTTAATCTGTTAATTATTTACTACAACAATAATATCATCTATACATAACTTTAGAAAAAACTTAAATAAACTAAATTAACCTAAAATTAGGAAAAACATAAATTTAATCAAAAGAGATCCCCAAGGTCGGATCCCTGCGGAAGGGTTCCCATAAGACTGGCTGCATTCCCTCTTTGTATAGCTATGCCGATCCGTTGGGCAAGGAACGAGCCAGCCCTATGGTCTCCGGATACTTTGACCAATTTTTTTGACAATTGGCCAAATAATTGGTGAGCGCCTGGGCTCCAGGGTCCGAGGGTTTCGACAGCAAAAGCCGCAAAAACATGCCGGTCTGTCAGGCCGATGTATTTGCGGCACTTTGCTGCCTCCGCCGCTGCAGCTGCCCCGCCTGCTCTCAAAGATGTAGTGCCAAGGTGGGACGGCGCCAGGGTGTCAACGCATGTAGCGTCCCAAATGAGGGGCCGTCCCAATTTCCAAGGCACTAAGGTCATACCGTGTGGCCTCTTACCGTCGTCCCTTGCCAAACCCGGCGGTTCCAGAACGGCAGGCACATTGGCACTGACGAAGGCCCGACGGATGATATCATTGAGGCAGGCGTGGCGAGACAGGCGACCAGCACTCTTCGTGCAAGATAGACCATGGTGTCCCAGGCTACTCACCAGGATTCCGCAGGGGCAACGATGTGGAGCAACAATGTCTGCCCCCAGACGAAGACCGACAGCCAATCTGAGTGTGTTGCAATCAAGAAGTGTCCCGTAATTTATTGAGGGAAGAGCATGAAGCCATGAGCCGGACTCCCTTTCCGACACAGCCAGTAGTCTTGCTTTTTCCTGGCTGGTGGAGCAAGAGTCCAACAAATGGGAATGGACTTGCTTACAAATAGGTTGGTCCCAGTTTTTCTGAATACTCCTATTGGCTGGCAAGTCTACTCCCGGGCAGGCCATCCTCCACGCGTCCAGTGCCTCGGACAAGTAGGTCACCTCGAAATCACGTAGTGATGGACTAAGAATTTTGCCTACGAGGGTGAGTGTACTATGTGCCGAGGAGAGGAACGCGGGCAGGGCAACGCCGGAAATTAATAAATAATAAAGTATATGTAAATAGTAAGTTTTTTTAGCCGAAGCAATTGTATAACGAATATACTAACGTGGAAATGTAGTCTCAGTTACAATCAAACTACCTACGTAAAATGGAATTTGCTTTAATGCCATACTTAGGCAGGCCTGTTTCCGCTTCCGCTTTGGACTGCCACCTGCAGACGTAGAAACAAAACTACGATAGGTCTCCTCAAACACGCCGCTATTTTGACGTATAAACGTCAAAATAGGCTTTATAGGGCACTGCAAACACCGTGACCCAGTGTAGCGCAACTAGGAACAAAAACATGAATGACGTCCAACTGCTCAAATTCAGATCAAATCTGACAAATTCTGACAAGTGACAAGTTTTCTATCTGTGCTATTGCTATGGCGGACTCATGCTATCTCCTACTTCCGTACTTTCTCTTTCTATCATTTTGTCATGGTGACTTTGGCCGTTTACCATGGATATTATAACTTCACGAGAAAACATGTGTGTGTCAAACAAACAATGCTTTTGACGAAATAAAATTAATAATTATCTTAAAATAATATACGTAAGTAACAAAATATCAAGCGCCAATATTGATTTACTTATGAAAAACAACGGTTGGTACTTGGATTAAACCTACAAGTGGGAGGTTTCTTAGTTCGAGAGACGAGTACAGATTGGTGATTTTTTGTAAATATACTGTGATTTGGAAATAAGTGTGAAATAAACTGTATGAAATATTTGTTATACTTTTATTATTTCACACCTAAATCGGATTAGTTTTAGATTTTGTAAAAAAATTTTCAGTTCATGCAGTGGGCCCAACGACGTCACTAATCATAATTTATCGATATCGATAACGTTGGGTTCTAATAATATCGATAACTTTAAGTACTACAACCCTACTATCGTCCTCGTTCGTTAGGTTGGTAAGTCTACTTCCGTCCTAGCGTTTATATTTATTTGTATTGTGGTATTTCAAACTAGCTAAAGTTCGGATGAGTTGTCATGTCAAAATCAAATGACAATGTCACTGTCATCCAAAACCTTGTTCGAAGTCCCGTCTCTTATTCTTATATTCTCTTTGACTGCACCTACATATACCCAAAGAGTATTATGAATAATATAGAGATAGAGACGTCAGTCAAGGTTTTGCATGCCGCGAGTCATCTAGTATTTCGTCTGTTCAACAGCCCAATAGTTAGCTTTAGTAAGTTCATATGTGTGCGTCGAGTGTACACATGTGTGCGTGAACGGAAATACTCACACACACACACACACACTTTACCTGTACATGCATACATGTTGATGTATAATATGTCAACTCCTGCTTAACGAATACATTTAACATAATAAAGGCAATCTCTGAGTTCTAATATATTTTTCACTTCTCATGCTCTAAAAGTTCGTCTTTATGTCGTGCGTAGGCGACATAAAGTCGCTTTTTATGCTCTAGAGCATAAAGTAAAATCTTCGTCGAAGACCAAGGCAATCGCTGCAACAGCCACACGAACATCTTTAACTTCATACAACAACCTCTTTATTTTATTTCGTTTCGTTCGTATTCTAAGACCAAGGCAAAGATACCAACAGCCAAAGTACACAATAAAACTTCATGAAATAAACTTATAATTTGTATTTCGTCTCATTTATTATTTTACGTGTTGCTGTTTCATTTCCTCGCAATCGAAGTGAAAAGTAGAGTGTACAACTCGTCCATAAAACCCATTTTACACTCGACTTTATATCTATCCTCGCTCGCAAGCTCGCTCGGATGGATAAACGTCTCGAGTAAAATGGTGCGTTTTATGCACTTGTTGTACAATCTACTATTATTCGAGGAATCACTGTCAATTACGAACATGAAACAGTTATTCAAGCAGTAGTTTACATCAGTTTGGTATTCTATTACGAGTTTGGTATAATATTACTGACTTACAATCATCAATAACCAAATCAAGGTACACATGAGAAAACAGCAGGTCCAAGCGATCAGCGCACTCGTAGCACACGATAATAAACCATAAATAATAATTAAAGACAATTATGAAACCATTTTCAAAATAACGGTGACAGTCTGACAATGACGTGAATGACGGAAGTTTGGGCTAGACTATATTGAATAAAGTTTGGATTGGTTACGTTCCATTTCACGTAAAATGCTCGAACCGTGAATTCAATGGTCTGTTTTAATAATAAAGTATACATAAATAGTAAGTTTTTTTAGCAGAAGCAATTGTATAACGAATATACTAACGTGGAAATGTAGTCTCAGTTATAATCAAACTACGTAAAATGGAATTTGTCTAAATGTCATACTTAGGCAGGCCTGTTTCCGCTTCCGCTTTGGACTGCCACCTGCAGGCGCTGACAGAGGACTACGATAGGTCTCCTCAAACACGACGCTATTTTGACGTCTAAACGTCAAAATAGGCTTTATAAGTCACTGAAAACACCGTGCATATACCAATATACAAAGACTACAATATACATTGCCAATATATTGTTTTATAGTAAAAGTGCAGTGTATATTTTTTGGGACCCTTTGACACAATTTCAAGTACAAATTTAAAATGTCAAAATACGGAATTATAATGATAATAATACGAGTATTTCAGTAGTTGGCGAGTCACCGTCTGCCAGAGATAAAAAATGAGACAGTTTATTAGCCAGGCGTCCGATGTTTCACCCAATAGCCCAGCCACTAGTCCATCATTTTCACCCAATAACCCGTTTTCATTAGATTCCATCAACCAGCAATAGTCCCTATACACCCCAGCGGGAGCTGTCTCTGTGCGTCCCATGACACGGGCAGGGACTGCATCCGCTAGGTGAACTTTGTAGGTACCTAGCCCCACGCTCGCCTCCCAAAGGTCCGGGACATCATTGTCCCGTGAGCGGGAAAGACATACATAATATTTCTAATAACAGGTATCAGGCAATTATGAATCATGCACATGCATTTAATTTTTTTTATGCGTTATATTAAAATTTTTGAGTATACCTATTTTTTATTTTGTTAATTAACTTTGTGCATGATTTAATCGATTTTTTTTTATTATCTTTGTTATGTTATATGGGTCAATATTCAGATTCATCATATCAGCCGAAAGACGTCCACTGCTGGACATAGGCCTCTCCCAAAGAGTGCCACAATGGCCGGTCCTGCACCACCCGCATCCAGCGGACTCCCGCGACCTTTACCAGGTCATCAGTCCACCTTGCGGGGGGCCTACCCACGCCGCGCCTTCCGGTACGTGGTCGCCACTCGAGAACCTTTCCGCCCCAACGGCCATCGGTTCTAAGTGCAATGTGCCCACTGCCACTTAAGTTTAGCAATTCGGAAGGCTAGGTATATCGGTAACCTTGGTTCTGCTGCGGATAGCCTCATTTCTGATGCGATCGCGCAGAGAAACTCCCAGCATAGCCCTCTCCATTGCCCTTTGAGTGACTTTGAGCCTTCTTATGAGGCCCATAGTAAGCGACCACGTTTCCGTGCCATATGTCACTGGCAACACACACTGGTCAAAGACTCTCGTCTTGAGACACTGCGGAATATTGGACGAAAAGATGTGCCGTAGCTTCCCGAATGCTGCCCAGCCGAGTCGGATTCGACGATTGACCTCTTTCTCAAAGTTGGACCTACCTAACTGGACAGTCTGTCCTAGGTAAACATAATTGTCTACAACTTCGAGCGTAAAGTGTCCGATTGAAATGGGAGTTGGTACTACATGGACGTTTGACATGATCTTCGTCTTAGGTTATAGGTTGTACGCGGGCTGGGTTTCCGCAACTCGACGTCATAAATGCGCCTATTTTGCGTAGGGGTTTTGGCACTACTGTTATTCGTGCCAACCCAGTTCCACCAGGAAGCCTAGCAGACCCTTTACGTTGCCGACGGCCTCCGGTAGTGACCCCGGTGTTCCGAGGTACTTTGCCCTGTAGTCCGCCACTCCAGGACATGTCAGGATGACGTAGGCGGCTGTCTCGTCCTCTTCCATGCATGCTCTGCAGAGAGGACTGTCTGTAACACCTAAAGTAAAAAGGTGTTTGTTTAGTAGTGCATGACCAGTTATAGCTCCTGTCAGAAGACGGAGTGCCGGCCTCTTTAGCTGCTTTAGCTTCCTTGACAATCCGGGGTTGATTGTCGGGAGGGCCTCCCTGGTTTGCCTGCAGGTTCCTAGGGTGTTCCAATGTTTTTGGTGTTCTACCTTGGTGTTTAGTCGCAGTGTGCTCCGCAGCCATGCAGAGGGTAGAGGAATTGTGGGTTCCGGTCCTACAGCTCTTGACTCTGAACCCTCTCTAGCCAGTGCATCCGCTGCATCGTTACCGCGTGAATTACTGTGCCCTTTGATCCATTGCAGGGTTATGTCGCTGTTATTACATACCTCTGATAGGATTTTGTGGCACTCGTGTATCAGCCCAGAAGTTGTTGCGTGACCTTGCAGGGCTTGCAGTACGGATCGACTATCGGAAAGTATGCGGATGGGATATCCCCTTACCTCCCTGGAGGCGATTGCGTGAGCAGCCATTATTATGCCCATACACTCTGCCTGGAAGACGGTGTTGTGGGTCCCTAATGGTGTCGAAATGCGTATGTTTAGGTCCTCCGAGAATACTCCTGATCCGGTGCCTGACCTTGTCTTGGACCCGTCCGTGAAGATTCTTAGCTCTCTGGGGTTAAGTCCTTCCTGGGGGGTTTCGTATAGTTCAACTTTGTACTTTTTGTCAAAGACGAACTGTCTGGGAATGATGTCTGAAGTTGCCTCTATAAGGGGCTCCCTACCTACAGCCTCGTAGAGTATTTCGGTGTGTGGAACCCTGGGCGGTCTCCAGAGATGTTGTCTTTTGAGCCTTATGGCTGCTGCCAGAGCCTCTTGCCTGATGAAAATGTGAAGCGGCGGAATGTCCATGATGGCTTCCAGGGCTGCAGTCGGTGTAGTCCTCATGCAGCCACTAGCCGCCATGCAGGCCAGTCTCTGGAGGCGTTGTAGTTTAGCTTCCATCGTGGTTAGCGTGGTACGAGGCCACCACACTATGGCACCGTAGCTTACTATTGGTCGGATTACTGTCTGGTACAGCCATAGAGTGATCTTGGGGTTTAGTCCCCAGGTCCTACCTATCATTCTACGGCACTGCCAGAAGACGACTGTAGCTTTTTGGATTTTATTGTCTAGATGACTGCTCCAATTAAGTTCAATCAACAATCTTCGTCTTATCCATGTTCATCCTTAGACCAACTCGCTCGGAAGCTTTACTGAGACCATCGAGGATAGTACTCAAGTTCTCCATGGTCTCAGCCAAGACTACTATATCATCAGGAAACCGAAGGTGAACTCGCCGTTGATGTTGATGCCTAACCTTCTCCAGTCCAGAGTCTTGAAAACGTCCTCCAGTGCAGCGCTGAACAGTTTTGGGGAAATAACATCCCATTGTCTGACACCCCGCTGCAGCGGAATAGGCTTCGAGCTCTGATCCTGAAGTCGGACTGACATAGTGGCGTTCTTGTACAAACACTTCAGTACTTTGATATAGCGGCAGTCTACTTGGCACCGCTGGAGAGACTGTAATACAGCCCAGGTTTCGACCGAAACAAAGGCTTTCTCGTAGTCCACGAACACTAAACAGAGGGGCAGGTTATACTCCTCAGTCTTCTGTATAACCTGGCGGAGCGTGTGGATGTGGTCTACGGTACTAAAGCCTCTTCGGAAACTGGCTTGTTCGGGAGGCTGGAAGTCATCAAGCCTGCGTGCGAGACGATTCGTAATGACTCTTGAAAACAGCTTATAGACATGGCTCAGAAGTGAGATGGGTCGGTAGTTCTTCAGCAGGGTGTTGTCACCCTTTTTGAAGAACAGCACCACCTCACCTCTGTTCCACGCCTTTGGCGTTCTCCCTTCCTGTAAGACGGCGTCGAACAACTTCTGAAGGGCCGTAAGGATCGGTTTTCCACCCGCCTTCAGGAGTTTGGCTGTAATTCCGCCTTCACCGGGTGCCTTGCTGTTCTTAAGCTGTTTCAGAGCCATTCTAATCTCGTACAGGCTGTCCGGGATGTCATCGGTATAGTGTCGGGTTAGTCTAGCTCTAGGGTCTTCCGCCAGACCAACTTCAGGTCTGCTAGTTGACGTATATAGCTGTCCGTAAAAACGCTCTATCTCACTCAAAAGCTCAGGTTTGGAAGAAACGACTCTCCCGTCTTCAGTTCTCAACTTTGCGAGCTGGCTCTGCCCAATAGACAGATCTCGTGAGAACACTTTAGAGTCCTTGTTTCGCTCGATGGCCTCTTCAATACGGTTCGTATTGAATTGGCGCAGATCGCGGGTAAGGGACTTGGATATCCGTTTATTGAGCTGCCGGTATAAAGTCGCATCGGCTGAAGACAGCAGAGTCATTTCACTCCTTTCCTTCATGAGCTTTTGAGAGGCAATCGAAACGGTTTTGTAGTTCCAGCTGAAAGCTTCCGGGGTTTTGGATTTGGGTGGATGCTGGACGGAGCGTAGACTTCATCAGCCGAGAGCGCTCTCGCTTGACGCATATATCGATACCTGCAGACTCAAAGGGCGTAACAGCTTGTTGTTGTAATGGCGGTTACGCCCTTTGAGTTTGCAGGTATCGATATTCAATATGCCTCTTACCAGGCGGTGATCACTCCCGGTTTTAAACGTATTGATCACAGAGACATCATTGAATATATGCTTCCTCGTCGACGTGATGAAGTCAATCTCATTTCTAGTTACACCATCGAAACTCATCCAGGTCCACTTCCTGTGCTCACGTTTCTTGAAGAAGGAATTCATCATGTAGAGTCCCTCCTTCTCCAAGAATTCAGCCAGTAGTTGGCTCCGGTGGTTGCAACTCCAAATTTCCCCACTATCAGCTCTTCATCAGTTCTTGCCCAGTTTAGCGTTGAAGTCCCCCATTACAACGGTGAAGTAGGTTTTGGAACTATGCATGGCTTTAGATATATCTTCATACATAGCCTCCACCTCGTCGTCGGAATGTGTCGAGGTCGGTGCGTAAACCTGTATGACCTTCAACGAGTACCTCTCGGATACTCTGAGTATAAGGTACGCCACCCTAGTCGACACACTCTCGATCTTCACCACGTTGTTCACGAGGGACTTGTGGACGATGAACCCGACACCTCCCTGGGACTGTTGGTCGCCCTCCCGGAAATAGAGCAAGTTGCCGGATTTAAGGGTTATCGTGTCCTCCCCCTCTCTTCGGACTTCAGATATCCCTATGACATCCCACCGCAACTTGCTCAATCCTTCCTCAAGTTCCGCTATTTTTTCGTCGGTCCGCAGTGTGGAGATATGTTTTGTGATATACGTGCCCGGTGAGCACCTGAGTCAGTTGAAAGGTGATTGAAAAGGAGGTCCGCTCATCTTTTCAACTTTGGCCCTCAGGTTTCGCTTCCAAGACCTCACGGGATAGTCCAACTTCTGTTTAGGTATTTGCATGTAGGTACACCAACTCTCAGCCTTAAAACTTCGTAAATAGACTCTATGTAAAGATACAAGGAAACTGTTTTCAGCGATTTCCAAACTGAGATGAGAGTCATGAATCGTCTCTACTCCATGTTAGGACAAGTAAAATTGTCGCCGTAAAACATGACGATAAAAGCTATCGTGGTAGGACCTAAGAAATAAGTTTACTTGTCCTAACATGGAGTAGGTAGAGACGATTCATGACTCTCATCTCAGTTTTGAAATCGCTGAAAACAGTCTCCTAACAAAAGCAACAGTTTCCTACAAGAGTAAAAAACAACTATTTTTGAAAAAAAAAGTTCATGTACACTTTTTTTGAAAAACGCCCAAAAATAACATTTAGGGGAAAACTGGGAGACTTGACTAGGTATTACTATTTTAATATATATAACTCAAATATTACTGTTTAAATTTCGCGCTATCGGGACCGTTGCCAGGTCAAAGGACACGCACAAAGACGGTGGCTGCAACGTCGAAATATTGGCAGTCAATAGTACGGTTCGGCGTTATTGACCGCGGTAAAGGTGTTTTAGCATATTGAAAGTTGAAAATAAAAATGAAGCTTTGCTTAGTTTGGGACTAGGTCACTTTGTGTAAACAAAAAAATTAAAAAAAAAAAACGTTGCATTCTAATGCTATCTCGACAGCTTTTAAAGTGAGAACTGTTTTGTATTGATAATTTAATCTAGTTTTATTGGGTGAAAGAGTTAAACGGGACTCTATTCCTAAGACTCCGCTGTCCGTCTGTCTGTCCGTCTGTCTGTCCGTCTGTCACCAGGCTGTATCTCAATAACCGTGACAGTTAGAAAGTTGAAATTTTCACAGATGATTGTATTTCGGTTGCCGCTATAACAACAAATACTAAAAAACAGAATTAAATAAATATGTATAGATAATGGTACGGAACCCTTCTTCCGCGAGTCTGACTCGCACTTGGCTGGTTTTTATGTTGGTTCATGCAATTCATAGCATATTTATACAAAGCGATGGTGGCCCGCCGAACTCATAAATACCATCCATTCAATTGTAGCATCTTTACCGAGCACAGTAATTAAATGTGGTTCAACAGGATCTTACTTCACCTTTATCACCAAATAAAACGGATTTTTTTTTACATGATAGTCCATATTATAAAAATCCCAGATTTTTACTATTTCAGAATAGAGACTCCTAGTGAAGATTTTTTTCTGTAATAGCTCAGAAAACCTGTTGATTCCATTCAACGAGTAACATTGTATACTCTGATTAATTTGTTACTAGTAGAATATTTTTTTATTTTGAATATTCATTGACTGCAAAAGATGTGGTCACAAAGTTAATGTTAGTTTAACAGACCAATAAAAGCTATATAATACGCCAGTTATGTTATATTATAAATGGGTTTTATTGTTAATTTTAGTAATACAAATTACAAGTGATCTCAAATAAATCATTAATAATGAAAGATGGTAAAACAAATGCTCAAAATCTGCCTTATAATGTTTAATTTTGATTACATTTGTAAGAGAGTTCTGTTTTTGAAAATAAACCTATGAAAAATAAATGATTAACTTAATAAACAATCCAATGATGCGAAATAATACCTAATTAAATTTAACACATAAGCGCAAAATCAAGTAAGTACAACTAACACCTGAAATTTTAAGCGCCTTTAAGTAAAATGGGGTTCATCTCTCCCGGACTTCCCCTAAGCTATAATTTGTATGCGTAGCGTACGAAGTCGCTGGCAGAAGCTAGTAAACTATAAACTAATTAATTAATGACATAATCCGCCGGTCTCTAGATTGCCACCATCAATGTGCCTGCTCTTCTTGAGCCGCCTGGCATTGTCAGAGATGATCGCAAAAGACGACGGTGTGTCTCTGGTTCCGTGGAGTTTGGGACGGATGCTTGTGTGGGACGCTACTTGTGCCCAGGTAGCGTCCCACACAAGCATCCGTGTAGTCACACCGTCCTATCTCCAACGGACTACTTCTAAAGCGGTTGCAGCGGCGAAAAACGCCGAACTTCTGAAATGTAATAAATATAGAGGCCACGGCAGAGAGTGCAACTTTGTACCCTTTGGCGTCGAGACCCTCGGTCCATGGGGTCCCAGTGCGCATAAGTTATTTGCAGAAATCGCAAAACGTCTGGTTGATGTAACTGGTGACCGAAGAGCTGGCGGATTTCTTGCGCAACGCATCAGCATTGCAATTCAACGAGGAAATGCCAGCAACATCCTCGGTACAATGCCTAGAGGGCCTTTTTATTACAAGCTTTAAATTAACTTGCACTGTTCGTATGTATGTAAATATGTAAGTATGTAAATATGTAAGTATGTAAATATGTAAGTATGTAAATGTGTAAGTATGTGAATATGTAAGTATGTAAGTTGTCCGTCAAAATTTGCATTCCATTTTTCAGTCACTTCCCGTTATCCAATTGAGCTGGAATTTTGTATGCATATGTATATCGCATGACAATTCAATATTATGGTGACTTGGAGCTGATCTGATGCTGGAGCTGGAAGGTGGCCATAGGTACTCCGCAATAAAACGTCTCAATGAGTATTTGATGATGGTATGCAGAAAAGTACAGTTGGCAGTAAAAGCTTGTACCAAAAATGAATTTTTTGACAGAAACTTAGTCATAGTTTTTAGTTTAGTTTTTTAGATTTAACGTAGGTAGTAATTTAATTTAGTTAATGTTAATTATCATCTTGTATTTACGTTAGACAATAAATGTAGCATTTGAAAACATGTACCTAAATTGTAAATGTGAACGTTTGGATGTTTGTTACCCTTTAACGGGCAAAACTAAAATGTATCCATAATTCCAGTCTCTTGCTATTGCATAAAACTAAAAATTCTGCACCATAAAAAAATAATGCTCATGGAGAAAAGTCAGGAGTATAACCGGCCCCTGTGCATAGCCTTCGTCGATTACGAGAAGGCTTTCGACAGTGTCGAGCACTGGGCCGTGTTTGACTCTCTCCATCGCTGTTCAATCGATGCTCGCTACGTGGATGTGCTTCGGGAGCTGTACAGCTCGGCAACAATGAAAGTTCGGCTCCATAAACTGAGCGCCCCAATTTCAATCCAGAGGGGAGTGCGACAAGGGGATACCATTTCACCCAAGCTTTTTACGGCTGTTCTAGAGGACATCATAAAAACGCTTTCATGGGACAGGACCGGTATTAATATCAATGGTGTGTTCTTGTCGCACCTGAGATTCGCCGACGACATTGTTTTGTTTGCCGAGACCCTGGATGAGCTCCAAAATATGATCCAAGACCTTTACCATGTTTCCTTGCAGGTAGGTCTCAGGATGAATATGTCCAAGACTAAGGTTATGACGAGCATTTCCAGTGACTTGAATTCAGCAATAACAGTTGGGAACGAGTCACTGGAGATGGTTGAGCGGTACGTACGGTACACCAGAGATCTTGACCATGGAGCGCAAGGAAATCACGGACCTATCAGTTGAAATGCAGTTCGAAGCGTGTGCCGTCGAGTGCATTGGCCTTGACCTTATTATAGTATGTATATATAGACCGCCTAGTGGCGACATATCATTGTATTTATCAAAGTAAATGAATTGCTGAATCTAAAAGCTGTTAAAAATATTAATGTAATGATCTTATCTTATCTTATCCTATCTAGGTGAGGGCCCTTTCGGATGCACTTCGACCCAGTGGGATCTTTTGTGCATTTGCTCTCTCCTTTATACCTGCTCCCAGGCTTGCCCCATCATTTCCACAAAGTGGATGATGCAGTTCGCCGGGAGCACCTTGAATTCCTTTGGTTGCGGGTAACCGTTACCAAAGTAGTTCATTCTTTGTCTGGCAAGGGCATGACATTCACACAATAAGTGTTCCATAGTCTCATCCTCCTCGCCACACATTCTACAGTCTAAACTATCAGATAGTCCCATCTTGGCCAAGAGATCCTTGACCCCGAAGTGACCAGTGAACACCCCAGATATAATTCTGAGTTGCTTCCTACTGGATTTCCAGAGTTTTCTGGTCCAGCCCGAGTCCACTCCTTCTATGAAGAGCTTAGAGTGCCTTAAGTCAGCCTCATTCCTCCACTCGTGTTGGTGTTTGGTTTTGGCGTAGGCTTTAAAGGCCGATATTATGGTCCCCTGCGAGAGTCCCACAAATGGATCTGGACCTACAAAGTGATTTGTAGAGCCCCCTCTTGCAAGCTCATCTGCTCTTTCGTTGCCGATGAAGCCCTTGTGCCCTGGTATCCAAACTAGTTGCACCTTATTGTGCCTTCCAAGTCTGTTTAGTGCTTGGACGCCATTATAAATTAGTCTAGAGTAATGTAATGATAGTAGGTGACATGAATATTGATTTATTGAATAATTGTAATACGAGTAGCGTTAAATATTTGTTGGATACATTAAAAATATGTGGATTTAAAAGTCTTGTAAGGGTACCGACGAGGATTACTGATAAATCAGAAACGTGCATAGATCACGCTTATTCCAATATAGTTAAAAGTGATATTAGTGAAATATACTGTAACGACATGCATTTATCGGACCACTTGTCTGTTAACATAATTATAAATACGAATAATCAAATTGCGTCTAAATGTCATATATTGAAAAGAAAGTTTTCGCTTTGTTACAAAGAGAACTACGCTTGTAGTCTCGAGTGGTACGATTGGGATGCCCTTTTAATGAAATCAAATTGTCCCAGTATGAAAATTGAATTGGTATTAAACGTTTTAAAACACTTTTTTGAAGTGTGTTTCCCAGTTAAGCAGCAACCCGTAAAGTTGAGTAACGATGTTTGGGTCAATGATCTAGTAAAACAAAAACGAAAAATCATTCGCAATCTTAAGTTTAACCTTTCACGCAACCCTAATGATGCTGAGTCACTTTCCGATCTCCAAAAAATTGAGCCATTATACTGGACATTGTTAAAAAATGTACGTAAAAACTACATCAATGATCAAATCTCAAAAAATAGGGATAACATGTGCAAAAGCGTATGGCGTATAATATTGGAGGAAACGTCTCGAAATAAAAATAAAAGGAACCGTGCACTAGACATACTAGTAAACAAGTCTGAGGGCGACTGCCCGAGCGCACGCGCCGCGACGGCCGCCGCGCTCCTAAATAGGTATTATGTCAATGTGAACGTAAACAACGCAAAACCATGCAATAACACCGCTCTTAAGTACCTTCAAAATTATTAAGTTAAACTACCCCCCCCCCCCCCACCCCTTGATTTTATACCATTCACCTTAAGTGAAATGATAGATGCTTGTAAAAAAATTAAGCGTAAATCCTCTAAGGACATAAATGACATGTCGACTCAAATTCTAGATTTGATCCCTCATATAGTTATATCTTTGTTACTTTCTCTATTTAACGACTGTATCAGTGCTGGTGTTTATCCTGATATTTTAAAATTAATAAAGGTGCAACCAGTTTACAAGGGTAAGGGTGAATTCCACTCACCGAAATCCTACCGACCTATTTCTTTAGTGCCTATAATCTCAAAGGTGTTCGAACGGCTAATTAGTAACAGACTAATGCGACATTTTACCAGCAATAGGCTATTAAACAGTCAGCAATATGCCTACCAGCCGGGTCGGTCGACGGTGGACGCCGCTCGAGACGTGGTAACGCGGGTGCTGGGGCACCTCGATGACGCGCGGCAGGTTGCCGCCATCTTCTGCGACTTGTCGCGCGCCTTCGAGATGATTGATCACTCGCTCCTCATGACAAAACTGTCGCAGTACGGCATTACCGGCACATTCCACGATACTATTAGATCCTTCTTAAATAATAGGAAACAGTGCACCCACGTCCTTGACTCAAAATCAAAGCTGGAGTCAATAGGTGATTGTGCTGTCCCTCAAGGATCTATAGCTGGCAATAACCTGTTTCTTATTCTTGTTAATGATATCACAGCTGCTTGTCCGGATGCGGATTATGTCATGTTCGCAGACGACACATGTTCATGCCGATAATTTTTATAACTTAAAATCTAAGCTTTCTGAGGTTATGCGTCAAATAGCGGAATGGTTCTCTGCCAACGGCATGTTATTGAATCTGGATAAAACCAATATTGTTCATTTCCAAATAAAAAATATGAACAAGCCGAAACTCGATGTTATTGTCAACAACACACCGATTCCACAGGTTGACACCGTAAAATACCTGGGATTCCAAATTGACGCTGGTTTAACGTGGGCTCCACATATACAGTCTACCTGCGATAGATTAGCTTCAGCGTGTTACGCATTGTCCCGACTAGCACCTAGTTTATCCAAAGAAAACTTAATGATAGCTTACTACGGATATTTCCACTCGATTCTAACTCAGGGTGTTGATCTTTGGGGCACAGCTGCTGACCGCGACAGACTGTTTAGAATACAGAAACGCGCCCTGCGTATAATCGATGGAAAATCTGTAAGCTATCCTGCACAGACGCTATTTAAAAAACATAAAATTCTCACCTTACCATGCATGTATGTACTGACTGCCTGTATGTACGTAAGAAACAACATGCATGACTACAAACTGAGTTCGTCCCGTAGGCGACCTCTGCTGATCGTTCCGAGACGCCGGCTGGCTAAGTCACGACGGTCACTCAGCATCATGGGGCCCACCCTATACAACTTGCTCCCGACTGACATAAAAAACTCACCCAGCAACAGTATATTCAAGAACAAGCTTAAATCATTGCTTATGGAACAGGCATGTTACTCAATTGACGAGTTTTGCACACTAATAAGGATCCAGCACCGTATAATGTGTGACTGTGTGTACCTAACTTAATTTAATTTAATTGTGTTTTAAAAATTATGACTTGTAAAATGTACTTTTACCAATAAATATCTGTATTCTGTATTCTGATGGGTTGATGACATAAAAAAGACCGCGGGTCATTTCTGGATGAGACTAGCACGGGACCGGGATAAGTGGCGTACACGAAGAAAGGCTTATGCTCAGCAGTGGGCGATTACAGGCTGAAAATGATGATGATGATGAAAAAAATAATAAAAGATGACATTAACAGGTGGTAATTTTTGCCTTAATTTTTTTAAGTTTATAAAGGGTTAAATGGCTCAACCGATTTGTATGAACTTTGGCACCAAAGCGCAAAATCAAGTAATTACAACTAACACCTGAAATTTTAAGCGCCTTTAAGTACAATGGGGTTCATCTCTCCCGGACTTCCCCTAAGCTATAATTTTTACGCCGAAGTCGCGGGCGGAAGCTAGTCTTAAATAAAATACAAATCTGAACAACTAAACAGTATCAGCATAAAAGGCCAGGTTATGTACCTACCTTGACCCTACAGAAACGAACTGCTACTACAAAAGTAGGTTAGGTTTGGTTAGAACTGCGACCCCTACAGAAACTAACTGCTACCAAAAAAATAGGTTAGGTAAGTAGGCAGACGGTGTCAAAGGTGGCCAACTTTGGCACCGTCTGCCAAGTACTTCCGGCCATTTCAACAGACTTACGTTTACTCTCTCTACAATTGAAGGGCTAAATGATGCCACATGTATCGCACTATTATCACTCGACGTAAATATACCTACCCTTACAACTTTGACCAGAAGTGAAGGATTTTAAAATAATTCGGTCAATTTTAGGTGCGATAATCTTCTGATTCTTGCTCAGCACAACTTTCGACCTGCTGCCATGCATTTGATCGTGTTGTCATGAGACGTAGGCGTATTGGAAGTGGGCATACGGTCTGTATACATGCCATGCCCTGGTGGTATGGTGAAACTGAAAATCGGGCACATGAAAATTGATGAAACAAAACTATGACTGAATGATATAATTTCTAAGCATTCTATTTGAAAAGCGTTATGTTTGCAATATTTTGTTTTGGAATTTGACTATATCGTCAAAATAAAAATTAGACAAATATTCAATTCAATTCAATTCAAATCATTTATTTCAGAATATGTAATATACTAAAACCAACTAATTTAATGCCTAAATATTTGAAAAAATTTGTTTGGAGAAAATTTGTTTGGAGAGTGGAAATCTGCCAAAAAAAATTGGGAATACATCATTAACCTGGGTCATAATATTGATGCAGTCAAATTGTACTCAAAAGTGGGAAAGTTTTGGGGTAGTTTTGATTTCTTTCATTCTACATGTGTTTTGGGATGCGGAATCCGAATATGAGGTTTGCTACCAAAATATCGTGACGCAATAAAAATGAAATATGTGTTTTTCAGCTCCACAATCAACGGGCGATCAAGGTAACGATTGAGTGCGGTGGTGTAGACCAAGCAGACAAACAGTACATCGGGCCTGTAAAGTACATCCCTAGCAGAGGGCTCCCCACCTACTACTTCCCCTACAAAACCCAGGAGGACTACCTCAGCCCGCTAGTGGCAGTGCTGTTTGAGAAGCCCTGGAGTAAGTCTTCATGACATAAGTCATCTGCATTGATGTCAATTTGACCAAACCAGATCGGAGTTTATTCCCAGATTAGTCTTTTTAACACGTTCACGGACACATCACACAGCACTGTTCTGAAAAAAACTCTTGTTCGCAATATTCCACTTACGCCCCTCGTTAAACAATGTACCTACTAATGCCGCTGACAGACCTACAATTGATGAAATTATTCATAGCATTTTGTCTAACAACTGACCGTAGACTGACTGTAGATTTCGTGATGACGGTGACCAAAGGCACGACCTCAAACAGCAGCAGGTCAACGTATTCAATGTCACGATTTACGATTTTTGGGATTCCGTACTCAAAGAGTAAAACGGGACCCTATTACTAAGACTTCGCTATCCGTCCGTCCGTCCGTCCGTCTGTCTGTCACCAGGCTGTATCTCAAGAACCGTGATAGCCAGAGAGTTGAAATTTTCACAGATTATGTATTTCTGTTGCCTCTATAACAACAAATACGAAACGTCTACCACTGGATCACACCTAAAAAACTGGCTACCGACTTTGCAGCATATCCAAGATCTACGAAACAAGACCTCTATCTCATTCCATCTCACCCAAATTCTCACCGGACACGGCTACCACAAAAACTACCTATACAGCTTCAAGATAACCACCGATGACCTTTGCCCGTGCGATGGAAGCACCGCACAATCCATCGACCACCTTTTAAAACACTACCCGAAATTCACAAACCCGAGATATCATCACGAAATTACCTGTCATAATCTCCATATAGAACCATACAACATGCAGGAAATCATTCGTAAAGAAACTACAATAGCCTCATTTTGCAAACTTGCCTACTCCATAGTTAACAACCTGAAAAAGTTCAATGGCACATAATTCACTCTCCATTTCACCCATCATTCATTATACTCGTAACCATCACTCATCATTCATACACAGAATCACTAATTCCAATAGAAATCTTTTATCATAATGTAAGCGCGGATTCAGTCGCCCGTATCCTTCGCGGGGACTGTCTCTGGTTATATCAGAGATGAAAAAAAAAAAAAAAAAACAACAAATACTAAATATATTTTTTTTAAAAGGGGCTTCCATACAACAAACGTGATTTTTTTGCCGTTTTTATAGATAATGGTACGGAACCCTTCGTGCGCGAGTCCAACTCGCACTTGGCCGGTTTTTAATAAATGTTGCACATTTTGAAGAATTTTGTTTGTTCGAGTAGAGTTTATTCCACCTAAATTTCAGAATACCTTATTCACTATTACCCCTAATTTTCAAATTACCATGCATGGGCTCATAATACCTAAATTTATGTCAAATTGTCTCATTCTTAAAATGAACGAAATTCATTATGACTGACCTAAAAAGTCATATTCTGTAAATACCTAAAGATTGAAATGCACTAATTCTTTCAAATACCGAATGACATCTGTCTTTTCTATGACAAAATATTAAAATAACTAAATTGTTTTGAAGTTTAGGCATTATGAAACTAAGTTTTTTTTTTAAATTCGGCCATACACCATAATCCATAACATACACCATATTCTTAATATGGCCGAATTTCAAAATAGGTGTTATGAGAAAAAAAAGTCAGGTACTCTGTGATTCAGGTATTTTGACACTAAGTTATTTTGAGATCTAGGGGGTATAGGGAACATTACGCAAAACTCTTCGTAGGTGGCGACACTAGCAGCGTTGACATTGTATCTCGTTCCCACTTGCGGTATTGTCTATGCAAGCATCCTTGTCACTCATTTGACAATCAATTGTGCATGTGTGTGTGAATCCCTATATTTCTATACTGGTTTACTTTTAGTGGTAGTGCTGCCTCTGGCGGCAGAACATTGCAGTAATGTTCCCTATTGGTAAAAGGGTAAAATGGAAATTAGGTGGAATAAGCCCTGCACTCGTTTGTTCTCGACTTTAGTTATCTTATTCGTGGTCCTTACAATTCGGCTGATACCCGGTTTTCAGGCCCAAAACCCTCCAAAGGACTCCAAATACAGGCGGGTACCCGGGTTGCATTCCCTAATTGTAATCCCATGGGCGTGCACGTGGGTCGGTGGACGGAGTTACAGTTTTGTCGTATCACGAGGGTCGCAATTTACGCCAGTGGCCTTACTGCCCGTCAACGTGTTAACCTTTATGCCGACAATTCACATATCGATGTAATTACTACCTATGTGAATTGCCGGCAGAAAGGCATCAAGTATTATAGAATTATCGAGTTAATTGATAATTCTATAACACTTGATAAGATAAGCCATAGATTTAGTAAGTACGTGCGAGATGAGAGAATGTTAAATTATATGATGAAAGAATGGTATTTTATCAACCGACGAAAAAAACGGAGGAGGTTCTCAAGTCGACGCGTATATTTTTTTATTTTTTTTTATGTGTGACCACGCATAACTTTTTACAGAGTAGTTCGATTTTGATAATTATTTTTTTATTGGAAAGGGTATACCCCAAAGTTGGTCCCATATAAATTTGGAAAAAAAAAACAACCTTAAGGTTAGGAAAATAGGGGATGATTGATTTTTCGTCGGTTAAAGCTTTGTTTTTAAAGTGAATTATTTAATTGTAGTTTTCTTATATTGCATTGTAATATTTTTAAGTTATGGCAATAAAGTTAAATTGAAATTGAAATAAAAAAATACGCCAATTGAAGGTTGGGGACCGTTAAAATTTCTAAATATTTATAAAATTTATAATTTACAGCTGGTATCCTTATCAATGTCGAGTGCAAGGCCTTGGCGAACATCGCCTATTGGGGAACAGTCGCGTCCGTCCGCTTCCAGCTGATGGTAGACTAGTCAACAACCTCTCAAGACATGAACTGATGACCCCGCATTCATAAAACTTAACAGATCTTTGTTAACTAAAATGTGATTTGTCCCTTTTGCACAAAAAAAAATATCAAAGTGAAAGACCAACGAATTTTACGGCATTTTACCTAAAATAGATTTGATGAACATTTATGAATAAGAGCATTTCAAATTTCAATTTGTAGTTTCCTAAAACGGGCAATAGGTGAATTTGTAAATGAGCAAGTCCAAGGGTTATCGCAAGATTTGACGATTTGTAGTAGCCTAGTTGGTATACCCTGCCTACGAAGCCGGAGTTCCCGGGTTCGAATCCCGGTAAGGGCATTTACGTCTGTTCCTGAGTCATGGATGTTTTCTATGTATTTAAGTATTTGTTTATCTACCTATATAAGTATGTATATTGTCGTCTAGTACCCATGTCTTTGCTTAGTTTGGGACTAGGTCGATGTGTGCAAGATTGTCCCGAAATATGTCTTTAAGATGTAGAATTTGTTTGTCTTTACTGTAACTGATTGTTATGAACTTTGTGGTTTAGAATAGATGAGTGAGTTTCAACAACTATGACAATTGTATCGATTCGGTGTATTTAACAAAAAAAGGATTTTTGCGTATTTTTGTCTAATCATTAGACATTGCATTGGACATTACACTAATGGATAGCTGTTACGGAGATAATTTGCACTCAATCAAAAAATCAAAATCAAAATCAATTATTTATTCTGCAAATAGGCCACAAGGGCACTTTTACATGTCAAATGGTGTTCTACAATATAATATTAATAATCTTACACAATAATCATTTTAAAATTGCAGATTTTAACTAATTAGTACCTAAATGGTTACAAACTAAATGTCACTGAATGAAAACTAGAACAATCCAAAATTGTAAAATATTATCAAATACATTCGATATAAGGTCTGTATCAGAATTAACAATAAGTTTATGATATAATTTACTGTACTTAATTTACCACCGAAGCTAAAATTCATCACCGAAGTGATATAACCAGGGAGCGAAACTTTGGTGCCGATGACAGACGTATGACGTCAAGCTACATACAGAGTGTTTCTATTAGGGCTTACGATCGTGTCCAGGTTTCGTGATATCGTGTCGGGTACCCGTATTCGTGTTACACGAATGCGGTTTTAAGCGACTGGTCCGAACGGATCCGTGTAATTAGCGCACGGGTACCCGTGTCCTATTAACACGAGGGTACTACCCGTCCTTGAGGTGTAAAGCTAGGCTAGGCTAGCCGTTGTTCTATGAATGTACAAACAAGTACCAAATTAGTGTTCGTAGCTTTGTAATTATAACATCTTTTTTTGTGAATATAAATAGCAGATTGATAAATGTAATAAATTGTAACCAAGCACATTAAATTCGCGTACTCAGAATTCAGATTAAAAAATGTAAGTAAGAATCCATACTACTGTTATAAATGTGAATGTGTGTCTGTTACGTCTTCACGCTTAAACCGCTGAACCGATTTAGATAAAATTTGGTATAGAGAATTGAGTCCGGGGGAAAGACCTAGGTCCTATAATAGGACCGTCCGACCGTCCGTTCTCGTTTATATCCGAGGATATAAACGAATTTCACGCGGACGGTACCTCACTTATTCTAAATACAAAGTTTCAGAGCAAACTAGCTAAAAGTTTTTAAATGAGAGCGTAACTACTTTTGTATGGGGAATTGAGCTTACTGCGGACTCTTAAGCGTTCTGCATAGGTACTTGGTCATCCAACGAAACATTTGTGCATTGTGTTGTTTCATTTACTTGAGGAAAAATACTTATTGTTAGAATTACATTACCCAATAAAAATAAAAATTCGTATCGTTTTTTAATATTTACATAATTTTTTTGTATAAATACCAAAGACAGCTTGACGACCGCATTAGCCCAGTTAGTAGTGACCCTGCCTACGAAGCAAGAGGTCCTGGGTTTGAATACCGGTAAGGGCATTTATTTGTATGATGAGCACGAATATTTGTTCCTTAGTCATGAATGTTTTCTATGTATTTAAGTATTTATTTATCTATATAAGTATATGTATCTTCGTCTAGTACCCATAGTACAAGCTTTGCTTAGTTTGGGACTAGGTCGATTTGTGTAAGATTGTCCGCAAATATGTATTTATTTATTTTTATAAATAAACAATAATATGTATATTACTATTATTACATTATTAAGAATCATTGAGGTGTTGCAATTTTGTTTAAAAAAATATATCCTTGATGTGACTTTGCGTCATAATGACGTCACCAGCACCAAAGTTTCGCTCCCTGCTCATGACAACGTCATGACAAATATTATTCATAAATTGAAAATAATGTTCTCTTTTTTAGGGTTCCGTAGCCAAATGGCAAAAAACGGAACCCTTATAGATTCGTCATGTCCGTCCGTCTGTATGTCTGTCCGTCCGTATGTCACAGCCACTTTTTTCCGAAACTATAAGAGCTATACTGTTAAAACTTGGTAAGTAGATGTATTCTGTGAACCGCAATAAGATTTTCACACAAAAATTGAAAAAAAAACATTAAATTTTAGGGGTCCCCATACTCAGAACTGAAACTCAAAAATTTTTTTTTCATCAAACCCATACGTGTGGGGTGGTATCTATGGATAGGTCTTCAAAAATGATATTGAGGTTTCCAACATCTTTTTTTTCTTAACTGAATAGTTTGCGCGAGAGACACTTCCAAAGTGGTAAAATGTGTGTCCCCCCCCCCTGTAACTTCTAAAATAAGAGAATGATAAAACTAAAAAAAATATATGATGTACATTACCATGTAAACTTCCACCGAAAATTGGTTTGAACGAGATCTAATAAGTAGTTTTTTTTTTAATACGTCATAAATCGTAAACCGCAATTTATTCCACGGAACCCTTCATGTGCGAGTCCGACTCGCACTTGGCCGCTTTTTTTAAATTTGGTGAGTGAAATGCGAAAGCTACAAACATTTTTCATCTATTAAATCTAGTTGCGCTGAAAGTAACGGTAATCTTATCTTATTTATCGCAATTGAAAGTATGGATGACGGGTACTAGTACCGCGTCGAGCACTATTAGTACTTCCACCTAAGATGTTTGAATTTTATATTAATAATCATCACGGATCCGTTCAGACCAGTCGCTTAAAACCGCATTCGTGTAACACGAATACGGGTACCCGACACGATAACACGAAACCTGGACACGATCGTAAGCCCTAATAGAAATACTCTGTATGTAGCTTGACGTCATACGTCTGTCATCGGCACGAAAGTTTCGCTCCCTGGATATAACTGTCAACCGAAATGATTATTTTGCAGCTGCACGGCTAGCACGAAATCACGCTCGAGATAAACGGACAGACGTATGATAAGTCACGCTCGGTCATGTGCTAGCCGTGCTATAATGATAATATGATAAATATTAGCCACCTAAAATGAAATGTACATACGACGCCAAAGTTATAAATATTTAATTTAAAATGACTTATTATATCTGAGGTCGTTTTTAGGGTTCCGTACTCAAAGAGTAAAACGGGACCCTATTACAAAGACTCCGCTGTCCGTCCGTCCGTCCATCCGTCCGTCCGTCTGTCTGTCACCAGGCTGTATCTCACTGATACCGTGATAGTTACAGCTGAAATTTTCACAGATGATGTATTTCTGTTGCCGCTATAACAACAAATACTAAAAACACAGAATAAAATAGCTTTTTTTATAGGAGTCCGACTCGCACTTGGCCGGTTTTTTTTAAATTAGATGCGGTGTTACAAGCGCTTTGACCACCGAAATTGAATTGAGAAAAAGTATGAAAAAGTAAATAAATACCTGTATACGCAAACAAAAATGTTAATGTACATACAAAAAATGTTGGAAAAGTAGCGTTGATCATCAGTGAAGCATCAGCTTAGCATGTCGAAAAAGAGTTATTTTTTGTTAATTTTATAAACTCTTTAGACTTAAGTAAGAAAGAATAATTATATTCGATAAGTACTGGCATTCACTTTCTCTTCTAAATGATCTGATATTTTTATAATTTTTACATTTTATTTGTAACCAAATACAGGGTGTCTCAAAAGAAAATTCAAATTTAAAAAAAAAAAAAAAAAACAAGTTAGAAGTTTACTGAAAAAATGTTTAATATATATTATTTACCGATTTACCTTACCTTACCTTACCTAATACCTGCCGAGCCGTCATAGGCAATTTTAGTGCTCGATTAAATGAATGCCATGAACGCAACGGTTTACATTTGGACGATGTCATTTTTAAAAAAATATTCCCAAACACTGTATTTTAATATATAATAAACATTTTTTCAGTAAACTTCTAACTTTTTTTTTATTTTTTTTTTAAATGTGAACTTTCTTTTGAGACACCCTGCATTTACCACAAACTACTTATTTTTTAAATTATTTCCTTGAATCTAAATATTGTATTAAAGTCATTCAATGTTGAAAGTAATATGTTGTATTATTGTATTCAATGGCGCCGTTTGCGACTGAAAGGGCATGCCTCCCGTTCTGGGTCATTCCTGTTGCAGCAATGCGTCGAGTCTAGGGGCACCTTTGCACCCGGAGTGACACGGGGTGGGTTATTTGACTAAGTATGATTTTATTGAAATGTGTAAATATACTTTTCTCAAACATGCAATGAAATATTCTCTTTACGTTCCTTATAATAGACTCGGAAGTATCCTTTTTCGGGCGCAGTATCTCGAGGCGAGGCGGCCTGAAATGGGATTTCATACAACTTTTTAATTTTCATTCCACTGTTTATGACACAGCATCACGGCATTCAGCCATGAAAATTAGTTTGATTTGAGGATTTTTATTTATTTATTTCATTGCATGTTTGAGAAAAGCACTATACATGCCTCGGCGTGAAAACGGATTCCCAGCCTCGTATCTCTATCCGGCCTCGCTAATACGCTCGGCCGTCTATACCTGCTTGGCCGAATATCCGTGTTTTCCCGGCCTGATGTATTGTACTATTATAACATTTTGTATTCAATGTTTACTGTTGTATAAAATATGTTGTAACACAATAAATGTTTTCTTTTTTATTCTATCATGGGCGTACATTTATTAATTAGTCAATACGAAATTCCGACTAGTTTAAAATGTAAAAATATATTTGGTAATATGATAAGGGTCAAAATAATTAATTTAACATAGAATTACAACTCAGGTAGACAACAAGAAGAAGAGAAAAAATAAAGAAAATCCTAATTGTAAAATGTTGATTTTTTTTATATTATCAATAAATGAGTAGGTATAATAAGAAAAAAATTGCAGCAGGCAATTACATCCACGCACATCTTGAAAAGAAGAGTCAGTAAATGACCATTCATGATTGAGATAACAAGCCATGATTGGGTTGATGATGGCTTTTCTAATCGTCCATCATTGCTCATTGTGAAGTGGAGCCATCGGATGGTTATTTTGTAGGTATACGTTCGGAAAAACTGATTAGCACGCTCCGTGACTCAAAAGTCTCAAAACCACTTTGTACCTACAGTCGAATTCATAAATATACATAGAGATAGAATAGAATAGAGGGACTCACCCACACATACACACATGAGTGACAAGGATGAATGCATAGACAATACCGCAAATGGGAACGAGATACAATGTCGTAAGTATTTTCTGTCCCTCATCGCGTATACGGAATTTTTGTCTGCCACCATCTTGTTTGCCACCATCTTGTTTGCCACCACACCTGTCAAAATTTGTACTGAAACTGGGTTGGGGTATAAGCAAAGGGGGCGCGGGACTTAAAAATATTTTTGATGGTGGTGGTGTTATTATGACAGCAATTTTTTATGATGCCATCGTATAGAATACGCTAAAATAAACATGTTTTGTATGGGCAACTTTTTTCTAAACTTGATAATTACCGAGATAAATGACGGATTGTAGAATGTAAAATTTTCAATGATGGCATTTTATATTATGTATGATATTAGGCAGCGAAAGTCCGAAGTCTAGTGCCGAGATATTTGACCTCAGTGGCTCCAAAAATAACTCAAAACCGAATCGGAGCACCCCACCATCCACGTGGTCTTGTCTGCCCTACCCCTAGAGTGTTTATAAAAGAGAACGGAGGCGCGGAGGGACAGCAGCCCTTGCCCGCCGTGACGAAGCGCGGGAACGAGCGAGGCGAGCGGCTGAGGCTGGTCGCCCAAGGCGACCAGTAAGCCGAAGCTGCGGAGCCAAGCGAAGTGACCGCGAGTGATCCGCAGCTTCGGCTTACTGGTCGCCTTCGGCGACCAGCCTCAACCGCTCGCCTCGCTCGTTCCCGCGCTTCGTCACGCAAGGGCGGAAGGGCTGCTGTTCCCTCAGCGTCGGAGCTACGCGAAGTCACAACATTCATCGAAAATTTTACAAGTCCCAGATACCTTAAAAACATCAATCAAGAAAAAAAAAATCCCCCCTCCCAACTCCCGCTACACCCCCCTCCCCGTCGACGCGCGTTTGTGTTCGACGCGATTTGACACAAACGCGCGTCGAGGGCGTGTTTAAAAACGCAGTCTGCATTGCATAGGCTCTTTTAATGCTACGATGGAACCCACGTAAGTACAAACATAGACTGCAAAAATAATATCCCCTCCTTTCGGCTCTGCGGGCAAAAATATATCATCAACCTTAAGCCGGGCCGTGTGTCGCTGTGTCGCAACGCAATGGGCTTGTGACCTTAAATTTATTAACGATGCCGTTCGAACCAGTTTTTGTAGATGAACAAATGTTTGTATGGAAGCAACTACATTTAAAGGATATTAATACCCAAAAAATCGAGTTAAAGATGGACCTCGCTGACAGCAGCCGTCATACTGATTGGCTTTAAAGTATGACGTCACACCGTGCAATTTGTATTAACCGTTGCATGGAAAATGAAGTAAATTGCTGTTTTGGTCGCGAAATACTGCGTCCATAGTTGTCATGCAATTTTTTTTCTATAAAAGCGTAAGGATTCTATTGGTATTTTTTTTCTAAACTTTCAAGGTTCATATCATTTAATGATTTGTATTATATTTTGTAATTTATACTTTATTACAATCACTTGATGGCTTACTATCCATTTAGCAACACGACGTTATCAATTTTAACACCACGCAACAAGCCTATTGGTTAGGTACATACATTTTGTATGAACGTGGTTGCATTAGCTCAATCCCGCGTGTCGCCACGTTCAATACAAAGTACGCGTTGCGACACGCGGCGTGACTCTAATTTAACGGAGGCTTTATGCTTTGTCCGTGCACTTGTCTTCGAAGTTCGAACTATACTGTAATATGTAATTAGATTCCATCAAATCTATCAAGAAATGACATTTCTTGGTAGATTTGATGGAATCTAATTACATATTTAAGTATAGATTGACGCGCATGACAAAAATACAACTCGCCAATTAATTAACTAGGGTAATTGCCGATCTCTCGTCTCGTTAAATTTTAATGAACTAACATTTTTATTACCCCTTTGTCCGGTATAAACGGTATCGTATAAAAGATTTCCCCTTGTGAACCCGCGTTACACCACCTTTCATTCTTATACGCATTTTCAAATCCCTATCGAGCTAGACTCGTGGCTCTGTGAACTGTAGAACTCGCAATTCAGTTTTTTTACAAGCTTTATATTAACTTGACCTGTTCGAACGTATGTAAATATTTAAGTATGTAAGGTGGTGGTGAGTAAGGTCGCCGGAGCTCCCTAGGGTGCGCTGTGTTAGGAGTGAGGGACCTGCATGTCTCTATCTGCCAACACAGCGAATCCTCAAGTGAATGAAAGGTCAGCAACGCGCTTGCGATTCTTCTGGAGTCACAAATGTCCATAGGCTACGGTAATAGCTGCTTAACATCAGGCAAGCCGTAACCTTGTTGTGTAATAATAATAATTTAAGTATGTACCTATGTAAGTTATCCGTAAAAATTTGCAATCCATTTTTCAGTCACTTGCGTTATTCGATTGAGCTGAAATTTTGGGTATTAGTATAAATAGTTGTGATAACAATTCAATGTTATGGTACCATCGAGCTGATCTGATGATGGAGACAGAAGGTGGCCATGGGAATTTAGTAGGTACTCGTACTTAACCGACGTAGCCCCGTTGAGTTTGGGCTCGTTAGAATAGTATCAATGAGTAGTTGATGATGGTATACAGAAAAAACAGTCGGCAATAAAAGCTTGTACCAAAACTGATTTTTTTGACGGAGACTTGTTTATTGCAATTATTAATGCTGGTGACTGTACCGTACCTACCTATTTTATAGGTGCATACGTATTTACGAAGCAATGAAATCCTAGACGACGTTCTTACCCGTATTTACACAAAACGTACTAAAACTATATTGGAAGTATTGAGATACAGTGCCTTTTTCTTCTGATAAACGATAATAATAGGTATAGTGACTGTGTTTACGTTTGAAAGCAGTGTTGACATACTTTTGTGCGAAAATATTGGAGAACGGGCGATTCTCCCGAAAACGGTTCAGACATACTTACATAATTATGTTTCTTCAATGTGTAAAAATAATACCTTATTCGAGATTTTACGGCACAATACGGCAATGTATTTTCAAGTCCGTTTATAATTGCAACTAGTTAGTCTTCCCGAGGGCTCTATTCCGCTGAACGTATTAAATTGGAACGATCATTTGTTTTACACCCTTCTAGCTAATTTATTACTCGCAACAAACACCAACACCAAAGGCCACAGTAGTCCAAGTAACAGTCGCCATCACATACATCGGATCAAACAAGCACGTCACAAACATCGGAACACACCTCTTTTTTCAAGGCATTAGGGTGCATGTGCCGATATTTTTGAACACCTATAGTGTACCTATGTATGTGATGGCGACTGTACAGTCACCGGCATCGATATATGATGAATTTTGAACTTTTTGCCTTTGGGCCGCAAAAATATCTGACACGCTCTTACGGCTTTAGGAATAGAGTTGTCATCACTCATCAGATATTTTTCCATCATATATTTATGCCGGTGACTGTACCTACAATTTAATCAATCAAGGCCATACGGAGCACTTTGTCACCCCAAACTCGCTAAAGTTGAAATGAGACAGCATAATTATCTTTCAATTTAACTGTAGCAAGTTGTTGTGACAAATTGATCCCATAAAAAACGTTCCATGTAAAAAATAGGCCAAGTCTCGAAACTCTTCTACAGTAAAAAGTGGTGAGATATTTCGTAGAGCCAAGTCAGGCATTCTTATTAATCTTTATTTGCTTACTAAATAAAATTCTGTGATTCAGATGATTGAAAAGTGTGTAAGGTAAATTATATCGATGCTCGACTTCTTTATGTCCAATATGTAGTTGACACTTATTGATCACCTCTATTGTTTTGACCTAAGATAGAAAGTGTCATGCCATTTGTATCAGGTCAATAAGATGTTTACCTTCATAGCCTTTAGCAACGTATGGTCATCATCACTGATTATTCCCATTATATCGTCGCCCGAATCTCTTGATCATGTAGATAATCATAATCAACGAAACTCTTCATTACTGTATTAAACACTGCAATAAGATGTGCAGATTCGCCCCCTTGGGTAAAATGGCGCGGACCCCTCGGCGCCACACAGTCGGCGCCTCCGACCCATTTGCGAACCTACACTGCCCTAGTCGGCAGGGCGGCTGGCACTGATTGCGTCTTAGGAACTCAATCAATATAGGGTTACACTGTCCAACTGCTCCAAAGGGGATTTTGTATACCTATTATCAATAGTAATAAAAGCGAAAGTGTGTCGAAATTTATCCTCTTTTCACGGTTAAACCGCTGAATCTATTGAAATTTCATGGAGATAGTTTGATTTGCAGACAGGATACATTTTATCTAGGTCTCTTCTTTAGTTCATGGTATGGAGTAGGCAAACAAGCACATGAGACACCTGATGACGTATGGTCGGGTGAACTCTTATAGACTGATGATTGAAATAGAGTTTTCTTCTATTGTTATGCATTTATATGAAAATTAATTTTATTCTCTAAATTCTTCCAGCGTTTCTGAAAAAGAAGACCGAGAAGAAACGCCGAAACAAATTCAACAGTCAGTAATTTTTTGCCAAAAAAAAACTTATTACAACTTATTATAGTACTTAACCTACTTAAAAAGAAATGAGTAAACTTGAACATAAATACAAATAAAAAACTCATAATGCGTTGTTCTACAAGAAAACTTGTCCGAAACTGGGTTACAGTATTTTATTATGTACCTACTACAATGTGTTAAGTACATAATAACCACTACAGGCATTTTGTCAATTTTATTTTCTACTAGCTGTTGCCCGCGACTTCGTCCGCGTAGAACTTGTTGTCGCCTCAGAAATAATATTGCAAATAAACCTTCTTTCCCGGCGTCTGCAGTAATGTACTATTAAAAAACACTGTAAGTAATTTGTGTTCTAGTTTTTGACAGAAGTTACAGTTTCCAGGTTAGCTTCTGCCCGCGGCTCCGTCCGCGTAGAACTCGTTTATATCGTAGCTCGATACAAACTTTCACCCTCCATTTCCCCTTTAGGGATTTATTTCCGGGATGAGAACTATCCTTTGTCCTTCCCCCGAGACTCAAACTATCTCTATATCAAATTTTATCTAAACGGGTGCAGCGGTTGTATAGTAGCTCCATACATATGTTCACCCCCTATTTCACACCCTTCAGAGATGATTTCCGGGATAAAAACTATCCCATGTCCTTTCCCGGAACTCAAACTATCTCTAAACCAAATTTCATCTAAATGGGTTTCATCCAAATACAGGGTGACTGGTAATTCGACCTATTTCTTGAAAGGGGTTATACTAGAGCTAATTTGCAACAATTTATGTCCAGTCAACCAGGGGTCGAAACTCGCTGGTTTCCGAGATATTCGAGTTTTTAGTTTGTATGAAAAAAATTCTCCTTGCAGCCTTAAGCTGGTGATTGTGACAAAAGTACTTCCATTTGGATGGTAAAAAAACTTTTTTGTCACAATCAGCACTTTAAGGCTGCAAGGCGATTTTTTTTCAAACAAACTAAAAACTCGAAAAATTAAAAAAAATCGTGTTTTGACCCCTGGTTGACTGGACATAAATTGTTGCAAATTAGCTCTAGTATAACCCCTTTCAAGGAATAGGTCGAATTACCAGTCACCCTGTATACACCCCCATTTCAACCCCTTAGGGGATGAGTTTCAGGACAAAATCTATCTCTATACCAAATTTCATCTTAATGGGTTCCATACAAATATTCATTCCCTATTTCACCCCTAGGGGATGATTTCCGGGATAAAATCTAAATCATCTAAATCGGTGCAACGGTTCAAGCAGATCCATGCAATTAATGTTCACCCCCAATTTTCCCGCCTTAAAGGCTAATTTCTGGGATTAAAACTATTCTTGGTCCTTCCCCGGGACTCGAACTATCTCTGTACCAGATTTCATCTAAATGAGTTTCATCCAAATCTTCACCCCTCATTTCATCCTCTCAGGGGATTATTTTAGGGATAAAAGCCACCCGTTTTCCTTCTCTGCGGCTCAAACTATCACTATACGAAATTTCATCTAAATGGGTTCCATCCAATGTTTCATCCCCTATTTCATCCCCTTAGGGAATTATTTTAGGGATATCTTAATTATTTATTGAACTCAAAAAAAAATACTTAAAACTTATAGTTACAGATTTTACCTCGCCAAACTGTATGCACAGTTTGTTGACGAGTGATGCGCTCTCCCATTCTAATACATGTACCTACTTATTTAACATTAAACGAAATCATGCAAACTTACTAAATACCAATATGTGTATTAGTGGTCTATTATGTATTAATCCGTAATAGCCATCCGTTGTCCTTCCCCGCGGCTCAAACTATCTCTATACCAAATTTCATCTACATGGGTTTATCCAAATTTTCATCCCCTATTTCATCCCCTTACGGAAAGATTTTCGGGATAGAAATTATCCGATGTCATTCTCCGAGACTCAAACTATCTATATACCAAATTTTATCTAAACGGCTTCCATCCAAATTTTCACCCCCCATTTCCCCCCTTAGGGGGTGATTTCCGATTTTTTTTCTTTCCTAGGACTTTCCGAAACTTTCCTAGGACTCAAACTATCTCTAAACCAAATTTCATCAAAATTGGTTACATACAAATTTTCACCCCCCCGTTTCACCCTCTTAGGGGATAATTTCCGGGATCAAATCTATCCTATGTCCTTCCCCGGGACTAAAACTATTTATGTACCAAGTTTCATCCAAATCGGTGCAGCGGTTTAAGTAGCTCCATACAAATTTCCACCCCCAATTTCATCCCCTCAGGGGTTGATTTTCGGGATAAAAACTAACCTATGTCCTTCCCCGGGACTCAAACTATCTCTATCTATACCAAATTTCATCGAAATCGGTTTAGCGGTTTAGGCGTGAAGAGGTAACAGACAGACAGACAGACAGACAGACACACTTTCGCATTTATAATATTAGTATGGAAGTGTGGATTAGTATGGATAGTACTTAGTCCCCAACCCGCACGGGCCAGCGTGGGGCTACTGCCCATTTCCTCCTACCCAGCAGTGGGGAGTATATATAGGCTAATAATCATGATCATGATGATGATGATGATGATAATGATGATAATGGTGATGATGATGACGATGATGATATTAACTTAGATAATTTTGTCCTTTATGTGTACTAGTGAGGAAAATAATGATGCAAATGTTGATTATGGGAAGAAACATGTATAATTATATATTTAAGGTCGTAATGTACCATATATTCATTGTGAATAAACCATTCATTCTTTCATTCACCCAGGCAATACCTTACTCATTACGTACCATTCCTTTCTTCGTTTACCTTGATTACATTAAAATACATACATCTGCCCGTTTCCTCATATTCCTGAGAGGAGCCCAATAGTGGGATGGAATTAGCTGATGATGATGAAATACATCTTAACGGACTTCACACATTCTAAAATTCTAATATTATTGTCTTCTAAACATAAACAGTATACCGTCAAGCGGCCAGCAATGTCATTATCCCATTATTTAATTAACATACAAAGCGTTTATATATCTATAGTTATGTTGTTCGCAATAAACCCCCTACAGACGCTAAATCCGCTTTACAACCAACAACATACATATGTATACCTACACATAACTACCTACCTATATCTCTGCCAACTTAAGTTTGAGGGTGTGAAAAACTATAATTTTCCTTCCCCGCTATAAACTCTTTGTTACATTTGGATGGTGGCAATGTTGGCAGCTGAAAACATAACTTTGTCAACTAATGCTATAATGTCAACAACCCCTATCTGCATAGTGCTGTCTTTGTTTTATTTATGGGTTCTGTTAGGTACTAAATGAGACAAAGTATGTTTCTGTGTATGTAGGTTTTGGCGGCATAAATACATTACTATGTAGATTAGGTATAAAATATCAAGGCCATTTAAACATTTGAGGAGATTAAATATTGCTTCTTTCAGATTTGTAAGGATTATCTTTTGCCACAATTCATCCAAATATTAGGGTCCAAAGTCTTGATGTAAGCATACGTAGGTATTGTTTTGCAAGAAGTATCCTTGGCTCGGTACTTGTTTACTTACCATCATCAGTGATCTTGGTTTTGCTGAAGGTCGTGTCAATTTTAAACCTTTTTGGCGACTACGGTCACCAGGGAGTGGCCCTCGTTTCACAAAGCAACTGTATTTTCAATGTACTTAATGGCATTTGGAACACACTGGCAACATATGTCAAATGACCAGTCGTTATTGGGCATTGTACCCTCTAGCTTCGTCAACGGGCTACTGCTTCCAATCCATCCTGTCCTCGACTTTTTTTCGCAGTTGTGACTGAGGACTGTCAGACTCAGAGCAACAACAATCTATTTATCGGCTAGGAGACAGACCACGAGGTCACTTGCCATCGACCTTCCTGTCCACTTACCTAGGCTACTTCGCCAGGTTCTCTACGGGCTTCGTGGCCAAAGTAATTGGGAACTCTTTGTTAACAAGTAGTGGCTTAAGGATGATTTTAGTCTTCTTTGCCATCCACGGTGTGTGCAACATCTGTATACATACTGGCATTTCCAAATGACGGCCGACGGACTTTCGAAACACTTCTCAAAACATAACTCGTTCATTCCTTAATTTGACTCCTCGATTTATAATGTTTATTTGAAATTAGTTCAGTCTGAAGCCTGATAATAAGTACCTAGTGAGTTTTATGTATACTACGTGGATGTAGGTAACTTCGTGACCCCATTTTACACCCTTTAGGTACACCTAGCACTCTAATAAAGAAGCATGACATCACCCATGGCGTAACCTGTCTAACGGCCGCAATACGTAAATGTTATAGATTGCTCAGTCTACGAGGAAAAGTTCAACTGCTTATAGATAATAGGGATGTTGACATGAAATAATAGTAGAGTACAAAATATTTGGCCAGAAAGTAGGATTTTCCGCGTGCTTAGCGGGCGGTAGCTGCCCCTTTATGGCCTGGTGTGCCGTAATAGTACATTACACAACTAGGGCTCTAAAACCCCGCCCGGCCCGTGTTGTGTACACAATTTTATGCCACACCTGGCCAAAAAGTGGGGTTATCTGTACGCGCGGGAAATTCCGCTTGATTTTTTTGTAGACGACTACAAGAAAAAGCGGAATTTAGTCATCTATCTTATTGTATTTATGATGGCTCGTTGGGTTTGAGACACTTGGCGAGATTCAGCAGTGACATAAACGCTCTTAGCGTAGGAGGCCAACCAACAAACTAAAAAAAACTATCAGGAAACGACAGTCAAAATAGATAAACAAAATCTCATCATCAGTCAATAATAGGTACCAGTGGCACTAATTAACTGTTACTTATTAATCTTATTATCTAAGCTTAGTACCTAGGTTGACAAATGGGCAAAATTCTGCCGGCTTACTGGCCAAAACGCCATACTTAAATAAAAGAAGAAGATTAATACCTAGACAAAGAGACGCGACAGGTCAACGGCACAGTTTCGCGAGTTCAGTATTGTGGGTAATATCGCCAATATACGTATATTGTACGAGTATCGATATGTTGTAAGGTTGATGGCGGCGCCAGCGCGGCGAGAGCGGCGCGCAGCGTCGGGGCGACAGAGCATCGGTTGCAGATCATGGTACGAGTACATCGACGCTTTTGACTTAACTTTATTTATTTATTTTTATTGCACAATACAAGATAAATTTTAAAAAAATTCAAATTGTGGAAATTAAGGCATTCTCTACCAGCTAACCATTGGGCTAAACATAAACATTTGGTGCAGTCATTAATTTTATTGCCAACAGGCCGCAATTGTACTTTGAACAACCCTATCGCAGGGTTACATACAGAAACTTTAACCCACGGAATGCTACATGTGCTACGCCGTAGCGTGTTGCAGCATTTTCCGCTTTGTAGCAGAAATCGCACGTAGTTAGAGGCCTCGAATGTGTAGAAATGTTCATTTGCCGAAAATATGTTGGGGCCCATCTAAAGCCAGAGCTAACTGAGCATAATTGCAAAACGATTAGACCTACGTCGATTCGTCTCTTCATGGACATGACAGGCTCAGTCTAATTTTAAGCTTAGCACGACGCAACAGCTATTGTCTTGGCGACATTTTGACGTCACCATAACAGTGGTTACGGTGATTTAACCTAAACCACCGTAACCACTTGTAGATCTGGACTAAAAGTATTTACTTAGAAAGTGATAAAAAATGCTACCCTTTTAAAAACACTGTGATGTCACAATTTGCAACAGTCCTTCGAAACAGTGAACTTTTCGGGTTTTCTTTGAATATCATCAAACAGAAGACATTAGGTAAGGTTTGTTTTGCAATAATGAATGAATGAATATATGTTTATTGCGGAGTAAATGGTACATCCATATATGTTAGTAACAATTTTACTTAGGTCTATGTTATTTCTGACTTCGTCCATTGGCGGAATATAGGACTGTCATGTGTTTCCGCAACTGCACTCAGGAGTCCGTTGGAGCTGCCGCGAACACGACGCATCAGGGACGCGACTCGCTTATAATCCTATAAAGTTTACTATTTAAGAAAATGCATTAGGTCTAGTGAAACGTTAGGTCTAATAAAACATTAGGGCTAAAGTTGTTAGGTCTAACAAAGGAGAACCATTTGCAATGATCCAATCGTCACATATACCTTCGTTTCTGCAAATAAAAAAAAACAAACATTACAATCAGGTGTGGCCCTCCCTTTTGTTAATATTTTAATCAACTTGATTAAACCAACAAAACTATTCAAAAAAATTATCCTAAGCTCAATTTCCAAAGCAGCAATGTACGCGCAACACCATTTCCGTCCGACGTCCCGTGTATCCCGGCAGTGTCTTCCAGCCCGCGGCTGCAGTCGCCCTCGCCATGGGTCTCGAGAAGCGAACCATCAAAATTATCGTCATTGTTGTGGTCACCGTGATTATTGTCGGTGAGTTTTTTTAAACGGTTTTCGGCCAAAGTGTTAAATGTTTTTTTTTAAGTCGATTTATTTTAAAGTGAAAGCGACCAGGGCCGGTTTATTTGACTATGTTCATAATATAAGTATCACTACATAGTATACATAAAACAAAGTCGCTTTCCACTATCTGTCCCTATGTATGCTTAGATCTTTAAAACTGCGCAACTGGTTTTGACGAGGTTGTATTTATAGATAGAGTGATTTAAGAGGAAGGTTTGTATAATTAATAAATACACGTGTAAAGCCGGGGCGGGTCGCTAGTAAATAATAATCAATTATGTTTTGATTGAATTGTAATATTAAAATAAATAAAAAGTACTTGGTTGACTGGTGAAAAAATAAGAAAAACAACAAGTAAGGAATTTGAAACTTTTATATTATTAATTCCGCAACATCATTGTAATACAGTTGAAAAATAATGAAGTTGTTCAAAAAAACATTTTTTTTAAATACTGTTCATACTTGTTTTTTTTCTTATTTTTTCGCAACTGTATTAAAAAACGTCGTTCGATACACGTGCGGAAATATCATTCTTCACTCGTCCCGAGTCTTACCACTCGCCTACGGCTCGTGGCAAGATATCTCGGCACTCGAGAAGTAATGACATACTTTCCGCACTAGCATCGAAATGTACTATTTCTTGTAATATGAGACGGATCAAGCAAAGTGTCTTATTCACCGTCCTAAACCCAAAACGTAAGTGAGGAAACTGTTAATATTTTTCAAAAATAATTGACGCAGCTGAAGTCTGTAACTTTTTTCTGGTGCTCGGTAAGGTTATTCCTATCACCAAAAAAGTAATCAGGCACTTCTAAAATGTTCATCCATTCCCCATTGAGCCAGTTACTAATTCAATGCCAAAAATCGGTACGCGCCACGCCCTTAGCCAATCCTGCAGTTTTTTCTCTAAGTAGCAGAAAGCGCCTACGGCGTAGCACTAGGCGGGGTACTGGCCATGAATCAATGCGATAACCTACAATCGTAGCGCTACGCTGTAGTCCGTAGCAGCTTAAACTCCGTATGTCGCAAAAAGCGCTCGTAGCGCTCTGACCTCAGAGTATAGAATACTAGAGAGAGGACAAGCCGCCGGCGGCCGCGTCGCAGTTGTTAGCTCAATGGGCATACACTGCCATACTGTGCACGCGTGCTGATCGCAGAGAATATTACGATTCTTCCCAAAATGCCTGATATAATGCGCGTGTATTGTCCAATAAGAGCAAAGGTATACAAGTGTGTGTGTTTTAGATGTGTGCGTGCTTTGTCTTGTCAATTACTTGGGCTTTGTGTGGGTTTATGTACTTGCGACAGGTGTATATAATACAAATCGGCCGGCATGTCCGATCTCCTTATATTCATACATCTGTGGCTCTGACGCATGTGTGTCGTTATTGGCGCTGAAGGAGTTAATCTTCATTATGTAGCGAAAATGGCAATTAGCGAATGGGTTAAATATTTTACTTTTAAACTGTTATAATAGCTGCGTGCTGCTCAGCTACTTCACTAATATAATAAGCTTAACCGTTGCGTCGCTGCTTAGCTAGAACGACCACGTTCGTGTCGGACCTAAAAAGAAGTCCCTTACTGGCAAATGTGTTAGGGCGAGAGAGACTCTTTGCTTGAACCCCTTATGAATTGGAATATGATTAATCCGCTAACTGCGCTGATTTTTAGGGTTCCGTACTCAAAGAGTAAAACGGGACCCTATTACTAAGACTTCGCTGTCCGTCCGTCTGTCTGTCACCAGGCTGTATCTCAAGAACCGTGATAGCTAGAGAGTTGAAATTTTCACAGATTATGTATTTATGTTGCCGCTATAACAACAAATACTAAAAACAAAATAAAATATTTTTTTTAAGGGGGGCTCCCATACAACAAACGTGATTTTTTTGCCGTTTTTATAGATAATGGTACGGAACCCTTCGTGCGCGAGTCCACCTCGCACTTGGCCGGTTTTTCTATACTTACTCAGTATACCTACCTAGGTACTTACAAAGTAATCGTATGTTTGTATTTAGGTAGGGTGTAAACTAAGCGAATACTCATATGATTTCGAAAATTATTTCACCATTAAATATACGAGTAATGGACCTTTGTTACGACCGTCATAACGGGACGTAAGCAATATTTTAACCCGCTGGTCTGTCTAGCTAGTACAGTCAGTGTCATATAGTTAGTAGCAGCCATATTAGCCAAGTTGCGATATATTTGGCTACCTTGGCTGCTACTAACTATCTGATGCTGACTGAACAAGATTTGTCCCACATTAACACACTAATAAACAAAGGAACAGGCCCATTACATTACAATTTACAACTTATATTACAAGCAGAAGTATATTTCTAATGCGAGGAGTTGAAAGAGGTGGTCATGTTAAATAAAAGCTTGTAAATATAATTTGCACATAGAACCGATGGCCGTTGGGGCGTAAAAGTCGCGAGAGTCCGCTGGATACGGGTGGCGCAGGACCGGTCACTTTGGCACTCTTTGGGCGAGGCCTATGTCCAGCAGTGGACATCTTCAGTAATTCAGTAATTCAGTAATATATTGCTTTCATAGGTATACATAAGGTCTTTCGGCTGATATGATGATGATGATAAAAAATAATATAAGTAAATGTCAATTAATGTAACAGAAACATATTCTCACATATATTAATCATTCCAGGTGGCTTATTGGGACTCCTGCTAGGGTTGCTGTTGTACCCCTACTATGTAGGTAAGTGTACTATAGTCGCACGCGTCCATAGCCTAGGGTGGCCACTTACCATCAGGCGGACCGTAGGTACAGTCGCCATCACATACATAGGTACACTATAGGTGTTCAAAAATATCGGCACATGCACCCTAATGCCTTCAAAATAGAGGTGTGTTCCGATGTTTGTGACGTGCTTGTTTGCTCCGATGTATGTGATGGCGACTGTACGTTTGTTTTTAGCAAAGGAGTGTCAGTTTCGACGTACTAAAAGGTCAATTTAGGTTCTATTTTGCAGTTTTATCAACTTGAAATTTGAAGTTTGTTAGAGTGACACTAGGTCTAAATTGAAGTACCCCGACAATGTAACATAGCACTCTTTAATACTGGGTCAGCGACATCTTCAGACCCTAGACATATGACAATTTTTACCCGCCTACATTACGCCGCCAGTGACCAGCAAACCGACAGTTTAGCCGTTCACACGGTGCCTTTTCAGTAAAAATAAGGCGCGGGGGCAGCGAGAGACGCGGGCGGAGGTCACTGGCGCCGAAAAATAGACTCGTGTTCTATTCAGTGCCAGCGCTGGCATGCCACGAAAAAATGTGTTTATACGGTGCCTTTTTTAGGCACCGTAATTTAGGCGGCTTTAAATGGTCTTCGTCTAAATCGACCTTTAGAGTGACGGTTGGAACGAACAATTTTTCACACATAAATCTTCTACAGTGTCGTATTTTCGTAACTTAATGGATTTTTTTGTGAGTACAAACTTCATGATTAGTTATATATATATTGCATAACTCAGAGAAAAAAACCAAATGGGGAAAACTCTTGTTTTTTCACTTGTCATGCTCGAAAAGCGTGACATATTTATTAGGCTTAGCTAGCGGGGCTAAAGTAATTGAGCCTCTAGGGAAAATATGTTTACATATATATGATTTTAAAACATTTTAATTTGACCAATTAAAACACTTCACCGTATTAAAGCCACCAATCACAACCATCTTGTGGTAATATGGCTTATTTTAGACCCTTGTCAAACAATCTACTAATCTCCTTGTCATATTGCACATAACCACGAGCTCTTTCGACCTATCCACTTTTATTTAAATCTGAGGAATAGAATCTTGCCGATTTTAATTGACAAAACCGAAATCGGCCGCTTCAGTTCTCTACCCTAATAACTGTCTACTCTCTGTATAATATAGTGCTGGAGGTGTGGCCTCGTTCCGCGGATGACTACAAATGGGACCAACCGCTCATCCAGTTCAAGACCCAGGACCCAGCCAGCTACATCCCCTGGATCCAGCGCACCAATGACTTCCTCAGAGGCAAGTATTTTTACGTCATACCTTGCTTCTTTCTTCATCGTCGCATCCTAATGACTGAGGAAGAGGGTCGTGCCCTTGCCAGACAAAGAATTAATTACTTTGGTAACGGCTACCCGCAACCAAAGGAATTCAAGGTGCTTCCGGTGAACTGCATCATCCGTTTTATGGAGATTATGGAGCAAGCCTGGGAGCGGGCATAAAGGAGAGGGCAAATGCACAAAAGATCCCACTGGGTCGAAGTGCATCCGAAAGGGCCCTCACCTAGATAAGATAAGAGGGTCGTGACTACACGTGGTCACCGCTTTGCTCACTATTGCTCTCCAGGCCAATCGGTTTTCGACCATCCGGATAGACGTCTGCAAGTTTCCTTTGCAGATTTCCTTTACTGCGTCGGTCCAACAGGTTGGTGATCTTCCACGGCTCCTTATTCCTTCCACGTGTCCCACATACCTTGCTATAAAATGGGAATTATAGCACGTTACGCGTGCGGAAAATATCTCCTGGCCAGAGGAGACGTAAAGTTTTGTACTCTCCACGGGCGGTAAAAGCAAAGCCTCAGGTCGCATATAATTACTTGCGATCTGTCAATCTTTGTTTTACAGCCCAACTTAGGTAATGTCTATTAACCTCAGACGAAGGCGTGTGTTTTAAGTTGTGAGTCTATCTGTGGCATCGTAGCTCCTAAACAGATGAACCTATTTGAATGCATAGGGGTGATTTGAGTTCATAATTTATGTATATACTTAAATAAGTGTAGTATGCTTAATGATTGGCTATGCGGTATACGGATGATACCTTATATATGAAACAATGGCTCAACGGATAGCACCGTAAAGGGCTATGCCAGTTCTTGGTTAAAAGTTTAGTCAACTTTTAGTTGATTTCCTCACAATTTAAAGGCCGCGTTTATGCCGCTTCATCATCATCATCATCATCATATCAGCTGAAATACGTCTACTGCTGGACATATGCCTCCCCCAAAGAGTGCCACAATGGCCGGTCCTGCGCCCTCAACATCCAGCGGACTCTCGCAACCATTACCAGGTCATCAGTCCACCTTGTGGGGGGTCTGACCACGCTGCGGATAGCCTAATTTCTGATGCGATTGCGCAGAGAAACTCTCAGCATAGCCCTCTCCATTGCCTTTATTATGCCGCTTGTCCATAAATAAGGCCTAACAAATCTTCTCTTCAGTGTACGAAACATCGGTTCCTGAGACGCAGCCCCGCGCCCCCTGCACGACCCGCGAGAAGACGCCCGCGATGCCTCGCACGCCGGAGTGTGACACCGCCATGGGGATGTGGGGACCATGCACCATTGACAAGGGCTATGGGTACCCCAGCGGTAAACCCTGTGTGTTCCTTAGACTGTCGCATGTAAGTAAATTTTCTTAACCGTCTCCCTGGATTTTCCCCAGGACTGTTTCACCAGGTATACCGATCGCTTTGCTGGGTTTGTCCTTTAAAGCAACAGACAGTTTAAAAAAAGTAAAGTTTCTCTTAAACAAAGGTAAGTACAGTACGCGGCAGAAAAGTTTCTGAAGTTAGCCTCGAGTCGCCTTATCGTCGTAAGATATAAGATAGAAAGAAAGAAACATTTATTCGAGACAAACAAGCGTTTTGTTACGAAAGGGTTCTATCTCAGCATAATACCAGCGATGATCTTCCGATAGAACCATCGAGTGACAAAATCCAGCAATAACAAACAAAAAAAAAAATAGCGCGAGAAGACACAAAAGTTATAAATATAATAATAATAATTTTACAAAAATAACGTTGCATTTGCATGTTGTTGATATAATATTTAAAGTAACCACTTTTTTCACAGATTAACTATTGGACGCCTCATCCATACAACTATTCGATGAACCTGCACATCCCTCCCGAGATGCCGGATCATATAAGGCAAGGAATGGTGAGGCTTTTTTATGCATTAATATAAAAAAAGAAAAAAATATTTATGTTTATTTGGTGTGAAAAAGAAATTATAGGCATGTGTTTAAAAAACTGAAATGCACCAAAATTAATGCAATTCGTCAGCATATAAGTCTCGGCTTCACGAACCCCACCGGCAACGGACGACTCTCGCATTTAAATTTACTTTATGTTTGGCCGGGTTCCCGATTTGTTATTAAGGCGGAATAATAAACCAGCCTATAGAATTCATACAGTCCATTTCATTTAAGTCCCAGTAGAACCCTAACATTGTCCACCGCCCTCGCGATTGTCCGGCTCGAAGGACCAATGTTAGGGTCCTACTGGGACTTAAATGAAATGGACTGTATAAATTCTATAGGCTGGTTTATTATTCCGCCTTAATAACAAATCGAGAACCCGTTTTTTTTTCTATAGTGGTTCAATTTTGATTTATTAAGGAAAATGTTGAAAAAAATATCATCAATCAGCATCAACGATATTTACAGAATCGAGCTCATGGCGCCGACTACATCTGGGTCTCCTGCCAGGGAGAGTTTGAAGCGGATAAGGAGAACATGGGCCCTATCATCTACATCACTGGAGGCCTGCCCCCGGGCTTCCCGACGAGCCGCCTGCACACCGCCGACCGCATCCCGTACGCGAGCCGGCATCTCCCGGAGAAGGACCCGGGGCCGCTAGTTGGGATTTACTTCTCGCATCCAAGAAGTAAGTATGCATTAGGAATTCTTAGGTTTTTAAGTACTACTACTGAGTCTTAAAAGCCTGCCACTATCCGAGACGTCACGATCACGACTGCACTCTACCAAAAGTGGGACGACGACAATCCCGAGGCCCAGAGAAAGACTCAGGGTCATTAATTGGGGTGTACTTATTTCTCGGATCCAAGATGTAAGTATTCATTCTTAAGGTTTTTAAATAAGGTCTTAGATTTCTAAAGCATCCTTTGCATATCCCTGAGGATCTATAGCAACAAGTTGGAATTTACCTTCAGGAATCAAGACCAAAGTAAAAGTTTTTCATCAGTTTTTGACTAAGATGCGCGATGTCAGAGAAGCCATTGCCAAACCCAAATGGAGTTGACAGATAATTGAGTTGGTAGATGGACTAATGGACTGGAACTGACAGAGCACTGTAAGCCAGCTGCCATGATCCTTAAAAATCCTAGGCCGCTGGCCAAGGTGTACTTTCAGGAGCCAAGGCGTAAATATACTGGAGTTTTAAGGTTTCTTCTTTATAGCTAAGATGCGGGGTGTCTAAGAAGCCGTTACCAAACACAAGAGGAGTATAATGCTTCCAGGCAGACCGTAGGTGCACCATAATGTAAATGTCTTCCCAGCGGGGCTAGCAGAACTGTGAAAAGCATTATACTCCTCTTGTGTTTGGTAACGGCTTCTCCGACGCCCCGCATCTTAGCTATAAAGAAGAAACCTTAAAACTCCAGTATATCTACGCCTTGGTTTCAGCAAGCTGAAAAAGCGAATCTTCATACAGCCTTCATTATCAGATTTTTTGCCGCCATCGAGGTATCGTTTTAACTAATTTACTAATTATGTAATCTGTAAACAGGTGGTGTGGTTATCAACGTGGAGTGCCGCATCTGGGCGCGAGACATCTACTACGACGGCACTGGTCGCACCGGGCGCACGCGCTTCGAGATCTTCGTCGAGTAAACATCAGCTTCGTCCAGTTAACCAGGGAGCGTTGTGAAGTTGTAAAATGTACATCGGATTCGCCAGTAACTCAATCACTAAAGTTCTGTGATTAAAACATCAACTTCGTCGAGAATCAAAGAGTGTTCGATGGAGCCCTACTTGTAAAATATTCGAAAGCGGGGGCAGAGAAGGGTGGGCTCCTTCCGTTGTCCTTAATTGAACTAAATTCTAAAAAGAACGAATCCTTCTATCACTTTTACATCAAGATTACCTACAGCTGCGATCCCCTTCAAGAGACTTCACGGCCCTCCAGGGGGTCAGTACCCGCAGAATGGGAAACGCTGATAAGTTAATGATTCTTGTGGAATAAATCACGGTTACGTGCAAACGTCCGATTTGACGCTCACACAGACACGTGTCCAATATTAAAGTCGAGTAAGTGGGTGCACCGTGCCCCCGCCAAGTCGGGCAAATACCAATGATATGAGTAAGTGGGTGCACCGTGCCCCCGCCAAGTCGGGCAAATACCTATGATTTGAGTAAGTGGGTGCACCGTGCCCCCGCCAAGTCGGGCAAATACCTATGATTTGAGTAAGTGGGTGCACCGTGCCACCGCCAAGTCGGGCAAATACATATGATTTGAGTAAGTGGGTGCACCGTGCCCCCGCCAAGTCGGGCAAATACCTATGATTTGAATCTATAATAAAGTGGCTGTAATTTGGCATTTTCATAATTCGCATTCATTAAACTATAATCAATTAATCACTATCTAAATGACCGACTCATTGAAATCATGAAAATATAAACAAATTCATTGATATTATATTTCATTTATAAATATAATAATGAAATAACGTTGACATTCTTAAAATTTTATAAGACATTGATATAGCGATCTTAATGCCGCCTTAGATTATTTAAATTACTTATTTATATATTGTCGAGGAGGGCGAGCGAATTTCGATCTGGTACTTCGTTATTCATAGTCGTGGAATCGAAATAAGCTTTTTTTCAACGTAACACACTTTATTGTGATTAATCAACAGCAATCAACTTAAATTAACCACACGGTGGATCGGATTTAATCGGATAAATCAGAACGTGGTGATATTGGCTGCGAGAATTACAACACGTCAGGTCTGGTCTGACTGCCAGTTCGAAAAGCAGAATTTCCAGAATAATGGCTGCCAGCCATTTTTATGCAACTACCCTGAACTCCCCACTTTTAACTCCCCTCTGGTAATTCTCCCACCTAAAGTCAAATGACAGTTTGAGCAGGGTTGCCAACCCTCGTTTCCAAACACACCCAACTCCGGTCAAATGTGACTAGGAACGTCAATTTGGGATCTGCAACATACATATGTTGTAGTGTAAAAAATATTAAGTTTTCTGAGGTTACTAGATTTTTTACATAGAAACAACTAATTGAACTTAAATCCAGTCAATTGATCTGTGTTAAATCCAAATATGAATTACTGACGAATATCCATTTATTGTCACAGAGCACTATTTGTATTTACCATAATAATAACCAATAATGGTATAACTGGTATAACCAATATCCCGTAAATCTTCCTACCTACCCTATATCTTCCAGAATTGTATATAAAAATACTAAAGTTCTATTCTTCATTTATTTAATTAAGCATTAAGCTTCTGTACCGTTATTCGAAGCCTGAATTATATATTTGAGAGAGGCAACACTGTTTGCTGTCACGTGACGGCTGCTGATTGGTCGATACCCTACTTCCACCTGTTTCCATTTTCTGCCACCTGGGGAGGGGCGCCGCAACGGCTGGAGCTGGTGCGCGCCCTATCCTCATTGGCGTCTTGTTTGTCGAAACGTACGGTTGACAAATTCAAAGAATTTGTAAGTTATGCTGAATTACTTTTTGAAATATTTAAACGGTTTTACCGTTCGAAAGATTTTGTTATAAAACTGTAATTTATTTTGCATATAGTTTTAAAAAATATCAAGTCATAAATAAGCGCTTTGACGTGCACCATGTTACTTAATTATGTTCTCCTGTACTTAAGTGTAAGGTTATGCCCTAAAATTACTAATAAGTTACCTAAGAACTGAAATAATTTAGAAGGTATGTAGCCCTGCATGTCTAAATGTTAATTATTATGAATGATAAGCGCTTGAAATTTGCACGCATGGTAGTTTGATTTTAAAATGCTGGGCTGTTATTCTTTACGCGCTCATGCACCTCACCCCACCCGTCACGTGTCACGAAACTAGACCTCTATCTACGCTCAGTTACTACAAATCGCGGCGTCAAGATATATTCGTGGGTGAGCGTTGAGGTGAGCTTAAAAAAAAAACAAGTTACAGAATAGTGTTAAAATATCACGATAATATTCACCGTGTAATGGCCGCCTAATATGAGGAATATTTTGACTGTCTGCTGTTAGACACAACACAGCAGAGCCCGTTCATAGCCCGGCGGCGCCTGCGTATCGGAAACGATAACGCAGGTCAAGCAAAGACGGCAGGGGTCAGTCTTTGGATGGGTGACCGCCTGTTTGAGTGGTTACTATAAATGAGCGCTTCCGTGCTTTGGAAGGCACGCTAAGCAGTTGATCCCGGTTGCTGTCTATGACAGCAGTCGGTAAGCCGAGTTTTAGAGGCCTTCGGGCGGCTTAAGAACCTCTAACAGTCGAGTTGCCCACTCACTTGACAAAGGGGGGACAACTGTCACTCGCGTCCGCAGGAGCTACCTACCACAACCCTGCACGTGTCCCCTGGGTGGTACTAAAGAGTGACAAACTCAAAAAGGCCAAAAATAATATATGCCATACGATTAAATAAATAGCAGAGCCCCTAGCACGACAGGTTTTATCGTTCCGGTTTACGTGACGTTTCATTACATATTCGCCGTAAAACGTGACGATAATAATACATTGTTGTAGAGGCTAGAAAGTAAGCAATAGACGGACGAGTTAGTTGCCTACTTTCCAGCATGGTTTTAGACCATCTATTGCCACATTTCCGAGGTGAGGTGCCGTCGCCGGGAACATCACAAAATTGAAAACTAGGTTTTTAAAACAAAGTTTCGGCTCATACAGCCGAAATTTGGCGGCGGAATTTGTGCGCGGCTTTCAGCTTGTATGTGGCGAGCCTTTTAGAATAATAACGCCTAGAAACGCAGTTCACGCGCAACGGTGAGGCCACCAAAAGTAGGACATAATTGGCCCAGTACGCCGCAAAATTCAGCTTTAAGCAGTGCTACCAGTGACTTTGTAATACAATTCTTATGTTAGATGTAGGTTTCAGGGAATGTGTATGCGCTGGCAACACTTTTGGTGCGTTTGTGTGCGTATTGGCGCGTGTAAATACGAGTTAATCACAACTACATGAATCCATTTTATGCCTCACGCTTGGCGCGTCGGCCGTATGAAACTATCCCTCTAGGCGTTATTATTCCAAGGCGAGCCTTAATCATGATTTAATCACCGAGCTTGTGGGTGTAGGATGCGAACGCGAAAACTTTTCATACCTATATTTATTGTGCCACAGCAATGTTCCCGGCCAAAGCAGAATTCCTGGCAATGGGAATATTGAATATGGGTACCTACATCGGCAATTGTAGCATACCTACATACTAAGACTTTTTTATGATTCATTTGTACATATAGATAAGTTCATTATCATAAAATTGTAATAGGCATAACTATTTATGTTGTAATTGTCAATTTAAAATTTAAATGTTTGTTGTAAGACTTGTAAGCGAGTTCATGTTGCTTGAATTTGTAATTCTTGATGGATTATGCAATAAAATTAATCTAAATAAGCTTTTCATTTTATTTAAATACTTAAAACGGTCGGCCAAGAAAGTGGTCTACCAGTTTTGACAAAAGTTTCTGTGAGATATAATGGTCGCTAGGGTTACCCTCATAATATTATTGCAAGTGGAAATTGACCTTGTTGTTTCGTGACGTTCAAATGAACCTCGACCGTAGGGTGCTAGACCACTTTCTTGGCCGATTGTACTAACATTAAAAACCGTTTCGTGACAAAAGATACACGGGCTTGGTAGGAAGTCAAATCAGACGTAATTTTTTCGTGTTTTTTTTCTGAATTATTGTTTACCAAATCTACACTTCATTTACGCTTAACATAATAATACTTCACAGGCTAAATAGGGTCATACTCTAAAATAAATTAGAATTTAAAATAATAATAATTAAGTAACGGAAACTAAATAGGTAACTTTCTACTTATCACGTCTCAGTATAAGATTTTTTTATATAAATGATAAATTATAGCTGCTAGAGTATGATTCCGTCCCTTGGTTAAATAATGTAGTTTTAATGTTACCCAAAGAGTCTAGACGTCACTTGTCTGTCTGTCCATCCGTCATAGGGTTTGTATCTTTTGAATCGTAACAAGTAAACACCAGAAGCTTTCTCAAATGAAACAACTATGAAATACCAGCAAATGAAATTATAATAAATAAAGGGGATACGAAAAATTATATGTGTTTGTGCGACGATTCTTGACGTTTGCGGCAAGACAGACACCTGATTTGTATTTGTTTGACTTAGTTTAAATAAATACCAAGGTAGGTACCTACAGTTACTGATGTGCCGACGGAAAGTTTCCTATGTTGCGAAATGTTTCTGCAAATGAACATAGGAAAATTTCGAAAATTTTCCTCATTTTTGTATGGGAATTGAAACTTTCCATTTCCAACATGGAAATTTAAGAATTGAGAAGCATAAAACTGTAACTCTTATATACTATGTATATATTTTTATGCATCTCAGTATGTAAATTTCCTTAATTTCTTGTGAACATTTCTAGAAATTTCCGAGAACTTTTCCAACTTTTTGGAAACTTTCCGCAATTTGCACATCAGTAGCAGTTAGCCTCACGAGCGGCTTAACACATATGTACCGTGTCGCATTAAACGTCATGTTAAACTGCCATATGAAGTTGTCAAACGAGTGAAAACGACAAGGTACTTAGGTGTTCAGCAAATTATGAGGCTGACTGCACGTACTAACTAATTTACAAGTATTTCGAAGCGGGTTCGACCAGTGTTCCCATTAGCATCGTAAACGACGTCCCGCGACCAGATCCGACACTCCACGCTGACTGTCACGCCACCTGCCGAAAATAAACAAAAATTTCAAATATTCTAATTAACGTTGATGGATAATTGAAGAGGGTAACTAATGCGTGGTCGCGGTCGCGTCCCACCGAAAACGAAACAAGCCTGTTATAGACGACGTCACTTTGGGTCTACGTTTTATTAATTTCGTCTGGCACTTCGACCTCTGCTTATTTTTCCATCATCATCATCATCATCATATCAGCCGAAAGACGTCCACAGCTGGACATAGGCCTCCCCCAAAGAGTGCCAAAATGACCGGTCCTGCGCCACCCGCATCCAGCGGACTCCCGCGACCTTTACCAGGTCATCAGTCCACCTTGTGGGGGGCCTACCCACGCCGCGCAAGCCGGTACGTGCTCGCCACTCGAGAACCTTTCCGACCCAACGGCCATCGGTTCTACGTGCAATGTGCCCCGCCTACTGCCACTTAAGTTTAGCGATTCGGAGGGCTATATCGGTTGGTTCTGCTGCGGATAGCCTCATTTCTGATGCGATCGCGCAGAGAAACTCCCAGCATAGCCCTCTCCATTGCTCTTTAGGTAGCTTTGAGCCTTCTTATGAGACCCATAGTAAGCGACCACGTTTCAGTGCCATATGTCATCACTGGCAACACACACTGGTCAAAGACTCTCGTCTTGAGACAGTTAATTCTACTAAAATGTCTGCCTAGTTAGGATGCAACTGGGCCTGACCCGTTATGCAGTCACTCGGAGTCCCTCTGTCACAGGCAGTTTTTTCAAATGCAACTGAGATTACCTCACGAACTAGCTTTAATTAGACACACTGTTGTGAGGATGAAACTAGTAAGCATGCATTAGCGGAATATTGTACTCGGCACCGCGGTTTAATACATTCGGTAAAGATGTGTTAGAGGAGAGGGAATTGAGGGATGTCTTAAAGATGGCCTTCTGTTCTGCAGGAAAACGAGAAGAATGGAAGAGTTTGATACGGGAACGCCACCGGCACAGTAACCTGAGGCTCCAACCTCAGGGAATCGGGCTGAATGAACGGGACCAACGATCGACAGCCCGGCTGTTTCCGGCCAGACATCCCTTCACAACATCAACAGCTTTAATAAGAACTTCTTACGTGTCAAATTTTGAAAGAGTACAGCAATTAGTGGTCCTCCGTCTACAGAAGCTTCAGGTCTTTTGAGCAGCCGCCGTATCGGAAACCCCGGGGGCAAGTCCTCGGGGATGTACCGGATACGACCGACGTTATCTTCATCAGCAGGCGATTCGCCCTTACAGGATACCCAGATGTAGTCTTCGTGCTTAGCTGATGGGTGGTTCTGTGAAGAGTAAAGCAAAAAAAAACATTCGAGTGTTGCATTGCACGCAGAACCGATGGCGATTGGGACGGAAAGTGCGACCTTGAGTGGCGACCACATACCGGAAGGTGCGGCGTGGGTAGGCCCCCCACAAGGTGGACTGATACCTGGTAAAGGTCGCAGGAGTCCGCTGGATGTGGGTGGCGCAGGACCGGTCACTTTGGCACTCTTTGGGGGAGGCTTATGTCCAGTAGTGGACGTCTTTAGGCTGATATGATGATGATGATTTGTGTTGCATCGCAGGGTACGCTAGTCTAAAATTGCAGGTAAAAATATGACGAACCCTTTAACAGACATGTTTTGAATATGTCGTGCGTTAATGAATAATCGTGCTAGGGCCTCAGGCAGGTGCCCCAGCCCTAGCTCCTCAGCCTCAGCAAGCAAGGTTTTATCCTCTCGTTTCACGGCAAAAATGTACTGAAACGTCACGTACATTCGTCCCTTATCAGTTATCAGCAAGTATGTAGGTGCAAGAGAGCCGGATGCTGTATCTCCGACATAAACACGACCACGCCAGCTAGGCTGTTACTTACCAACCCTTTCTTCAAGTGTGCTGGCATATCGGATGGAATGGGCAGGTCTACCGATTTATTGTACGGCTGGGGCGTCCATCGGTCAATCTGCAGACGAAACATTTGCATGTATCTTATGGGAGTTATGGGGCTTCTAAACGGGCCATATTTTCACTGCAATATGTGGCCGGTAACTGCAGGTTTGCTGGACGCTCGAGACAGGTCAAGGTAACCCTACTGCACGTCCTTATATACCAGCGGCCTGTGGGCGAACTATACTCAGACACAATACAGTGCTCTTCGTGTTCAATTTAATAACGCATTCAGGATGCTGATGGGGCTGCCCCGATATTGCAGCGCGTCAGGGATGTTCGCAGAGGCGAGGGTGGACTGTTTCCACACTACTATTCGCAAGCGATGTACATCCCTGGTGCGTAGGGTACGGGCCAGTGCCAACAGCATCCTGAAAATGATCGCTGAACGGATGGACTGTGGGTATCTAAACCACTGCTGTATGATGCACACAAACACACATGTTAACTACGAGGTCGTATAACATTTGACATTTTGAGATTTAAATGAATAATTAATTAACTCATTTGTAAATTTTTAATATGATTATTTCATATACATATTATTATAATTGACTGTACTTAATATAAATTTCATTCTTGTCTAAGATTTATTATTATTATTATTTCTTTAAATTGACTATGCGTGCTATATTCTATTAATTTTATAGTTACTTATATTAAGCTAAGTATTATTACTAACAATAATGATCCATGTCAGTCCCTGAATAAATGAATTGAAAAAAAATAATTGAATTGGTGTCCCTCTGTTACTCACATGTTAGAGAAAGACACCAATAGTTGCCGGCCACATATTGCAGTGAAAATATAGCCCGTTTAGAAGCCCCATTGAACAAATATGTAAACTTGGCTATTTACCATCTATGCAATATCATCAGTGTTGCTTTTTTAGGTTTCCGTACCTAAAGGGTAAAACGGGACCCTATTACTGAGACTCCGCTGTCCGTCTGTCTGTCTGTCTGTCTGTCCGTCTGTCACCAGGCTGTATCTCATGAACTGTGATAGTCAGACAGTTGAAATTTTCACAGATGATGTATTTCTGTTGCCGCTATAACAACAAATACTAAAAAACAGAATAAAAAACCATACAACAAACGTGATTTTTCTGCCGTTTTTATAGATAATAGTAGAAAGCCGGTCTTGTAGAAAGGGGCAGTGACTGGATCTGACTATCATCATTATCATATCAGCTGAGAGACGTCCACTGCTGGACATTGGCCTCCCCCAAAGAGTGCCACAATGACCGTTCCAGTGCCACCCGCATCCAGCGGACTCCCGCGACCTTTACCAGTTCACCAGTCCACCTTGTCTAACCACGCTGCACCTTCCAGTACGTGGTCGCCACTCGAGAACCTTTCCGACTATGCCCATCTAATAAAACGGCATAAAATTCACGTTTGTTGTATGGACGGAACCCTAAGTGACCTGGTAAAGGTCGCGGGAGTCCGGTGGATGCGGTTGGTACCGGACCGATTATTGTAGCACTCTTTGGGGGAGGCATATGTCCAGTAGTGGACGTCTCTCAGCTGATATGATGATGATGATAGTCAGATCCAGACAGTGCCCGTTCCTATTAAACAGGATAAGCTCGAGTAAGGACCCTGTCTGGGTTTCTTCCTTGCCTATCCCCTTTTGGCCCTCTGGCTATGCCCTTGCCTTGTTGATATTGATGTTGTTAAGGGACGCCTGGCCGGAAACAGGCGGGCTGTCGATCGTTTGTCCCGTTCATTCAGCCCAATTCCCTTAGGTTGGAGCCTCAGTTATGCCCTTGCCTTAATCATCTTCATTTTCTAGACGTTATCCCATTTACAAGCCGTTGGGGCGGAAAGGTTCTCGGGTGGTGACCTGCCATGACCATGCCCCACATGAGCTTGCAAGAGGGGGCTCTACAAATCACTTTGTAGGTCCAGAACCATTTGTGGGACTCTCGCAGGGGACCATAATATCGGCCTTTAAAGCCTACGCCAAAACCAAACACCAACACGAGTGGAGGAATGAGGCTGGCTTAAGGCACTCTAAGCTCTTCATAGAAGGAGTGGACTCGGGCTGGACCAGAAAACTCTGGAAATCCAGTAGGAAGCAACTCAGAATTATATCTGGGGTGTTCACAGGTCACTTCGGGGTCAAGGATCTCTTGGCCAAGATGGGACTATCTGATAGTTTAGACTGTAGAATGTGTGGCGAGGAGGATGAGACTATGGAACACTTATTGTGTGAATGTCATGCCTTTGCCAGACAAAGAATGAACTACTTTGGTAACGGTTACCCGCAACCAAAGGAATTCAAGGTGCTCCCGGCGAACTGCATCATCCGCTTTGTGGAAATGATGGAGCAAGCCTGGGAGCAGGTATAAAGGAGAGGGCAAATGCACAAAAGATCCCACTGGGTCGAAGTGCATCCGAAAGGGCCCTCAGCTAGATAAGATAAGATAAGATAAGGCCCCCACAAGGTGGACTGATGAACTGGTAAAGGTCGCGGGAGTCCGCTGGATGCGGGTGGCGCAGGACCGGTCATTTTGGCACTCTTTATATGATGATCCCATTTACTTGGGGTCGGCGCAGCATGTCTTTTTTTGCGGCACAGCATGGCAAAGCCCTTGCCTTAATTAAAGGCTTAAAGCAAGCATATGCTTAATACTTACATGTGTCAGTCTAAGGAACACGCAAGGCCTGCCCCTGATGTACTCATAGTAGGTGTCGACGGTGCACGGCGCCCAGTATCGCATTGCGTGTGCACAACTCTCGGAGCGCTGCGGGTCCTCGGAGTCGGGGCGGGTCGAGCACGGGGCGGGGGGCGGGTCGACGGGGTCGGGGGTCGAGTATGCTGGCGAACAGTTTTGTCAATGGAAATAAGTGTATGGTAATTACGTTTTAGGACTTCTAGGACTTATTATATTGGATCGCATTACAAAGTCAGACCCAGAAAACCATACATTGCATAGATAAAGGGATGGTGCTGTAGCTACACAAACCAAGAAGTCAAGACGAGAGCCCAAGATAGATTGGACTGGCGAATGCTGCAACGACAGAGGACCAGGCTCTCTTAATATTGAGGATGATTACAAAGTAATCATCATCTTTCTAATGGAGCCTAAGGACCTTTGACACCTTATCCTGAGATTCAGCATATACACTAGTTTTACGAAAGAAAAAAAAACGCATCTGACTAGACCTTATTGGGATTAAACCGATTTCTTTACGAAGTTTTCCATCATCAAGAAAATGCCGTTAAATGTCAAGTGATATTTCGTAATCGTTTTTGTAAGCGACCACGTCTCAGTGCCAATGGGCCTTAACAGAAGGCTCGGAGTCACCTAACGGGCAATGGAGAGGGCTATGTTGGGTGTTTCTCTGCGTGATCGCATCAGGAATGAGGCTATCCACAGTAGAATCAAGGGAACCGGTATAGCCCTCCGAATCACTAAACTTAAGTGGCAGTGGGCGGGGTGGAAGAGTTCTCGAGTGGCGACCACATACTTACCTGGCCAAATATATCGCAACACATCTTTATTACCTATTTTCCTTCTCCTTTGTACATATTTCACTACTTTGGCAGCTATTATCAATATGATGCTCTGCCTCTGTTCATACTTACCGGTAAGAAGTTCGTTGATACGTCGCACCCAAGGGTGCCAGGTGTTAGAGTCCGCATTGAACTGGATGAGCCGCCCGCCGTCTGCTGGTTGCGGCCATGCTTCTAGTTCTGTAACAAAAGTTTACTTTAATTAATTGAAATTGTAAAAATCCCACAAATAACCGGTGTGCATGTCCGGGCATAGCTACCACAAACAAAATAAAGTATTTAGGAATCATAATTGATGACTCTCTCTCTTTTCGACTTCATGTGGAAGCGTTGTGCACTAGAGTTCGTAAGTTAATATTTATTTTCAAAAAAATACGTACGATCGGAGACTCGCACACAATCAAACAAGTTTACTTTGCGTTATGTCAATCTGTATTAACTTACTGCATCTCTTCATGGGGTGGCTTGGCTAAAACCACATTACTAAACCTAGAAAGGGCCCAGAGAGCAATCCTTAAGGTTTCTACTTTCCGCCCCTACCAATTCCCCACTAGCCTGCTTTATAAATCATGTGAAGTTTTAACAGTCCGACAATTATTTATATTGCACACAGTTTTAAAACAGCACGCTGAAACCCCTTACAACACTGATCATGCCAGTAAAAGGCGTAAAGATTTTGTTTGTCCTAATTATACTCAAACACGACACGCTTTCTCTTCTAGATTTTTTCTTTTCCTAGGTCCACTTCTTTACAAAAGACTTAATGCACGGCTAGATTTATATCCCCTAAACTACATGAAATGTAAATCAACGCTACGAAAAGCCCTAAATTTTGTTCTATCTTCTATCTTTTTATACTTTTTTTATACATATACATAGGTTATTAACTTACTAATTAGTTTGTACTACCTCTAGTCAATAAGAATCATATTGAATAATATTTTGCATGTGAATAATATATTCAATTGTTAGTTCTTTTTTGCCTGAAACACAGGGTATCCTAGTTCAGGCACGTGTTATTTGCCTCTAATATTAAGCTCCTAGTCTATAGTAAATACTGATGTACATTATGTTTTATCAATAAATTATTATTATTATATTATATAATTATGGTTGGTGCAACACAGTATGCGCCTTTTTATTTTTTATTTTTTTAATATCTATTGCACAAAATACAAAAAAATATACAAATGGCGAGCTTAATGCCAAATGGCATTCTCGACCTGCTAACAGACAAACTTTTCCGACAGTTTTGTAAGACCCAGTTAAGGATGACTCACGCTAGAACGGGCCGTGTCCGGCCCGGGCCGTTTTCTAAGAAAAACGACGGCGTTTTTGCGCGGCCGAGCCATACTGAAGCCCGGCCGAGCCACGGCCGGGCCGTGCCGACACCGAGCCACTTCCGAGCCTCGGTCGTGGCTCGGACGGGCTTGGGTATCGCTCGGCCGCGCAAAAACGCCGTCGTTTTTCTTAGAAAACGGCCCGGGCCGGACACGGCCCGTTCTAGCGTGAGTCATCCTTTAATTGACGACATTTCATAAATTTTAGCCCTTAGTTCGATTAGCTCATTGTATTATGTATCTACTACTCAAAAAGAGGAACACGCTGGTAGTTTTATATTTCGAGTATTATTTATCTTCAATTTATTAAGATTTTTTAAAAATGCATTCATAGCAAATCCAATTCTACTGCAGAATAGGCACCTTGCTTTAGTCCTGTTTCGACGAAAACGTTTATAAAGTTTAAATGTCATTTTCGGGTGGGTTACATTAACGCGTAGATAGAGGATATATAGATGGCGTTCTAGCGTATACCCAAAAGGGATGATGGTAAATTAACCATACTAAATTAAGAAGTATCAGGAGCTAATACACTCTTGACGTCTAATGTCATTTATAATTTAGTCGTATTATATCGGTGACGTCATAGTGGTGTCAGTTTCAGTACAAATTTTGACAGGTGTGGTGGCAAACAAGCTGGTGGCAAACAAAAAATCCGTATACGCGATGAGGGACAGAAAATATGACACTGTATCTCGGTCCCACTTGCAGTATTGCCTATGCATTACATCTTTGTCACTCATGTGTGTATGTTTAGGTGACTCCCTCTATGCATTAACGCCATCTCGACAATGTTTGTTTTTAATTAGGTATATGTAAACAAGACTAAAGCAAGGTGCCTATTCTGCAGTAGAATTGGATTTGCATTTTTAAAAATTCGTTAAAAATTGAATATTAATAGTAATATCGGAAATTATAGGGGTAACAAAAATACATCTGTGAAAATTTCAACTGTCTAACTATCACGGTTCATGAGATACATGTACCTACTGATGTGCCGACGGAAAGTTTCCTATATTGCGAAATGTTTCTGCAATTTAACATAGGAAAATTTCGGAAATTTTTCTCATTTTTGTATGGGAATTGAAACTTTCCATTTCAAACATGGAAATTTACGTACTGAGAAGGATATAACTGTAACTCTTATACATAGTGTATATTTAAGAGTTACATTTTTATGCTTCTCAGTACGTAAATTTCCTTAATTTCTTGTGAAAATTTCTAGAAATTTCCGAGAACTTTTCTAACTTTTTGGAAACTTTCCGCAATTTGCTCATCACTAGCATACATGAGATACGCTCCAAGGTCAAATTACTTTGTCCACTAAGTAGTGGATAAAATGCGATTTTGCTCACTGGTGTTAAAGGATAAAAGGCGGCTTTCCGAGGCAGTGAGGGGGAAAAGTATAATAATTTCTGTTACGAATACGAAAAGAAAAAAATCAAATGTAACATACACTACATTATAGACATACCTACATAAATAAATAAAAATATACTGCTACATATGCAATACATAGGTACTTACTATTATTATGTGGATGGATTTTAGTCGAATTCTTGTTTAATCAGGTACTTACGCAACATCCGCTTGAAAGCAAACTTGCTTGGGGCTTGTCTGATGTTGAGAGTTTGAGAGGGAGTGAAGTCCAGAGAATTGTACAAGCTTTCTGGTAACTTTCCAATGATGTAATATAAAAATAGGTAGATATGTTGTCTATACGAAATTCCGTGCTTAAACATGGCCACCAAATTCTGACAGCATTACACCTGCTGCTACAGCAGCTGATTAAAAACAGTTCCTAAATTATACGTTATCTCATAAAAAATACGAGCAAAACACATAAAAGTATATTATTTTTTCACTGTTTCAACCACCCCTGGGATGGGGACAGTTGAAATAAATCGTTTTTTTTTTCAAATTGATCTACTGCTAAAACTAAAAAAACCTGGACCCAAAAATCTATTGCTGTTTAGTAGATAATAACATGCTCTTTCATTTGATATTTTTTTTCACCTCACAGATTATAAAAAGCAAAACTACGGACGATATACGAAAAATAGGTTCTATCGTACCCAGTCTACCCTACGACTTTTCAAAATTCCTGAACCTACGTCGCCTTAAGGCTTACTCCTGCGGTCAGGGACGTATGTGCATATAGGGGGGGTTCCGGGGGTTCAACCTTAACAGGTACTGCAGAGCAGATGGCTTGTCGATACATTCAATAAATAAATAAATATTTGCGGACAATCTTACACAAATCAACCTAGTCCCAAACTAAGCAAAGCTTGTACAAATTGTACAATGGGTACTAGACGACGATATAGATACTTATATAGAGAAATACATACTTAAATACATAGAAAACATCCATGACTCAGGAACAAATATTCGTGCTCATCACACACATAAATGCCCTAACCGGGATTCGAAATTCGAACCCAGAACCTCTTGCTTCGTAGGCAGGGCCACCACCAACTAGGCTAAAGCGGTCGTCAAAGAAAAGGTTGCTTATTTCTTACCTATATACGGAGGCGGATTGAACAGGAAACCTAGTAATAATCCCAGCGAACCTCCTGCAACAAATAAGAACCGAAGTATGTAGGTAATTCATCATCATGATCATATCACCCGAAAGACGTCCACTGCTGGACATAGGCCTCCCCCAAAGAGTGCCAAAGTGATCGATTTTTTAGGTGCTTAATCGAGATAATATATTTAAAATAAACACTGAAACTAAAATTACATGCCTAATACCTACAGCCTTAGACCTACAGCAAGACAATCCCTTGTAAATATTAATGTAGAAACCTCCTTCGAAGAAGTCTATATGGATTCTAAGCAATCAATGTTTTGATATATGTCATTGTCACTCGCAAATTTTTCTCTTACATCAAAAGTCATAATATATTTAACAAATCTCGTTTATATCCTCTATTATTATTTATACAATACTTCAGTATCCTAAAAGCTTCCTTAGCAACCTCTGCTACAATATCAGGTTATGTGCTACGCCGGAAATGGATAATTTAACGACGAAACTGCTCATCGGTAATCTCGACGGAAAGAGCAATTGGTCGACGTGGAAGTATAAAATATGTATAGCCCTGAGAAGCATTCCACATGCTTTAGATATAGTAGAGGGTAGAATGACGAAACCGGTCAATGGAGAAGCGGCAGGAGCAGGAGACCAGCTTGCATCCTTTACAAAGGCAGACTGCAGTGCATTACTCCTATTGACAAGCAATATGACTGATGAGACGTTACAAAAGGTGATGCGGTACAACACTGCTCGAGAAGTATGGTTGGAACTCCACAGATTGTTTGACGGAACCAGTGAAGATAAAAGCTACAACCTATGCATGAGCTTCTTTGGATTTAAACGTAATCTTGAAGATGATATCGCGACGCATATGTGTAAATTAAAGAATATATGGACTGATCTTAATCTAGATTTGCAAAAAGAAAAAAAGGAGTTACCCGAACTCCTATTGATTTGCAAGATACTGGACACATTAAGTGAAGAATATACGTCCTTTAAGAGTAGCTGGCTCTTGGTACCCAAAGCAGACAGAACAATAGAGAGTTTGACCAACCACTTGTGTGCATATGAGAGATCAATAAAAGGTAACTCAGTACCTAATGAAGAAGCGCTTATCACAAGTTCAAACGCTGTAAAAGAGAAGAAGAACAAAGATAAGAAGATTGGTCATCGCGTTAGGAATTGTCAAAAATGGATTCAAGATGGCAAACCGCCTAAGAACAGCAGTGCATTGAAAGGCGATAGTACGCCATCGACCTCTCATGCAGTAAATATGACAGTGATGTTTGTACAGAATGAAGTCTTGGCTGTTGAGCACGACAAGGACAATTGGTACGTAGATAATGGTGCCACAAGTCACATCACTAACAGGGGTGACTTATTCACGACCTTCCAACAATTCCATGACTCACATACGGTCACAACGGCCAATGGCAACATTTTGCAAGCCAAAGGAAAAGGATCGATTGTATTGGAAGCTAATATTAAAGGGAAAGTCTCTCAAGTTACTTTAGAAGATGTTTGGTATGTTCCAGGTATACAAAAAAACCTGTTCTCGGTCCTAGCGGCTCACGACAAGAACTCGGACAGTAAGTTCGAATCAACAACTGAAAATTGCAGCATATTGATTAACGGAACTGTCAAGGTCGTTGGCAAGCGACAAAATTTCGGTGGTCTCTATAAATTAGAAGTGAAAAATGTTATACCAAAGAAGATGGTCACTTACCTAACAACAGAGACACAGCTCTATCATGAGAGATTTGCCCACCAGAATAAACGGCATATAAGAGCATTTGTGAAGAGAGAGTTGGGCATAGAGCTTCCCATAGATGAGTCTACGTGTGAAAGCTGCCTATTCGGAAAATCACACCGACATAAGTTCAGCACCAGAACTAGAGCATCACAACCCGGTGAGCTCATTCATAGCGATGTCTGCGGACCATTTCCGAACTCAATCACAAATCTACGGTATTTCGTTTTGTTTCGAGATGATTACTCGGGCTATCGTCTCATATACTTCATGAAAGCAAAGTCAGAAGTAAAAGAGAAGCTGAAAGACATGATTTCAGAAGTACGAACTACAGGTCATACAATTAAAACTCTCCTGAGCGACAATGGAGGCGAATATGACAATAAGGACGTCAGAGATATCCTTGCTAAGAATGGGATAAGGCAGAGACTAACAATGCCATACACACCAGAGCAAGATGGTTGCTGCGAAAGAGATAATCGCACGTTAGTCGAAGCAGCAAGGACTATCATGTACAGTGGAGACGGTTTCCCTCGAGCGCTTTGGGCAGAAATAATAAACACGGTGGCATACATTATCAATAGAACGGGTCCGTCTAGAGTAGATAGTAAGTCGCCGTACGAGTTATGGAATGGGAAGAAGCCCAAGATAACTCATTTGAAGATAATTGGAAGCACGTGCTATTCCCACATTCCCAAGCAAAAGAGACAGAAACTCTCTAAGAAAGCTTACAAAGGAAGACTCGTTGGTTATGATAATGACGATGGTTATCGCATATGGGCAGCAGTAGAGAACAACAAATATAGACTCGTTAGATCTCGTGATGTCATATTTGATGAAAAACCACTCTACAGAGCAAATGCTGAGATCAAAATACCAGAAATATCTCGGCATACCCCAACTCCAAATGCACTGGAGATAAGATTAGAACCACCGGTTAGTAGCCGTCCAACATTAATATTTGGTGAACCGATACGAAACGAAAACGAGCATTCAAGTCTCCAAGAAGAAGACAACACATTATTGTTCGATTTTGAGGGGGAAAGTATAGTCGAAGATTCGATCAACTCGGCACAAGAGCCGTCTCTTAGTGACGAGAGGTCAGAGCAATTGGTGATAGCTGACGAAGGAGCGCCAGCTGAACCTGAAGAATTCTTTGACATCGTGCCACACAATCACAACTTGAGGCAAAGATCAACACTTCGAGCACCGGCTAAACTCGACGACTATGTGTGTAATGTTAACAGCTCCGCAAACCCCGAGAATTACAGAGAGGCAATTGAGAGCCCTCAGAAAGAAAAGTGGAAGGAAGCAATGGAAAAAGAGCTGGCATCACTCAAAGACAATGACGTGTGGATGCTGAGTGCCCTACCACCTAAGAGAAAGGCGCTTTCCTCTAAGTGGGTTTTCCGGATTAAACGAAATCCCGATGGCTCTATAGATAAATACAAAGCACGCCTGGTGGTAAAAGGGTTCAAGCAAAGAAAAGGTGTTGACTATGACCAAACGTTCAGTCCGGTTGCCAGAATGGGCACAATAAGAGCGCTTATTAGTGTTGCAGCTAAGGAAAGATTGGTCTTAACACAGTTTGACGTCTCAACGGCATTCTTGTACGGAAAACTACAAGAAGAGATCTACATGCAACAACCAGATGGCTTTGATGACGGTTCAAACAGAGTTTGGAAACTGAAACGTAGTTTATACGGACTTAAGCAAGCCCCACGTTGCTGGAACTCTTGCTTCGCTGAGATCCTTTTGGATCTAGACTTCAAACAATGTGACGCCGACAGTTGTTTGTTTGTCAAAAACGTTAATGGAAAGAAATTGCTCATAACGTTGTACGTGGATGATGGGCTGGTAGCTGCTACGGATGCAGAAGTAACAGACGCATTTCTAGCAGACTTGAGGAAAAAGCTGAAAATAACTACGAAGCCTGCATCTTATTACCTAGGTTTAGAAATTGAGCAAGATAGCGATGGATCTATAACCATTAAACAGGAAAGTTATACAAAGAAAATTCTGGAGCGATTCCATATGGCGGACTGCAATCCACTTTCAACTCCTATTCAGAAGGAATCAGTGACATCGAACACTGAGTCAGAGAAAGTGGTAGAACAAAGGAAAGATTTTCCATATCGTGAAGCAGTTGGTGCTTTGTCGGTCGGAACTCGTCCGGACATAGCATATGCAGTGGGCGTGGCTTCCAGAAAACTTGAGAATCCTGACGAATCAGATTGGTTAATGGTGAAGAAGATTTTAAGATACTTGAAAGGCACAAGTAACCTTGGTATCAAGTATCATAGGACAGACCAATCGACCAAAGACTTCATTGTTGGTTACAGTGACGCTGACCACGGAGGAGATCAGCAAACCGGGCGGTCAACCACGGGTGTGATATGTTTGTATGCTGGAGGAGCAGTATCATGGCTAAGCCAAAGACAAGCATCTGTGGCAATTTCAACAACAGAGGCCGAGATCGTTGCAGCCAGCGAAGCAACGAAAGAACTTGTTTGGCTACAACGAATATTCACCGATCTCACCGAGCTAAAAGAAGTTCCAATACTTCTAGTTGACAATGAAGCAGCAATTCGTCTGGCACACAATCCCGAGTTCCACAAGAGAACTAAACATATAAGAATCAGACATTTCTTCGTAAGAGAAAAAGTTCTTGAAGGAAATATAATTGTGGAGCGTACTAACAAAACCTATGCCAAGACCAAGGCTGATTCAGTTAAGAAGTCTTATCGGACTAACTGAAACCTTATAATCTAATCAATGAAGATGACAATGAAAACCTTGATTGAGGGAAAGTATTAATGTAGAAACCTCCTTCGAAGAAGTCTATATGGATTCTAAGCAATCAATGTTTTGATATATGTCATTGTCACTCGCAAATTTTTCTCTTACATCAAAAGTCATAATATATTTAACAAATCTCGTTTATATCCTCTATTATTATTTATACAATACTTCAGTATCCTAAAAGCTTCCTTAGCAACCTCTGCTACAATATCAGTAAACTTATTTTACAGTAGGTATACTTAACATTTGAGGCAACTTCGACACAGATTATATAATAGTTCTAACGAACAGATGCTCGACTCTGAATAAAAAAGCGCATACCTACCGCTTTCCATGCCTACAAAACTTAACAGTGGAGCGACCTTGAACGTGCCGGTCGTTGCCCGTACTTGCCAGACAATAGACGCTAGGGTTGACACCACTTAGAAATGATTTTATTATTAATAGTTCAGTGAAATAAAAACACCCACACATTCCATGCACTTCACTAATTAGGTTACCTACCTAATTTAATTGTTATCGTTTTTCAATTTTAATTTTTCAAAAGACTTGTACGTTTTTCCCGACATTCTGCCAGTATCTGAACTGCATAGTTACTTACATACATACATACATACCTACATACACTCGGCGTTAAAAGTATCGCACCTTTCCTAAGATTAGTTTCAAGCGATTATTACTCCTAAGATATTATTAATTTTATTACTATACCCTGTCGATATTAGTATCATTTGAAAGCTAAAGCCTAGGGGGTTTTATTACCTTTCAATCTAATATCGACAGTAGGTAAGTATCTTAGGAGTAATAGTCGCTTGAAACGAATTTTAGAAAAGGTGCGATACTTTTGTAGCCGAGTGTACAGGCATATCAACGCAGCATGTTAAATATTTTTTTTTTTTTTTTTTTTTTTTAATGTCGAGTATCTTATCTATCACCCTGTCTATACATTACGACTTACGACAGTCAAAATGTAGGTACATACCTATTCATCTACCAGCTACCACATATAACAAAACGAAACTTGTTGTGTAGGTAACTTAATTAAAGTAGGTGTATCCCGACGACAGTACGAAAAGGGTATAGGTAGTATAAGGTAAGTATTTATAGATACCTTTGCCTAGATGCAGAGGATGCCAGCATTGATAAATCGTTACCTATGAACTCACCGCGCGTAAATAAAATGGTGACAAATTATACTATGTAGGTATTACGACTATTACGAGTATTACGAGGTCGCGTTTACACATTTGATGATTAGCGTGGTGCCTACACTCTAATTGAAACAAATTAAACACTGTCCTCAGAATGACGAATACTTACGCACATTACGGCTAGGGCCCTTTTAGGGCCCTTTAAAGAAGTTCTAATTTAATAACACCTAAGTAGGTATTTGTAAACTGATAGGATGTCCGAAGTAAATTATAAATTATAACTTGGCTTGTAGGTAGTACAACCGTGCAGGTCAACATTCAAATGTTAAGATTAGATAATGATTATTTTGCAGTAAAATTACACTTGTTCGTCAATTAATAGTAGTTTATGCAATCGTTATATAATGTATGCTTTTTAAGTCGAGTACCACGTTTAGGCCACGAAGCTTGCTGAGTGGCCTAATTAAGGTAGGTACGATACTTAAAAAGCTAATTATATAACTATTGTATACAATACTTTTTCTACGAGTCAACGGAAATCATGATTTATTAAACAAACTTGGTATCTATTGAAAATCGCCCTGCTGAAATGAAGCGCAGTAGCTTCGTATCTTTGCGCGTTGATGTCTTCACAGTTAGATATCTTATACAGCTCCTGGATTCATAAGATGACTGCTGGCGGTTATCTTATGAAACCACGAGCTCCGTGACGAGCTCGTGGAGCTCCAGGATTCAAAAGTATGTGATCTTAGTTTCGTGTACGAAATCTTAATTCAAAGTCGACGAGTAGAAAAATATAATTATAACACCTACCTATGTAAATACCTAGCTGCCTATAACTTGAGGATTTCAGACACAACCGAAATACCTAATTCCATAACAAGCATAAAACAGTTCAAAAACTCTAACCGGACTACGGACATTTAGATGAAAAGATAAATGTTTTTTTTTTCATACAAAAGGTAGCTAATGTCACCCGGAGCATAATTTCGAATCGATTGATACCTCATCAAAATCGGTTCAGTATCTTAAACGGTACGGAGGAACACACGTAAATGCAAACATATACTGCTAATACCATTATCCATACTAATATTATAAATGCGAAAGTGTGTCTGTCTGTCTGTCTGTCTGTCTGTCTGTCTGTCTGTCTGTTACCTCTTCACGCCTAAACCGCTGAACCGATTTAGATGAAATTTGGTATAAAAATAGTTTGAGTCCTGGGAAAGGACATAGGGTAGTTTTTATCCCGGAAATCGACCCCTAAGGGGATGAAATTGGGGGTGAAAATTTGTATGGAGCTACTAAAACCGCTGCACCGATTTGGATGAAATTTGGTATATAAATACTTTAAGTCCCGTGGAACGACATTGAATAGGTTTAATCCCGTAAATCATCCCCTAAAGGGGTGAAATGAGGGGGTGAAAATTTGGAGGTAACCAATTTTGATGAAATTTGGTTTGGAGATAGTTTAAATCCTAGAAAAGGACATAGGATAGTTTTTATCCCGGAAATCATCCCCTAAGGGGGTGAAATAAGGGGTGAAAATTCGGATGGAACCCATTTGAATACAATTTGGTTTAGAGATAGTTTGAGTCCTGGGAAAGGACATAGGGTAGTTTATATCCCGGAAATCCACCCCTAAGGGGATGAAATTGGGGGTGAAAATTTGTAAGGAGCTACTTAAACCGCTGCACCGATTTGGATGAAATTTGGCATTTAAATAGTTTGAGTCCCGGGGAAGGACAAAGGATAGGTTTGATCCCGTAAATCATCCCCTAAGGGGGTGAAATGAGGGGGTGAAAATTTGGAGGTAACAAATTTTGATGAAATTTGGTTTGGAGATAGTTTAAATCCTAGGAAAGGACATAGGATAGTATTTATTTCGGAAGTCATCCCCTAAGGGGGTGAACATTAGGATGGAACCCATTTGAATACAATTTGGTTTAGACATAGTTTGAGTCCTGGGAAAGGACATAGAGTAGTTTTTATCCCCGAAATCCACCCCTAAGGGGATGAAACTGGGGTTGAAAATTTGTATGGTGCTACTTAACCGCTGCACCGATTTGGATGAAACATAGGACTGTTTTAATTCCGGAAATCACCCCTAAGGGGGTGAAATGGGGGGTTGAACTTTGGATGGAACCCGTTTAGATGAAATTTGGTATAGAGATAGTTTGATCCCCGGAGAATGACATTAGATAGTTTTGAAAATTTGGATAAATCCCATGGAGATGAAATTTGGTATAGTAGGAGTCCCAGGGAAGCACAATGCATAGTTTTTATCCCGAAAATCAGCTCCTGAAGGGGTGACATTAGGCGTGAAAATGTTGATGGAACCCATTTAGATGAAATTTGGTATAGAGATAGTTAGAATCCTAGGGAAGGAAATAGAATATTTTTTATTTCGGAAATCATCCCCTAAGCGGGTGAAATGGGGGTGAAAATTTGGATGAACTCATTTAGATGAAATTTAGTTTAGAGATAGTTTAAGTCCTGGGAAAGGGCATAGGCATAGTTTTTATCCCGAAAATAGTTCCCAAGGTAATGAAATAGGGGGTGAAAATTTGGATTAAACCCATTTAGATGAAATTTGGTATAGATATAGTAAGAGTCCCAGGGAAGATGCATAGTTTTTATCCCGAAAATCATCTCCTGAGGAGGTTCTTAAAACTTTGTAGAAACATTACTTATTTGAGTACAAACAAAGTGCTTTCAGCGTTTTGGAAAATTCCACCCCTAAGAGGGTTAAAAAGGGCTGCAAAATTTATATGGGGAAACTCTTTTTGGGATAGGAGCTTAAAAGTTTGTAGGACGATTAGTTATTGAAATACAAAAAAAAGGATATTCAGCGTTTTAGTAAATTCCACTCCTAAGGGGGTTAAAAGTGGGTGCAACATTTGTGTGGAGGAAACATTTTTTTAGCCGATTTACAATTTTGTAGAATGCTTACTAATTAAAAATTAAATTAAATACTTTCAGCATTTTAGAAACTTCGATCTTTAGGGGTTTATAAGAACGTTTGAATGAAGAAAATATTTTTTTAGCGAGGGACTAAAAACTTTGTTGAAAGATTACTTATTACAATAAAAATCAAGTACTTTTAGCGTTTTGGAAAATTCGACCCCTAATGAGAATAAAAAGGTGTCAAAGCGGACCCCGGGCTCCTTTAGGGGCACAACCGGGAATAATAACGCTAGGAGGATGATGAATGAGAATAAAAAGGGGTGCAAGGTTCGTATGGGAAACCCATTTTTTGAGCTAGAGACTTGATATTTTGTAGAAAAAATACTTATTACAATAAAAAAACTTAGTGTTTTCTTTTAAAATTTTCCCCGAAAAGCGTTAATTCAAAGGTTCAAAGTTTGTATATGTGATAGTCTTATCAGAGCAAGAAAATTTTTAAGTATGAGAATTGTAACTTCGATCTTAGTATGTTTGTTAAAAGACTACAAAACTCATTTCAGCGTTTTTTGAAATTCATCCCCTAAAAGGTATTATAAGGGTGTTCAAAGTTTGTATGGAGAGCAAAACATTTTTAAAGTAAGGGATTTGTAACTTCAGTTTTAGACTGTTTACTACAAGACTACAAAGCTAATTTCAATGATTTTAAAAATTAATTCCTTAAACAAACATTTAGACGATAACATGTTCTACGCGGACGAAGTCGCGGGCAACAGCTAGTAATACATATATTATGTTTTTCGGCTCTGCCGTAGTCGGGCAAAAATAGCGGCTCATTGATAAAATTATTTTCCCGCCGCCAGTGAAATGAAACAACAAACAACACAATGCAGTACCTAGGTAACTTTCAAACTTTTGTAAAAAACATCTCAAATTAACGATAAAGTGGCGGTAACTCAATTAAAACTTACCAACAATTATTAAAATTACAAAAACACTGACAATAATTTTAGTCCTTCTTTCAAGTCCCATTGTGTAGGTAATGTAACCTACTAGCTCAATTACCTTTACATGAATGGCGGACTCCGGGTGATTTGGCTTGATGTACAATAATTAAGACATTAAAACTTAGGTATTACGTGTTTTAATGCTCCAGTAACAGTATAAACAATTTATGGTAGGTATTTGGGTCAAACGTTACTTTATATTGTAGGTAATTTGAAATAAAAAAATTAGGGATTAAAGTGTCAGTTGCTCCATAAGTTGAGCGGCTACTTTAATAATGAAGTAGTATGAAATGAAGCGCTTCGTTTGTTCGTTCGTGTATCTCTATCTCTTTCGCACTTGCTAGATATACACGAACAGCGACAGATAGGGATATATTGCGGGCTTCGACTTTCGATTTTATTGGTAGTGCCGCTGAGCTGTGCGGCGCGGTACCACGAACTTCGAACTTCGTATATCTCCGTCTCTATCGCACTTATGGTTTATGGTACGCGAGCGACCGAAACGGAGATATACGAAGTTCGAGATTTGAAGTTCGTGGTAGCGCCGCTGAGGTGCTACCGTGAAACCCTTTATCACTCGACCTAGCAAGTGCGACAGAGAGAAAAATATAGGTACCTAATCCAGTCAGTAAGCCAATCCAACATTGGCATCGTCTAACTAAATGGAAATAATCCGCTACTCTCAGTGGGTTGTCTCCATTTAGACGACGCCAATGTTGCCAGTTGGATTGTCTTACCTATGCATTGTGCATGCACTTAGGTACGCATGCAATACACCTTGTGTAAAAGTTACATTTAGGCGGTACCTAGGCCCTCTGTATTCCTTCGTTCCAGTCCAGCGCAGCGGACGGCGCACTGTCGGCGCATACGGGTACGAAGCTACAAAAATGAGCGAGATAGGTATTGTTTTGAATATAAATTGTTGAATTCGTAACGTGATTCGTTACTAAAGGAGACGCTACACGAGCGAAATCGGCAGGACAACCAAGCAAGGTCACAGAAATCTAGTATGGAGTGACCTTGATTTGGTTGGAAACCGTGCTTCCGACACGTATTTACACGTACCGAATCACGCTGCAGGACTTCATGCAGACCTGCCGATTTCGCTTATGTAGCGTGTTCTAAACTTGCACTAAATTACTTAATTTTTGAAGCTTTAGTTACGACGGAAATAATAGCATAAATACCTAGTAGCTAAGTTCCAAACTAAGTACTTATATCAAAAATGTATCCACTATTCTCACAAACTGGGAGAGGACACTGACCTCTGTAACACAGATACCAGCCTAGCTTAGAAGTCAGGGGCTTCACAAATACTTGCTGTACCATTATCGAAAAATAAACGATTTATTTAATGACTAATTTGAATGCTTTTTGCTAGGAGCCTTTATTATAAAGTAAATTAGCAATTTGTGGCACATTGTGAAAATACTTTGACGCATGCCGCATTGTCAAATGTTTATTACCGGTTAATTTTGCAGTTTTACAACACTATTTTTTAACTGGTCAACTCTCTACAAAGCTGAGCTGGCAACATTACTCAGCTGTCCAACCGCAGTGACTGACGTTTTCACCACTACGCCAAGCTACAGGATTATCACTAATTCTGATTCTTTCTGACTCGCAGTTCCTATTATTGCTTGTTAAACGCAAAAAATTCCAATCCGTAGTTGTAGCGGCGCAATTAGTCAATATGGCATCGTTTAAGTTTTACTTTTTGTCAGCTTTGATTTGTGGCGTTCTGATTCTTGGTAAGTACCGTTTGTTAACGATTCATTTCGCAACGCAGAATAGGTGTCTTTGTTGCTCTTATCGTTAGAAATGCAAGGGGCGTTTGTTTTTTAGCTCATTGCACTCCATGGCGGTATTACTCTGACGCTATTTGCGCAATTAGACTATGAATCTGGGAGTACCTTCCAATGGATTTCCATTCGCTTCTAGAATATTTAATAAATAAAAATTCCGTTGGTCTAATTATCCGATATGGTTTGAAATCAGAAAGATTTAAAGCTTTTTAATAAAAGTAATGAGTACATAAGCTGCCATATGTAAGAATTATCTGCGCCTTTTTCCTGAAGTCTAAAATCCTACCTTCATATGTAAAAAAAACAATTTTCACCATATTGCTAGACACTAGACCAGATGATGATTAAAGGAGGTTAACCTTGATTGTCATTCTTGATCTTATTGTTTAACAATTAAATGTATTTTAACCTTTGTTATTGATAATTATTTCTAAAATTGGCAGTAATACTGGTGTATGACCTTGATGTAATATATTATCCTGTTACTTACAATATTATTATTAGGTAAATTGCCAAAAACTTTTAGTAATGGGGCTTCTAAACAGGCCATATATTCACTGCAATATGTGGCCAGCAACTATTGGTGTCCCTCTCTTACTCACATGTTAGATATTTGCCCGCCACATATTGCAGTGAAAATATGGCCCGTTAAGAAGCCCCATAAGGAAAATGAGATATCTATATTGCCTAAATATAGAATGAAAAAGAAAACATTTGAAATGATTGATTGATTAGCAGTGACATATCATGACTCATGACTTCCTGAAAGACATAACTACCTACAAAAATAACTAAACAATAAGTTCTACCATAAAATGCTGGAACATGGGCACATGCCCTATGAAGCCCAACTTTACCTGCCCTAACTGAGGTTGTACAGTCAGCATCAAAAGTAACTACGCAATGGAAGACGTCAAAAGCTCTTATTCAATTTTAATAATGACTTTCGACGTCTTTGTTTGCATAGCTACTTTTGATGGTGACTGTACACCAAATGGTTGTACTCTCATCTGTTGAGAACAGATAACATAGAACATAGTCAAGAATAACACAACTAGTAATACTTAATCTCTTACGTTTGTAATAGAACTCATCAAGTAGGTATAAAAGCCCATTCACTTGCTCACTAGCGCCACTGGGAAATAATCGAGATTATTTAAATTTAATGATAAATATTTAATAAAGTAGGCCCATACACACTGTATTTAAGTCCTTGTGAATACATCAAACTAGTGTTTACGTTGCAAAGTCAAAACTGCCGTTTCTCTTTTGAGTTCATAGATCAACTAGTTTGCTAGTGAGCATGTGAACGGGCTCCTAAAATAATATACATTTAGTTTTTAGCAATCCAAACATAAAATTATTTGAAAGTGACATACCCTCATAATTTGAGTTATTTCTGTGATTAGTATTTTCAATATACTTTCCTAAAGCATGAGTTTAATATCAATGTTTTGTAAAATTAATTAAGTTTCTCATAAGTGAAATGTATAATTTCTTAGAGAAAATAAAGTTCTTTAAACCTAATAACTCTTGAGTTAGCGACATATCATATTTAAGAATAATTTCAAAATATGAAAAGTTTGTCAACAAGGAATCCTTACTTCATGTGAAGCTAATAGTTTGTCTTAGTTACTATAGGGCCTAGTCAGGAAAAAAAAGGCAGATGTTAGGGCGTATGCAAGACGCAATGGTTTCTGAATAAATATAAAAAAATTTAATAGTGTAGGTCAGCACACATAAAAATTGCCCGAGAAGCCATACATTTTATAAGGCACTTGGAGCTCTTTTTACGTTTGTTGACTTATATTTTATTTTGGAGGCAGGCTTTAAAAGTTTTTATTAAGTTAAAGATCCTATTTCTTACTTCACGCTTTTCTACCTAACAGGTCAAGCTGCCGACCCATCTCTACCCTCACCATCCATCTTAGAACTCACACCTCCCACCAATAAATCCACCACTCTGGATCGCGACACCGCAACATCAGCAAAAACGGAGTCCACAACGGTGCCCACAACGGTGCCCACAACGGTGTCCACTACAGAGTTAACAACCGCAACTCCCACGTCAACAACAATTGACCCAACAACCACCACCACCACCACCACCACCACCACATCAACAACGACAACCACTGCTCCCCCGACGACTCCTCCCACCCCACCGGCGCCGCCCAAGCCCATTGGCCCTCCGGACCAGGGACTGTGGGAATACAAGGAGAAGAACGTCACTTGTGTCATTGTCCAGTTTGCTGCGCAGCTGAATGTCACCTACCCGAAGCCTAACAGTGAGTTATTTATTCTGCCTTTTCATATGTTTCTGTCGCTGACCTCTTGTTGAGAGGGAGGGAACTGTTTTAAAAATTCAATTCGCAAACGCACTATCCGTCTCTCTCTTATTAGAAGACTTAGAAAGAGAGGTATAGTGCGAGAAAAATCGAGAGAGCTCGCGCGCCGTCTTGTGATAGCCATGCAGGAGTAGAACTTTTAAAGACTGTTTGGTTTTTATTGAACAAATCTATTTTAGATAAAATGTCGTTAAAATTAGTTTGTCTTCATCCCTCACTGTGACATTTGGGATCGTAAGATAGGGACACTTTATTTATCAGAGGCATTTTAAGGGTGGCGCAGGACCGGTCACTTGGCACTCCTGGTCTATGTCCAGCAGTGGACGTCTTTCGGCTGGTATGATGATGATGATGATTTTAGTTTCATGAATACTAGGGTTCGTTTTCAATCAGTTGCAATATTATTCACGATGTTATCTCGAGAATACGTTGTGTGACCGGATTCATCGCTAGCCGTAAACGAAACGAATCCTCTAATCAATAAAGGGTCAGCAACGCGCTTGTGATTCTTCAGAAGTTGCATCGCAAGAGTCCAATAGGTACAGTTTCTGCTTGCCACCAGACAGGGCGTGTGCTTGGTTGCCACCGTCATAGTATCCTAGTAATCCTACTAATATTATAAATGCGAAAGTTTAGATGTTTGTTACCAGGGATTGTATTGTTTTTTTTTTGTATGGGAACGTAACCGTTATTTTTTCGTTCTTTGTTAATTATTTAATTTTCTAATTGGGCAATCTAATAATACGCACTCGTTACCTCAAATCACAACAGATTCCTACATATGAAGTATAAAATAGTTCGAGATATGTGGTTATTTCGAGGTTTTTGCAAAAAACCGGTTACAATCCCTGTTTGTTACTCAATCACGCTTAAATGGCTCAACCGATTCGGATGAAATTTTGAACGAAGATAGTTTATAGCGTGGATTATAATATAGGATAGTTTTTATCCGGGGTACACGCAGACAAAGTCGCAGGCGGAAGCTAGTTTATTTTAATCTTTTAAGCCTTTATGTTTCCATATTGATACAGGTAGTAGAATTGACGCGCTGCGCTGAACCAAAGGGGTATATGTTGTGCTCGATCCATAGCGACATACGTCCTTTTGCTTATCGCGGGCGTGTAGTGTTGAGCCAACTATTCATATTGTTATTTTTTGTTTGCCAACCGCGTTGATATTTTTCTTTTCTATGTTTAAATTTACCTACCCACATATTTTGTGATGGCCTTAGCAATTTTGAATTAACATTAAGTACTTATAATAAACAACAACGAGGGGAGGGGAATCCTGTTCCGTCATGATACAGTTTTTACTAGTACGGGGAACAGAGGACGCTTACTCACTGATTGTAACTAGATATTGTGTACCTACTTATTATGTAAGCAGTGTATGACCTGTATGAAGGCTAAATAAAGTTTATTTTTTTATTTTTATTTTTATTAGTTTATTTAAAACGTTTTGGATACATTATTTGATATAGATCCCTAATCGGGTATAGGCTTACGACCGATTACGGAAGCTAGTTAAAATAGTAGATTGTATGACAAGGGTCTAAAATAAGCCATATTACCAGGAGATGGTTATTTGGCTTTTAGACCAGAGCTATAAACTCTACTTTTCACTTCGACGACAAGACAATAGTAATAAAAACAAAGATTATTCATCCATAATCAATAATAAATTCCACAGCGAAAAGATTGTCCAATAGGGAACATTACTGCAATGTTCTGCCGCCAGAGGCAGCACTACCCCTAATAGTAAACCCTCAGAGCATAGAATACTAGAGAGAGGACAAGCCGCCGGCGGCCGTGTCGCAGCTGTATGCTCAATGGGCATACACTGCCATACTGTGCACGCGTGCTGATCGCAGAGAATATTACGTTTTTCCCCAAAATGCCTGATATGATGCGCGTTTATTGTCAAATACAAGTAATACAAGTGTGTGTGTTTTAGATGTGTGCGTGCTTTGTCTTGTCAATTACTTGGGCGTTGTGTGGGTTAATGTACTTGCGACAGGCTCACTCTATACAAATCGGCCGCCATGTCCGATCTCCTTATATTCATACATCTGTGAGTAAACCAGTATAGGAATATAGGGATTCACACACACATGCACAATTGATTGTCAAATGAGTGACAAGGATGCTTGCATAGACAATACCGCAAGTGGTAACGAGATACAATGTCAACGCTGCTAGCGTCGCCACCTACGAAGAGTTTTGCGTAATGTTCCCTATTTGGCGGCATGATTTTTTTAATAAACTGCTTTGACACATACAAAATATTGACATTAATGTATGTTTGAAATTTATTCTGTTTCCTGATTGGTTGATAGCAAATACGAATGTTTGTGTTTTGATTGGTCAAATTAAAATGTTTTAAGATCATAAATAACATATTTCCCTAGGGGCTAAATGTACTACTTTAGCGCCGCTTGCTAAGCCTAATATGACACACTTTTCGAGCATGAGAAGTGAAAAATAAGCTAGATATGTGGTACACTAATAGAAACATCATTTCCTGAATTCGTAATTTCCTGTAACCATAAAAAGGGATATAAACCACACGGGATGTGGAATTGTGGACAATGGTAATTCGTTATCAGGTTATCACATTATAGTCCTAATTACAAAGTATTATTATTTATTATCATTAATGCCGTCATTACAATGAAATTTAATTAATACCTAAACCGCAAGGTTGTTGATACAATTAATCAACGAGTCTCTGTCGTGAGTTTGTATGAATTAAAAAAAAAAATCGACATATTGAAGGATTTAATTACTTTAAGGTGGTTCGATTACCATACAAAGCGTTATTTGACATTCGCAGGCTAACGGCGTGATATTTTAAGAAACTTATGTAACAAACTTTCATCAATTGGCTTCCCATTTGCGCCAAATTCCCCCTTTCCTAGAATAAACTTGTATAAACTAGATTAATTTGAGAAATTGGTTTAGGACGTGATATTTTGGGAAAACTATTTTTCTTAAATTAATATAGTTTATACAAGTTTATTCTAGGAAAGGGGGAATTTGGCGCAAATGGGAAGCCAATTAATGAAAGTTTGTTTTGTGCAGGACGGCATAGAATAAAACCCGTTATAAACATAAAATTGTCAGTCGCGACCTAACTTGTAATAATCTAGCTTATAAACCTTCTTATAACATAGGCATTGCGCTACTATTGCCTTATGTCATCGGCACCTGAAATAAAGAATAATAGGCCTCACATTTCATTCCTACATAGTAAAAAAGGGTAATATACCGCTGGTTTCCTAAATAACGAGTGGATAACACTAAGTTTCCACTAAGAAATATAGACAGACTAAAGGAAACCTAGAGATCCTACTCGCGCGCCAGTCAGGCAACGACTGATGGGCGAGCGAGGGGGGAAACCCGGTATTTATACCTCAGGTGGGGAACGAGGTACGTATATACGGGCGGACACGGAATCCCCGCGTTTCAGATGCATTTTGACGCCGAACGAGCGGGATCTCGTGTAATAATGTATTATAAATAGCATAGAAATAGGTATAAGCACTGTAAATAATGTATTAGAGTAAGATTGAACTGTAATAAATGAACATGTCATTTCGCGCCAAAATTTCCCGCGCAAATCGCTTTCCCGCCAAATATACGGGGCGAAGGGGCGTCCGGCCGAGGTAACTTAATAGTATAAATTGGGCGGCCAGACCCCATGAAATTCAGTACCTACAGTAGCAGCGAAGTGACATTACTTGAAAAAGTAAACAAGTCTTTCAATTCAGAACCCCGACCCGACCAAGTTCCTGCTAAGCCGTAACGACCAACGCCGAAGGTGCAGGATTTCCCTTCAAATTCTACTCAGCCCAGAGCCAGTCATAGGTGCGTCTCGCACATGCTGGTCCATCGAAAACCGGATTCTACATAGAGGATGCCCCTTACAAGATCAAAAGCAGGAAAACGCACGTTCGGTCAACTTATCGCAGCGAACATAAGAGAGGCCATGCTGGAACAAGCAACCACATCCACGTCGGGAACTGCTACTACTCAAGAAGGTTCGAGGCCCTCGCAGGAGACTTCGCGAACAAGCACTCCTGCGACGCCGGCGCCTCGGCCAGACCTGCAGCCAAGGTCACCCATAGGGCAGCAACCTCATGATGCCGCGCAGTGGAGAACACTGCCTCATGAAACCCCACAGTCAACGCTGCCACCCATAGTGCCGTCAAGAACTACGTGTCAAGACGGCTCGAGGCCCTCGCAGGAAACCCCACAGACAAGCACTCCTGCGACGCCGGCGCCTCGTCCAGACCCACAGCCGAGGTCACCCATAGGGCAGCATCATGATGCCGCGCAGTCACAAACACTGCCTCATGAAACCCCACAGTCAACGCTGCCACCCATAGTCCCGCTGCTGCAGGAGAGCCTACACCCTGCAGCAACACTGCGGCAGGAAACCCCACAGTCAAGCCAGCATCCTGCCGCACGGCCGCCGTCAAAATCGGTGAAAACAACGTCGAGTCATCGCGTCCGCCGTCTCGCACAAGCGCGAGAAGAAGCCCTCCGAATCAAATTGGAGCTCGCGCAAGCGCGCATAGCCGCCATAGAAGCCGAAGACAGCGACGATGACACCGGCACAATATCTACAGTCCAACAAGAACGCCGCATAGATGAATGGCTCGAGACCAGCCAGAGACATGTCCTCGCCATCTCCAATGCACCTTACATCGAAGAACCCGAGCCTGCAACCCCACAGTACGCCGAGCAGGCTCGGGAGAGGAGCCCCGCCGAGGGCGCGGGACAGGGCGCCGCTGCCGTGCGCCCCGCCGTCCCCGCCCCTCCCCCCGCCGGGGGAACGAGGAGCCCCGCCGAGGGCGCGGGACAGGGCGCCGCTGCCGTGCGCCCCGCCGTCCCCGCCCCTCCCCCCGCCGGGGGAACGAGGAGCCCCGCCGAGGGCGCGGGACAGGGCGCCGCTGCCGTGCGCCCCGCCGTCCCCGCCCCTCCCCCCCGCCGGGGGAACGAGGAGCCCCGCCGAGGGCGCGGGACAGGGCGCCGCTGCCGTGCGCCCCGCCGTCCCCGCCCCTCCCCCCGCCGGGGGAACGAGGAGCCCCGCCGAGGGCGCGGGACAGGGCGCCGCTGCCGTGCGCCCCGCCGTCCCCGCCCCTCCCCCCGCCGGGGGAACGAGGAGCCCCGCCGAGGGCGCGGGACAGGGCGCCGCTGCCGTGCGCCCCGCCGTCCCCGCCCCTCCCCCCGCCGGGGGAACCCACGCTCCCGTTTTCGCGCCAACGCCGCCGCGCCCACGCGAAACAGACGCATATCCGCCGCCGTTAATGTATTCACAAGCGAATGCGCAAGAAGATAGCGCCATAGTAATGAAGAATCAACAAAGTGTGAACCTGAGTGAGCTCGCCTCTGCCATCGCCATCGCCGCGCGTGCCGGCCCGAGAGAGTCATCACGCTACCACGCCGAGTTGCCGCCATTCAGCGGCTCGCATCAAGAATGGCTATCATTCAAAGCCGCCTACAACGGAACCACCGCAAATTATAACGAAGTGGATAATATAGCAAGATTAAGAAGATGCCTCAAAGGGAGGGCCAAAGAAGCCGTCGAGAGCCTCCTCATTTACAACGCTCGCGCAGACGAAGTAATGAGAAGCCTAGAAGCCCGCTTCGGCCGCCCAGACGCCATTGCCCTCGCCGAGCTCGAGCGTTTACGCGCCCTACCGCGCCTTAACGACGGGCCGCTCGACATCTGCGTCTTCGCCAGCCGTGTAGCCAACGTCATAGCCACACTCAAGGCTCTTGACCGCGCTCACTATCTACACAGCCCGGAGACGACAAGGGCAATGATGGAGAAATTTACGCCCGCCCTACGCTACAGATGGTTCGACTACGCGAATACGCAGAAAAACGACGAGCCTGAGCTAATAAAGATATCAGCCTTCCTGCAACGCGAGGCGGACTACTGCGCGCTCTACGCGCAGCCCGAGAACGTCGACGGTGCAAATCCTCATCCTGCAAAGAGGACACACCGAGCCTTCGCGACCACAGACAAGCCTTCACCTAAGTGCGCCGCCTGCAACAACACCGGTCACCCAATAGATAAATGCACTAAGTTTATCGAAAAAGCCGTTGAAGACCGGTGGAAACTAGCCAAAGATCAACGGCTATGTTTCCGATGCCTGCGCTACAAGAACAGGATGCACTCATGCAAGCGCACGAAGTGCGAGCGAGACGGCTGCGAATACTTCCACCACAACTTGCTACATTATCAACGAATCGAAGAAAGAAACGAGGCCGTCACATCGACACGCGCCTCCCGAGAAGCGAGAGCTTATCTAAAAATTATCCCGGTCACAGTCTCTGGACCGGCGGGAGCCGTCGAGACCTACGCCCTCCTCGACGACGGCTCCACGATAACACTTGTACAAGAAGAGCTCGCGAACGACTTAGGCCTGGACGGCCCGACAGTGCCGCTACAAATAGAAGCTATAACGAAAGAAAAAATCGACGCATCGAGATCACGCCGTGTTACGCTCAGCATCCGCGGCACCGACCAACCTTATAGGGTCGGTGCGCATACCATAGACGATCTGAGCCTATCACCACAGTCCGTTAAGAAGGAGGATCTCCGCGAGTGCGCACACTTATGCGACATAGAAGATAGCCTGCGGTACGAGTCAGCGAGACCTAGAGTGTTAATCGGACAAGATAACTGGCATTTACTCGTCAGTAATGAAACACGCCGCGGCCAGCGGCATCAGCCAGCGGCATCCCTAACGCCGCTAGGCTGGGTGCTACACGGTGCACACACACGCATCACAGGCAAACAAGTACATGCGACGCATCGCTTGACCACTATTGAAGAAGCCGAGAAAAATGAAGATTTGAATTTACAACTCAGTGAATATTTCGCGCTCGAAAACCTACTTATCGAGCCGAAGTTACCCCAGTCAAGCCCGGAAGAGCGGGCGCGTATCATGCTAGCCCAGTCAATAACGACTACAGCCGACGGCCATTATGAAGCACCGCTATTATGGAAACAACCCGACAGCCGCTTGCCTGACAACTACGAAAATACACTGAGAAGACTTCATAACATAGAAAAGAAACTCGACAAAAATAAAGAGCTTAAAAGCAAATATAGTGAAGGAATGGACGCCCTTGTCTCGAAGGGCTACGCCGAGCCTGCGCCGCCCACCAAGTCATCGAGAGTGTGGTACCTCCCCCATTTCCCGGTGCTGAATCCTAGCAAGCCCGGGAAAGTCCGAATCGTCCACGACGCCGCCGCGCCTACAAGGGGCGTGTCGCTCAATGACCGCCTACTGACAGGCCCGGCCCTCCTACAGTCGCTGCCAGGCGTCCTTATGCGCTTCCGGCAACACCCAGTCGCCGTGGGGGCGGATATTAAAGAAATGTTCATGCAAGTGAAAGTCAAATCTGAAGACAGAGACGCCCTGCGCTATCTATGGCGGGGCGACCGGCGGGGCGACGACGCGCCGCAAGAATATCGCATGACTTCACTCATTTTTGGCGCTACTTGTTCACCGTCAATAGCAATATATGTGAAGAACGTCAACGCCCAGAAACACGAAGAAACGCATCCAGAGGCCGTCAAAGCAATAATAAGACATCACTACGTCGATGACTACCTACACAGCTTCAAAACGGAAGAAGACGCGATTCGAGTGTCAAGTGATGTACGCGATATACATAGAGAGGCCCATTACGAACTACGCCAATGGACCTCTAACTCCACGCGGGTCCTCCGAGCCCTCACTTCGGAGGACGCCACGTCCGCGCCCGTCGAACTGAATAAAAGCGAAATGAAAAATGAACGAATCCTGGGACAAATATGGAAACCCGCGAGCGACGAACTCGCCTTCAACTTGGACCTCAGCCGCCTACCTCCCGGAGCCCTGGACGACATCGAGCCTACCAAAAGGCAAATATTGAAAATAACAATGTCGATCTTCGACCCTCTCGGGCTAGCGGCGCCGGTAACCATCATAGCAAAGAAAATCCTACAAGAGGTGTGGCGGCGCGGAACTGGCTGGGATGACAAGCTGGATGCAGACTTAGCGCGCCAATGGACGGAGTGGACGCTGCACCTAAGGGCATTGCGAGACCTCGCGATTCCGCGCGCCTACCCCTACTACGGCGACGCCCTCGAAACCGACGCCGCGCAACGCGGTATCAGCTGGCGCTTCATACCGGCGGGAGCCCCATTTATGGGCGGGGCATGGGAGAGGATGGTACGAGCCGTCAAGAGAGCCCTACACGCCGTGCTCAACGAGCGCCGCCCCAGCGAGGAGACCCTGACTACTCTGCTCGCCGAGGCCGAATATACAGTGAACAGCCGCCCCCTCACTCACGTGGCGGTTGATCCTGACGAGCCAGAAGCCATCACGCCGAACCACTTCCTCCTCGGTGGCTCAACCCGGGCCCCCAACCCCGGGACATTCGACGACACCGCACTCATCGGCCGCGCGACTTGGCGGACGAGCCAACGCCTGGCCGAGCACTTCTGGGCCCGCTGGCTCCGGGAGTACCTGCCCTCACTCCAGTACCGGCGGGAGCCCTACGGTCATGGGCGGCCTATCAACGTCGGCGACATCGTGCTAGTGGCCGACGGGAATCTGCCTCGCAACACATGGCCACGAGGCCGGGTTACAGCTATATACCCGGGCCCCGACGGCGTGACGCGAGCAGTGGACGTGACCACCAAGGGCGGAGTCTTCAGAAGACCGACCAAGAAGCTGGTGATCCTGCCGACGGAGCCTGAGATCCTGCACGCAAAAGAAGATCCAACGTTCACCCGAACGATGGTCGGCGGGAGAGATGTGCAGGACGGCATAGAATAAAACCCGTTATAAACATAAAATTGTCAGTCGCGACCTAACTTGTAATAATCTAGCTTATAAACCTTCTTATAACATAGGCATTGCGCTACTATTGCCTTATGTCATCGGCACCTGAAATAAAGAATAATAGGCCTCACATTTCATTCCTACATAGTAAAAAAGGGTAATATACCGCTGGTTTCCTAAATAACGAGTGGATAACACTAAGTTTCCACTAAGAAATATAGACAGACTAAAGGAAACCTAGAGATCCTACTCGCGCGCCAGTCAGGCAACGACTGATGGGCGAGCGAGGGGGGAAACCCGGTATTTATACCTCAGGTGGGGAACGAGGTACGTATATACGGGCGGACACGGAATCCCCGCGTTTCAGATGCATTTTGACGCCGAACGAGCGGGATCTCGTGTAATAATGTATTATAAATAGCATAGAAATAGGTATAAGCACTGTAAATAATGTATTAGAGTAAGATTGAACTGTAATAAATGAACATGTCATTTCGCGCCAAAATTTCCCGCGCAAATCGCTTTCCCGCCAAATATACGGGGCGAAGGGGCGTCCGGCCGAGGTAACTTAATAGTATAAATTGGGCGGCCAGACCCCATGAAATTCAGTACCTACAGTAGCAGCGAAGTGACATTACTTGAAAAAGTAAACAAGTCTTTCAATTCAGAACCCCGACCCGACCAAGTTCCTGCTAAGCCGTAACGACCAACGCCGAAGGTGCAGGATTTCCCTTCAAATTCTACTCAGCCCAGAGCCAGTCATAGGTGCGTCTCGCACATGTTTCATAAGTTTCTTAAAATATCATGCCGTTAGCCTGCGAATGTCAAATAACGCTTTGTATGGCAATCGAACCACCTTAACTATTTCATGTCATTATACGATCTTACCTAAGCGAAGTTAGAACTTTTTGTTTTGTCCCCCGACGAAAAAAGAGTGGTGTTATAAGTTTGACGTGTCTGTGTGTGTGTCTCGTAGTCTGTGGCATCGTAGCTCCTAAACGACTGGACCGATTTGAATGCGGTTTTTTTTGTAGCTACGTTTGAACAAAATCGGTTCAGCCGTTTTTGAGATATTGAACTTTGAAATGAAAATGTCGGGGGTTTTTCAACTGTTCTAAGTTGTAGTCGGGTCATTGTCAGATTTAGGTTCGCGTCTCTTCGGTGGACATTGCCAAAGGTAAGGGCAATAAAACCTAATTTTTGGTCGAACTCTGAATCCGCATAAACGGCGTTGCCCCTTCAATAAGTCTACGTGATAAAAACATATTATAAGCCCTTAACTATTGACCACCGGAAAGATGATTTTTGTTTTTGTGACTGACAATGACCCAGTTATTACCTGTTGCCACTTTTTCCGTATATGTAGTGCACATTTTGCACATCATGCATTTTACGCTAAAGCAAATTGATCTCCTGCAAGTCGACCACGTTCTGAAGTGGGGGAAGGGGAGCCCTAGCACTGTATAGGAAAACAACCTTATTTCTTCACGTTAGGTTTATTACTGACTCTTAGGACTAACACGTTGCATTATATCGCTCTTAAAACTATCGTACATATGCATATCTCGCCACAACGCATATCAGAAGATTCCAGGTTCGAATCCTGGCAAGGTCGCCATCTGAAGTGGGGGAAGGGGAACCCTAGCACTGTATAGGATAACAACCTTATTTCTTCACGTTAGGTTTATTACTGACTCTTAGGACTAACACGTTACATTATATCGCTCTTACAACTATCGTACATATGCATATCTCGCCACAACGTAACGCATTGTACGCGCGTCAGGTACGTCTAAATGTCACTTTTTAAATGGAAAATTGACTGTTAAATTGTACTAACGCGCGTTCGGAACGTTACGTGATTACCCCTCAGGTTAACTATGAGACCTGTGAGGTCACAACATCACTGACGAGTCCTGCCCGTGACCGCTATCGCTTGTTATCGTCCGATGTAGGGGCGTTCGTGATATTGTATTGCATATGATTGCAAATTGGTCGTGTTTTATTCGGACCGGATAGCGTCGCAACAACTTTACGACCAATTGGGATCTTGTGTCCACTTTTATTTAATTATTAGCTTCTGCCCGCGACTACGTCCGCGTGGAATATCGTAGCTCCATACAAACTTTCACGATTTACTGTCACTCGGCACAAATGGAAAATTGACAACTCGAAATTATCGATCGAATCTGAATAATGTCAATTTGAAAATCCTCGACATGAAAAATTATCCAGCCTAAGTAATCATCATCATCATATCAGCCGAACGACATCCAATGCTGGACATAGGCGTCCCCCAAAGAGTGTCATATTAACCGGTCCTGCGCCACCCGCATCCAGCGGGCTCCCGCGACCTTAACCAGGTCATCAGTCCACCTTGTTGGGCCTACCCACGCCGCGCCTTCCGGTACGTGGTCGCCACTCAAGAACCTTTCCGCCCCAACGGCCATCTGTTCTACGTGCAATGTGCCCCGCCCACTGCCACCTAAGCTTATCTATTCGTAGCCTAAGTAAGGCTATAATGTAAAAATAAAATTGACATACTTCATAGCCGCAGTCGAAATAAATACGTCCATATGGAATTTCGTGCACTCTGAAAATATGACCAATTGGAAATACGTCATATATGAATTTTGTTAAAAAATTACGATTTTCATAAACCCTTTGTCTCCCAACGACTCACATGTGAGTCGTCCGGCAGGTCCCACATGTGGGTCATTTTTATTACCCTGGAATCCCAATGACCCACATGTGGGTCATGATTTTTTTTTTATTTGATCCTTATATACAAAATACACCAGGGTTCATTATCGAGGTCTGACTGCTGGACCAATGGGACCACACATGCCGACATACATGTAAGTCGTTGGAATACCAGGCCTTCGATCACTCGATCGCTGGAATACAATGGGTTAAATTTTAATATTATAATTTAAATTAGACAACATTCACTTTGAACATATTTGAATATGAATAGTGGATAAAATTAAATTGGGGCTAGATTCATTTTGAACAAGAAAAAAATTGGTCATAAAAAATTATAAACACTTTCAGTAGTATTAGTTTTGGTCCAATTTAAAAATGGTCATTTCGTGTTGACGATTTTCTATTTGGGCCGAATGACAGTAAATCACTTTCACACCGCTATTTCACCCCCTTAGGGAATGATTTCCGGGACTCAAAACTATCTGTATACCAAATCGGTTCAGCGGTCTTAGGGCTTGTGCACAAATCACGCGAGGTTTTTTCGGCTACTTTTTGACCCCCCCCCCCCCCCCCCCCTTTGGTGATATTTGGTGAGGTTCTTGGCTACCCCCCTCCCCCACATAACCTCACGTATATTTTTTTCATTCGACCTAATTGTAAGATTAAATAGTATTTTACATAGTAAATCTAAACAAGATATGTATTTTTCTATCTTAGTAAAATAGATTCGCTTTTTTAAGTGCTAAGTAAAGATTTATGTTTAACGAAGCCGAGAAAAAGTATCTACTCGTGTGGTAGATATTTTTTCTTAGTTTCGTTCTCTGTAGAAAAATACACGTGAGGTATCCTTATACCCCCCCCCCCCCCCCCCTCCCCCAACGTGATATTTCGTGATTTTTTCCTGACGGGGTGTGTCAGGAAAAAATCCCTTATCCCTTATCGAACCTCGCGTGATTTGTGCACAAGCCCTTAAGCGACCTGCGACCAGCGTTTTATCTGTTCATTGCGCGGTCGAGACGCGCAACGCACTGTGGATAGTTGGGATCACGCGCAATGAACAGATAAAACGCTGGTCGCAGGTCGCTTAAGACCAAAGTCGTGGCCAGGGGGTAAGTGTGACGAGGTAACAGACAGACAGACGTACACACTTTCACATTTATAATATTAGTATGGATTTAACTGATCGGCTAAAAGGAGGACAATGTATTTAACTCCCGACGCAATCAGAGGTGTAATTAATGCTTGTTGTTACGGGAAAATAAATAATAAATAAATAAATATTACAGGACAATCTTAAACAAATCAACCTAGGCCCACGGTAAGCTCAGTAAGGCTTGTGTTGTGGGTACTAGGCGATGATATATATAATAGATACATACATATAGATACTTATATACATATATAACATCCATAACCCAGGAACAAATATTCGTGATAAATACAAAAATAAATGCCCTGACCGGGATTCGAACCCGGGACCTCCAGCTTCGTAGGCAGAGTCACTACCCACTGGGCTACGGTGGATACTTCACTTTTGGATACTGGCGCCATAATTTAGTATGTTGTTAGGCATGTCCCCTGGATTCCAAAACTGCCGGGAGACAATCTCTAAGGAGTCTGTCTACCCTGTGATGACGTCATCAAAAACGCCGCGGCCGCGCTTGGAAAAGTGTAATTTGCTCTTACCTATTTAAATGTCGGCCAAAACTGGTGGACCATTAGTGTTGACTTACCTTTCTAATATATCAGTGCATTTTAATGCACCCAGCTAAGCACCTTTACTAAGAATATCGCGATGGTTATGTTACTGACGGTCAGATTACCTACATGATCAGTGATCGGCACGACCCGTGCAACACGGTGTCAATGACCTCAATCATTATGTTAATATGGATATTCCCCGGGATTCCGGAATTCGAGTCAGTAAAGGAAGACAATATTTTCTCATTTCAGTTAAGTGTATAACGGGGATCGAAACTTGACCGCCCGCCACGTCTTACATATCCACATGAACTACGAAAATTATGCTTATGCATTTTAGTTACTAAGCTTCAGATCATGTAAAGAAGATTATCGGTGACTGTACTACTTCTACCAACAAAACCGCACATTATAAAATTCAAGTTTAAAAAAAAAGCGGCCAAGTGCGGTTCCGTTAAATAAATTGCTTTTTACGATTTATGACGTATTAAAAAAAACTACTTACTAGATCTCGTTCATACCAATTTTCGTTGAAAGTTTGCATGGTAATGTACATCATATATTTTTTTAGATTTATCATTCTCTTATTTTAGAAGTTACAGGGGGGGGGGGGACACACATTTTACCACTTTGGAAGTGTCTCTCGCGCAAACTATTCAGTTTAGAAAAAGATTATGTTAGAAACCTCAATATCATTTTTGAAGACCTATCCATAGATACCCCACACGTATGGGTTTGATGAAAAAAAATTTTTTTGAGTTTCAGTTCTTAGTATGGGGAACCCCCAAATTTATTGTTTTTTTTATTTTTTTGTGAAAATCTTAATGCGGTTTACAGAATACATCTACTTACCAAGTTTCAACAGTATAGCTCTTATAGTTTCGGAAAAAAGTGGCTGTGACATACGGACGGACAGACAGACAGACATGACGAATCTATAAGGGTTCCGTTTTTTGCAATTTGGCTACGGAACCCTAAAAATACCCAACAGACGTAACTAAGGCAAAACTAGCGGCAGAAATAAGGTTGCCTGACGCAAATAAACAATGAAAATTTATAAAGTTTTAATTGTAAACTGTTTATTTCTCAAAAAAATATATTAGAGAATCACATTTTCAACCCCCGACGGGAAAAGAGGGGTGTTAAAAGTTTGACGTGTCTGTGTGTGTCTGTCTGTCTGTGGCATCGTAGCTCCTAAACGAATCGACCGATTTGAATGCGGTTTTTTTGTCCGAAAGCTGACGTGATCGAGATGGTTCTTAGCTACGTTTCAACAAAATCTGTCAAGCCGTTTTTGAGATATTGAACTTTGAAATGAAAACGTTGGGGGTTTTTCAACTTTACTAAGTTGTAGCTCTGGACAAGGCTTACATAAATCTTATTGTTTTAAAAAGTGATCAAAAGTCTAATTGTAATTTTTACTGATGTATTAAGGTTCGATTGCCATACAAAACGTTATTTGACATTCGCAGGCCAACGGCGTGATATTTTAAGAAACTTATGTAACAAACTTTCATCAATTGGCTTCCCATTTGCGCCAAATTCCCCCTTTCCTAGAATAAACTTGTATAAACTAGATTTATTTGAGAAATTGGTTTGGGACGTGATATTTTGGGAAAACTATTTTTCTCAAATTAATCTAGTTTATACAAGTTTATTCTAGGAAACGGGGAATTTGGTGCAAATGGGAAGCCAATTGATGAAAGTTTGTTACATGAGTTTCTTAAAATATCACGCCGTTAGCCTGCGAATGTCAAATAACGCTTTGTATGGCAATCGAACCACCTTAAGTAGGTATTTCAAATCGCATTAGATAGTGGTGTTTGTTCGGCGTGAGCTGTCATGTGACAAACACGAGTGACTCACAAGTCACAACTGCAGGCGCATATTATTTGATGCCGGCGGACAAAGGATTGCCAGTGAAATGTTTTTTATGTGTAGGTATTATGCTCTTACGTATTTCTAAGAACGCAGGTGGACCGGCGGAGAAGATGTAGGTTATGTCCATATCAAAGTTACATTTAATTATTTACAAGCTACCCACGCGTTTCATTTTAGTCCCATACAAGCTATTGATCCTGGACTGGAACGGGATCGATTAGCATCAAAAAAAAAGTTTGTCAAAAATGACCATTTTCTCGCACCCTGTATGTTTTTTCCAAAATCTGTACACGCCAATCTTCATTAATGTGAAATCGAAGGAAGGTCTCCTAAGACCATTATTCGCCTAGCAACACGGGATCTGGTAGCTGCCCTCACTGACCCAAAATCTATTTCCATTATATATATATATATATTTTAATATATATATATATTATGTCAGAGTCTAACAAATAAACGATTTTTATTTGTCTTAACAGCAAAGATTTATAGGACTTTAATATTATGTTTCCAATGCCTTAGTACATAAAGAGTGTTGTGTCTACCCTACCTAGTAAAGGGAAACCTATGTATGAGAGGTTACAAATTCGCTTTTTTTAACCTGTTGATCCGAGTGATATTTTTTGGAAAAAATATATGTGGTAGAGTAGTGTGGTTTATAAAATATCCAATATTGGAAGGTGTCGCCACCTTACAAGTAAAAAAAAATTTTTTTTGAAATATTAAAAATCTTTTTTTTTAACTTAAATATAAAATTTCAACGTAACTTTTTTTTATAAAAAGTCCTCTTTTACCTTCATAATATATACAAATTTCAAAAAAATCGGGCCGCTAGTTTAGTAGATAATAAATAAAAACGATTTTCCTTTTTTTAATTATCTCAAAAATCACGACGATTTTGGGGCTGATATTTGGTGAAATTACAACGTATATAAATATAATTATCCGAGCAAAAGGAAAACCATTTTCTCGTCAAAGGCAGTTTCGCCATACAAACACGGTTATACCCTTTAATTAGCAATCTTGAGGCCTTTCTCGAGGGCCAACAGCTATTCGAATTCGCTCGATAGAAAAAAATCACGAACATTGGTCTAATATTACACTTAAATTCCTAACAAATTATGCACAACAGCTATACATATTAAAATTGGTTCTAAAAATCGGCAATATCATGTTTGAGGGAATTCAGCTATTACTTTTTTATTTATTTAATCGCATAAAAAATTAAAATTAAAAAACATGATATCTGCGCTTCCGAACACGCACTTCCATCTCGCTCACGCTTATGCTCAGTCAGAAAGAGAGAAGACAACGAGTTTCCGTCGCCTTAATTATTTTATTTTATATATATCCTCCTTTTTTCCTTTGGTTTTCCTTGCAAGTGAAATAAAAGCCTATTGTAAAAAAAACATAATATTCATCAAAGCTCGGCATGGGATTCCCAAAGCTTTTACTTTATTAATTTACTTACTACTTAATTCTTTTATTTTATTAATATGTATATCCTCACGATTTTCCTTGTCCGAGTTGTCTATTGATTGTGTTTGTGAGTGCATGGCGTGTCAAGGTCGACAGACAGAGGGTCGCGCCAAGATTTTTCTTATATCGGCTAAACCGGATTGTGCAAATATAATCTTGTAGCCCAATTTATACTAATATATACCATACATAATGATACCGTTAAGGGCATGTCTTGATTTGAGTCGATTCGCAAAAACAACGCCCCCATGCGAGAGACATACTCATGCTTTCCGCGCTCTAGAAAAAGATATGCAACAGTCTTCGGGAATGGCTTTTATGGACAAGTTTCGATAAATAGGTTACCTAACTTAGTGAAGTTTTATTCATATTTCACTAAAGCTGGAAACGAGGTGGCGGCGCGGCGCGTCGCTGCGGCGGTACCGGTGTTGCAATGTTCGCGCTAATATGAAAGGATCCGCGTATTGGCGTAGGCACCAGTTTTGCGGAAGCAACTACCATCTAAACTTCCAAGCTAAAGGGAAACAAGTTTCTGTCAAAAAAAAACATTTTTGGTACAAGCTTTTATCATTGAGACGATTCTAACGAGCCCAAACTCGATGGGGTTGTGTCGTTGTATTGCGGAGTTCCTATGGCCACCTTCCAGCTCAGCTCCATCATCAGCATCAGATCAGCTCCATGTCATCATAATATTGCATTGTCATGCGATATACATATGCATGCCCAATTTCAGCTCAATCGGAAACCGGGAAGTGGGTCAAATTTAACTTGCAAGATTTGATTACAGACAGACAGACAGACACAGCGGGACAGGTGAAACTAAATAAAAGCTTGTAAAAATAAATCTTGTCGAGGTTAGGCAATTAATCTCCGAAACTTTATCCGATTTCAGAATTTCTTCCACCGGTATGAAAGTATGTTCCTGATGGACAGTCGGGGAATGAAAAGGTTGATCACCTTAAGATCTATTTTTGCTTGCTCAGTATAAGTTATTATCAGTACCTATCTGCTTTATCGACCGAGTGTCAGACACATTCCGTCATAATGCATGTCATTTCACTACACGTCTTTGAATTTTAAAAAACGAGTTAAAAAAAGAAAAAAAAAGTATACAAGAACGAGCAATGATGACATTGACAGGAGTTTACTCACATTTATGGTTTTAATAATTTTAAGCGAAGAGGATTTAATCATTAGATTTATCAAACTTGACACAACGTAATGGCATGATCAAACTAATAAAAAGGTTTTAGTTCAACTATTAATAGGCAAGGAAAATTCGTCTAAGTAAATTTGAACTTTGTTGTCAAACAGTTGAACATAATTTTCAATACATCACTCTCGTCTGATACACAGTTTAAAAAGGTAACATGTGCTTGCAACGCGTAAATGATTTGATTTGAAAACTGATCAACCTTTTCATTCCGCCACTGGACATATCTAGCCTACCTACCTACCTCTAGTATACCTACTACAAACTTAAACATACTATATCTCTGCCCGGGTTTTTTATAAAATGGAAGAGCGGTGAGGTCGTCTAGTAGCGAAAAAACCGGATGACTGTATCTTTAATGACACTAATATTATCTCCTCCGTTATTCCGGTTCCTTTTTTATTTTCGGAATCATGAGTTGTTTTTATTCATTTGGTGTTTAATAAACTATAGTTTCCTCCTTTCTTAACACCAAACTCAGTGCCAGGAACCCGCTAAGTGGGCGCTCAGCTCGCAGGCGCTTTACTCTACATACTGAGTTTCCCATCTTATGGGCTACGAGCGTAGCGCTACGAAATGTTTTGCGCTGGCCCCGTAGCATGGATGGCCTTATCACGCGACAAGTGACAGGATAGATAGAGCATCCGTCCCTGGCTGACACCGTTCGATAGAACGAGACGACGCGCTTATCCTATCACTTATCGCGTGATAACGCCATCCATGCTACGGGGCCAGGATGTGTTAACACTGTTTACCACCAAGCCAAGAATCGTTCGTCGCCGATCCCGTGTTTTTCCCCGGAAAGCGACTACGGCGTAGGCTCCCGCTAATAGCCGGGTTCCGGCAGTGAAAGTGTTAAGAGTAACCAACACTCTCGACTCTCCATGCAAACGTGGTTTGGCTCTCAATTTAAAACGGCATGCTGAAATTAAAAATTTTTTTTTTATGACACATTGGGATCCGTCATATCTAGGTCGGAGAATAGGTCTACGGTCTCCCCCGCCTGTCGTAGAAGGCGACTAAAGGGGGTCATCGGGGTCGCAGTGTTTCTGGCGGGGGCCGAGGCACTCACCTAAAAACCCCAGGGAAGGCGACCATTATCATCCTAGGACGAGCCAAATGTGCCGAGGCGCGAGGAGGGCTCCAGTGCGTTCAGTATGAGATCCTGGAGTCCTCCGCATGAGATGCCGGCCGCCGTGGAGTTTTTAGTGGATAGAAATACCACATAACCCAGTCATCCCCCGATGATTTGGTACCTAGTACGTGGGATTCCTCCACGAAAAAAAAAAAAAAAAAGGTCTCTGAATAGAGTAAAAGTTGCTGTGAAAAACTTCTCCAGCTCTTTTTTAGGGCAAGGAGTAAAACGGAACCCTATTACTAAGACTCCTCTGTCCGTCGGTCACCAGGCTGTATCTCATGAACCGTGATAGTTAGACAGTTGAAATTTTCACAGATGATATTTCTGTTGCCGCTATAACAACAAATACTAAAAAACAGAATACAATAAATATTTAAGGGGGCTCCCATACAACAAACGTGTTTTTTTGCCGTTTTTATAGATAATGGTACGGAACCCTTCGTGCGCGAGTCGGACTCGCACTTGGTCGGTTTTTTTCTTTGTTCATAAACCAATATCCAACCTAGATATGTGGGATCCCATTGTGTATATAATAGTATTTTTCACAATCGTGTTATAATAGAGAGCTTTTTAGTCGAGTACCGTGTTTAGGCCATGAAGCTTGCTGAGTGGCCTTAAGTAAGGTACGAGATTAAAAAGCTTGATTATAACACTATTGTGAACAATACTTTTTGAACAACTTCTTTATTTTTCAACTGTATTACAATGATGTTACAGAATTAATAATATAAAAGTTTGAAATTTCTTACTTGTTGTTTTTCTTATTTTTTCGCAACTGTATTAAAAACGTCGTTCGATACACGTGGAAAAGTAAAAAGCACTAGTGCGCAAAATAGAACTTTGCGCACGATTTGCAGCTACAAAAAGTACCACTTTTTGAGCAACTGTATTAAAAAATATTTTGCATTCATATGCGTAAAAAAAACCAACACGGTTCTTAAATAGCATCAAGTCTTTAAGCCTCGGGAGTCTTTAAGGCTCGAGTCTATAAGCCTCGAAATGAGCGTTATCCACAACACTAGTTGAAACCTATCTAAGAACCACCTCGATCACGTCAGCTTTCGGATAAAAAAAAAACGCATTCAAATCGGTCCATTCGTTTAGGAGCTACGATGCCGCAGACAGACACACACACAGACAGACACTCAGACACGTCAAACTTATAACACCCCTCTTTTTCCGTAGCGGGTTAAAAAGGTTTTATGTTATTCCAGCGTGCTGTTTAAAATGAGAGCCGAACTGCGTTTGTATGGGGAGTCGACTTGTGTCGAGCGTCCTAGGAACATGAGCATCCTGGTTTACAAACAACAGTGAATGCGCACGAGTCGATCGGTGACTAATGCAAGTGAAACGTGACCCGGTTACCATCGCTCGCGTCACCTTTTGTCGTTTTTACAGAATACACGGCTTTCAGAGCGATGATAAAAGATGGCAATTTACTTAACGTTCAAATCAGGCTGTTAACCATATTTCAATTTTCTTTTCGACTTCATAAAACAGACGTTTGAAATGTGATATTTGCAGGCCTAGTCACAGAATAAGTAATAGTACTACGTACAGAAGGTTTTCTGTTAACAAATTCCCTGTTTAGGTACGCCAAACGTGCCTAAATGTGGCCATCCCGTTCTATCGCATGCAACGCACTGCGACCCGTGCGAGCGTCCCGTACCAACACGTGGCAGCCACTGAATAGAGCCCTTCGAAGGGGCGACCGGCATCTACTTGTAGCGATAAACACAAATCGCGAGTGAGCCGCGCCTGGCCCGGTGCAGGTCGCATGCAGGCGCGAAACGACAACTACTTCAGTTAGGTAACCGAAAAAAAAAATTAGACAAAAAAAAATTAGACGCGCCGATGATGAACTATTTGACCTTTTGATTTAGTCTCAGTTCATCAATTTAATTAAAATTTGCGTGTTGACACGAGAGATTATTAATTATCCCTAGCGACATTAAAGAGCGTGTATTTTGTGAAAGATAAAAAAATATGCTATTGGCTACTTTCCTAAAAAAAATATTTAGTCCGTCAGATAGATTATCAAAAAATATTGGACATGTATTTTTAGGGTTCCGTAGCCAAATGGCAAAAAACGGAATCCTTATAGATTCGTCATGTCTGTTTGTCTGTCTGTCCGTCCGTCCGTATGTCACAGCCACTTTTTTCCGAAACTATAAGAGCTATACTGTTGAAAGTAGGTAAGTAGATGTATTCTGTAAACCGCATTAAGATTTTCACACAAAAATAAAAAAAAAACAATAAATTTTTGGGGTTCCCCATACTTAGAACTGAAACTCAAAAAAAATTTTTTCATCAAACCCATACGTATGGGTTATCTATGAATAGTTCTTCAAAAATGACATTGAGGTTTCTAACATCATTTTTTTCTAAACTGAATAGTTTGTGCGAGAGACACTTCCAAAGTGGTAAAATGTGTGTCCCCCCCCCCCTGTAACTTCTAAAATAAGAGAATGATAAAACTAAAAAAAAATGTATGATGTACATTACCATGCAAACTTTCACCGAAAATTGGTTTGAACGAGATCTAGTAAGTAGTTTTTTTTTAATACGCCATAAATCGTAAACCGCAATTTATTTAACGGAACCCTTCATGTGCGAGTCCGACTCGCACTTGGCCGATTTTTTTTATTTTCTCAATCAAACAAAAAATTACGAAGATCTTCGTAATTTTTTGTTAAAGTTAAAGTTCCGCGTGACGTCACTTTATGCTAAAACGTGTACCACAATGTCACGTCACGCGGAACTTTAACGGCCTATATCTTCATAATTTTTTGTTTGATTAACAAAAAAAAAAAACCGGCCAAATGCGAGTCGGACTCGCGCACGAAGGGTTCCGTACCATTATTTATAAACAAAACTATTTTATTCTGTGCTTTAAGTATTTGCGGCAACAGAAATACATCATCTGTGAAAATTTCAGCTGGAACTATCACGGTATCAGGTAGATACAGCCTGGTGACAGACAGACGGACGGACGCGGCGGACAGCGGAGTCTTAGTAATAGGGTCCCGTTTTACTCTTTGAGTATACGGAACCCTAAAAATACGGGCGGGAAAAAATTTAACTTTTTTTTTTACCATTGATTAAGTTTTACATAATAATACCCATTTTAGGCAAAACCTAGACGAGGTTTGTTTGCCAATGGGGAGTTCTAATTTTGAAGTTATAATTAATCAGTTTAGTAGACATATTATTTCAAGGAGAATCATTTTGAAAAGTAATAATTATGCATTTAATGATCGAAGCAAGCAAAATACTAATAATACAGTATTTTCCTTTCAGACGGACTATTTTGAATTATATTTTATGTACCCAGCAAAGTACCCAATTGTCAAGCATCGTGTTTAATAATTTGAATATGTCGCCTAGATATCGCTCGATGAGCTAATGCGGCCAGCGGTAAGTCCTTAGACGTCCCCTCCTCCAATTACGCTACATTTACAAGTTGAAAAAGACATTTCTTTAGAACTCGCTCACGTAGTGTCATATAACAATAACTACAATGCCGCTGAGTCACCCATTACAGAAGTCACTTAGTGACAGTTTATACCTAGACAATAAACCAGTGTACTGCACCTCAACTCAATTATAAAACACCGTATGTCCAATAGTTATTACGTTATTATCAACATCTTCGCCCTTTTACAGTTACGTACATGTCGTTTAGATGCATTACGGTGCACGTATGGGGCGCATGTCGTGTTTGTTCTATAAAAATGAAATGGCGATGAAATGTAAATAATGGAGTTATATAACAACTCACGGCGAGTTTTGTAGCGATACAGACGCGCGACTGTATCGTGACAATAGCTATAGATCTCAGAGCATATAATACTAGAGAGAGGACAAGCCGCCGGCGGCCGTGTCGCAGCTGTATGCTCAATGGGCATACACTGCCATACTGTGCACGCGTGCTGATCGCAGAGAATATTACGTTTTTTCCCAAAATGCCTGATATGATGCGCGTTTATTGTCAAATAAGCGTGTGGGTATACAAGTGTGTGTGTTTTAGATGTGTGCGTGCTTTGTCTTGTCAATTACTTGGGCGTTGTGTGGGTTAATGTACTTGCGACAGGCTCTCTCTATACAAATCGGCCGCCATGTCCGATCTCCTTATATTCATACATCTGTGCTATAGATGGATCACCTGCATCGATACTGTATCGCGTTAGTATCGCTGCAAAATTGACTCCCCTGACACCCGTCGAAAAATTCTAGTCGCGTTATTCTTACACAAAATTCTTCATCATAAAATCAATTGCCCGCAATGGGGAATGGATGAAAATTTTAGAAACGCCTGATTATTTTTTTGGTGATAGGAATAACCTTCCTTAGCACCAGAAAAAAGTTGCAGACTTTTCAGATGCGTCAATTATTTTTGAAAAATATAAACAGTTTCCTCACTCACGTTTTGTGGTTAGGACGGCGAATGAGACAATTTCCTTGATCCGTCTCATATTACATAAAAATATCATAAAAATCCGTGGTAAACTGACACTTGCAATGATATTGACAGCTGCAGCAGCTATATTGGTCATTGCCAGGGTCAGATATTTAAAATATTTTTTGTAATATGAGACGGATCACGGAAATTGTCTCATTCGCCGTCCTAACCACAAAACGTAACTGAGGAAACTGTTTATATTTTTCAAAAATAATTGACGCAGCTGACAAGTCTGCAACTTTTTTCTGGTGCTAAGGAAGGTTATTCCTATCACCAAAAAAATAATCAGGCATTTCTAAAATTTTCATCCATTCCCCATTATTAGATCTCTTTCAATTTCGAGCTCCATCTAGATACCCTCGAAATTCTATTACACCGTTATCCAAATTCAAATTATTTATTTCGAGTAATATACAGACTCATAATACTTTTTTAGAACATCCATAAGTAGGTACAATTATAAAATACAATTACAAAAATCTAAAAATACAAATCCTTATGCCCACCGATCAGACGTTCAGTGTTAGGTAGGAACTCGCCAGTTAGCAGGTTATGTCAGATTGCCAACAGTTGCAGCCAAGATATGGATATCCACTTTGACCCACCCAGCAAATTACGCAAAGCCATAAGGAAACACACAAACATGTAACTGCATTTCTCGGATATCATTGTCTTAATAAGCACAAACGTATCTTTATTAACCTACTAAATGAGAATTAAGCTACTGTTATTTTTATTAGATTTTAGATTAGATTCGTAATCTTCACAAGTTTTGCACGTGGAGTTTACCTTTAAGTTAATGTTACGCTACTCGAGAACACTTTATCATGTCAACTATTTTAAGCACTGGTGTAAACATTTGTTGGCAAAACCTTGAATAAATAAATAAAAAAAATATATAGCCGTGTGCAACCGATCTAAGGGTCATACAGTGATCTGGGTTCGGGTATCTGTCTGGTGAGCATTGGCAAAAAGTAATTGCCTAATTTGAGGTTGGACTTCAAACTCTAACCCGCATAAATTGCACCGTCGTGCGTAATTTTATACGATATTTTTTTTTACGTATATGTATGCACGTAAGTCATTAACAATTGACCACACCACTTTTGTTTTATTTGACTCTGAATGACCCTTATATATTAGGTTGTACACGGGCTGGGTTTCCGCAACTCGACGTCATAATGCGCCTATTTTGCGTATGGGTTTTGGCACTACTCTTATTCGTGCTAACCCAGTTCCACCAGGAAGCCTAGCAGACCCTTTATGTTGCCGACGGCCTCCGGTAGTGACCCCGGTGTTATTATTATTATTTCTGGTAGTGGCTTTCGGGCTGTCAAAGCCCTTATATCACTGCGACCATCGCTGATCTATTGTGATCGCCACTTACTACAATTCTTGGTCAAGTCCTGCAAACTCGAAGAATTGCAGGATTTTGTTGAACTCAAGAAATTTGATCTCCTCCGGGCACATGATGTGTTTGCCCAGGAAGGAGTTACGACTGCGCATGAGGCAAGGGCTATCGGTTAGGATGTGTGTAGGCGTCTCCTCTGCTTCAAAGCAGAATCTGCACTGCCTTGTGTCACACAGTCCTATCGTTTGCATGTGCTTATTTAGGCGGCAGTGCCCAGTAAGCACCCTGACCAGCATGCGTAGACGGTTTCTACTTAGCGCCAAGGCGTCAGGAGACGCCTTTTTGCTAAAGGCTCTAATAAGTGCCTTGGAATGTTTCAGTCCTGGGTTAGCTCTCCAGGCTTGAATGGTCTTGTAGAAACAATAGGCTTTTAGAGTGAGCTTGGTTAGACTTTTAGGGATACCACAGAACGGCTCTGGTCCGCAATGTGTTCCCTTCGCCCCCGCTCGTGCAAGCTCATCAGCCTTTTCATTTCCCTCGATGCCTGCATGCCCTGGGACCCCGGTGTTGCTCAGTGCTTTGCCCTGTATTCTGCCATCCCAGGACATGTCAGGATGACGTGGGTGGCTGTCTCTTCCTCTTCCATGCAGGCTCTGCAGAGAGGACTGTCTGTAAGACATAGAGTAAAAAGGTGTTTGTTTAGTAGTGCGTGACCAGTTATGGCTACTGTCAGAAGGCGGAGTGCCGGCCTCTTTAGCTGCTTTAGCTTCCTTGACAACCCGGGGTTGATTGTCGGGAGGGGCCTCCCTGGTTTGGCTGCAGGTTCCTAGGGTGTTCCAATATTTTTGGTGTTCTACCTTGGTGTTTAGTCGCAGTGTGCTCCGCAGCCATGCAGAGGGTAGAGGAGTTGTGGATTCCGGCCCTACGGCTCTTGACTCTGAACCCTCTCTAGCCAGTGCATCCGCTGCGTCTTTACCGCGTGAATTGCTGTGCCCTTTGATCCATTGCAGGGTTATGTTGCTGTTAGTAGATACCTCTTGCGTTGCAGTGGCCTCACTGTAACATTATGCTGAGGCAAGCTTCTTTTTAACATCACATACTTTATCATAACTGTAACATTCATTTTAAATTTATATTTTAAGTCTAATCTTAAGCTTCACATGTATCTTTTATTATAATTTCGTGTAATGTGATGTTGAATAAAGCTTTTATATTCTATTCTAATCTTATTGCTTCATTGTGTTGAGCTAGAAATGCAGGTACCTCACTCTCAACACTTCGCATCATGGCGACCGTACCTATTAAATATGTATAAGTAGCAGGGATTGTAACCGGTTACAAATTTACCGGTTACAGAACCGGTTAATTGATTAGGTTCCGTTCGAACTATTTGATTTGGGAGCCTTATTTCGGAGCGCTCTCTAACCGTTCACTCCGTGTAGCGATACGGGATCAATGACCGCCGCTTCGTTGCGGGGCGCTGCGGGTTGCCTAAACCAAACGCGCGCGAGAAGTGAGCGTAGGTACATTACATACCTAGAGCTACAGTGTAGCTACCTACTCTGTTTATTCGATGAATTCGTTCGTGTTCCGCCGAACGCCCTAGTTTTCTGCTCGCCGCTCCTACTTTCGACGATAAAAATATTGAAATAAAATTTTCACACCTCTCATTCAGAAAAGTAAGTTTTGGTCCTCGAATCAAAATGCTACTTTTCTGTTCAAGCTACTTTTTTTAATTTATTCATTGGCTTGTAGCATTTACTCGTACGCGATGTGCCAATAGAATCTTAATAAAATAATCGACTTAATAAGTAATTTTTTGTTTGTTTTTTTTTTGTTCTTTTTGTTTGTTTTTTCTTGTTTTGTTTTGTTCTTTTTTTAGTTGTTTGTTTTTTTGTTTCGTTTTTCTTGTTTTTTGGTTTTTTTGTTATTTTTTGTATTTTTGTTGTTTTTTTTGTTTCGTTTGTTCGCTGTTTTTAGGATTTTTGTTTTTTTTTTTGTTTTTTGTTGTTTTTTTTTATTTTTGTTCGTTTTTTTTGTTTTTGTTTTGCTTTTCTTTTGTTTTTGTTTTGTTTGTTATTTTTTTTTTGTTTTTGTTTTGTTTTTGTTTTTTTTGTATTTTTTGCAGTTTTTCCTCATAGTCGGTGTGAAAAGTTACATGTGTCACTCAGGAGCAAAATTATTTTCGTCTTGGGCGTTAACACTTGAATCCCTCAACACGCTCAGGATTCAATACACCGCCCTCGCAGTAAATATACTATTTTTCTCCCTTGTGACACAAATAACTATTGTACAGTGTACAGCGTAAACACCTACTCAAAATGGGCAGAAAAGAGGAACTACATCTACCAATTTTTTGATTATGATAGAAATTAGCACACATCAAAATGCCTAGTTGAAGGTTGTTGTTTTGTTGAAAAAACGAAACTAAAAAGCGAAACAAAAAACAAACGAAACTAAAATACAAAAAAAAAACAAAAAAAACGGCAAAAAATTTAAACAAAATCAAGCAACAAGAAAAAACAAAAACAAAAACTAAAAAAAACGAACAAAACAAAAAAACTAAAAGAAAAACAAAAAAACAACAAAAACTAAAACAAAAAACAAATAAAAACAAAAACAAGAAAAAAACAAAAAACAAAAAAAAAAGTTGCACGTAGAATTGATGGCCGTTGGGCGGAAAGGTTCTCGAGTGGCGACCACGTACCGGAAGGCGCGGCGTGGGTAGGGAGTCCGCTGGATGCGGGTGGCGCAGGACCGGTCATTTTGGCACTCTTTGGTGGAGGCCTATGTCCAGCAGTGGACGTCTTTCGGCTGATATGATGATGATGATATATATACGTTTTTCGATTACGATGAAATTACAATCGATTTTATCAAGATTCTATTGGCACATTGCGTAAATGCTACAAGCCAATGAATAAATTAAAAAAGTAGCTTGAACAGAAAAGTAGCATTTTGCTCCCTCTCGTCGGGGACCAAAACTTACTTTTCTGAATGAGAGGTGTGAAAAAATATTTATAACTCATTATATTTTTTTGGTCCCTACTTACGTCACAGGTAGCTAATGGCTCACTAATTCTTTGGATAAGTACCTACCTACCTACTACCTATGCACTTGCTTGGTTTGCGATAGGGCATTTTACCATTTTGTCGAACAAATTGGTGTAAAGCCCCTGCTAGACGGTCGCCAACACGCCCCTCCGACAGGGTGACCTTGGTCCGCACCGACCGTGTAGACAGTTGTTTGGAGCTAAATTTCTTAAGCCCCTGCTAGACGGTCGCCAACACGCCCCTCCGACCGGGTGACCTTGGTCCGCACCGACCGTGTAGACAGTTGTTTGGAGCTAAATTTCTTAAGCCCCTGCTAGACGGTCGCCAACACGCCCCTCCGACCGGGTGACCTTGGTCCGCACCGACCGTGTAGACAGTTGTTTGGAGCTAAATTTCTTAAGCCCCTGCTAGACGGTCGCCAACACGCCCCTCCGACCGGGTGACCTTGGTCCGCACCGACCGTGTAGACAGTTGTTTGGAGCTAAATTTCTTAAGCCCCTGCTAGACGGTCGCCAACACGCCCCTCCGACCGGGTGACCTTGGTCCGCACCGACCGTGTAGACAGTTGTTTGGAGCTAAATTTCTTAAGCCCCTGCTAGACGGTCGCCAACACGCCCCTCCGACCGGGCGACCTTGGTCCGCACCGACCGTGTAGACAGTTGTTTGGAGCTAAATTACTTAAGCCCCTGCTAGACGGTCGCCAACACGCCCCTCCGACCAGGCGACCTTGGTCCGCACCGACCGTGTAGACAGTTGTTTGGAGCTAAATTTCTTAAGCCCCTGATAGACGGTCACCAACACGCCCCTCCGACCGGGCGACCTTGTTCCGCACCAACCGTGTAGACAGTTGTTTGGAGCTAAATTTCATACTACAGCGATCGGTGCCGACCAAGGTCGCTCGGTCGGAGTGGCGTGTTGGCGACCGTCTAGCAGGGGCTTAAGTACTTATACAATGTTTTTCAAATCATACTTGATGTTCTATGTAAGTCCTTACCTACCAGTGGCGGCGCGTGAAAATGTTCGATGGGCAACCCGGAACAAAATGAGTTATGAATGAGTTAAGAGTTTTTAACTATAGGCTTGCCTAAAAATAAATTTTATGAAGGCCGGTGGGAATCGGCTTGAACGGGCGCTCCGCCACTATTACTTACTAGAGTACAATGCCAATATATGAACAATATAAATACTTAGGTAAATTTGGGTACTTACTTAGTAAAATCGAATCTAATACTAATAATAATAATTTAAATGCCTGCACCAAATGTTTCTATTAGCCCAATGGTTGAATGGTAGAGAATGCCTTATGGCATTAAGTCCGCCATTAACTTTTTTATATTGGGCAATAAAGTATAAATAAATAGTAATAATACTCAAGCGTCTATATATATAGCCAACTAATCCTGTATAAGCTTGCGACTCTAGCGAGCCAGCGAGCGGTCGTTCACCCGTACACGAAGAGAGCGCTCTCTAACCGGTAAATGGTACTTCGTTCCCTGTTTGCGCTCCGACATATGCTCCGGGGAGAGCGGTGTTCTTGCGAGCGTAACCTTTATTATGGGTTAGGCTCTCAAAATCTGGCTCTAACCGCTACGGCAAAATTAACCGGGTTACAATCCCTGATATGTAGAGCCGGGGATTGTTTGTTAAATAAAACCCATGAAAGCATTTCTCTCACAGCCTCTTAACGTTTGTATCGTAGAAAAAACATTGCGTGATCTAGATACACAGTGCCTCTTTCGATGCATTCGACAAAACCGATCACTTATACAACCTTTCTTCCACAGCCTCCAACCACGAGTTCTACCACGTGTTGGTCAACGTGCCGGGCAACAGCAACGCCTCAGTACTGTCCGGCAACTGCGAAGGAGCCGAGCAATGGCTGACCATCACCTGGCCGTCCCCCACCGACCAGAACAACACCCTCACCGTTAAGTTCGCAAAGAACGACACCACCAAGTCCTATGAGATGACAGGCTTGAATGCTAGTCTGGTTGCGGCGATGTTCCCTAACATCAGTAAGTGGTTAATGATTTATTCCAGGGACCCGCCCGGGGTATCGTTTTTGAAAGGGTTTCTTGTAAGGCTTTGCTTACCAAAGCCGATGCTCTTAAAATCCTATTTATTCGGCAATTCATCATCATCATATCAGCCGAAAGACGTCCACTGCTGGACATAGGCCTCCCCCAAGAAGTGCTAAAGTGACCGGTCCTGCGCCACCCGCATCCAGCGGACTCCCGCGACCTTTACCAGGTCATCAGTCCACCTAAAGCAAATTAACCACCACCCACTTAAAGACAATTAAACTGCTTTAAATACGTTATCCACTTCGAGGGTTTTTGAAAGGGTTTTTCGTAAGGCTTTTCTCGCCAAAGCCGATGCTCCTCAATACCTATTCATTTAGCTATTAAAGCGCTTTAAATACGTGTAAGCAGTTCCCCTAACGAATATCAGATACCTTCTCAAGTGCTTAAAAAAGCCTTTCGAAAGGGTAGCGTTGGTAGCTCTTGAAGGGGTTTCCCTTTGAACCCCCTGTGACAAACTAATTCGCCAAAGGCATTTACTGTCGTCATTATTCAGGTAAAAGTAAAATATCAACGCAAACGTACGTTACGTACAAACTATTAAAGTATGTGACCGCGAAAAGGACCCCAAACATGTTTACTGTTCAATGTTTATTTTTTGTCTGATATCTCAGAGCTATCTGATATACGTTGCATTAATATAACCAGTAGTGACGACTTATCGCATGCCTTACCAATAAAGCTACGACTATTTGGCTCAGGCGAACACTGATAAGATTACTACGCGTATTACGTGTATAAACATGGTACAGAATGACATCTAAGTTTTAATCAGAAATCACCAATCTCTTTAATCAATCGAAGTTTCAATACAACAGTAATAGGAACAAGTGTTCTTTTCTCCGGTATTTTATTCAAGAAATATGGACATATCACGGTTAGGGCACTAATAACTTTGACGCATATATCTAACAAAACCTATGTTAGACAGTTAGGAAACTCAAATATGTTAGCCCGTTCAACTTGCTATTTCGTCTAGTTAAGGTTGTCACGTTTTGTGTGACACTGACAGTGATAATACCGGCCGTGCGAGTAAGTTCGAACGATAGTATCACAGATGGTCAGGGCTGGCAGATTATACTGAGTTGGAACCGTTTCATGACAAAACAAATGGCAGAAACTCTCTTTGATTATGCTGTTGTGTTTTTAATTAACGATACTTAAAATGCCATATGTGCACGGAGCCCACATAGGCTAATAACGTTCCAATAACGCTCCTCCAGGTGCCAACGTGAGTTCCTTAAAACTGTACCATGCCGCTATGTGGCCTCACCCGACATTGAATCATAGGTCCTACTCATGAATAAAACTCTGTCCCCAGCCAACGTAAAGTAGGTGCTTAGAACTGTTCCACGGCGTGGAATGACTCGCTCGACATTGAATCTTGTCACCTACTAATAAAGCCCTTTCTCCGCAGCCACCGCGGACACGCTGGAGCTGCACCACGGCGCGGAGTGGCGGACGCCGCTGGCCTCCTCGTACCGGTGCGCGGCCGCCACGGAGCTGGGCATGAACGAGGCCGGGGAGAGCAATGTGGTCGCCAAGCTCACTCTCAGCCGGCTGCAGGAGGAGGCCTTCAGGACGCAGCCGGGCACGGGCTTCAGCGCTGGTGAGTCGCGCTCCATTACCTTATCCGCAGCCACCGTGGACACGCTGGAGCTGCACCACGGAGCTGGGCATGAACGAGGCCGGGGAGAGCAATGTGGTCGCCAAGCTCACTCTCAGCCGGCTGCAGGAGGAGGCCTTCAGGACGCAGCCGGGCACGGGCTTCAGCGCTGGTGAGTCGCGCTCCATTACCTTATCCGCAGCCACCGTGGACACGCTGGAGCTGCACCACGGAGCTGGGCATGAACGAGGCCGGGGAGAGCAATGTGGTCGCCAAGCTCACTCTCAGCCGGCTGCAGGAGGAGGCCTTCAGGACGCAGCCGGGCACGGGCTTCAGCGCTGGTGAGTCGCGCTCCATTACCTTCTCCGCAGCCACCGTGGACACGCTGGAGCTGCACCACGGAGCTGGGCATGAACGAGGCCGGGGAGAGCAATGTGGTCGCCAAGCTCACTCTCAGCCGGCTGCAGGAGGAGGCCTTCAGGACGCAGCCGGGCACGGGCTTCAGCGCTGGTGAGTCGCGCTCCATTACCTTCTCCGCAGCCACCGTGGACACGCTGGAGCTGCACCACGGAGCTGGGCATGAACGAGGCCGGGGAGAGCAATGTGGTCGCCAAGCTCACTCTCAGCCGGCTGCAGGAGGAGGCCTTCAGGACGCAGCCGGGCACGGGCTTCAGCGCTGGTGAGTCGCGCTCCATTACCTTCTCCGCAGCCACCGTGGACACGCTGGAGCTGCACCACGGAGCTGGGCATGAACGAGGCCGGGGAGAGCAATGTGGTCGCCAAGCTCACTCTCAGCCGGCTGCAGGAGGAGGCCTTCAGGACGCAGCCGGGCACGGGCTTCAGCGCTGGTGAGTCGCGCTCCATTACCTTATCCGCAGCCACCGTGGACACGCTGGAGCTGCACCACGGAGCTGGGCATGAACGAGGCCGGGGAGAGCAATGTGGTCGCCAAGCTCACTCTCAGCCGGCTGCAGGAGGAGGCCTTCAGGACGCAGCCGGGCACGGGCTTCAGCGCTGGTGAGTCGCGCTCCATTACCTTATCCGCAGCCACCGTGGACACGCTGGAGCTGCACCACGGAGCTGGGCATGAACGAGGCCGGGGAGAGCAATGTGGTCGCCAAGCTCACTCTCAGCCGGCTGCAGGAGGAGGCCTTCAGGACGCAGCCGGGCACGGGCTTCAGCGCTGGTGAGTCGCGCTCCATTACCTTCTCCGCAGCCACCGTGGACACGCTGGAGCTGCACCACGGAGCTGGGCATGAACGAGGCCGGGGAGAGCAATGTGGTCGCCAAGCTCACTCTCAGCCGGCTGCAGGAGGAGGCCTTCAGGACGCAGCCGGGCACGGGCTTCAGCGCTGGTGAGTCGCGCTCCATTACCTTATCCGCAGCCACCGTGGACACGCTGGAGCTGCACCACGGAGCTGGGCATGAACGAGGCCGGGGAGAGCAATGTGGTCGCCAAGCTCACTCTCAGCCGGCTGCAGGAGGAGGCCTTCAGGACGCAGCCGGGCACGGGCTTCAGCGCTGGTGAGTCGCGCTCCATTACCTTATCCGCAGCCACCGTGGACACGCTGGAGCTGCACCACGGAGCTGGGCATGAACGAGGCCGGGGAGAGCAATGTGGTCGCCAAGCTCACTCTCAGCCGGCTGCAGGAGGAGGCCTTCAGGACGCAGCCGGGCACGGGCTTCAGCGCTGGTGAGTCGCGCTCCATTACCTTATCCGCAGCCACCGTGGACACGCTGGAGCTGCACCACGGAGCTGGGCATGAACGAGGCCGGGGAGAGCAATGTGGTCGCCAAGCTCACTCTCAGCCGGCTGCAGGAGGAGGCCTTCAGGACGCAGCCGGGCACGGGCTTCAGCGCTGGTGAGTCGCGCTCCATTACCTTATCCGCAGCCACCGTGGACACGCTGGAGCTGCACCACGGAGCTGGGCATGAACGAGGCCGGGGAGAGCAATGTGGTCGCCAAGCTCACTCTCAGCCGGCTGCAGGAGGAGGCCTTCAGGACGCAGCCGGGCACGGGCTTCAGCGCTGGTGAGTCGCGCTCCATTACCTTATCCGCAGCCACCGTGGACACGCTGGAGCTGCACCACGGAGCTGGGCATGAACGAGGCCGGGGAGAGCAATGTGGTCGCCAAGCTCACTCTCAGCCGGCTGCAGGAGGAGGCCTTCAGGACGCAGCCGGGCACGGGCTTCAGCGCTGGTGAGTCGCGCTCCATTACCTTATCCGCAGCCACCGTGGACACGCTGGAGCTGCACCACGGAGCTGGGCATGAACGAGGCCGGGGAGAGCAATGTGGTCGCCAAGCTCACTCTCAGCCGGCTGCAGGAGGAGGCCTTCAGGACGCAGCCGGGCACGGGCTTCAGCGCTGGTGAGTCGCGCTCCATTACCTTCTCCGCAGCCACCGTGGACACGCTGGAGCTGCACCACGGAGCTGGGCATGAACGAGGCCGGGGAGAGCAATGTGGTCGCCAAGCTCACTCTCAGCCGGCTGCAGGAGGAGGCCTTCAGGACGCAGCCGGGCACGGGCTTCAGCGCTGGTGAGTCGCGCTCCATTACCTTATCCGCAGCCACCGTGGACACGCTGGAGCTGCACCACGGAGCTGGGCATGAACGAGGCCGGGGAGAGCAATGTGGTCGCCAAGCTCACTCTCAGCCGGCTGCAGGAGGAGGCCTTCAGGACGCAGCCGGGCACGGGCTTCAGCGCTGGTGAGTCGCGCTCCATTACCTTATCCGCAGCCACCGTGGACACGCTGGAGCTGCACCACGGAGCTGGGCATGAACGAGGCCGGGGAGAGCAATGTGGTCGCCAAGCTCACTCTCAGCCGGCTGCAGGAGGAGGCCTTCAGGACGCAGCCGGGCACGGGCTTCAGCGCTGGTGAGTCGCGCTCCATTACCTTATCCGCAGCCACCGTGGACACGCTGGAGCTGCACCACGGAGCTGGGCATGAACGAGGCCGGGGAGAGCAATGTGGTCGCCAAGCTCACTCTCAGCCGGCTGCAGGAGGAGGCCTTCAGGACGCAGCCGGGCACGGGCTTCAGCGCTGGTGAGTCGCGCTCCATTACCTTATCCGCAGCCACCGTGGACACGCTGGAGCTGCACCACGGAGCTGGGCATGAACGAGGCCGGGGAGAGCAATGTGGTCGCCAAGCTCACTCTCAGCCGGCTGCAGGAGGAGGCCTTCAGGACGCAGCCGGGCACGGGCTTCAGCGCTGGTGAGTCGCGCTCCATTACCTTATCCGCAGCCACCGTGGACACGCTGGAGCTGCACCACGGAGCTGGGCATGAACGAGGCCGGGGAGAGCAATGTGGTCGCCAAGCTCACTCTCAGCCGGCTGCAGGAGGAGGCCTTCAGGACGCAGCCGGGCACGGGCTTCAGCGCTGGTGAGTCGCGCTCCATTACCTTCTCCGCAGCCACCGTGGACACGCTGGAGCTGCACCACGGAGCTGGGCATGAACGAGGCCGGGGAGAGCAATGTGGTCGCCAAGCTCACTCTCAGCCGGCTGCAGGAGGAGGCCTTCAGGACGCAGCCGGGCACGGGCTTCAGCGCTGGTGAGTCGCGCTCCATTACCTTCTCCGCAGCCACCGTGGACACGCTGGAGCTGCACCACGGAGCTGGGCATGAACGAGGCCGGGGAGAGCAATGTGGTCGCCAAGCTCACTCTCAGCCGGCTGCAGGAGGAGGCCTTCAGGACGCAGCCGGGCACGGGCTTCAGCGCTGGTGAGTCGCGCTCCATTACCTTATCCGCAGCCACCGTGGACACGCTGGAGCTGCACCACGGAGCTGGGCATGAACGAGGCCGGGGAGAGCAATGTGGTCGCCAAGCTCACTCTCAGCCGGCTGCAGGAGGAGGCCTTCAGGACGCAGCCGGGCACGGGCTTCAGCGCTGGTGAGTCGCGCTCCATTACCTTATCCGCAGCCACCGTGGACACGCTGGAGCTGCACCACGGAGCTGGGCATGAACGAGGCCGGGGAGAGCAATGTGGTCGCCAAGCTCACTCTCAGCCGGCTGCAGGAGGAGGCCTTCAGGACGCAGCCGGGCACGGGCTTCAGCGCTGGTGAGTCGCGCTCCATTACCTTATCCGCAGCCACCGTGGACACGCTGGAGCTGCACCACGGAGCTGGGCATGAACGAGGCCGGGGAGAGCAATGTGGTCGCCAAGCTCACTCTCAGCCGGCTGCAGGAGGAGGCCTTCAGGACGCAGCCGGGCACGGGCTTCAGCGCTGGTGAGTCGCGCTCCATTACCTTATCCGCAGCCACCGTGGACACGCTGGAGCTGCACCACGGAGCTGGGCATGAACGAGGCCGGGGAGAGCAATGTGGTCGCCAAGCTCACTCTCAGCCGGCTGCAGGAGGAGGCCTTCAGGACGCAGCCGGGCACGGGCTTCAGCGCTGGTGAGTCGCGCTCCATTACCTTATCCGCAGCCACCGTGGACACGCTGGAGCTGCACCACGGAGCTGGGCATGAACGAGGCCGGGGAGAGCAATGTGGTCGCCAAGCTCACTCTCAGCCGGCTGCAGGAGGAGGCCTTCAGGACGCAGCCGGGCACGGGCTTCAGCGCTGGTGAGTCGCGCTCCATTACCTTATCCGCAGCCACCGTGGACACGCTGGAGCTGCACCACGGAGCTGGGCATGAACGAGGCCGGGGAGAGCAATGTGGTCGCCAAGCTCACTCTCAGCCGGCTGCAGGAGGAGGCCTTCAGGACGCAGCCGGGCACGGGCTTCAGCGCTGGTGAGTCGCGCTCCATTACCTTATCCGCAGCCACCGTGGACACGCTGGAGCTGCACCACGGAGCTGGGCATGAACGAGGCCGGGGAGAGCAATGTGGTCGCCAAGCTCACTCTCAGCCGGCTGCAGGAGGAGGCCTTCAGGACGCAGCCGGGCACGGGCTTCAGCGCTGGTGAGTCGCGCTCCATTACCTCTCTCTCTCTCTCTCTCTGGACTGCAAGAGGAATCCTTCAGGACGCAGCAGGACACGTCATTATCCGTACTACCCTGGCCTAACAGGTGCCCACGTCATCCTGACATGCCCTGGGGCAGCGTGCCGCGCAACACGCCCGCCCGAATCCGGTTATCGGAGGTCACTATCCGAACTCGTGGAGGGTCTGCCAGGCTCTCCGGTAGACAACCGTATAGGTGCGTGTGTGACGTCCACTTGCGGAAACGTTAAATATGGCGCCGGCAGATGTTCTTTCATAGAAACTTGACAAACTTTCCACACATTCAGACTTTAACGAACACTTGTTACGCTTACGGACACACCTTTTAAGGCGGGTTGCACCAACTTACAACTCGTCGGAAATATCTGCGAACCTCGTTTCGCCAAATCCCAAGCTGTCAGATTTTTCTGCCTCTATAAGACCCCATCAAAATCTCACCCCCACCATGTCTCCTTCCCGGAGATCAATTCTATCAGGAGTAATCAGTCGTATTGCAGCTTGATAGTATGCTCAAGCCAGGTTCGCACATATTTCCGACGAGTTGTACGATTACAGGCCGATCAACGTTAAGGCGCTCTTCTTCTTCTTTGCCCAGCCCATTTCCCATTTTAGATGGGGTCGGGCCTCCTCGTACGTTGGCGCCAGGATATTCTATCCTGGGTTGTCGATGTAGTCAGGTTAAGTGTCTTCATCTCTTTTTCGACATTGGACCACCACGTTGCAGGTGGTCTTCCTCTTCCTCGGGGGTGATTTGGGATGCTCAGGGTTTTCCTCACGGAGTAGTTCTCATCTCGTCGCATAATATGTCCATACCATCTCATCCTGCTTTCTTGGAGTTTTTCCGTGACCGGTGCAACTTTGAACGAGCCGCGGACATATTCGTTCCGGATCTTATCGAGGCGTGTGACACCGCCAGCCCACCTAAGCATTTTCATTTCTGCCACGTGCAGCTTTTGTTCGTGCCCTTTTTTAGCGGTCCAGCATTCTGCTCCGTACATCATAGTGGGTCTGACAACAGCTTTGTATATTTTCCCTTTTGTTTTAATAGGCATTTTTGGGTCGCACATAACGCCAGACAGGGATCTCCACTTTAGCCATGCTGAATTCACTCGGTGGGTCACGTCATTGTCCACGCTTGCGTTTGACGAAAGGACAGAGCCGAGGTATTTGAACTGCGCTGATTTGGGCAGAACCTTATCGTCTATGAGTATATCACAGTTGGTATCCTCTGTGCCGCCATAGTCACACTCCATATACTCCGTCTTCGTTCTACTGATGCGCAGTCCGTGGCGTTCGATCTTCTTAAGCCAGGTATTGAAGGATTCCTGCAGGTCACAGGCGCGTTTGGTGATAAGCACTATATCATCAGCATACAGTATGCTCCAAGGAGTTGGCACCTGTATGCTGCGTGTTATGTAGTCCATGGACAAGTTGAAGAGCAGCGGGCTGAGCGCCGACCCTTGATGTACGCCCACTCTGACTTGGAACGGATCGCTTATTCCAGCTGGGCTTTTAATCTGTGTCAAGATGTTGTCGTACATGTCCTGGATTATGGTGATATATGCTTCAGGGATGCCTTGGACTCTTAGGGCCTGCCAGACTAGCTTTCTAGGTACTCGATCAAACGCTTTTTCGAGATCGATGAAAAGGAAGTAGAGGTTTTCTTTATTAGCACGGTGCTTCTCCATAAGTATCCGGATGGTTTGGATAGCCTCCGTGGTGGACCTGCCTGCTGTAAATCCCATCTGGTTCTCAGTTACACTGGATAGTGCTGTAATACGGGCTCCAATTATTCTCTCCCACATTTTTAGCGTGTGAGCGGTAAGTTTTATAGCTCTATAGTTATTGCATTGTGAGATGTCCCCCTTATTTTTGTAGATTGGGGATAGAAAACTGAAGCGCCAGGAATCCGGAATTTTGCCTTCCACGTAGATTTTATTAAAAAGTTCCATAACGTTAAGGCGCTCTTATTAGACGATATTTAGGTATTTGCGGAGGTGAGGCAGACGGAGCGGGAGACGCGCGTCCCGCGCACCCCGCTAACGGCCTTATTCTGTTGGCATCCGTATTCGGCTCGTTTTTGCGGATCATACGATCAAATGTTTGTTTTCTTGAATAATTGTTTTATTTTTCAAATCTTGGTTGATTTGTGTAAGATTGTCCCCAAATATTTATTGTTTATTTATTTATTTAAATCTTTTTTTAGAAAATAAGGAATAATAGGTAGTAACAGTTCTTAAGTACATCGTAGTATGATGACATCAATTATGGACACTTACTTTCCAAAGATATGTTAGTACATATTTCTTCATCATCAATCCACCTATCGTTTTCCCAGTTCCTATGTGGGTGCTTCCGTTTTCCAAATACGTAGAACTGATAAAATAATAGTACATCTTCACTTCCTAAGGGTGAACGTCGCCAATTATGGATTGTAATAATATATTAAGGTTTTTTTTAAACCGAAATAAAATCGATTACTTCTAGGTAAAGTTATAGCGCCGGTTAACGCCCGCTTAAGAAACCATCAAAAATAATAAACAAATAGCTGTTCATCTATTTATCTTTTGGCAAATTATATTATTACCATAATTATTACCTTTGTTACATAAGTATGACTGACTGATCAAAAACTGGATAATTAGACCACTGTTAGTCAGAAGAGCATTTTTTTATACAGGGTGGTTATTTTAAGACCAGCAAGTACATGACTATGTCTATTAAAAAATGTAATTTGACCAAACATCATATAAAAAGAACAAATTCAATTTGTCTCTTAAATACCGAAACGTGTTATGTCACTGCGCTCGCGCGGCGCGTACCATGCTCCCTCGACCAGCGGCCACACCGCGATGGACCTTGATACTCTCAACAAGCCAACAAGATTGGACTTATACTTGGCTCTATACTCCAGGCAAAATACGGTTTCGAAAATCATTGATTTATGATAGCGTTTTTTTGTATATTTCATTTTTAATCGTTATTCTAAGATGCTTTACACAAGAATCCAACAAATTTTCCAAACGGAAGTAATTATATAAATTTAAATTAAGCTTTAATTGTCTTTTTTTGTTTGATTTATATTGAATTTTTTACAGCAAATGTAAATTTAGGTAAAAGCCTCCTCGATTTCATGCCATTTTTCTCGGTCTTTAGCCAACTGCATCCAGCTAGGTCCAGCGACCTCAGTTATGTCATTGGTCCAACGTCTTCGTCGTCTACCTTTCCTTCTTTTGCCTTTCGGCCCTGACCAGTTTGTTGCTTCCAGTGCCCATCTTTTCTCCTAATATCTGGCGATATATGGTTTTTACCCGAATGGGGTCCATATAAGAAAGAAATAATGGCATAAATCTTTTAGATTTAGTAAATATGTACTAACACAAACAATATGGAATAAATAAAGCTTAAATAAATATATATATATATATAAACTAGCTGTTGCCCGCGACTTCGTCCACGTATAACATGTTATCGTCTAAATGTTTGTTTAAGAAATTTAAATGTTTGTTTAATAAAAAAAAACATTGAAATTAGTTTTGTACAGTCAGCATCAGATAGTTAGTAGCAGCCTAGGTAACCAAATATATCGCAACACGTCTTTATTACTATAGGAGTAAGGATGTGTTACGATATATTTGGCTACTTTGGCTGCTACTAACTATATGACGCTGACTGTACCTAGTCTTTTAGTAAACAGTGTAAAACCGAAGTAACAAATCTCTCTTTATTTCAAAATGTCTTCCTCTCTATACAAACTTAGAACCCTCTTTGAACTCTCATAGTAAATAGTCTGAAACCGAAGTTACAAATTTCTTACTTTAAAAATGTCTTGCTCTCCATACAAACTAGAAGAACTGTATATCCTAGAAGTAGGTATTTTTGTCAAGACCAATCCAAGCATGTTCAGTAACGTTTCAGAAGGCCGCAGATTTCCGACACGTAAACAATACAAACATAAATTGAAAACTTTGCAGGGTAGCAACAACACAGCGCTAATCAGAGGTGGAATCTTGGGAATGGCACCAAACATTTTCAATAAAATTTCAGACCGAATTAAACACTGGATATTAATAAATTTAAAAGACAATTGACTTCATATTCAGATTCAGATTTGTTTATTATCATAATTTTACAATTGAAATCATAGTACAATGAATAATGAATATACAGATAAAAATGTGTTAAAATTATGACTTGTCAGTTACAATAAAATACAATAGATGTGTACAGAATTGTTATTACTTGTAAATAGTTTAATAATACTCATACTCATACTCATAGCATAATGCTATTACATAAAATAGAGAAAGAAAAAATAATACAAATATTAACGTCAAGCTTTAAAGATCTTGTTATTTAGTGATTTGAAAGAAATTATTGTAAACTATACAGTGTTTTTTCAAGCAATAGTAGTTTTACATGGAAGCGAAAAAAGTTGTCGTTCGTTATGGTTTTAAGGTTTGAAGGTAGCCGGTTAAAAAGTCTTTGCCCTATTAACTTCGGAAGTTTTGTGCCTATTCTAAGTCTGGGCGAGGTTGTTTTGAAGTGGATACTTCTTTGCTCGCGTTCTTGTATAGGGGTACAGTTCAAAATGTATCACGTGACTTCCGGAATAACTTTTTGTAGAGAAGCCTAATCTGATTTCAAATAATTGTTTGTTACATGTTTTAATCCTTCTTTATTTGTCATTAGTTGTTAATCACAACATGTTATTTTTCATCTCTCCTGTTCTGAAAGTTGACTTTTCATGGGCATATAGCCGGGTGGAAAATAGCGTTTTCTCCCCTAGGGTGGAAAGTAATTTTTGCGTATTGTAAAAATACCATAAAATCTAGTAAATTTGTTGTTTGTTTCAGTTTTTTTGTAAGTTTGTTTTGTTTTTTGTTAGTTTTTTTTTTTTGTTTTTGTTCTGTTTGTTTTTGTTTTGTTTGTTTTTTCACGTGTCGGCATGGCCCTCTAGATTAGTTGCGTCGCGGCCTACTCGATTACAATCGAGTAGGCCGTGGCAAGTGGCCAGTGCAAAGAGGTTAGAGGTTGGATATAGTTTTAATTATTTTACTTAGGTATATCTAAAATCTAATAATTAATTTTCCTCACAGTCGAAATGAAAAGTAGAGTGTTTAACTCGGGTGAAATTACCCATTTCACCCTCGAACTATTGGCGCTCTCACTTCGTTCGAGCGCCAGAAATATCTCGGGTGTAATGAGTCACTTTCAACCCTAGGTTAACAATCTACTATAGTTTATGTGACGGGCATGAAAACTATGCTAAAATGACCGCCATTTTCATTGCCTCGCGAGTCAAACGAGCTACGTCAGTCAATGTTGCTATATATACCGATTTATCTGTGCTTATACAGATTTTAGTGAATTAATGCAGATATATATTTTACGGGGACAGCCAACAAAGAAGTATCCACTTAAACTTAATTAACGGTTGTATCTCGGACACAACCCGCTTCTTTTTAAGCTATTCGCATTTCTCATTGATCTCGAACTATTTTTACCTCTCCTTTGAAATTCATTTGGATAACGTTTAACATACATCAAAACTTCCAATATATAAGTTGAAACTGATGTTAAGATACTAAGTTTTATTAAATGTTCGCGACACGTGTATCTGTACTTTGCATACGCAAGTACTCTAATTGCACGTTTCTGGATCTTTAGGATGCGCTCATAATCCGTACTGTTGCCCCAAAGCATTATCCCGTATGAAAGTTGAGAGTATATGTACGCATAATACAGCTCTTTTAAGCAACTTCCTGACACAAGTGGTCCTAACTGTCTTAGAGCATAGATCACTCTTGCTAACTTACTGCATAATGTATCTATGTGATCTTTCCATGACATTATTGGATCAATCATTTCAATCAATAGATCAATATTTGATGGAAAAGTGTTATTATACCATTAAAGATTACTTAAACGACCCTACGACATAACATGGTTCCATTCCAGACATTCCTTAGTTATAGTATTCTTTAGTTATAGTATTTTTTGAGAGTTTTTGACATGTGTTTGAAGTATTTAACACCAATCACTGTATTGACATTTTTTTTTTAATTTTTATAAATATATTAGCTGGCTGAAATATTTTGTAAACCTACATTGTGGGTAATGCACAGAGGTCTAATATTTTGTATACCAACAATACTTGTAAAAGTTGTAACCTATGTTTAACAAAATAAATTGTTTTGAATTGAAAGTACTTAATTTGTATTCTAATAAGTAATCTTTATGCAAAAATTTAAGTCTCTAGCTCTAAAAATAAAGTTTTCCCCATACAAACTTTGCACCCCTATTTACCCCCTTTAGGGGTGGAATTTCTAAAAATCCTTCTTAGCGTTGTCTACGTTGTAAAAGGTAGTTCTGGTGAAAATTTCAACTCTCTAGTCTTAGTAGTTTCGGCTGTGCGTTGATGAGTGAGTGAGTGAGTGAGTCATACCAATAACTCCATATCGACAAAAGGTATTTTCACTTAGATAACGTCACATTTATTTGCTTTAGTGGGCTTATTTTTAAAGGGGCGTGGCGGGGGAGGCTTTCTTGGTAGTTATTTAGAGAAGCAGCGGCGGCAGAGTGAGTGCGAGATGTGAAACAGCATACTTTAGTGTTTTGTGATGAGTATCATGTGCATAAACAGCTGGCAAAGTTTTGCAGCTGTATAGGGGAACACCCTGTAGTTCTTTGTACCCGACTGCCTCAGAAGGAAGTTTATGTTTTTCGAGCGTATGTATCATCATAATCATCATATCAGCCGAAAGACGTCCACTGCTGGACATAGGCCTCCCCCAAAGAGTGCCACAATAGCCGGTCCTGCGCCACCCGCATCCAGAAGACTCCCACGACCTTTACCAGGTCATTAGTCCACCTTGTGGGGGGCCTAACCACGCCGCGCCTTCCGATACGTGGTTGCCACTCGAGAACCTTTTCGCCCGAACGGCCATCGGTTCTACGTGCAATGTGCCCCGCCCACTGATACTTAAGTTTAGCGATTCGGAGGGCTATATCGGTTACCGTGGTTCTGCTGCGGATAGCCTCATTTCTGATGCGATCGCGCAGAGAAACTCCCAGCATAGCCCTCTTCATCGCCCTTTGAGTGACTTTGAGCCTTCTTATGAGGCCTATAGTAAGCGACCACGTTTCCGTGCCATATGTCATCACTGGCAACACACACTGGTCAAAGACTCTCGTCTTGAGACACGGCGGAATATTGCACGAAAAGATGTGCCGTAGCGTATGTATGCATGTATGTCAATGACGAAGATGAGGAAGGGCCGTGGCCTGCTGCTGGTGGAGTGGCAGGATCTTTTTCCGCACTCGTTTTAATAGAATCTACTAAACAGCAAGTAAATATACTTCAGTTCACCAACTCGTTTAGGACTTTAGACAAGGTAGTCGCTATCCGGCGCAATAGCCCTGAATGCTTTTGATATATTTCTGTATGAATAAATAAATCTATTATTCGTACAGTCCATAATTGGTACCATTACCCCCCCAACCATGTGCTCGTGTCCGAATCCGATTTACTCCCAACTACTTACTACCTAACAGTTCTAAATACGTATTCAGGATAACTGAAGATTTTTATTGACATCTTGTCAATATGCTCCAGCTACTTATTAATACGTTTTAGGTGCGGATGTAGAAACGCTTTAATGTAGTAAATATCGCATACCTTATATTTGTTATTCTATCATTTCGAATGTGTTCTCCAGCATGTATTAGCGTTTCCTATTCCTTTAAGTATTTTTATTTACCTTGATAACTCGAAATAATTGCTACAAAAAGGCGTATTTGCGTGCCAGGTAAACATTCACAGGTCCGTCGTCGGCAGTGGCCACGGGCGTACTAAATTGTACTCGCCACCGCGCATGCACGACGCGGACACCCGGTTTTTCAGACAAATGACCAAATGTATTGAATTATCAAACATATTGAAATTCTAAGAAGCCGGTAGATAGATCTACCAAAAAGCTACCTATCACAACAAATTTCATTGTAATGTTGCAAATAACTTTTGAGATATTTCGAGTTTGGTGGTAAAAAAGCACTGTTTTGAAAGGCAAAATCTATCGAGGTTTTTGTAAGCAATCTTGATTTTACGAAGCACGAACATAGCCAATGAACTGAAGATATACATATCAAAAATTTGGATCTCTAGCAATAGTACAAGTATACTAATAATCGGTTTGGAAAAGGCACTTTTTCGATGCGCAGCTGCATACAGCGCCTTAAATACTCGTATGCCGCCGGCAGCTGTCGTTCCATACAAACTTGAAAAACCGTCCATACATTCCGATTTTAACGAACACTTGCTGACGTTTACAGACGGTTTGGTTCACTCCACCCTAAGTGTAGGTCACATCAATGCTACTAGACTGTAATCTAAGTTTATGCACTATCAGTAAATACCTCTAGATGTAACCAGGGACTGATTTCGGTTACGGTTATAACGGTAGGAAACCGGTATTCCATTACGGTACCGTTATGTCGTAAAGGTTGTGCGCGCCGCGCGAACATAACGGTACCGTAACCGTTTTGAAATATCGGTTACCGGTATTTGTATTAAATTATACCGAAACCTTTATAATACCGGTATTATAAAGGTAGCCGAAAAAAATAAGCGAGCTGGCACTCGATTTTCGATAGCGAAATATAAAGGTTCCGCTACCGCAACTGCTATTTGGAAACCGATATGACGTCATACCGTTATCGTTAAATAGAATACCGGTATTTTTGGTTATGCAGTCCCTGATCATAACAGACTGCATATATACATGCACCTAACCTTGAACCTTAAGTGGATAAGAGCTCTTAAACGTGCGCACGTGACGGTATGATTGTGTCTTGTGTCTCCGTAGGGGCCATCGCGACCATCCGCAAACAGCAACATGTTTTTTTTCTAAAATACAAAATTATTTATTGTTCGAATGTGAGTGGTTATAAAAACTAGCCAAGTGCGAGTTGGACTCGCGCACGAAGGGTTCCGTACCATTATCTATAAAAACGGCAAAAAAATCACGTTTGTATGGGAGCCCCCCTTGTTTTGAGTATTTGTTGTTATAGCGGCAACAGAAATACACAATCTGTGAAAATTTGAACTCTTACTACCTATCACGGCTCTTGAGATACAGCCTGGTGACAGACAGGCGGACGGACGGACAGCGAAGTCTTAGTAATAGGGTCCCGTTTTACTCTTTGAGTACGGAACCCTAAAAATGGTGTTAGGGTTAGTATTTTGGTTACATCACAATCAGCCAGAGTTTGGCGTGCAATATTTTGATTCTCAATATGCATGTCATTGAAATTATGTCATTATTATTTATTGTTATATTAGTATCGAATTAAATAAGTAAAAAAGTAAAAAATTAAATTAAAATAGAAATCAATGTGTAGCAATGTCAATATATTAATAATTCCTGCGGTCAAACATTTACATTCCTCTGAAATTCATTCATTTCGTCCCGTAAGAGCCTGTTCGCACTAATCCTTGACTGTTACTGTCGGATCCAGTAAGGCAAGTAAATGTATAAATTAAACAATGAAATAAATGATTTTTATTCTGCAATAGCACTTTTACAAGTCAAAAATCTACTAGCGTTTCTGAAAAAGAAGAAACTCCGAAACAGACTTAACAGTCAGTCATTTTTGTCAAAAAGAAGCTTATTATTCGACGACCGCTTTAGCCTAGTTGGTAGTGACCCTGCCTACGAAGCAAGAGGTCCCGGGTTCGAAACCCGGTAAGGGCATTTATTTGTGTGATGAGCACGAATATTTGTTCCTGTGTCATGGATGTTTTCTATGTATTTAAGTATTTATTTCTTCATATAAGTATCTATATCGTCGTCTAGTACCCATAGTACAAGCTTTGCTTAGTTTGGGACTAGGTTGATTTGTGTAAGATTGTCCGCAAATATTTATTTATTTATTTATATTTATTTATTACAATAATAGTACTTACCTAGTTAAAATAAGTACCTGAACCTGAATATGAACACAAAAAAAGAAAAAAAAAACATAATGCTACTGTAACTAAATCGTTGGGAATGGTTACTTGTAGGAACTGCGTCATTTAGTTCCCTAGGCGTGATACAATGACAATTCAATTATTAAAGAAAGAAAGAAAAGAAAGAAATCATTTATTCGTGGACAAAACAATGGGTGTAAAAAACAAAACACAGAACGTAAAAATAGCAGGGTCCACGAAATGGCCCCGACTCAGCATGGTGCTAACCTAGAAGGCCAGCGCTGGTCTTCCGTCGGAACCTTTACATGAGTTACCTCCTGGAAGGCGACACAAAACAAATACCTACATTAAATTATGAATGATTAAGCTACAAGTATATGGAAAACTTGCTTATTGTTCACACCGCCCAGTGCGACATCGGAGCTTGCTTCAAACAAAATATGTCGTTGGCGGATCCGACACCGACAGTAGGCAAGTTGCAATATTTTAATTTTTGCTTTCATTTGAAACAATTGAATGTAGAATAGACCACGAGTACTATACTTTTTTTTTAAATAATATAATTTATAGTCAAAAAAGTCAGTTACAAACTGAGTATTTAAACTTTTGCGCCTAAACGGATCTACAGTTCCTGTGACTTCACTCGTGTTTTTCACTCGCCATAATTTACGGCCATGTATAGACACTAACTTTTGGAAGGTTTAATAAATCTGCTTTAATAAAACAAACATCAATTTTTATTCGAAATTCTTATTTTTTTTTAATGAAATACTTTCCTATTACAATTATAACATTTATAACCTTTCATTAGTTGTCATCAAGTTGTCATAACAGGAATGACGTCACCAGTCGCTGATCGGTGGATAAAAACACGTTCCGTTTCACATTACTTCAAATCGTAATTATTGTTTGAAATTAGTACTATAAACTAAAGTAAAAACGTTTCACAGTAGCAATTAAGTAATTTAATGTTTCTTCAACATTTTGATCACAAAATAATGGTAAATAAAGCTGCATCTTTCCTGTTACGGATTGGTGTCAACAGGCTCCTAAGTACTTGCTTAATTATAATTCCTAACCAAATATTTAAATGTCGCTCGTTGAATAGGGGCGTAGACTCCAAAGTCTTTCGGGGAAGTCCCGCGCTCAAAGGATATTTTATCCGCTATGATAGTAATTGTTATTATGAGTCAGTGTATCTGTTAACAGAAATGATCGTTTGAAAATTTATCATATTACTGATAATTTTACCGTAAAAGTTCCTCTATATAACACTAAATTAGTATGCAATACCAAAGATCTTGCTGATATTATAAATGTGGAACTACGAAATTTGGTATAGAGATAGTTTGAGTCCCGGGGAATGACATAGGTAGGATAGTTTTTATCCCAGAAATCATCCCCCAAGGGAGTGAAATGGGGAGTTGTTTGTATGGAGCTACGATACAAACGATTTCCACGCGGACGGATTCGCGAGCAGAAGCTAGTATTATATATAGCGAAAGAACTTTTTTAGTCGGCGTAATACAAACAAGAATAACCAATTTCAGTGATTACTATGACAAACGTTACTTCAAAATAGTATATTTTCCAATCCATTTCGATCGCGACGTAAATATTTAAATATACTATTTGTTTACTGATAATATTAAACTCCAATGTTGATTATGTTCAACATACCTAATATGATAACGGTGCTCGATTTACACTGTTTTTAAACGTTTTTCATGACTAACAGCAAATAGGCACGTTTTGTTTCAACAATTCACAGTAAACAAGCTAGTGGTGCGAGTTGGACTCAGTCTATGATATTATCGTAACATTAATATACTTATATATGTGTGTTTCAAGGGTATAAAGTATCCTATGTTCTTCTCCGGTACTGGAACTATCTCCATACCAATTTTCACTTGAATCGGTTCAGATTAAAAAAGTTTCTGCCAAAAATGAAAATTTTGGTACAACCTTTATTGCTGACTGTACCGTTTTTGCACAGCTTGCACTTGCTATTGATAGTTGTTTTATTTTATCGATCGATTTTGACCACAAAATACTTTGTTATATACTGAAGTAGAGAACAATCTCTGGGCCTAAAAAACGGTAACCCTATAATTGATGACATTTGATGCGCCATCTAATATCGTTAGTTGAAATACTCCACTTGAATGTTAAAACATACAAAAAGTGCATCGGTCGCAGGGTTTGAACCGGGGCTCATCTAGTCTGTACCCGTAGGCTACTGATGTCTTATGTCAATACGGCGAATTTCGAAATACCTTGACAGCGCGTTTCATCATCATATAAACTAGGCCATTGTTGACCCCGCCGTCGTAACAATATATTTTAAGAAAATTAATAAATTACACAAGTTTTAGTTTATAATATAGGTTTAGTTTAGTTTTATTTCTTTATAAATATTATTTTATACCATTTCGTAATTAAATTGTTTTTGAGAAGCTTGTAAACAAGTAATTTAGTTTTGAAATTATTTATTGATATTATAGTACAATTATTTTTTGTAGGTGACGCATTGCTTCCATCTATTATCAGCATATGACACCTATGAATTATGAGGTGACTAGATTGGAAATCACCAGATATTCATAGAAGACCCATATACTTAATGTCCTTCTTTATTTAGTAAACTTATTATGCTGTCATTACCGCCCACCTAGTACTAAGATTCGCCGCCCTGTGATTTGACTGATGACTCATCTCATCTGACACCTGTCATCTATAGGTAACCACGGGCGGTGTAACCCGTGTCAGAACGTCAGAAAGAAAGGTAAATCAATATTCCGACAGACCATATCATTTAAATTTGTGTACAAAGCAAAGCGCGGGAGTTTATAAAACACGTATAGTTACTTTCGCATTTATAATTCGTTATGGATATGGGCCGACGGACCATAGGGAACTTGCATGTTTTTATTTTATTACGAAAATCAAAAGTATAATCCAGCATTAAAACAACTGTTGTATTAAAACTTTCTTATGATTTATTTTTCTGATGTTATACGCATTCGAAATCTGCACGCGCCGGAACCCCCCGAAAACGCTCTATATTAAACGGGCTTATAAAAATAAAATAAAATATATTTATTTCAGAACATTCCATTCCATACAATATAGGTACATTTAGATTATTTATCTAAAACACTTCATATTAAATAATTATTTCATGTCAACATTATGCTATGACGTCACACAGTATATTTTCAGCGCGTTTACTATGGAGTAAGTCAATCATTTGCAATTTTATCTCCACAAAATTGGCGTTTTAGTCTATACTTGTCATACAAAATATCATTTCTAATTCAATATTCTGTGTAACTGTTGTTATTATATCAAAAAAAATATATATTTTTTTCGTCATTTTAACTTGAGATAAAACTAATACAATCGTTTTTTTTATTTTAATTTTCTTTTGTATGATATCTCTACGTATATATCCGCGTCGATTGAGTGCAATTTATTCGAAATTGAAGTCCCATGCAAGTTCCCCATATTTGCATCTGATAAGGTTTATATCTTAATGTATGAGGAATAGGTTCAACAACATAATGCAGCGACGTGTGCACAGTTGGTGCCATTGTCGCCGACGGTCATTCAAGGGCAGGGTGTATGTATATGGCTTTGTGTGATGTTTGTTTAGTAGGAGCGGGGTGCATATGTTGATACTGGATGATACAGTGCAAGTTGCTGTTGCTATTTGTTAGCATAGGGCATAAATATATCATCATCATCATATCAGCCGAAAGACGTCCACTGCTGGACATAGGCCTCCCCCAAAGAGTGCCACAATGGCCGGTCCAGCGCCACCCGCATCCAGCGGACTCCCGCGACCTTTACCAGGTCATCAGTCCACCTTGTGGGAGGCCTACCAACGCCGCGCCTTCCGGTACGTGGTCGCCACTCGAGAAACTTTCCGCCCCAACGGCCATCGGTTCTACGTGCAATGCATAAATATATACTACCAACTAACTGCCCGCGCGGCTACTGCAAAGAACGCAGTCAAACCTGCGGGATAAAATATAGTATACTAGCGACCCGCCCCGGCTTCGCACGGGTTTATATGTATAATATATGCATGTATTATACATATACAAACCTTCATCTTGAACCACTTTATCTATTTAAAAAAACCGCATCAAAATCCGTTGCGTAGTTTTAAAGATCTAAGCATACATAGGGACAGACAGACAGCGGGAAGCGACTTTGTTTTAATACTATGTAGTGATAACCATCCGGTAAGTCCATTTTACACGCTGATGAAAGAATTTTTTTAATCGGATAAGCGGTTCCGGAGATTACCCAAAATATACAGTATCATAACCAATAAGGCATAAATAACTGTATGCAATTGTATGTGACATGTGTTTAACCTAAACCTATTTACAAATTAGTACTTAATTAATTATTAACTCTGTACTATGATGTTTATAATCACACAGACAAACTGTTCCGACAGTTTTGTGAGACCCAGTTAATGTATACCCGTGTTTATATACTCTGTTTATTAAATAAAATTAAATAATAAATAATACAAACTCACAAAGCTATAATCTCACGGACTTTTCATCTTACGAAAATACTGGAAAAACATCAAGCTGCTATTTTAATCATTTCATTTTATCATCATTTATTTCATCCGTCTTACATTACATGTCATAGTTTTGGATTCTTATGGATTCTGATAGACTGCATAATAATAATAAATAATAAATAAATAAATAAATATTACGGGACAATCTTACACGAATCAACCTAGGCCCACGGTAAGCTCAATAAGGCTTGTGTTGTGGGTACTAGGCGATGATATATATAATAGATACATACATATAGATACTTATATACATATATAACATCCATAACTCAGGAACAAATATTCGTGATAAACACACAAATAAATGCCCTGACCGGGATTCGAACCCGGGACCTCCAGCTTCGTAGGCAGAGTCACTACCCACTGGGCTACGGAGGCCGTTGGGAAGCACTAATCGTCTCAACAGAGGCGATTTACAATCACACAATATCTGATTCATATGCTTTGTAAAACTATACATTTCACAAAGGAAACAATCAAAATGAATCCTCTTTGGAAATCGGCCGATAAAAATACGTGATTTGACGATTTCTGCGCTAATCAACACATTTTTATCTAATGTACATAATTAATTTCTCCGTAGCATTGTGGAGCGAGTGGTATTCGATAAAGCGATAGCGGAACACGTTCGGGTCACGCATTTACTATCGACACAGAATAAATAATAGTACTACGTACAGAAGGTTTTCTGTTAACAAATTCCCTGTTTAGGTACGCCAAACGTGCCTAAATGTGGCCATCCCGTTCTATCGCATGCAACGCGCTGCGACCCGTGCGAGCGTCCTGTACCAACACGCGGCGGCTACTAATGGGCCGCCAATTTGGCGGCCGCCGGCATGTACTTGTAGCGGCGCGACGGAATCGCAGAGTGAACCGCCCCTGCTATCGATGGCTGCCGGCTAGTAAATGTAATCATAACTGGCGATTTTCCACTATATATAAAGCCTTGTTTATGGATAGACGACACGTGCAGCGGCACGACACGCGTGCTGGCGAGCATCAGTAAGCGAATAATATATATGCGTCAGATCGGAGAAAGAGAAACTTACAAAATACCAACGTGTGGGTTTTGCTCAGTGAGTTTGAGAGCTAGGAACGATCTCGACAGACAAGATTTTCGATATAAAAAAAACCGGTCAAGTGCGAGTCTGTCTCGCGCGCCGAGGGTTCCGTACAAACTTTCACCACGCTTTATTAAGAAAAAATCTATCTTGCTTTTTCAGAGATAATTCTTTATCAAGTAAACCAATTTGGATAATTCCTTTTTTATTTGCTAGAAGCTACTTTCAGAAAACTTCCATACAAATTTGAAGGAAAAAAATTCAACACAAGCATTAAATGATTTTTGAAGATTAAAAAAAATACGCTAGATGAGATCTCGTTATACATACTTTTCCGGTAATATTTACGTTAATATTAATTATATATATTATTTTCAAATTTTTCGCTCGGTAAACTACGAGAAGCCCTACATAATATGTCCTATGACGATACTGAGAAGTTATTTATCGTTTTAAAATAATTTTGTTCTATCTTCTATCTTTTTATACCTTTTTTATATATAGGTTATTAACTAACTAATTATTTTGTACTACCTAGTAAATTTTTTTTTTTTTTTTTTTTTTGAATATATTATAACTGCCATCAGTCGATAACGACTATTATCAGTTTCGGTCTGTGATTTGGTTTGATTGGGTTTAGGAGACCATCGTCTCGCACAACCACTATGCAGCCTTACACAATGTGTTTTCGTTTTAGGCGTTTCACAACTTGTGTCGCATCTAGTAACCTTATAGCCAAAGGATTTGGGTGGCCTGCAAGGCGCTCGATATATCGTCTCGTGTGCTTTGTAATTTCGTCCTTTATGGTGGGCATGTTGAGGTAATCGTGTATTTCGTCGTTCCGGGTAAACCATGGTGCGTTGGCAATTACGCGTAGAATTGCGTTCTGTGCTCTCTGCAGACACATTATGTTGCTATCACTGGCAATCCCCCACAACTGGATGCCATAAGTCCAGATAGGTTTGATAATGGCGTTGTACAGGAGTAGTTTATTATCCACAGAAAGAGTTGAGTTACGTCCCATAAGCCAATGCAGGTTTTTGTGCTTTAGGTTCATCTCGTTACGCTTGTGCTTTATGTGAGTTTTCCAAGTTAGACGTCGATCCAGGTGGAAGCCTAGGTACTTGATGCTCTCGCAGTGCGGCAAGACATCGTTACCCAGTTGGACGGGTGAGCAATCTCCTCTTCTCAAACTAAAGGTAATGTGGTTTGATTTTGTAGCACTGGCTTTTATGCGCCATTTTGTTAGCCATCTATGGGTGTTGTTCAACACTAACTGCAGTTGTTCACTGGCTGTTTTAGGTGAATCGTGGCAGGAAAGATAGGCGATATCATCTGCATAAGTGGCGGCGGTCACAAATTCAGAGGTAGGTAAGTCGTAACCTAGTAAATAAGAATAATATTTTGCATGTGAATAACATATTCAATTGTTAGTTCTTTTTTGCCTGAAACACAGGGTATCCTAGTTCAGGCACGTGTTATTTGCCTCTAATATTAAGATCCTAGTCTATAGTAAACACTGATGTACATTATGTTTTATCAATAAATTATTATTATATTATATATTAGAATAATTATTAATTGTATTTGGATGCTCAGAGACATTATACATCTCTGGGGTACTAAATTAATATCATAAACTTATTGTTAATTCTGATACAGACCTTATATCGAATGTATTTGATAATATTTACAATTGTGGATTTTTTTAGTTTTCATTTAGTGACATTTAGTTTGTTAACCATTTAGGTACTAATTGGTTAAAATCTGCAATTTTAAAATGATTATTGTGTAAGATTATTAATATTATATTGTAGAATACCATTTGACATGTAAAAGTGCCCTTGTGGCCTATTTGCAGAATAAAAAAAAAAAAAAAAAAATACTTCGGAGATAAGTGGGGGGAGGGGGGGGGGGGGTTATTTTTTTCAAAATTTTCCTGTGTAAATCAAAATTATAACACTATAAAAAAAAACTGTTTCAGAATGTGCAATTCCAGCCCTTTCAAATGATACCCCACTTGACCTACTAATGTTTGCCCCCTTAAAATTTTCATTTTCCATAGGTACACGTAGTTCCGTTTTTACCTTTTTGGTCCGGAACCCTAAAACCGCACTCAAATCGGTCCATCTTTTTACGAGCTACGATGCCATCGGATTAAATTTGTTAAACGTTAAAATTTATAGGTATAATATTATTATTTATGTGACACTCAGTAAACAATTTTATTCTACTGTATTCTACAATACAATAAATAATGAATATAAACTAGTTCTCTGTAGTTACATTCGTATGGGTATATAGGGTTAGGCATACATGCAGATACAAGACTACACATCTTCTCGTGTTGCTATCGCATATCATCGCGCATGCGTCATGACAACCGACTGATTTTTTAGGGTTCCGTACTCAAAGAGTAAAACGGGACCCTATTACTAAGACTTCGCCGTCCGTCCGTCCGTCCGTCTGTCTGTCACCAGGCTGTGAGTTGAAATTTTCACAGATTGTGTATTTCTGTTGCCGCTATAACAACAAATACTAAAAACAAAATAAAATTATTTTTTAAGGGGGGCTCCCATACAACAAACGTGATTTTTTGCCGTTTTTATTAGATAATGGTACGGAACCCTTCGTGCGCGAGTCTAACTCGCACTTGGTCGGTTTTTTATTATATGTTTTAGCAATAGGCTTGTGACCTAGGATTTATTTACGATGCCATTCGAACCAGTTTTTGGAGAGGCACAAATGTTTGTATTAGAGCAACTAACAATTAAAGAATGTAAATACCCAAAAAATGCTGGCGGCAGGCGAAACGCTTCATACTAATTGACGTTAACGTATGACGTCACACGTTGCTATTCATACCTTATCGTTGCACTGGTTTGTATCGCAGCCTTTATCAAATCTGTCCAACGCGCAGGTGAACGACCGCGTGGTGACCGCTTCCAACCGTCCTCGGACAAGCCGTTCCATACTTTGTTCTTTTTTTTTAAAATTGATACCTTGGAGGTGTTTTGTGAACAGACTTAAAATTAAACTAGCATCCGATGCATGCTATTCCATAGACGAATTTCTCAATAATCGCTGAAAACCGAACGACTTTTCAACTGGCTCGCTGCCCAATCAATGGTTATGTAATATTTAAGGACATTTTAAGGATGTGTACTTACTAGTAACTTGACAAATAAATATAATAATAATAATTAATTCGTTGACTACACGCTGCAGTGTACCTAAACTAAGACATACTTATAAGACATATTTAAGCTCTATAAATTGACATGTAAAACTACGTTTTATAAAGGAATAAATGAAATGAAAATGGTAAATAAGCGTACGGACTGAACTGATTAAGCCAGACAAAGAATGAATCACTTTGGTAACGGCTATCCGTAACCAAAGGAATTGCCCTTCGGCCGCGTACGAAACCGCAAGTTCGTAACCAGTTACGATAGAAAAATTTTCATTCGTTGTACGAAACCAGTTGCGATCGAAGATTTTTTATTCTTTGTACGAAACCAATTGCGACATTTTTTTTTGGTATTTCGACAGTTTTGACGGGGCCCCGCTTTGCCTATTTCGTCCTATTTCTGATCTGTTTGCCCATCGGGCATCTGAATATACCTAACCTACATAGTGTTTTGCGATCGTAACAGGTTTCCAACAAGGAAGAAAAAATCTTCGATCGCAACTAGTTTCGTACAAAGAATAATAATTATTCTTTCGTTACTCGGTTACGATAGAAGAATTTTCATTCGTTGTACGAAACCAGTTGCGATCGAAGATTTTTTATTCTTTGTACGAAACCAATTGCGACATTGTTTTTGGTATTTCGACAGTTTTGACGGGGCCCCGCTTTGCCTATTTTGTCCTATTTCTGATCTGTTTGCCCTTCGGGCATCTGAATATACCTAACCTACATACATAGTGTTTTGCGATCGTAACAGGTTTCCAACAAGGAAGAAAGAATTCCGCCCACGAAGGCAAGACTCGCTGCCGCTTCCGGGCCCCGATGCCATCCATCCTATCGTGATGTGCACTACAAATAAATACGAGCGAAGGTAGCAGTCACGGTCGGCCGAGCTCCCTGCTTGCTCCCGGTGAACTGCATCATCCGTTTTGTGGAAATGATGGAGCAAGCCTAAAGCAGAGAGCAAATGCACAAAAGATCTGGGTCGAAGTGCATCCGAAAGGGCCCTCACCTAGATAAGATAAGATAAGATAAGATGGTAAGGGACCGTCGTCATATTACGTAACGCATAATATGAGACGGATCAAGCAAAGTTTCTTATAAGCCCAAAACGTAAGTGAGCCTTTTAAAAAGCTCCTTTCTTGAAGAACCCCATATAGTGATGTGATTTAGCACTCAGTCTTGAAGACTACCGTTATGCTTATGCAGTACGGAGAAGACTCGCGTATAGCCTTGATGGATTGAGTCTTTGAGGCTCGGCCGACCACATAACACATAAGAACTATACTCAGACACAATACAGTGCTCTTCGTGTTCAATTTAATAACGCATTCAGGATGCTGATGGGGCTGCCCCGATATTGCAGCGCGTCAGGGATGTTCGCAGAGGCGAGGGTGGACTGTTTCCACACTACTATTCGCAAGCGATGTACATCACTGGTGCGTAGGGTACGGGCCAGTGCCAACAGCATCCTGAAAATGATCGCTGAACGGATGGACTGTGGGTATCTAAACCACTGCTGTATGATGCACACAAACACACATGTTAACTACGAGGTCGCATAACATTTGACATTTTGTGATTTAAATGAGTAATTAATTTTTTAACTTGACATCCTGTACATTTTTAATTTGAATTTGTCATAAACATATTATTTTAATTGACTGTACTTAGCTACTTACCTTTAATGTAAATTTCATTCTGGCCTAAATTATAAATTGTATTATTATTGTTTTAAATTGACTATGTGTGCTATTCTATTATTTTTGTAGTTACTAATATTAAGCTAAGTATTATTTTATTACTAACAATAATGATTCATGTTGGTCCCTGAATAAATGAATTGATTGATTGATTGATAAGCCCCCGCTAGACGGTCACCAACACGCCACTCCGACCGAGCGAACTTGGTCGGCACCGACCGCTGTAGTATGAAATTTTGCTCCAAACAACTGTCTACACGGGTCTGTCTTAAGGGTGATCAGATCGATCATCGTTAATAATGGCGCCAGCTTCTGTCATTCCATAGAAACTTTCCATACATTCCGATATTAACGAACACCGCTTACGATTTTTTGCGACCTTTTTTTTTTTTTTTTTTAACTTTAGGGGAATGCTTTGATGCACCGTCCGCCCGGTCAGGGGGGACCGGACGGGTGTGTGGGACTCCCGGACAAAAGGCCCAGACTACCCACTAAACCCCCAACGATTGTCCAACCATACCGCTGTCAAGGAGGGCCAAAGGTTCGCTTGACGCATTCTACTTTGACCCTCGCGACTGGCCCGTTTGCGCGGGCACGACCAGGGAGAGCGCCCCGGGACAATTTCGGGGCGCTGCCATCCCGTGGGCTTATTGGACGGCTAGGGTCCCCCGACCCTGCCATCCAGACCACTACGGCGGGGGGAGCAAGTGCGCGCCCCGCTCTCCGTCTGGATCTGGAGGTCCTCAAATTGTGCCGCTGTGGCCCCCACGCCAAGCATACCTCCAGTGTGTGGCGCACATCATCTGCTGCTGCGCTAAGGCTTTTTTTTTTGCGACCTACCTTAACCCAATAATCTAGTTCATTCCACATGTGTTCATCCAGTTTTTAAAATATTTTTTTTTTCTAGCTCGCGACTGCGCTGGCGGTGACATCCCTGACGCGGTCCCGATTGCAGTGGGCTGCGCTCTCGGCGGCATGGTCGTGGTCGTGCTCATCGCGTACCTCGTGGCCCGCCGCCGCTCCGCCGCGCGCGGCTACCTGTCCATGTGAACAGGTCGGTACTGGTGCTAGTGTTACATACCGGACGCGGTCGGCCGCGCTCTCGGCGGCATGGTCGTGGTCGTGCTCATCGGTCGGTACCAGGGTTTCTGATTTCTCGACACTTTTGATTTCTCGAGTTTCGAGAATTCTCAAGTTCACTATTTAAGCATCTCGCAGATTTAATCGGTTTTCAACACAAACGGACCACAGCCTACCATCCAGCCTGAAACGAGAGATTTTGGAAAAATACTACTTTTTTCGCCCTTTCAATTTTTTTTCTGTAAGACTTACAGATAAATGTTGTATGACAAACATGTAAGGAATTTAACCATCTTTAAACTTGCCATAGACACTTTTGTCATAGAAACAGCAATAAAAGTGCTATTTCAGAAACACCAAATAATGGCCTCTTCAAATGAGGATGGTTGCAAACGCACACATGGCCCAAGGTCGGAAACTTACATATATTTTCATGACCCGACCATTGTAAATCAAAACATTTTCCTCTCCACCTTTTGCAAGCCAAATCCCCCATTGATTGACTGAATTATTATTTCAAAATCGAGTTTAGTAAAACTTAAAGGAACCTGTAATGGAATAAATTTTAGTAGGTTTAAGGTTTTATTTGGTGGCCACCCTTCAATAACTGGCCACTTTATACTAAATTGAATTCTATTATAGGTGAATATAGTTCATTTTTGAGGTGGTCAGTTACTGGCGATTTACCCTATCTATAAGTACTATTCTGTATTATTATTCTGTTCACTGACCCCTGTTTTTTTTTCTCTTTTCCAGGTGACGAGGTATCCGAGTAAATAGAACGTAGTCAATATAATATTAATAGATACAGGTAAAAAAAATCAGCCGTAAAGACATCATTTTGAGGTAAAAAAGTCATAAAAATATATTCCCATCGTCATTTTTAATATTAAAAAATGGATCGTAGTTCGATGTGATTTGCTCAAGGATTTTATTTTATGGCAACAACCGGTATGGGTGCATCACTATTTTGTTGTAAATTTTAATTTAGAATCCGCTATTTTAACTCGCTGATTATAGTTCCTTGCACACTTGCGTTCGTTTGGCTCTTTCGCACTTATGCGTGCTAGAAAGAGAGGTGTGCTTATTATACTGTATGTATTTTATGTTTATTACAATTTTAATAATTCATTCGTATCAGAGAAATATATAAATCTTCATTGAATATTGTTTGTGGTGTCTTTGATTTTGTGTTTTAGTATTCGCCATAATATTAGACTGTAGTAATTTTATAAATATTTCCAAATCTTAAAAAGTTCTAACTGAATTTTAATTTCTAATTGGACTGAGTACATAGAATGGTAAAATATTACATATATGTATACATAATGTGATGTTATTTAGTAATAGCAGAAGTAGATGTTTTTTAATGATTATTATTGATTTGATAAGCTTGTCTTGTGTCGATGATAATTATCCAAAGATTCAATGATTCCGAGTCGGTTATACTGTAGTATAACTTGATCTTAATATGTAAACTGTCTGTCTGTCCATCTAAAGTGACCATAGTTGGTAATAACAGTGTCTTTATTAGATTTAACACTAGTGTATACCTACCTATTCTAGATCTATTCATTAAGTGTAATGTGCTGGATAATCGAAGAACTACATTTTTTTAAATTCAATCTCAAGTAGTTACTTTTATTTTTTTTGTGATTAAGCTGCACTGTTTATTTAAGACCTTAAAGCAACGTAATACAGCTGGTTTTTGAACAGTCTTATCCAGTATCAAACTTAATAGATCATCATTATAGTCACTTAATGGGAGCGGTGGGTGCAATTTAGAATGAAAGGGTCCGAAGACTTAGAATCTATTGTCTACTAACTTGAGTATTGACTGCCAAATGTAAGCTAAAATGGACCTAATTTTATAACTTATACCACTTCAAAATCGACTGACACGTCTTGGAGGATGTAATGTTTTTTTTCATTTTAGTAGTAAATTCAGGTATCAACAACTAACTAAGGTCAAAAGTATCGATGAAGGTGAGAAAAAATGTACGCAACTTTAAATCAAGCTGCTTGAAGTATGCCTTTGGACGCCTGAAACTCCAAAGGGTTGTCTGTATCGATATTTTTGACTTAGAATACATCTAAATTGTATTATCTTGGCTAGTCAAATATGTGAATGATATCTTCGATATAATCTGTTATATTCCTTCTTCATCTTCATTATACGTAAAATACCCAAGTTAGTAGCCAAAAGCCCTTTTTCGATCAGCCGAGCAAAGCGAGGGTAAAAAGCTACAAATTTGACATCGCTATCCCCTTGCGTTGCTTGGCCGGTGGTTAAAGCAGAGAATGTATCGTAATGAAAATAAATAAATGTTTTTTATTGCCGCAATCGACTTTTATTTCATATTTAAAGCAGTTACAATAAATACGCATTATGTACATTTAAGTCTATATTTACAGGTAACACTACTGAACACGTAAATAAGAGTAATTATAAATATTGTGACAATTGAGGCTTAACTATTAAAGCTGACCCCTAGTTTATTATTTACAAAATAACGATAGTCTTATCTTTTTTTTCTGTATTTTGAATCTTAAAAGTAGCGACAGCTAGAGCCTAAGTAAATCCAATTGTTACAAGTTTTTATTTAACTTGCAGTTTCTTTTTAGGTCAAATCTTGCAAGTCAAATTTGACCAAGTTATCGAAGTGCAATGGAGTTGAAATTTTGTGCGCTTGTGTAAGTCGGATGACAATGCAATATTAAATAGTAGCGATTTTCGAAAAAAAATGGAAGTCGAAAAGTTAGTGGTTCAGAAGGTCCAGTTAAAATATTTTATTAGGAAACTTCGTTGAAGTTGATGAACACATTGGCACGAAACAAGAATCAACACGGCTTTTTATCGGAAGATTGGTGTTATTTATGTTAAATAAAGTTATTTTCAGATTTCATTTCTCACCCGTTTTTAAGAAAATCGCTAAATTGTATACCAAAATGTGGTTTAAGCCGTGTGTGGCGTCAATACTACGACTGTCATATGAAAGGTGTGCAAGCTGCCATAAAGAGCCGTAACGTTGACGTCATCATTCGCTACTTTTCAATTTGATATTTCTGAATGAAAATTACAATTTAGGGAGAAATAAAAAAACAAGAGACGCTTAAAAAAAATTCTAGCGAAATACTCACAAAATGGCCCACTTCAAAAAATTTAATGTTGTGAATTCGCCATACATTGCTTGTTCAAAAAGTTAAGGTGGTCATTTGTGGAACCAGCAATGTACGGAGAATTGTCGTTGTCAGGTGACAATTGTCAAGTTGGTGCAATAGGGGCCTGATGTTGATGGATTGTCCATATTTTTCATATTTCACAGTGCTTAGGCAACTATGACATCTAGAGACGAACCACGGACGAACAAATATGGCGAGTGACACACATGAGTGACGTCATACGATCCGATCCGTTTAGGCGCAAAAGTTTAAATTGTCAGTTTGTAACAGCAATTTTTGACTACAAATTATAGTATTTTAATTTTTTAATACACTAGTGCTCTATTTCTACTTGCAATTCTTTCAAATGAAAGCAAAAATTCAAATATTGCATCTTCCCTATTATGACATACTTAAATTCGACTGGGATGACAGCTATAAGTATGTCAAATATTGGATGTAAGAATAATTTAATAATCCTCCTCAATAAGTCAATAAGTAGTCGACGACTGCAAACCGGGTACATCTTTATTACTCTTAGCACTAAAAGCACAAATATCGAGAAGAAAATGACAAGACTATCGTATGATATAATTAGTGACTAATACAATTGTATAAATGCAACATGTTGGACGTCAGGCTGAAAAACAAAAAAACCCCTCGTACAATCAAAATATGAAATTTAAAACTAGGCTCAAACGCTTACGCATTCACTTTTTGCTCCAGTTAACGCATTCACTGCCACCTCCTTTTCCTGGGCATTCGCCAGGTGCCACACTTTTTAAAATGTACTTTATGTAATGCACTTTACGTAATTACGAACGCGTCTGTGCGTCGATGGCACACGGTGAAAGTCACTGGAACGCACATACGCGTCGGTGGCAGTGAATGCGTTAACTGTTTTTAATCCTTTTTCGAGAACACACAAAATGCTAGATTTCTTATTTGGTGTCAACATACTTATATATTAAGTTCTCAGACGGGTGCCATCTATATGTCAAGATGGCTTAGATATCGGACATAATGACGTCAATTCTATGTCAAACTTCATAACTGGGTTTAGAATTACCTATAGCTAATTACCTTAATTAAATACAGAAACTAAACTATGTACAATACACAAATACTGAATGGAACATAAGTACTTAGCTATCCTCGAGCTGCCCACTGGCCTTTTAGAAGGCATTATGTAGGTACACCTCTTTGATATAATTTATATCATTCTAAATAGGAATACTTGCTTTTGTTTTGTTTCATTTAATGTAGAAATAAAATAAATACGATTTTCATCGTCCTAGCATTTGTTCCCGGTTGTTCCCTAAACGAGCCCGGAGTCCGCTTTGACACCTAATCCCAAGATTTGGCACAGGCACTAGTTTTACGAAAGTGACTGCCATCTGAACTTACAACCCAGAGGGAAAACTAGACCGGTTTCCTCACGATGTTTTCCTTCACCGAAAACCTAGCGGTAAATATTCCGTACATAAGTTCCGAAAAACTGATTGGTACGAGCCGGGAGTCGAACCCACGACCGCCGCTTGACAGCCGCATGCCTGAACCACTAGGCTACCGTAGCTTTGATTCAAGTTTAAATGGCATTTTTTGGTACGGTGGGCAGCCAAAGGTTTACAACGTCTCAAAAAGCTATAAATTATTATAAGTACGTATATACACTAGCCTCTACAATATCTGTTATAGGTAAGTATTAATATAGCCTCATTCAGACAAAATGTGAAGATTGGTGGCATGTTTTTTAAATAAGGTTCCGAAATAATGTTACAGTCATACATTCATAAAATTAAGTACATTTATTAAGCTCTTATGATCGAATTAACCCTTTGAACGCTGTAAAATACCTAAGTCTGTCCTATTAGATGCAAAACAACAGAGATTAAGGTTAAACCGTTCTTAGTAGGAAGGTTACTATGACAGCGTACGCAATGACAATTATTATAGTCATTTTTGGCGTTGTGGCTACAGTTGATATCTCCAATATCTAATACAAACATCCCTTCAAAAATATCTACACATGCGTCTTATGACAATAACAATGAAGGCTATTTAGATATTTATCAAAGGCTGTATGTATATATATTGGAGAACTATATGTCCAACGCGACAGCTTTAGGCGTCTGTCGTTCAAAGGATTAAATTAAATACTAGTAGACTTTAATTTCATATATTTAGTAAACGTACTTTATGGCACATTTGGTAGTAATTAAGGCACATTTCTTTAGATCTTATAGATGATCCGTCACTTTCTATCTTTAACCTCTATAAATATCTGCCAGAATACTAAGAGAGCAAAAATTAACCGTACTTGATAGCACGTAGGCGGCTTGGTTCAAATTCTTATAGGCTAAGTGTTTGTTCAAGATATTGCCACCGGAATCTGATCCTAATCAGCTTAGACTTAGAATCAAGATTCAAATCTAAATGGCGAGGAAGCGGCCACTATAACGACGCGGTGCACGACAAGGGATCAAAATATCGCCACAGGACTTTGAAACTTATTCCTTTACATTCAAGACTCACCTGAGTCTAAGTGACCTCACTAGGCAGAACTTAGCTAGCAAAGATCAAAATATTGTCACAGGACTTTGAACCTAATTCCTATATAGATAAGACTCAGATCACTACGTTGGCAGAAGTTCCACACTGACCAGTGCCAGCACAACTAAGGCTTCAAAATGTTGTCTCAGGACTTTGGGGCTTATACCCTTACAATCAAGACTCGTATCACGAGCATAATCACGGCAGGGATATACCTATTGCCCCAAGATTTTGAACCGTATTCCGATAGCAATAAGGCTCAGATCATATGGGCAGAAGACGCATACTGGCCAGTAACAACCAACGCTTCAAAATGTCACAGGATTTCCAACCGTACTCAGTCCACATAAGGCTCACTGCGTGACGGGGCACGACTCTAGCAGCACATTGTGTAGCGCCTCCATGTCTTTCCACTTGCGCTTCTGTCCGCCGATCGTGACGTCATCGATGCAGCCCTTGAAGTTCTGTGCGTCCACGCCGTCCGTGGATCCTTCTGGAATTTGAAAGTGAGATATGAGGATAAACGGGTCATTCTGTCCATATAATAATGACCAAAATCGTGGTCCGGCTCTTGAATGTTTCTTCATAATCCCTTTATTCATAAATATTGTGAAGATTTTTTTCTACTTAAAGAAGTCGTCTACATATATTCAGTGTACAAAATGGTACGGTATAAAAAAATATAAGTATTTATCTTTGAAGAGCTGGGGCCTATTGCATAACAACTTGTAACTTAAGTATATTAGCGGAAACCTGTTTCCAACTCCTCTCATTAGAAAGAGACTCCCGCCAGGCGCAGCTCACTCGCGATTTGTGTTAATCGCTACAAGTACATGCCGGTCGCCCCTTCGGAGGGCCCTATTCAGTGGCTGCCACGTGTTGGTACGGGACGCTCGCACGGGTCGCAGCGCGTTGCATGCGATAGAACGGGATGGCCACATTTAGGCACGTTTGGCGTACCTAAACAGGGAATTTGTTAACAGAGAACCTTCTGTACGTAGTACTATTACTTATTCTGTGCTCCCGCTTGTATTATCACTTATCATTTGTAAATTGTCATTTCCTAGTGTCCTACAATTTTATTCCATTGAGTGACAAAACGTGTGAGATAGAAAAATCGGTCCTGGTATTTTTTTTATACTACGACGGTGGCAAACAAGCTTACGGCCTGCCTGATGTTAAGCTGGTACCGTCGCCTATGGACACTTGTGACTCCAGAAGAATCACAATTCCGCTGCTTGTAATACTTAATTTAAAAAGGTATTTCGTGGGAAAAAGGGCACCAAGGGTGTATACACCACAAAATCTCAAAAATATGTACCTATAGTTTAGATTATATGAAGTGAGCTCATGAATGGTTCTTTGTTAGCCAGGTACACAATGCCCTTCTCTGCTTTTGTTTGCGAACGCGTGCCATTTTTTGCAAGAAAAAGGCTAGCGCCACGTAAAATGTTCATTGAATAATGAACTCTATCGTCTTATTCAATGGATTCAAAATGGACTAAAATATCAAAAAACCGGCTCCCAGCGAGCCAGCTGTAAGGCGCTGTGTGTGGTATTTTATCTCGTAGCTAATTTGGAAGAAGATATAGTTCATTGTTCAATGAACATTTTACGTGGAGCTAACCTTTTTCTTGCAAAAAATGGCACGCGTTCGCAAACAAAAGCAGAGAAGGGAGGGCATTGTGTTCCTGGCTAACAAAGAACCATTCATGAGCTCACTTCAAGAAAAAGGTTATTCTTGCAAAAAATGGCACGGGTTTGCGAACAAAACCAGATAAGGGCATTGTGTACCTGGTTAACAAAGAACCATTCATAAGCCCAATTCATATATAATCTAAACTATACACAGACGTTGTTTCTGCAATAATATGTTTGTAGTACTTACCTATACATAATTTATGAAACTGAGTGAATACTGTTTTTTGAAAAACGACTGTACGAGCCGGGTCCGAATTTCGAACCCACGACCAGCTTGAAAGCCGCGTTCCTTACAGCTGCGCTGGCTTTTAGACCTGGAAATTGTATAGTTGGTATATGTGTACCTGGCAGCCCCCCCACGTACAGCGGCGCGGCGGGCGGCGACTCCGCATCGTCCACCAGCGTCGCGTCCCCGCTGCCCCGCATCTCCGGGCCGGCGTCGAGCGACAGTGACACGTGCGTCCGCGACACACGGGCCACTATCGTGTGCCACTGTATATGTGTACCTGGCAGCCCCCCCACGTACAGCGGCGCGGCGGGCGGCGACTCCGCATCGTCCACCAGCGTCGCGTCCCCGCTGCCCCGCATCTCCGGGCCGGCGTCGAGCGACAGTGACACGTGCGTCCGCGACACACGGGCCACTATCGTGTGCCACTGTATATGTGTACCTGGCAGCCCCCCCACGTACAGCGGCGCGGCGGGCGGCGACTCCGCATCGTCCACCAGCGTCGCGTCCCCGCTGCCCCGCATCTCCGGGCCGGCGTCGAGCGACAGTGACACGTGCGTCCGCGACACACGGGCCACTATCGTGTGCCACTGTATATGTGTACCTGGCAGCCCCCCCACGTACAGCGGCGCGGCGGGCGGCGACTCCGCATCGTCCACCAGCGTCGCGTCCCCGCTGCCCCGCATCTCCGGGCCGGCGTCGAGCGACAGTGACACGTGCGTCCGCGACACACGGGCCACTATCGTGTGCCACGCGTTGTCGCAGAGCGCCCTGTTGCCCGGGCCGCGGGTCTCGGCGCGGGAGGTCGATGTACCGGTGCGGGTGAGGACGACCTGTGGGAGAAATTGGTTTGGTTATAACAGATTCATAAATAGCGTATACGTTCCACTGCGAGGGACATGCATCTTATTGAAGTAATAGTTTACGCTGTTGTACTCACAGCGCCATCTCTGATCTCGAGCAGTAGATCAGCAGCCGCGAGTAACGTCCCGACGGGCTCGGCGCTGCGGAAGCGCACGCGCAGCTCGCCCTCCGCGCCCGCCTGCCACGACCCCGACCACAGCGCGTACGCATCGCCTGAAAAATAAATAAACGACATTGAGTTATAGGTAATATGGACGCGGCCTGATAGAAGAAGACGTGACGAATCATCATCATCGTATCTGCCGAAAGACGTCCACGGATGGACATAAGCCTCCTGCAATGAGTGCCAGTTGCCAAACGTACTAATAATAAGTCAATGATGGACGCCATCTTACAAAGGTTTCCAAAATGCTTTCAGTAAACTTCATTTAAATTTTCGCATTCATATTACGAATTTTTCCAACGTTCACCCGGCTTAATACCTCCCTAAACGATTTTGTTAAAACGTAGCTAAGAACCACCTCGATCACGTCAGCTTTCGGATAAAAAACCCGCAATCAAATCGGTCCATTCGTTTGGGAGCTACGATGGCACAGACAGACACACTCACAGACAAGTCAAACTTATAACACCCCTATTTTTCCGTCGTGGGTAAAAAAATAATTATGTGAAAATGTTAATTCGTTTTGAAGGTTCTGTTTGAACAGCCGTTGCGAGCGGACGCTGTTTTGGGACCCTTCCCCGATGTCTCGTTACGCCATAAAACTACACAATGCGGTCCTTCAAAACAATAGCAAAAGCCCAGATGTGCGAGCGTCGCGCCCCGTAGTCCCAGCGATTTACCCAATCTCATCTTCTTGAGATCGCCAATAAGTGCCAAATTATAGAAAAGTGTAGTGTGTTACGCGAATATTACGCGGGTTCAGTCCATCTAGGTATTAGGCGCGTAAAGTAAAACCAGTGCGTGCGCCTCTAACGGGTAGCGGTTACGCGCAGCAACGCGGCAGAATCAACATCACAGCCGTGACAGGCCCGGGTGAGAGCATTCCATATTACTTTTCAGGTAGTAGGTATACTTCCTTAATGAAGCAGTTCGGGTTACACAATTAGAGACCAAACTACTGGCCCATATCATAAGATAAGGTGAACATAGGGGTAATATATACGTACTCAATATTTAATTTTTGTATTTATTGTATTCAATGTTGCCTTCAGTGCCTTTGTTAACTTAGTAAGATTTTACGTTAGATTACAGTGTGTCAATTACCAAACACTTAATTTTCTCACGCACTGGAATGAACCCCGTAATAAGCTCCTGTTTAAGACGCTTCGGCAGTGTCATACATATATGTGGTGGATCATAATACCTGTGTTAGTAATATTTGGCACTTATAAGTAATAATATTTAACACCTGAGACCTACAGAACAGATTAATTGATAAATGAAATCTATGTAGATCAGTTATACAAGTAATTCGCTAGGCGCCGCCAATATTATATAACACACTGAGTAGTGGATAGGGGCTCAACGAGACTGAAACTGGGCTGAACTGTGGTAGTGAGTGAAACACCGTAAACCTATATCTATTAAAACTACGAAAATTTGCCAATAATGTAATAAGCAAAGTTCGACAATAAGATGACTCGAGCGAGAATAAATTACGCGGGAGACAAACAATGTGCAAACAATGAATAGCGATACATCTGCTTAAACCAAAACAAAAGAACGCAAAAAATTATCGGTTTCTAGGTAGCTGCGCCTGAATGCACTTCCTTGAAATGTCCAGATTTTATGGATTCACGCCACGCCAGATGGGCTTGAATAGGCGAACGATATTAACAATATAGACGTTAAAAATGCTACATAATTTTTTAATAAATAAAACACTAGAACGAAAAGAAAACCAAGCTCCAATTAAACGGGATGCAAAAAAAGACCTAGAGCTTAAGTGTGGAGAAAAAAAAGCGTTGAATATGCAAACCTCAGAAGACTGCAGAACCTTACAAATAAATACGAGTTATGCCTTTATTCCACATAACGAAGACTTCTCGCCAGGAAGATTGTCAAACCACGGTAACAGGCAAATTAAATACTAGCTGCTGGTCAACTCTCCTAGTGACAGTGCTTGTGACACTCTGTTTTGTTGTGCAGTGAGTAGTGTTAATATTAAAGTTATGTTTATGTAAATAATGAATCTTGTGTCTGTGTCTGCAGTAAAAAAATGTGGTTTCGGTGAAATGAATTGGTTATACCTGAGAGCTGAGACAATGTTTAGTGTGTAGTGACAAAGTTTAAAGTAATACTCGTATTGTAAATCTTTGAAGTAGAGTAATAAAAATAAGCCATACGATAAATGAAGTAATAGTGTCCGCATGACGAATATTCTTGTCAATCAGCCAGTCATTCACCCATATGAATACGTACTGGAAAATAGTAGTTGTTGTGGTTGCGAGTCAACGAGTCATATTATGACCTCATGACATACAACAAACACCCCAGAGGCACACAATTAAAGAGAACTTCTACAACACTGCACGAGAAATCAACGCAATGGAAGAAACTGATTGCTAATCAGAGGAACAGGTAGAATGATCTCGAAATAGCGAGCTGTAACGGATCTCCGAAAACACCTTGAACATGAGAAGACTTTATATGAAGCAACGTGCATCATTTCACCAACGCTCATCCCCCGACGAAGTATCCTTTCTCTCCTCTTTTCCAATATTGGCTAAAGGCTGCATAGCCGGTTGATTGTGGCCGACTGGTTGCGGCTGGTCGGTCTTCCCTTCCCATCCCAGAGCGTGTCACTCCCCACAAAATTGCGCCCCCTGGTATATCCGGCTCGTCCGGGTCAGGCTTGCTTCCTGGCTGGGTGTGGTGCCTATGTTCATGTTCATGTTCATGAAAATGTTAATTCGTTTTGAAGTTATATACTTAGACGAAAATATAAATTTTGTTAATTGTGGCCCCGTCGTCCTACAGTGGTGTTTGAATGACGTGTTCCCCAGACAGTAGAATAGGTACCGGAGCGGATGCATGGTTGAGCTACTAGCACGTTGTTCCAACGAAAGAAGCAGGGGGCTATAATTCCATAGGAACTACACAACAAAAGTTCCAACCAGGGCTGAGTGGGCCGAAGGTCTAGAACCACCAAAGTCTGGTATCGAAGACAGTATATGGCACAGTCGGCCAAGAATGTAGTCTACCAGTTTTGACAAAAGTTTCTGTGAGATCTATTTGTCGCTAAGGTAACTGTCATAATATTATTGCAAGTGGAAATCGACCTTGTTGTTTCATGACATTCAAATGAACCTCGACCGTAGCGTGGTAGACCATATTTTTGGCTGACTTTACACGGACGGGTCAAAAATGGGATCCGGTACGGGAGCTGGCATTTATGCAAATGACTATAGTAGTAGTTTGGCAACTGTCTTCCAGGCGGAGACATACGCCATAATTGCATGTGTACAGGAGAATATAGACAGGCAAACCAAAGGGCAGACTATCTATATGTATACTCAGTGACAGTCAAGCGGATCTTAAAGCGCTTACGGCGCCGAAAGTGGACTCTTAGACTAATTTACAATGGCTTCCAAGCACTAAACAAGCTTGGAAGGCACAATAAGGTGCAACTAGTTTGGAAACCAGGGCACAAGGGCTTCATCGGCAACGAAAGAGCAGATGAGCTTGCAAGATGGGGCTTTACAAATCACTTTGTAGGTCCAGAACCATTTAAGAATAAGAACACTTTATTGCACTCATGTCAGGTCTTAAATATCTTACAGTCTATAGTAGGTACAACATGACACCCTGTAAGGGTATTGCAAACCCTTCGTCTCAAAACGTAGGTACACATTACAAATTAAAAATTATAATACTTAAACTAAGATTTACATGTATCTAGGATAACATTTGCTGAGAATATCTATGGTAACTATATTTACATTGAAGAAGTCTTTTAGTAAATAAAAACTGTTTTTTATTAAATATATTTTAACTTTTGAGCAAACTTAGTATATTTGACCTCATCAGCTATTTCTTTAGGTCAGCCTGTTGTAAATGCGTATTGTTGTCATATGTGGGACTCTCGCAGGGAACCATAATATCGGCCTTTAAAGCCTACGCCAAAACCAAACACCAACACGAGTGGAGGAATGAGGCTGGCTTAAGGCAACCTAAGCTCTTCATAGAAGGAGTGGACTCGGGCTGGACCAGAAAACTCTGGAAATCCAGTAGGAAGCAACTCAGAACTATGTCTGGGGTGTTCACAGGTCACTTCGGGGTCAAGGATCTCTTAGCCAAGATGGGACTATCGGATAGTTTAGACTGTAGAATGTGTGGCGAGGAGGATGAGACTATGGAACACTTATTGTGTGAATGTCATGCCCTTGCCAGACAAAGAATGAACTACTTTGGTAACGGTTACCCGCAACCAAAGGAATTTAAGGTGCCCCCGGCGAACTGCATCATCCGTTTTGTGGAAATGATGGAGCAAGCCTGGGAGCAGGTATAAAGGAGAGGGCAAATGCACAAAAGATCCCACTGGATCGAAGTGCATCCGAAAGGGCCCTCACCTAGATAAGATAAGGGGGCTATAATAAGCAATAATCCATTCGCTAATATTCAATACATAACACATTTTAGTCGGCGAGCCTAACCAAACCAGGAAAAATCTGAACAACGCGTTGCAGTAGTTAGTATGGGCGAGGTGCGGATGTAACAGCGACATCTTCTGGCGTATTCCGTACTATTAATACGTCCGCTCGCGCGGGGGGGTCGCTAGTTGTATCGCCGATTCTAACCGTTTCGTGCGTAGTAGTATGGCTTTCTTGGTGAGATTTAACTGGTAACGTTACAAAACAATTTTTTTTAATTTCTTTTTTTTAAGTGCTGGCTCGCGGCTTTTATAGCTCACAGAGCCACTAGTATTGAGTTGTACTACTTCAATAGTAAAAAGTGAAGTACCTCCAAAGTAGGCGCCTCGCTCGACATTGGGGAAGCACTGCCCCACCCGGTGGTGGGCGGCGGCGGTGCGCACCAGGTCCTCGGCGCGCTCGTTCACCACCACGCGTCTGATGCAGCCCAGGAACCCGCCCATGCGGAGGATCTACCAAAAAAAAACTTATTTGATAATATGTTCGGTTGGCATTATGGATATTTGTAGTTTATTTTTTAAATGACATCGATATGGCCTGGGTACACTTGACTAATACTGTCTATATAGGTGAGTAAAGGAGTAGACAATTAAGCAATATAGAAATCGCGGGTGCCTAATATTTCTCGTGATTAACCGGTTATATTTCTAACCATATAGTTGATCGGCTGCAATGGGCCTTAGGGTTACTTGTAGGTATTTACAAAGCCTCAAAGCGGACGAAAGAGAGACGATTCTAACGGGCTCACATAAAATCAAAAAAGCACCGAACACCACATGATCGCCTGCAGGCCGCCAGACTTTTGTCAACATAGTTAAAGTAGTTAGTTGACCAAATTAAACGTTTTTTTCTTTTTTTCGTGTTGAAAACCTTCGAACCAGGTACCCAATCATCGGGGGATGACTGGGTTAATATGTGATATTTCTATACACTAAAAACTCCACGGCGGCGGCCGGCATCTGCGCTCTCATGCGGAGGACTCTAGTATCTCATTGTATCGGATCGCAGAAAGTAATTATTTAGGTACGTCCTTATTATAAGACATAGTTGTTAAAATGCCGTTAAAAATCGTTTCTTCCAATCTTTCACTTAGACATTTATGCATGTCACAATGTATGTTGTTAGTTGTTAGTGAAATAAATGAAATGAAACAAAAACCATTTTAGTTAATAAGGGCCTCACACGTTCACGTGATACCTCACGTGAGCCTCAAGTAAATCGTAGTTAAACCTTATGTTATCGTCTATAGCGACGTCGCAAAATAAGGCTTACGCGCGTCTATTCAACGTGCACGTGAACGAGTTAACTTTGATGATTAAACAGGTTATAATCCAATAACCTTGTCGCCTGAAAGTACGGGGTAGTTTGCGTCAAATTCGATAATTCAGATTTTTTGCAGACTTGTATATGATGTTGGCCCAATGAATAATCCAAGTTTGTGACCTCGAGCGCCGAACGCAACTTTTTCAAAAATCTTGAATACCGCGAAGACCCTAAATGATTGGTTTTTGATAGTACATTTTTATTTTTTACACTAGCTTTTGCCCGCGACTTCGTCCGCGCGGAACTCGTTTATATAGTAACTTTCTCCCCCCTTTTCACCCCCTTAGGTGATGAATTTCCAGATAAAAACTATCTTTAGTAAGGACTCTTTGGGAAGGCCCCGGAATTCAAAGTATCTCTATACCAAATTTCATCTCAATCGGTTCAGCGGTTTAAGCATAAAAAGGTAATTCGCATTTGTAATATTAGTATGGATTGTATGAAGAAAAGGGTCATTATGGCTGAGTTGCATGATTTTATAGATTACCTTACTCTGATCGCCTTTTTTTACAAAATAGACTCCGCCGCAAACTTGGTTTCTATGACCCGCCTCCCCATAATAGATGCATGTAGGCTTTTTTCAGTATTATTTTGCATATTTTTATATCACACGGCCGTAAAGACCTTTTGTACTAAACCGTAGGACTAAATTAACTGACTTGTAATTTAAATATTTTATATTAAAAATAAAGATACGTCAACAAAATGTTACATCGAATAGTTTTCAAAATAGCCATAATAAAACGTCTTTTTTACCCCGTTTCAGAAAACATCTTCGAAACTACCGCCATAAGGTACCTTTACCCTTGGAACGTCACATACATATATTTACTTATGTAATGTTCCTATTCCCCAGGACTCCCAACTACCGCTATACCGTAAATAGGTTCCATCCAATATTTCACCCCCTATTTCACCTCTTTAGAGGATGATTTTTGGGATAAAAACTATCCGTTGTCATTCTCCAGGACTCAAACTATCTCTATACAAAATTTCATCTAAATGGGCTACATCCAAATTTTCACCCCCATTTCACCCCCTTAGGGGATCATTTCCGGAATAGAAACTATCATATGTCCTTTTCCAGGACTCAAACTATCTTTCAACCAAATCTTATAAAACTATCCTTTGTCCTTCCTTTACTATCGCTATACCGTAAATGGGTTCAATCCAAATTTTCATCCACCATTTCTCATCCCCTTAGGGGATAATTTCCTCCTTTCATGTATTCCAGAATAAAAATTATTCTATGTTCTTTCCTTGGACTGAGACCTCTCTCTATACCAAATTTCATCTGAATGGGTTCTATCGTAATCTTCAAGCCTCATTTCACCACCTCAGGAAATGATTTTTCGGGATAAAAACTATGCATTGTCCTTCCCTGGGACTCCTTCTATCTCTTTACCAAATTTCATCTAAATGGGTTTATCCAAATTTTCACCCCCTATTTCATCCCTGAGGGGATGATTTTCGGGATTAAAACTATCCGTTGTCATACTCCGGGACTCAAACTATCGTTCAACCAAATTTTATCAAAATGGGTCACAAACAAATTTTCACCCCCAAATACACCCCCTTAGTGGGATGATTTTCGGGAGTAAACTATCCTATGTCCTTCTTCAAGACTCCAACTCGCTTACCTGATATAGATGATTTCTGGACGAAAAAATATTTTAAGTCCTTCCCCAGGACTCTTAACTGTCTCCATACCAAATTTCCTCTAAATCGGTTCTATCCAAATTTTCACCCCTCATTTCACCCCCTCAGGAGATGATTTTTCAGGATAAAAACTATGCATTGTCCTTCCCTGGGACTTTTTCTATCTCTATACCAAATTTTAACTAAACGGGATTTGTCCACATTTTCATCCCTATTTCATCCCCTTGGGGGATGATTTTCGGGATTCAAACTATCCATTGTCATTCTCCGGGACTCAAACTATATCTATACCTACCAAATTTGGTCTAAACGGAGTCCATCCAAAATTTCACCCCCCATTTCACCCCCTTAGGGGATGATTTCCAGAATAAAAATTATCCAATGTCATTCCCCAGAACTTAAACTACCTCTAAACCAAATTTTATCAAAATGGGTTACATCCAAATTTTCACCCCTCCATTTTACCCACTACAGGGAAGATTTTCGGGATAAAACCTATCCTTTGACCTTCCCCGGGACTAAAACTAATTAAATACCAAATTTTATCCAAATCGGTGCAGCGGTTTAAGTAGCTCCATACAAATTTCCACCCCCCATTTCATCCCCTTAGGGGTTGATTTTTAGGATAAAAACTACCCTAAGTCCTTCTCCAGGACTCAAACTATCTTTATACTAAATTTCATCTTAATCGGTTCAGCCGTTTTCATGTGATGCGCGGTCACATAAACAGACAAACAGATAAACAGATAAACAGACAAACAGACAAACAGACAAAAATTCTAAAAACTGTTGGAACGTGTTCTGTTATCGATTTTAAGTATCCCTAGCCAATTTTTTTTCGAATATCTTTCATGTACAGACTTTCGACCCTCTTCAGCTTTATTATATGTATAGATAGATAGATAGATAGATACACTTCTCAGGGCGTTTTTAAGAAGACTAAATTTGCTACAACATGAGACTAGAATTGTCTCTGTAGACCGAACAGTTTCCAAGATAAACCTTTTCAGAAGGTACTGTCAAAAACTAGTCCTATAGGGTTGTAATAAAAACTTTCGCGATATTTTAGATTTTTGACAAAGTTGCGTTCGGCGCTCGAGACAACTACCGGATTTAACGCCAACTTTGGATGTATAAAGTTACTGGAGTATTAGTAATAAAGTTGTTTACCGAGTTAGGTATGTTGTTGAGCGGCTGCGGCAGGCCGCCCACGTCGTTTTAAGTTTAAATCAATCCAGATTGATGACCACACAACCACCACCTTGGCAGCCTGAGCTGGAACCGCTCGATGTTCGCCCGCCGCCATTCCTGCTCCTCATCACAGCTGGCCGCGCGTGATCCCAGCTTCGGACCGCCGCCGACCAGCCAGGAGAGTACCGGACTACGGCGGTCAATCTAGACAGGGCATACACCATCCACGACCCTTTTTTTTAATTTACGGGACCTGTGTCCCGAATATATTTTTTATCTTGACTTGGTAGTTGTGCTTATTTGCCACCTCACCTCCTTACCAAACGCTTACCATACTGGCCGCACCGCCCGACGACAGCACCAGGCGGTTGCGAGAGATGCGCACTGACACCTGCAGTCAAGCTGCTCACCGAGTTGGGTATGTTGTTGAGTGGCTGCGGCAGGCCGCCCACGTAGAGGCGCGCGGCGCGGGCCGCCGGCGGCGCGTGCGCAGCGCTCGCCGCGCCGCCCGACGACAGCACCAGGCGGTTGCGAGAGATGCGCACTGACACCTGCAGTCAAGCTGCTCACCGAGTTGGGTATGTTGTTGAGTGGCTGCGGCAGGCCGCCCACGTAGAGGCGCGCGGCGCGGGCCGCCGGCGGCGCGTGCGCAGCGCTCGCCGCACCGCCCGACGACAGCACCAGGCGGTTGCGAGAGATGCGCACTGACACCTGCAGTCAAGCTGCTCACCGAGTTGGGTATGTTGTTGAGTGGCTGCGGCAGGCCGCCCACGTAGAGGCGCGCGGCGCGGGCCGCCGGCGGCGCGTGCGCAGCGCTCGCCGCGCCGCCCGACGACAGCACCAGGCGGTTGCGAGAGATGCGCACTGACACCTGCAGTCAAGCTGCTCACCGAGTTGGGTATGTTGTTGAGTGGCTGCGGCAGGCCGCCCACGTAGAGGCGCGCGGCGCGGGCCGCCGGCGGCGCGTGCGCAGCGCTCGCCGCGCCGCCCGACGACAGCACCAGGCGGTTGCGAGAGATGCGCACTGACACCTGCAGTCAAGCTGCTCACCGAGTTGGGTATGTTGTTGAGTGGCTGCGGCAGGCCGCCCACGTAGAGGCGCGCGGCGCGGGCCGCCGGCGGCGCGTGCGCAGCGCTCGCCGCGCCGCCCGACGACAGCACCAGGCGGTTGCGAGAGATGCGCACTGACACCTGCAGTCAAGCTGCTCACCGAGTTGGGTATGTTGTTGAGTGGCTGCGGCAGGCCGCCCACGTAGAGGCGCGCGGCGCGGGCCGCCGGCGGCGCGTGCGCAGCGCTCGCCGCACCGCCCGACGACAGCACCAGGCGGTTGCGAGAGATGCGCACTGACACCTGCAGTCAAGCTGCTCACCGAGTTGGGTATGTTGTTGAGTGGCTGCGGCAGGCCGCCCACGTAGAGGCGCGCGGCGCGGGCCGCCGGCGGCGCGTGCGCAGCGCTCGCCGCGCCGCCCGACGACAGCACCAGGCGGTTGCGAGAGATGCGCACTGACACCTGCAGTCAAGCTGCTCACCGAGTTGGGTATGTTGTTGAGTGGCTGCGGCAGGCCGCCCACGTAGAGGCGCGCGGCGCGGGCCGCCGGCGGCGCGTGCGCAGCGCTCGCCGCACCGCCCGACGACAGCACCAGGCGGTTGCGAGAGATGCGCACTGACACCTGCAGTCAAGCTGCTCACCGAGTTGGGTATGTTGTTGAGTGGCTGCGGCAGGCCGCCCACGTAGAGGCGCGCGGCGCGGGCCGCCGGCGGCGCGTGCGCAGCGCTCGCCGCGCCGCCCGACGACAGCACCAGGCGGTTGCGAGAGATGCGCACTGACACCTGCAGTCAAGCTGCTCACCGAGTTGGGTATGTTGTTGAGTGGCTGCGGCAGGCCGCCCACGTAGAGGCGCGCGGCGCGGGCCGCCGGCGGCGCGTGCGCAGCGCTCGCCGCGCCGCCCGACGACAGCACCAGGCGGTTGCGGGAGATGCGCACTGACACCTGCAGTCAAGCTGCTCACCGAGTTGGGTATGTTGTTGAGTGGCTGCGGCAGGCCGCCCACGTAGAGGCGCGCGGCGCGGGCCGCCGGCGGCGCGTGCGCAGCGCTCGCCGCGCCGCCCGACGACAGCACCAGGCGGTTGCGAGAGATGCGCACTGACACCTGCAATATTATTCAATGTACATAAATTAGATTATAGTAGGTACAGTATATCACATAAATAACGATGCAAGTAGCTGCATGCTGGGACAATGAAAAAAGGTCACAGAAAAAAAAAATATACTTCGTCTACTAATCGACCCGCGCGCGCATAACAGACACCCGCCCGCTATTTGAATTCCGCGGACTGTAATATATGTGGGTACATATAAAGGTATTGACATGTGTCAACAATCTGCAGGTCATTCCTCCGATTACACCTTGAACTGTACGCACGTCTTTTAATACTATCCCGCCAGGCCTAAATATTCCGTGGTACCCTATACATGACAATTGGCGACGAGGAGACGAATCAGGACTCACGTAGTGTTAATATTGAGTGAAGGTGAACTGTGCTCGAGTGAACGGTGCGCCGGTGGTTATCGGGACTTATTTTATTATTCAGTGCAGAGTTAATTAATGGTTCGGGCATAATGGCGGTCGGTAGAATTGAACCTTTTGACGCGAACAGTGATAATTGGTCTTTGTACGTGGACCGTCTCGAACAATATTTTATAATTAATAACGTGGACGAAAAATATAAAGTGCCTATGCTAATCACGTTAATCGGCGGCGACACTTACGAGCTGTAAGTGACCTTGTGTTCACCCAAGAAACCATCTGAATTGAAATACAAAGACCTCACTAAGGTTATGTCACAACATTTGCAGCCGACACCTAGTATTTTGGCTGAAAGGTATAAATTTCGGCAGAGAACGCAAGCTAAAAGTGAGTCTATTTCGGACTATGTGACGGTTTTAAAGAAGTTAGCTAGAACCTGTGACTTTAAAACAGCGTTAGATGAAAGCTTAAGGGATCAGTTTGTCTGTGGATTGTTTAGTGAGGGGACCAGACAGAGGCTGTTTGCGGAGGACGAGATCAACTTTACCAAGGCTTGCAAGTTAGCCTATGCATTAGAGGCGGCAGAGATGAACGCGGCGGCAGTGAATGTTAATAAAACGAGTGACAACGGAGCAGTGATGTGTCATGCCATAACGAAGAGGGCTCCGCGGGAAGGGGCCTGGCAGCAAGATCGCACCACTGCATTAGCGGGCGGCTCGAGAGCGTGCGGCCGGTATAGCGCGGGCGCCGGCGGGAGCGGCGCGCCGACCACGGCTCGCGCGCCGCCGCCGGGCACGGCGGGAGCGCCAGCTGCGAGACAGTGGCGCGGCGGGGCACGGGCTGGAGGAGCACCTCGCGGGCGCGGCGCCGGGGGTGGTTCGACGTGCCGGGCCTGTGGCGGCCATCATGACACGGCGGGATGCAAGTTTCGCATATACGTATGCCGGATTTGTAATCGAGAAGGTCACCTCAAAAGAATGTGTCCTAAACTCGGCGCGAGCGGTGCGAGTTATGCGGACGGCAATTATGTACAGGAAGTAAACGACTCCGATACCGATGACAGTATTGAGGTAATTACTCCAATTTACAACTTGAGTGGGTTTAAGCGTTATAAACCGTACATATTAACATTACAAGTAAATAATAAGATGTTAAATATGGAGCTAGATACAGGCAGCTGCATTTCGTGTATTAGCCTTGAGTGTTATCGTACTTTGTTTACAGATTGTGAGTTGATGAATTCAGATCTTTTGATTCGATACTATACCGGAGAAACGGTAAGAGTTGTAGGTAAAATAAGGCCTATTGTAAAATATAACGAGAAATCACGAGAGTTAAATTTGTTTGTAGTTAGTGACGCGAGGACGTCATTATTAGGGCGCGAATGGATTGAGGAATTGGGTATTGTGGTACCGAATGCTTGGTGTAACAGTATAGTTACGGAGGGAAAGTTTAATTTGCACTCGTTCAGTTCCAGATACGCGCAGGTTTTTGAGGACGGGCTGGGACGATTCACGGGCGAGCCGGTGGGGTTGCGGCTGCGCGCCGGACCGGTGCCCGTGTTCATGCGCGCGCGCCCTCTCGCGTACGCTTTGCGCACGCCTGTCGAGCATGCGCTGGATCAGATGGTAAGAGATGGCATCATTACCCCAGTTGAGTGTTCCGACTGGGCCACACCAATTGTGCCTGTCGTCAAATCGGACGGCTCAATTAGAATCTGTGCTGATTACAAACTTGCGCTTAATAAATGGTTAGAAATAGATAGATATCCTGTTCCTAGAATAGATCACTTGCTAGTTAAATTGAATGGGGGAGACAAATTTTCCAAAATTGATTTGAGTCAGGCTTATGCGCAGTTTCCGCTGGATGATACCCAGAAAGTTACCACTATTAATACCCACAAAGGGTTGTTCCAGTATAACCGTCTCGTGTATGGGATGGCCTCTAGCCCTGGTATCTTCCAGCGCAAACTGGAGCAAATGTTTGCCGACCTGCCCACAGTGGGTGTTTATTTGGATGATGTGATAATTACGGCGAAAAATGATGATGAGCACTTAAATATACTTTGTCAGGTATTTGAAAGATTACTAAAGTATGGGCTGAAAATAAAGAAGGAAAAGTGCGTGTTTTTCGCGGAATCAGTCACCTTTTTAGGGTTTATCATTTCTAGGGAGGGGATATCAGCCAGCTCAAGTAAAATTAAAGTAATTGATAAAATGGCTAGCCCACAGAGTGTGTCGGAGTTGAGGTCATTTCTTGGAATGATAATGTATTATGCCAAATTCGTTAAGAACATAAGCACAATATTGACACCGTTGTATGAATTATTAAAAAAAGATGTCAAATTCGTTTGGAGTGAAGATTTTCAACACGCATTTGAGGAAGTCAAAGCTGTCCTGAAGTCGAGTGAGGTGCTCACGCACTACTCGAGCGACTTGCCGCTGGTGCTCACGACGGATGCTAGCAGCACGGGCATTGGGGCCGCGATCGCACACCGCACGTCGCACGGCGAGAGGCCGGTGGCATACGCGAGCCGAGTGCTCAACCCAGCAGAACAGCACTACTCGCAGATTGAAAAGGAGGGCCTAGCGATCATCTACGCCGTCCAAAAGTTTCACCAGTACCTGTACGGGAGGAGATTTCTCCTGAAAACCGATCACAAACCGCTGGTGACCATTTTTGGAGATAAAATTGGTATACCTAGGATGGCAGCGAGTCGACTGCAAAGGTGGGCGGTGATCATGTCTGGATATACTTACGATATATAATACGTACGAAGCGAATATAATGGAGCGGATGCCTTGTCGCGGTTGATAACTGGCTCGGATAGGGCGGGGAGAGCGGAGGTAACGTACTTAAATTACGTTCAAAACTTCTTGCCAGTAACGAGTGCAGATATAAAAAAAGCTACGGATAAAGACCCGGTATTAGTTAAAGTTTTAATGTATATTGCTTCGGGATGGCCTATGTATTGCGATGATGAAAACCTTAAACCATTTTACATCCGTAGAAATGAATTATATATGGAGGCCGGGTGTATACTTTGGGGATATAGGGTAGTCGTCCCAAGTAGTCTTCGGGATAAAATTTTACAGGAATTGCATATTGGACACGTGGGCATAGTTAAAATGAAAAGCCTGGCACGCAGCTACGTATGGTGGCCCGGCATCGACTCGGACGTAGAGCACGCGTGCCGCGCGTGCGGCGCGTGCGTCGCCGAGGGCAACGCGCCGCCGCGGGCGCCGCCCCACCCCTGGCCATACATTTCAGAACCATGGACTCGCCTACACGTCGATTTATTAGGTCCTATTGAAAAAGAGATGTTTTTTGTTATTGTAGATTCGACATCTAAATAGATTGAAATTTTTCGAATGCCCAAGACAACTGCGTCAGCGGTTATCAAAGTTTTGTGTGAAACTTTTGCTAGATTTGGGTTACCTAAATCAATGGTATCGGATAATGGCCCTCAGTTTTGTAGCGCGGAATATGACCAATTTCTGGAAACGAACGGTATTAAAAAGATACTTACTCCGACTTATCACCCATCATCGAACGGGGCTGCGGAGAATGCCGTGAAACTGTGTAAAAAAGCAATTAAAAAGGCAAAAAGAGAGGGCGTAGATGTGGATATAGCTTTACAAGCATACCTAATGTCATATAGAAATGCTATCCATAGCACAACGGGGGATTCTCCGGCGTTGATACTGCAGAGGCGGAGGCTGCGCTGTCGACTGGATTTACTGCGCGGCAGCGACGAGCGCGAGCGCACAGTCCGGCGCGCGCAGGAACGACAGGTTCGTGCGGCGGGAGGATGTGAGCGCCGATTCCAAGTGGGTGATCAAGTATATATGCGTGAACAAGCCAATCCAGATAGGTGGGTTCTAGGTAGAATAAGGGAAGAGGTAGGTTGTAGAAATTACATGGTGGAAAGGGTAGATGGAACGATAGTTAAAAAACATGTAGATCAATTAAAAATAAAGCACAGTTCGCATAAAGGTACTCAGTTGGTGTGGCCCTGTTGGGATATGTCTTCGGACGGGGGCACTGTGTCTGGTCCAGCGGATGCTGCGGCGGGAACTGCGTCCGCGCGTGAGCGCGGGCCCGAGCCGGCCGTTATTGAGCAAACGGTATCTGCGCCCTTGCCTCCGAAGCTCGTCAGTAGTTATGGCCGGCCATTAAAACCCGTTACATATTATCCTATGTCAGATTTTTAATAAAGTGTTCTTAGAGATATTTTGTGTGTAAGTATAACTTGGGAGTATTTGAGTTGGTCGGATTACATCGGAGTAGTCCATTAAAATGGAACTCTACTGTGCTAGGTAGAGGATTCCAATTGCAATGAAGTTTTTATAAAACACTCGGCCATCTTCAATAATCTCAAACATAATTGCTTAAGTTTAGATGGTTATCTAAGTGGATTGTAGGCATGTTCCTTAGTTCGACATAGGGTCGAAATTCGCGCGGCCTGAGCCGCGCGCCCAAAATCTTGCTCAGCAGTCGCCATCTTTGACCAAGTCAGTCCACCACTGCGACACCGGCGCGCAAGCTAATTATTATTAATATTAAGTGAACTTTTTTTATCATTATCTGTTGTGTGTATGTGAGTCTGTTCTTAGTAAGTGCGAGACTCGTGAATAAACCTTTATGAAATATTTCCACCGGTGTCTCATTCGCTGCCTACACCACAATAATATGTAAGCTGACTAAAAACACTATGATATACGTAACGTATATAAAAATGACATATGACAACTATGCGGGATATGACAGCATTCGGCATCAATCACCAATGTTGGGAGCACATTGCGGAAGATATGATTAAGTGGCGAAGGGCTCTCACGGACAGACGCAAGAAACATGACGGGGCCTGGTTTGACCTTCTCGAAGGTAAAAGAAGGAGAAGCCAAATAAACACCCCGCCATTACCTAATGCACAATTCTCCTGCCACCTTTGCGGAAGACAATGCCGCTCCCGCATAGGGCTACATAGCCATTCAAAAAAGTGCTCTACTATGCATTCGCAAAGCGCTGCTTGAATCGTCTGATAAAGACGTAAGTAAAGGCCAATGATGATGATATAAAAATGATAAACGTAAGAGTAAAGGTGCAATGCCGTTGTGATAGGCAAAGACGCTCATCTACACGTATGTGCAGATCAAGCGATTAGAAGATTAAAAGACATAAGTGTCTATCCAACGGATAAGGGATTTCCTCTCTGAGCATGTAGTTTATTAGTATATATAGAGAACAATGCAATGTAACAAGGAGATCCACTACTAAGTGTTTTCCTGAAGAATCCCTCATCATCGCAACCCCAGGTTAAGCATATTACACCGTGCATCGGCAGCCGCCCGCGATCGATTGCGTGCAACTGACGCGCGCGGCTGATGCGACACCAGCCAGTATGGCGCCGCCTCCGAAGTCTGCGACGGACGCGTGCGGCATTTTCATACACTGACAATTGTCGCATGATAGGTAAGTATGACGCGCGCGTCAATCACATCACGCAGTTATCAGGAGCCGGGGCCTTACTTGGTTCACCTACCTTAATATAATTATGTTAACATTTTTACACCTTATGCGATTGTAGTAAGGTGAAAAATATATCGATATGTTTGATTTTGACCACCCACATTTTTAATATAGTAAATTTAATTATACTGACCTCCCGCCACTCCCCGTCGCTGACAGCCGCCGCCAGCGAGAGTTCTTTCCTTCTGCGCCCGCGCACGTACAGCCGCAGCCGGCCCTCACGCACTAACAGCGCCATGTAGTGCTTCGGTTTCGTTTTCGTACCCTGCACACATATACTCTTTTATTGAACGTCTGTCAAGCTTTATCTATTCTAGTTAAAGGCAGTTTTTGTCTGTGTGTCTCTGCAAACAACTTTGTACAGTCGCCATCACATACACGGGGCAAACAAGCACGTCACAACCATCGGAACACACCTCTATTTTCAAGGCATTAGGGTGCATGTGCCGATATTTTTGAACACCTATAGTGTACCGATTGTATGTGATGGCGACTGTACGAAAGAGACAAATAGTAGTTTATGTGAATGTACATAATGAAGGGCATTAAACAAGAGTGTGGGTTTGCCTAATTATAGTAATTATGTACAGTTACATACACTACTTTATCTATCCACATATCATATACCTCCTTGATGCATTCAGGAGCCGCATATTATGGCCGCATATATAGCATGAAATTTTAGGGAAGCCGGTGGGAATCGGCTTGTATGGGCGCTCCGCCACTGGTGAGTACTAGAGAATGTAGGTAGCTCTTTAGACTTAGCGGACTTTTAGACGTACCGGAAGGCGCGGCGTGGGTAGGCCCCCCACAAGGTGGACTGAAGACCTGATAAAGGTCGCGGGAGTCCGCTGGATGTGGGTGCAGGATCGGTCACTTTGGCACTCGCGAGACTACTGGGGGGAATGCGCTGTTCCTGCAATATTTAAGGGTACATACAGGAGCCAGCAGCAGCAGCCCATCAGAAGCAAAGGTTCTGAACTGCAGGGACAGCGCCAGCTCCTTCGCGCGTGGCGGCAGCCGGAGCGTGGCGTGGCTGCCGGGTGCGTCGCCGAACTTCACAGCTCCAGCTTCCACCGTGTAAGATGCCGTCTAGAACATGACCAGACATTACTTTGCCGAATAAAAAAAAATCGTAAGTTCAAGCCTCGGTCGCGGTGTAAAGAGAACTTTGATGCCTTTCACAACAATTGTGTAGTTTGGGTACTACTGACGCCGCGCCCATCTGTGAGAGTCTTTAGGCCTCTCACAGCCTGGCGCGGCCTGCCCCACCTCATCAATAGTGAACTTGACAGCTATTTTTTTATTTATTAGGCTCACACAACAAATAACAATCATTCATTCAGTAACATAAGAAGCTTAGTGTCTAGATCTAGACTATGCACAGAAAGATTCATAACTTAAAGACAAACTATTCATAGAATTACATATCGGTATTGCCAAACTAAAGGTCACGGAAGTCCGCTGGATGCGAGTGGCGCAAGACCGGTCACTTTGGCACTCATTGGGGGATGCCTCTTTCCAGCAGTGGACGTCTTTCAGCTGATATGATGATGATGATTGCCAAATTTGTCAAATTCTCTATTGACAGCCAGTCTGTGAGAGGCCTTATGCGTAAGTACCTTGGTGCAGTCGGCGCTCCTAGCCGGCGGCGCTTGGAGCGCCCGGGGCTCCACGCGGCGCGGCGCCGGCGCTGGCTCGCGGCGGCCCAGCGTCGCCGCGCTCCAGTTCACCGCCGTCTCGAATCCGATCACACTGGAAACATAGTCCTCGTATAGACACATACCTAGTTACCTACTAAATAGTATGGGCGAGTTGCACCAACTTACCATTACAGACCAACGTTAAATATGGCGCCGCAAGCTGTCATTCCATAGAAACTTGTCAAATTTCCCATACATTCAGATTTTAACTAACACTGCTTACGATTACAGACTGTTTGGTGCAACCCACCCTAAAACTTATTTAAACGTACAAAAGGTCCACTGTCTAACAGAACCAGCTAGAAAAGACGTTCTGCTGAAATACCTAATTAAAGATCTTTGCTGAAAATTTCTACAGTGACGAAGGTAAACTGACTCGCTTTTATTTGACTCAAAAGAACTACGGGCACATGTTCCCTCGTACCGCCAGCGCCCTTCTTTCGCGCTCCATATCCATATCGTCCGTTAAGTATTCGTTTAATTTGTGTCCCAGATATTTGAACTGCCGCACCACACGAACTGTTTCGCCATTCAGCCCAAAGAGAATATAACCACTACGTTCAGCCCTACCTCCGGCACATTATCCAAACCCCTTCCAGACTGAATAGGTATGATAGCTACTTACTTAGAGTCAACGATGAGATCAGCCACCGTTCCGGTGAGCCCCTCATAGAAGGGCCCGTTCTGCGTCGGCGGCACGCCCCCCACGTACAGGCCCTTGTTGCGAGCTGGCAACGCGTTGCCGGCCAGCGTCCCTGTTGCTACGCGGTCTTCGTCTACCCAGAGTTCCAGCTGGAAATTAATACACATTGTATTCCATGTCTTTTAGGTCTATTTTGTCGCAGTCAATCAGTTGTCCATTTCATGAAACTACAGCATACAGTGGTATTATTACGAGTAGGTACTTATTATAACGCTACAGTAAACCGATTTGTGTGCGTTTTTTTTCGAAAGTCAGTAATGATTTTAGTATCAGGAAGTTATTTTATTGAAATAAATGTTATTTTTATTATTGCAATGCTCTCAAAAATTGCTAAACTTAAGTGGCAGAGGGCAGGCCACTTAGCGCGTAAAACCGATGGCCGTTGTGGCGGAAAGGTTCTCTAGTAGCTACTACATAACAGATGTTATGTAGATCTAAATGTCAAATTTTATATGGAAAACTGACAGTTGGATTGTCCCAATTCGCGTTCAGAACGTTACCTGATTAAAGGTCGCAGTCGCAGGAGTCCACAGCAGGACCGGTCATTGTATTGCCCTTTGAAGTTCTATGTCCAGCAGTGGACGTCTTTGGGGTGATATGATGATATGAATGTGTTCACCTGTTTGTGTGCCCTCACGATCCTGACGGAGTGTCGGACGTCGTCGTCGAACCGCGTGCCGTTGGTTCGCAGCTGCAGTTCCGCTTTACCCGCAGCCGCTGTCAGTTCCAGGTCACCTGGAATTTGAACACTGGGTTAGTCAATTGATTCAGAATTGTTTATTTCCATGACATTAATTAATTTGGGGACAATCTTACACAAATCCAACTACTACTACTAACGTCGTCATGTCTTTTATTTAGTTAATATTTTTGTAACACAATTGTTTTTACTTGTTCTTTTATCTTTTTTTTCTCTTAATTTCTTTTTTTTGTGTACTATTTTATTTGTTTGTTGCATGTTGCAAAATTCCAAGTGAATGATTTAGCTATATCTAACTAACTACTGCTACCGCGATCGAATCTAGCAGGTCGATCACGTAACGCATTGTAGGAACGTCGGGTAGATCGAATGTCACTTTTTATATGGAAAATTGTACAATGAATTGTAAAATTGTACCGACGCGCGTTCGGAACGTTACGTGACTACCCCACAGGGCCTCTTAGCTTCGTAGGCAGCGTAACAACTCACTATGATAACCGGTCGTCTAACTCCTAAGGAAGACTCACCATCAACGATCATCAGCCTGAGATAATGTCTGTCATCACCGTCCTCATCATCCAGCTCGTTCTCGCTGTTAGATGACGGAGCCCTGTAGAGCAGCAGGCCGGGGCCCCGCGCGCGGAACGTAAGCCCTAGGGCTGCCGCGCGCCGGATTACAGGTGACGGGAGTTCTACGTAGCCGGAGCCTTCTAGTGTCGCTGTTCGGAGGGTCTGAGGAAGGACTTAAGTATAAGAGTACGTAGTCAGAGTGTTTACATGTTGTTATTAGAATTATTCGGAGACAAGTAGAGGTGAAGTTTCTTAAAGATTTTATAGAAATAATCTATATAATACAGTCGATATTGTTCAACCTCGAAATCCCGGGGAGTTTGATGAAATTTGGTACGAATGTTCGTTGAAAAACCTGTTTTTGTCTCCCAAAAGTCTCCGGGTCAGGACCTTGTAGAACGGCCGCTATCTTGGGATATGTACTTCGTAAGAAATTCAGGTTTTGTTCGAAAATTACGTACTCTATGGTTTACAGCAACATTAAAGTTGATAAAATTCTGCACATAGGCTTAAGATAGGTTCTCATTTCATTTCTCCAAACGTATCTTTTGACATCAAGTTTGTTATTTATAATCAAAAAAATATCATCTACGTCGAGGCTTTCGTTAAGCAACTAAAATGTCGAGTAAGAGTGAAATCCGGACGGCAGGTACAATCGGAGAAATTCCTCTAAAATCTAATGGTAGATTATAATAAATGAGTCACCCTGTCCATACACCTCGCCTCCACCCCATTCCTCGTCGGCGTGTCCAGCACGTCGTACCCCTCCCTGTCGACGGCGAGCGCACCGAGGCAGCCGAGCAGCGGCGGCGCCACGACCGCCGCGCCGGGCGGCGCGCCCCCAGCCAGTACGCCGCCGCCGACAGGTCGGGCTTAGCTTAGTAGACTCACCCTGTCCATACACCTCGCCTCCACCCCATTCCTCGTCGGCGTGTCTAGCACGTCGTACCCCTCCCTGTCGACGGCGAGCGCACCGAGGCAGCCGAGCAGCGGCGGCGCCACGACCGCCGCGCCGGGCGGCGCGCCCCCAGCCAGTACGCCGCCGCCGACAGGTCGGGCTTAGCTTAGTAGACTCACCCTGTCCATACACCTCGCCTCCACCCCATTCCTCGTCGGCGTGTCTAGCACGTCGTACCCCTCCCTGTCGACGGCGAGCGCACCGAGGCAGCCGAGCAGCGGCGGCGCCACGACCGCCGCGCCGGGCGGCGCGCCCCCCAGCCAGTACGCCGCCGCCGACAGGTCGGGCTTAGCTTAGTAGACTCACCCTGTCCATACACCTCGCCTCCACCCCATTCCTCGTCGGCGTGTCTAGCACGTCGTACCCCTCCCTGTCGACGGCGAGCGCACCGAGGCAGCCGAGCAGCGGCGGCGCCACGACCGCCGCGCCGGGCGGCGCGCCCCCCAGCCAGTACGCCGCCGCCGACAGGTCGGGCTTAGCTTAGTAGACTCACCCTGTCCATACACCTCGCCTCCACCCCATTCCTCGTCGGCGTGTCTAGCACGTCGTACCCCTCCCTGTCGACGGCGAGCGCACCGAGGCAGCCGAGCAGCGGCGGCGCCACGACCGCCGCGCCGGGCGGCGCGCCCCCCAGCCAGTACGCCGCCGCCGACAGGTCGGGCTTAGCTTAGTAGACTCACCCTGTCCATACACCTCGCCTCCACCCCATTCCTCGTCGGCGTGTCTAGCACGTCGTACCCCTCCCTGTCGACGGCGAGCGCACCGAGGCAGCCGAGCAGCGGCGGCGCCACGACCGCCGCGCCGGGCGGCGCGCCCCCCAGCCAGTACGCCGCCGCCGACAGGTCGGGCTTAGCTTAGTAGACTCACCCTGTCCATACACCTCGCCTCCACCCCATTCCTCGTCGGCGTGTCTAGCACGTCGTACCCCTCCCTGTCGACGGCGAGCGCACCGAGGCAGCCGAGCAGCGGCGGCGCCACGACCGCCGCGCCGGGCGGCGCGCCCCCCAGCCAGTACGCCGCCGCCGACAGGTCGGGCTTAGCTTAGTAGACTCACCCTGTCCATACACCTCGCCTCCACCCCATTCCTCGTCGGCGTGTCTAGCACGTCGTACCCCTCCCTGTCGACGGCGAGCGCACCGAGGCAGCCGAGCAGCGGCGGCGCCACGACCGCCGCGCCGGGCGGCGCGCCCCCCAGCCAGTACGCCGCCGCCGACAGGTCGGGCTTAGCTTAGTAGACTCACCCTGTCCATACACCTCGCCTCCACCCCATTCCTCGTCGGCGTGTCTAGCACGTCGTACCCCTCCCTGTCGACGGCGAGCGCGCCGAGGCAGCCGAGCAGCGGCGGCGCCACGACCGCCGCGCCGGGCGGCGCGCCCCCCAGCCAGTACGCCGCCGCCGACAGGTCGGGCTTAGCTTAGTAGACTCACCCTGTCCATACACCTCGCCTCCACCCCATTCCTCGTCGGCGTGTCTAGCACGTCGTACCCCTCCCTGTCGACGGCGAGCGCGCCGAGGCAGCCGAGCAGCGGCGGCGCCACGACCGCCGCGCCGGGCGGCGCGCCCCCCAGCCAGTACGCCGCCGCCGACAGGTCGGGCTTAGCTTAGTAGACTCACCCTGTCCATACACCTCGCCTCCACCCCATTCCTCGTCGGCGTGTCTAGCACGTCGTACCCCTCCCTGTCGACGGCGAGCGCACCGAGGCAGCCGAGCAGCGGCGGCGCCACGACCGCCGCGCCGGGCGGCGCGCCCCCCAGCCAGTACGCCGCCGCCGACAGGTCGGGCAGCGCCGCCGCCGCCTGCACCGGTGGGGACGGCGAGCCTAGTGTCTCCTCCCCGTTCACACGCAGGCTGCCTGGGGACAGGGACCAGTCACTCACTACGTATACGCAGGACTATAAGATGACGGAACGGGACACTTCTGAGGCCCTAGCACACGTACTAGGTTTTATGTCACGTTTTACGTGACGTTTCAGTGCATTTTTGCCGTAAAACGCGTTGATAAAACCTAGTGTGCTAGGGCCTTTATTGTACTTTAACCGTTAAGTGTCCATTGATGGTCAGTTTTCTGTCACTTTTTTCTTAGAAGAACGAAACTGTTATAATTTTACTGCCTTCTTAAACGTCCATTAAACCTAGTTTAGGATATATTTAAGATTATGAATAAAAGGGTAAGGGTATGTCTCTATTAATCCTGTAGCGAAAAGTATAGTCCAGAAAATTGTCCTGAAAATAACAGGAGCCACCTACTTATTTATATATATGCGATTCCGAGTTCAGATTTGAAAAAGTGGCCGCCATTTTGTAGATTTTTGTTTATGGTTCGATTTCGTTAAAAATTGAAATCTGACAGTCTAAGAGGTCTTTTAAAACGGGAAAGTTAGCAACACAGTACCTTTCTCAAGCTTGTTGCTAGCGAACACCCTGGCCGCTTGCACGTGCACGGCGCGCCCGTGGCAGTGGCGCCCGCGCGCCGCGATCTCCAGCCGCGCGCCCGCGTACTGCACCGAGAACACCACGCGGCACGACACCATGCGGACGGAGACCGAGCGGTTCTGTGGAGAACAATACAGCATAACTACAAGTTAGAAAACTTGAATAACCCCCCACATTTTCATTTCAAAGTTCAATATCGCAAAAACGGCTGAAACGACTTTCTTAAAACGTAGCTAAGAACCATCTGAATCACATCAGCATTCGAATAAAAAAAACCGCATTCAAATCGGTATATTCGTATAGGAGCTACGATGCCACAGAAAGAACACAGACACGTCAAATTTATAACCCCTCTTTAATTTGCATCGGGGGTTAAACATAGGAATATTCTTTCATCATCATCATCATATCAGCCAAAAGACGTCCACTGCTGGACATAGGCCTCCCCTAAAGAGTGCGACAATGGCCGTTCCTGCGCCACCCGCATCCGGCGGACTCCCGCGACCTTTACCAAGTCATCAGTCCACCTTGTGGAGGGCTTACCCACGCCGCGCCTTCCGGTATGGTATTGTTCACCAAAATAAACAAAAATGAGGAACTATAGTCAACACGACGATAATTTTCCTGACGATTGTTACTCTGACTTCTGAGCTCTGAGTAAGATCACATCATTTGTCTTTCGGCGGGTATCAACTGCTTTCACCTTCCCCGCTAGTGGTCTATTTGAATTCAAAACAAAAACATCATTTATAAACAACGACTTTTATCCTTGCATTGCCGACGTCGCCAAAACAGAAGGCCAGGCTGAAGAGATGGCGGTCGGAGCGCCATAAGCGACACGGGTCTCCCTTGTTAGACCTCACCTTCTCGTCAAAATAAAAAAAAAACTATTGGCTGACATGCCATTTTATAGTGTGGATGAAGTGCTGACAAAAATGTCGAAAGTGTAATGTTTAAATTGTACATATACAATATAACAATAAACCGAACGAGTTTTTAGGTATTTAATAATCCGTTTTCTGAGCTCACGTCGCCTTAAGAATGACTTTACTCACATTAGCGACGTCAGCAGCCATGAACAGCAGTGCGTCCTGGTCGCGCGTGCGCACGGTGAAGGCCACGCTGAAGTGGCGACGGTCGGAGGGCCGGAAGCCGGAGCGCCGCAGCTCCGCGTAGCCCTCGCCGTTGAACCAGGCCAGCGAGGGCTCGCCGCCGCGCGCGGGGTTGTACCATCTGGTGGGAGAATTACTATTACAACTTTCTCGTGGTCTGATAGGCTTGTTAGTTAAAGTGAACTCTATATTAAGCAATTTATAGAAAAAAAATTATGGTATGGGATCATTGAATGAATGAATGAAAATCATAAGGCACACGCTTCCACTTATCCATTCGATGGAAAAGGCTAGAGTCCCCACACCACCAGACTAAGACTAAGTTTATCGTAATTTTGTTGTGTAATAAATAACTTACGAATAAAAAAAAAAGCCTAGTGTAAGCCAGCAGTTTGCATTTTTGTATTCATAAATGCAGTTGTTTTACACAATGAAACAAGAAAAAAAAACCGAATACAAGGTTAGTTATGTTAAAAAAAATAATTAAAAATTATACAAATAGTGAAAATCTTAAGTAACAACTTAAAAAAAAAGTTACTTGTACAGTCAAGGGCACCAATAAATACACCGCAATATAATGAATACACCGCAAAGTCCCAAAATTATGTACACAGACCTTATTTCTGCAACAATAACGTTGTAGTACCTATTATTATTATTATTCTGGTAGTGGTTTTCGGGCTGTCAAAGCCCTTATATCACTGCGACCATCGCTGATCTATTGTGATCGCCACTTACTACAATTCTTGGTCAAGTCCTGCAAACTCGAAGAATTGCAGGATTTTGTTAAACTCAAGAAATTTGATCTCCTCCGGGCACATGATGTGTTTGCCCAGGAAGGAGTTACGACTGCGCATGAGGCAAGGGCAATCGGTTAGGATGTGTGTAGGCGTCACCTCTGCTTCAAAGCAGAATCTGCCCTGCCTTGTGTCACACAGTCCTGTCGTTTGCATGTGCTTATTTAGGCGGCAGTGCCCAGTAAGCACCCTGACCAGCATGCGTAGACGGTTCCTACTTAGCGCCAAGGCGTCAGAAGACGCCTTTTTGCTAAAGGCTCTAATAAGTGCCTTGGAATGTTTCAGTCCTGGGATAGCTCTCCAGGCTTGAATGGTCTTGTAGAAACAATAGGCTTTTAGAGTGAGCTTGGTTAAACTTTTGGGGATACCACAGAACGGTTCTGGTCCGCAGTGTGTCCCCTTCGCCCCCGCTCGTGCAAGCTCATCAGCCTTTTCATTTCCCTCGATACCTGCATGCTCTGGGCCCTGCAAGCCAAGTATCATAAATATGTGTAGTACCTATACATATTTATGATACTTTCAGTGAATACATATTGGTGCCCTTGACTGTACCAATAGTATGTTACCAATAAAAAATATCTTATGCATCTGCTAAACATAATGACAAATACCTCTGCGTGCACCCCGTGCACCGGGCCTCAGCCGGCTGCTCCACAAAGTTCCACAGTCCTACCCGCCTCTCATCACAGTACAGTGCATGCACGCAGCCCGCCAGCCCGCCGCCCGCCAGGCCACCGCCACCGCCACCGCCACCGCCGAGCCACAGCCGCGCGGCGTGCAGAGACACGGACGCCGGGGACGTGGAGTTGGACACGGATGTGGAGGTCATGCCGGCGCGCTCCACTGACAGGCGGACGGTGTTCCATACCCTAGAAGGAAGAGAATATGAGGCCTTAACTGGAATTAGGATGACGCCTTTACTGGAATTAGGATGATGCCTTAACTGGATATAGGGTGACGCCTGTTAAGTGTGTTCAAACTCCGTCGAACTTCCCATTAATCAGTGCTACGGAACTTTTACTCTGGCAGAAACAATAGCTTTATAATCAGCACTTGATGGACATAAAAATATTTACTACAGCCCCTTATTTCAAAAGTTTGCACTGTCAATGTTGAATATTGTTTTTTTTAATGGAACTGTTAAGGTGGTTCGATTGCCATACAAAGCGTTATTTGACATTCGCAGGCTAACGGCGTGATATTTTAAGAAACTTATGTAACAAACTTTCATAAATTGGTTTCCCATTTGCGCCAAATTCCCCCTTTCCTAGAATAAACTTGTATAAACTAGATTAATTTGAGAAATTGGTTTGGGACGTGATATTTTGAGAAAACTATTTTTCTCAAATCAATCTAGTTATACAAGTTTATTCTAGGAAAGGGGGAATTTGGCGCAAATGGGAAGCCAATTCAAGTAAGTTTGTTACATAAGTTTCTTAAAATATCACGCCGTTAGCCTGCGAATGTCAAATAACGCTTTATATGGCAATCGAACCACCTTAAACCCTCACCTCTCAATGTCCACCGTGTACGTATTGTGGTCTGCATCGTCATGTATGTGCTCTAGGACCTCGGGGTGTGTGACCACCCCCTCCCCGGCGCCGAGGTCCCAGCGCAGCCGGAACTGCCGGTTGTGGACCTCCAGCTTCATGTAGCTTGGGGTTTCCTGGAACAATTGATAGTTTTTTAACACTGTTTCTGTCGGGAACCCGCTAAGTCGCTCGCTAATTTTCTTTAAATATAGAGATCTCACAAAGAACCGATGGCCGTTAAAGCGGAAAGCCTCTCGAAAGGCAACCACGTACCAGAAGGCGCGGCGTGGGTAGACCCCCGCCCCCCACTAGGTGGACTGATGACCTGGTAAAGGTCGCGGGAGTCCGCTGGATGCGGGTGGCGCAGGACCGGTCATTGTGGCACTCTTTGGGGGTGGCCTATGTCCAGCAGTGGCCGTCTTTCGGCTGATATGATGATGATGATAATGATAGAGGGATCATCGGTTACGAATGTGGAACTACGTAAATCTTGGCAGTGAAATTGTTCAATTCCATCAGCTGAGATGATTGTAGTATGATCGATCGCAGGTTTGTGTAAATAGATTGAGATTCTGATTTGAAGCTTGAGTTATAAACAGTACACTACCTCCCATGCTGAATCTATCTTGTAATATTTTTTTCACGATCACGCGGACGAAGTTTTAATTATAATTCCATCTCTAACATACGCGCTCTAAGTGGACGTCACTTTCTAATAGAATAGAAGGACATGACATGTGTCTTTCTCTCTAGAATGTTGACTTCCTCACCTTACTGTCATCAGTGATCTGCAGCAGCGGCCCGTCGCGCACCGCCACGTCGAACGAGACGGCGACGGACGCGCGCGAGACGGCTGGAGACGCGACCGGCGCCGTGTATGCGCGCGCGCAGCCGACGCCGCCGGGGAGTGACGTCACTGACACCGTGATCTGAAAAAAAAAAAGAATATTTAACTAACTGCCTACGCGGCTCCACACGCGTATATCAAAGAACACGAGCCTATTTTGCCTATTCCGAAGGTCCATTCTATACCTACCCACAAGGTGGACTGATGACCTGGTAAAGGTCGCGGGAGTCCGCTGGATGCGGGTGGCGCAGGACCGGTCACTTTGGCACACTTTGGGGGAGGCCTTTGTCCAGCAGTGGACGTCTTTCGGCTGATATGATGATGGTGATAAGTACTTATAATATACTAGTGACTTACCGAGTCAGCAGCGTGTTTAGCCCTAGCGATCTTGTCCTGCAGCTCCTGCAGGCGCGGGCGCACGAGGCCGGCTGCGCGGTCATGCTCGCGCGCGCGCGCAGCCGCCGCCGCCGCCAGCGCGTCCGCCGTCTCGCTTCCGCGGAGCATGTTGCCGCGGATCTGAGACACTGGAAAAAGTTTTTTCTAGAAAACTATGGCTTTGAAGGATATAAATGAAATGAAATGAAATTTATTTCGTAACATATGTTATACGTCAAAATAGTCATGTGGTATATGGAAATCATAGGTGTAGTGATTTAAATGTAGGTACATAAAAAAATCATTATAAAATTACTGTATATTTAGGTATAGGTAATATTCTCACAACACAAGAGGTAAGTTAAAAAAATCTTCATAATTATAAAAATTGTTTTCCTGGAGCCATTTTTTCAATTTGGTTTTGAAGCTAAGGACGGATAATGTACTTCTTACTGCGTTAGGCAAACGGTTGTAGACGGAGGGTCCCAGAAAGTAAGTAGGTATAACAGATCGCTCCGACTCCGACTTGGCGAGTTTATGTAAATCTGCCACCAGCCTGTTCGCGTTCTTATTACTTCGCAAGTTGTAATTTGAATTCGTTCCCTTGCGCTTGAAAACGTCTAGGTGTTCATGAGTGAACACTGCCACTTGATATAGGTATAAGCAAGGCAACCCCCCCGAGGGTGCTCGCCTTGTCGGGGCGGGGGGGCTTAGTAACCGTGGACTGGTCACCCACGGCGAAGCTAAGAGGCACCCAGGGCCGGCTTGTTTGGGCTGCCGGCTGGCCCGAGGAGGGCGCTCCTAGCCCGCTTAGGATGCGTTGGGGAGGGACCACAGAAGAAGTTCTCACGCGCTATCTTCTGCGGCCGAGGTGGGATTGCAGGGGGAGAGGCGTGTTGGTATAACGGTGCGCCACTCTCCCTACCCCCTGCGAACTTGGCGGGGCCGTTCCGCTGAAGCGGCATTGGTGGGACCGCAAAGGAAGAGGAATGCCGGTATTACGGTGCGCCGCTTTCCCTATCCTCTGCGGCCGAGTCGTGGTCAGTGGTGGAACCACAGACCTGATCCGCCACCGGGTGCTGGATTTTCCGCACCCATGATCTCCTCGTAGCGGACTCAGGGGGGTCCGCTACTGAACAGGTGGAGATCCAGGAGGCAGGTGCGCCAAAACATCTGGCGTGCCTCACGTGGAGGGCCCCCGGGCATCCGCGAAGGAACCGCTTGTGGGTGGCTGCCGCCGGCGGGGTCGCGGATGTGTGCGCAAGCGTTCCCGTGACCTCGCCACTAGGCGGCGAGGTGGCAAGTGGGGGGTTTTTAGTGGGTACACTAAATCATGGTCTAATTAATTAATTAATTAATAATTAAATTATTAATAAATGGTCTCTATAGCCCATACGGGAGTCCCACATAACCATTCGGGTCACCCCCTGCATCCGGGTGGTATGCGTAACGCATTTTCCCCCCCTAAGCAAAAAAAAAAGGTATAAGCAAGGCAATTGGAATTCCAGGAATAGCTTCTGTGCTGGTGCGTCTGCCTCTACGCCGGCCATTGCTCTAATGGCTCTTTTTTGCATCGAGAACACTCGCCGCCAGTCAGAGGCTCGACCCCACAGCTCGGTGCCGTACGTGAGCAACGAGTGCACCGTTGCGAAATAACATTCGCGCACCGCGGCCCGACCGGCCGTGCGCGCCAGCCGTCGCAGCGCGAAACATGCGCGCCCGAGCCGGCCACACGCCTCGTCTATGTGTGTCTCCCACACTAGAGCGCTGTCGAGGTGGAATCCGAGAAGGCGTGTGCAGGTCACATGCTTGTGTGCACAGTGGACTTGTGAACTACGGCTGTGACGTCGTCGGCGTACATAAATATGTTGGCACCTTTTATCGCCCGCGGGAGATCATTCAAAAGCATGCTAAATAAGGTGTTAGATAAACAGGAACCCTGCGGAACGCCCATTAGATTCTGCATCTCTGTAGACGTAACTTGCCCGCCATCACCGACAACGACTTGGGCTCGGTCAGTCATTAAGGACAGTAGCAGGCTCAGGGCTGGGCCGCGGATCCCGCAGTGGGCGAGCTTGTCGGCAACGAGGATGTGATCGGCTGTATCGAACGCGCGCGACAGGTCGCAGCAAACGACCGCCACGTGGCGGCCTTCTTCGCGCGCGCGCAACACGCCGTGTACCACCTCTCGCACTACTGTGGAGTCGACCGGCCCGATAGGTTAGCATACTGACAGTCAGATAACACGTTTCGTGGGAACCAATACGCCAGCAGCCTTTTGTTTAGTCCGACCTCGAGGCACTTGCTAGGGCCCGGCACCATTGATATTGGGCGGTACGACTTGACAGCAGATTTTTGTCCTTTGCCCTTATACAGCGGACATATTTTCACTTTCTTTAGGCAGTATGGATATATTCCTGCTTTCATGCAGTCATTAAATAGGTTCGAGAGAACAACGCTAAGGACAGGGCCGGCCTGTTTGAGGAGGCTAGCGGACAGGCCGTTTATGTCCGTGCTGTTTTTGGAGGCGATCGAAGTTCTCATTATGAGGACGATTTCGGTTGGAGTGAACGGCACTAGTCTCATCGAGGTCTCACTTGCAGTGCGCCACTCGGATATGGAGGCGAGGCAGCGCGCGCAGTCAGGGGCTGGCGCACCGCACGTGGCGGCCGCCGTCACAAACTCGCGGTTAACGGCATCCACCAACTGCTGCTTTGACGCGAATGGTTTTCCGTTGGTGTCCAGAAGCAAGTCCGTGAAGCCAACTCTTTCACGAGGCTTTCTCGCTAATTCTATGTTTATGGCCCTCCACATTGCCTTCCCTTTATTGGGATTATTGTTTATAAGGGAATTAAAAAAGTCCGTCCGCTTAGTCTTAAGTTTAACGTTATATATTGTTTGTAGTTTAGTTACGGCTTCATTAATAATAGTATTAAGTATCGGGATTTTTTCTTGTAATAGTAGATTATACACCAAGGGGATAAAGCACTGTTTTATGTCACGGGAGCGAATTGAATCCCGAACGTAACGAAGGACTCATAATTTAACTCCTGAGCGTAGCGAGGGAGTTATAAGTTAATTCCTGAGCGAAGCGAGGGAATCAAGACTGAGTCCTGAGTGCAGTGAGGGGTTCAACCGCCCAAGACTAAAACAGTCTTATCCCCGAGGTGTATACTCTACTTTTCACACCTTATGCGAGACAAAAAAACAGGCTCAGTAGATAAATAATGTTTATTTAGCAAATTAAAAGTACATAGTAACATTAGACACGTTAGTCCAATTATGGAAAGATAAGGTAATGTTTTTATTTGTCAAAATCGTTGTAGGCTTTTAGGTATTTTTCCTTTGACTTCTCTGGCAGCAGATTGTTGACAATGCCTATGGCATCTAATTTGATAAACTCAGGAGTCAAAACACTTTCATCACTCGACATTTTCAATATTATTTTTGAAATTAAATCTTCTATAGGCACCTACAAGAACTCGATTTGTTCGTCACGCGTGAACAAATGAAGGCGCGCGGCGTTCCAAATTCGAAAGCACAAGCCGTGGTCCTAGATTCGAAATTCGAATTTCGAGCACCGCGCTCCTCCGGACCGGGGTTCACACGGAGGCAAACTTCATTTATTTTGTCAAATCAAGTAGGCCATGGCCTAGGACAAATTGTGTTTAGCAAAATTAAACTTTATGCATATAGTAATAAGAATTATGAAAAGTGAAATCATATTATTAACCAGCGGGTTATAATGAAATTCAGTACAACATTATAACCCGGCTAATACCAAGGGATTTAATGTCTTGCTTTCGGTAGGGTTTACATGACCTATAATTCGGCATTGTCGAGCATGTGGTTTGAAAAATCTATAAAATCAAATAATAGTAATTTTTAATTGTAAATATCAGCATCTATCCACGGGCTGCTATTCAAATGCATCCTGGTGTTTTTTATTGGAATATGTATATCGAGAAGGTTTGTCATAATGACCAAGGACAGTTGCTTGTCTGGAAACAACGAATTAGCCCAAGAAAAATGGCAATACTTAAACACAACTCATCGTCATCATCATATCAGCCGAAAAACGTCCACTGCTGGACATAGGCCCCCAAAGAGTGCCAAAGTGACCGGTCCTGCGCCACCCGCATCCAGCGGACTCCCGCGACCTTTACCAGGTCATCAGTCCACCTGGTGATTACACACTTATGTTATATAAATTACAGGTACAACTTAACGTCATATCAGTTTCACAGATGCGGTAGGGAAACGCATCGGTGAAACTGACACGGTTTTGGAATTAACTAAAGTGGTACCCTACGTTTATTCTCAAATAGCGTAGCGAGCGTGATTCAAAACGAGTAACCGATCTCAGCGCTCGAATTTGTTATTAACGGTCAATTGCAGCTTTTAGTATTCTAAATTAAATGGTAAACTAGCTTTAGTCGGGGGAGTGACGTGATTTGTCCACGATTTCTAGTTAAGAAGAAAAGTTAAGCAAAAGAAATTTCTTATTGCGTTAACGCTATACTGTTGTGTTGTCATTGATGCCTCTTGTTGCCTGTGTTATCTTGATAACTATTGTGTTAACTATCTCGCTAGTGTATTTTTGTCCTGCTAGTGTTAGTTAGTTAGTTATACTGGGCGTTTTCCGCAAGTCAACATCCATTGTGCCTATTTTTCGTGATCCCGCTAGTGTTTTCTGTCTATTACTAATTGTTTCGCTTATTAGTTCCAGTGGGTGTCACCAACAAGCGAAAGATCAGGCTCGCGGCACGTGGCAGCGCAGAATCTCGCTCCCACGGCGCACTGCTGCTACCTGTTTCGTGTATTGGTTGCTGTGTTGCCATCAGTTCATATTGACTGTTGTGTTACCCAGTGTACTCACTGTGTTCCTGCGCGGCGCCGAGCGCCGTGTCGCCGTGCCGCTGCAGTTCCGCGAGCTGGCGCCGCAGGTTGTACCGCACGCGGCGGCGGAACTCGCTCGCCTCGTCGTACAGGGCGCGGGTTGTGGCAAACACACGGTCCGCTTGCTCGTTGGCTGCAGCTGGAAACGTGTTTCTACTGCCATACCACATTCTCTGTCTTCATCTTTACCTACTAGGTACTATTTGTGGCCTAAACATAAATTTTCGTGTACTCTGCCTACTCTTTTTGGGCATATAAAGGTTGATTTACGTATGTAGTTTAGAAGCTTTAGCCTAGTTGGTAGTGACCCTGCCTACGAAGCAAGAGGTCCTGGGTTCGAATACCGGTACGGGCATTTATTTGTGTGATGAGCATGAATATTTGTTTCTGACTCTTGGATGTTTTCTATGTATTTAAGTATGTATTTCTCTATATAGGTATCTATATCGTCGTCTAGTTCCCATAGTACAAGCTTTGCTTAGTTTGGGACTAGGTTGATTTGTGTAAGATTGTCCGCAAATATTTATTTAAGCTTAGGCGCAAAATCTTTCAAGGATGGATTGTATATTTTTGGATTTTGTTGGTCATAATGATCTGAACGAACTCGGGCCGTCGACTGAACAGTAGTGCATTGTATAGATAGCTTGACGTCCAGTGTCAACCAAGATCCACCTTGGTCCATTGCGGCACAGGGTTATGTTTCAACCTGCTGGTCACATATATTGGAACTTGTTGTAGATTTAGAACTTGTAATTTTGCATAATGCACAGTACTTACATCTGGTAAATATAAGGACTAACTAGAAACTGGATAAGAGCGCACCACCAACAAACTGTTCTACAGTCGGCCGAAATTTATTTTTGAAACATCATGTAAATCTTTACAACAATAAATAAAAAACAAAAAAAAATAGTTTATCTTACCTATGGTCGGTCCAACGCGCGCGCTAGGTCTCGCTTGCAGGTCCCGCTCCTGCCAGCCGAGACCGCGCAGCACCACACTCACTAGGTCGGCTCCTCTCCTCAAATGGTCCAGTTGGCGACGGAGCTCTGAAAACAAAATAACGTTTTAATGATGTTTGAGCGTGATCCGACGCGGACCTCGCGCCGCCAATCGCTCCGATTACCCATGAACACGGTATCATGCGCAGATGGTGTTCACCGTATAATATCTGCTATTTCTCGCTGTTTGATATTCTAATGCACTCATTATACTGTTTATCGAGAATCTTGGGTCCGGTGACAGCTTTCATCTGGCTATTAAACCGGTCCAATTTATGTATAACTTTAAAACGACAAACTGACATATGTTTTAGTGGAATGAGAGCTGTCGCCGTAACCACAAGCTGTTTGAAAAACACCCAAGAAGAGCCATATTTAAACACAGTCTAACCTTCAGCTTTGCTCAGCACAGCGGCCGCCCTCGCCCTCTGGTCCCCCGACACCTGCTGCGCGCGCTCGGCCGCGCCGGCGCCGGGCGCGCGCGCGGCGGCCGCGGCGGCCGCGCTGGCCGCGCCGAGCGCGTGCGCGGCCGCGCGCCGCACCGCGGCCACCACGTCGGACCAGGCGCGCGCGGCGGTCACGCCCATGGAGGCCCGCGCGCGGGTGCCCGCGAACAGACTGGGAGATACATATCATGGTTATTGGGGGATTACACCAGGACATCAATATGGTTCCAAAGTTCTATCAAGCAACGCGACTTTAATGTGTTACGCGCACTCGGTCTACAAGGCTAGAGGTCACCGCTCACTACAGCCATCCGGCAGCCTTGCCGCACCGCCTCGTCGTTCGGCGTCCACTCGTTGTCGACAGGTGGTCCACGGGTGGACGCCGCGTTGTCAGCAGTCAACACGAGCGTGGTCATCGAGTGGACACGAGCGTGGTCAACGAGTGGACACGAGCGTGGTCAACGAGTGGACACGAGCGTGGTCAACGAGTGGACACGAGCGTGGTCAACGACTGAACACAAGCGTGGTCAACGAGTGAACACAAGCGTGGTCAACGAGTGGACACGAGCGTGGTCAACGAGTGGACACGAGCGTGGTCAACGAGTGGACACGAGCGTGGTCAACGAGTGGACACGAGCGTGGTCAACGAGTGGACACGAGCGTGGTCAACGAGTGGACACGAGCGTGGTCAACGAGTGGACACGAGCGTGGTCAACGAGTGGACACGAGCGTGGTCATCGAGTGGACACGAGCGTGGTCAACGAGTGAACACGAGCGTGGTCAACGAGTGGACACGAGCGTGGTCAACGAGTGGACACGAGCGTGGTCAACGAGTGGACACGAGCGTGGTCATCGAGTGGACACGAGCGTGGTCAACGAGTGGACACGAGCGTGGTCAACGAGTGGACACGAGCGTGGTCAACGAGTGGACACGAGCGTGGTCAACGAGTGGACACGAGCGTGGTCAACGAGTGGACACGAGCGTGGTCAAATATTGAAGCCAATTGAGATTGTTTCAATCTATATATAACATCAATAATACAAGATATTCAAAACTGAAAGACGCTTAGAGACTGTATACATCTCTAAAATTAATAGAATAATAATTATTAACTGTATCTGGACGCTCACAGACCTTATACATCTCTGGGATATAATTTTTACTACATACTGAAAGGACTCCTTTTTTGTGGCAACACTACTTAGATTCCTTTTCTAGTATATTTTTGTTGTTGTTCCAAAACAAATGTATTCTATTATATTCCTTAACACATTTATCAGAAATGGCTTCTTTAACACCACCTACCTCTTATACTCGTTCGCCTTCGCCCCAAGCTCCTTCACATGCCTCTCCACCGCGTCCAGATATTTCTGCTTATACGCCGGCGTCAGATTATACAGTATTCCCTCTTTTTCTTCCGCAGCTGGAGTGAGTGCGTTCAAGTCCGCAGCCAACGCGGGCAGAGAGAGAAGGAGAGAGCGCGCGCGGAGGAGCGCGGAGCCGGCGTCTTCCACGAACGTGTGGTTGGAGAGGGAAAGCACGTCCTGGAGGGAATTAAAGATTGAGCGTAGCTAGGGATTCATAGGAATATAGTGGTCATTTTGATGCAGGTCGTCTTCGACAAACGTGTGGTTGGAGTGGGATAGCACGTTAAGTCCTGGAAGGTGGATCGTAGCTAGGGATTAATTAGAGTGTATTAGTAATTTTAGAGCTGGCTACCTCGACAGACGTGTGGTTGGAGAGGGATAGCACATCCTGGAGGAAATTAAAGATTGAGCATAGCTAGGGCTTCATAGGAATATAGTGATCATTTTGTTGCCGGTTTAGAGATTATATTAAGTACGTAAAGATTTAGTAACATCAACTATTTTGTAAGTTCGCTTCTTTCTCTTTTCTGATAGGTATTTGATTAACTAAGACCTGGTTTACTTAGGGCCTATGCAGACTGCGTTCCCCTACTGCCTTACCACATGGTAGTAGGGGCACGCGCGTAGACGGTGCATGAAAAAAACGCCGTCTGCATAGGCCCTTAATGTATTGAAGGTACTTACCTCAAGAACGAGTCGGCACCTTAAACCAACGTCTCTCGCGGCTGCCATTCTTGGTCTCACCTCTTTCTCCACAGCTGCCACCTTCAAAATAATCAGAGTGAGCATTCATTATCGGCGTACATTTATTAACCTATTTATTCATAAAAATCCCTGTTAACAAAAATCCAGGAGAAACCTCCGGCACAATGCAAACGGTTAAGGCGGTTGCTATTGCACACTACATAGATTCCTTTACTGTGGCCTAGGTTGAACGTGCATATCTGTATAATGGGATTCAGGACTCAATAAGTTGTGTGTAAAGGGTGGGAGTGGAATCGAGCTTGGAAGTTTTATCGCTGGTTCTCTAAACCTAGCCTAGCTGAGAAGATTTCAGTGAAACTCAGCTACACTCGACTTAAGTCGGACTGACTCTACCCGAAAATATCTGACACGCTCTAACGGCTCTAGGAATAGAGTTGTCATCAGATATTTTTGCGGCCCTTGTTCCATCATATATTGATGCCGGTGACTGTACCAGGACGAAAAGGGTCCACATGTGTCTTACGTTGTCCCCCGCCATCCACACAGCATCAGCCAGCCGCGGCAGATCCTCGGCCCGCTCGTGCCACGCCTCGAACGCGGCCTGCAGACCGCGCAGCCGCGTGTAAGTATCATCCAGGCTGTAGTTTAACTCTTGGATCGCAGTCGATTGGAGGTTGGCCTGGAAAGAAAGTCTTGATTAACTTTTACGAAATAAAGGCTTCAAAAATACGAACTAGAATGTCGTCAAATGTCATGGACACCTGTGCGCCCGGAAACCCTGAAAATTACAGCCATGGTGACTTTTAGGTTGCATACCCAACCGAGATGTCCTTACAAGTGACACCTAGATTGTATTGGTACATTTGTATGAAAACACACCTTAGTGCAGTTCAGCTTAGCTCATGCGCAGCCTTACAACTACAAATGTATACTTACTTAATAAGCATTGCAGTAAAATTATCGTTTTACTCGAACAATTTAATTTACCAAAGAATGAAGCGATCAAAATAGTTAAACATGTACTCACCGCATCATAGACATCATTAGCCCCAGCAATATAATCCGCCAACCTCACATCCTTGATATGCCTCAACAGATGCCTCGCCTCCTTAATCGCCCTGTGCGCCCCTAAATGCCGCTCTCCCCTCGCAAACTCATCCAACACAGCGACCTTCTCTCCCAACCTCTGTTTCTCCCTCAACACTTCTTCTAAATCACTCGTGCTTTCCAAGCTTAAATACTTCGCGGACTCCTCTTTTATTGTAGCATCCTCATTTAAACCGTGAAACTCTGTGAATATTCTATGCTCATCGGCCTCTAGAGTTCCTATGTCAGTGTTTAAGTTTGTAGAGTTGTCCAGGCTGTTGGTGAGCTGGTACAGAGTGTTGCGGAGGTGTGAGGTGTTGTGTGCGAACTCGCGCACGGCGGGGTGCGGCTGCGGGAGGCGGCTGAGCTCGGTGAGGGCGGCGCGGGCGCGGAGGCCGGAGGTGACGTGCTCGATGGAGTCCAGGAGGGTTACGGAGCATTCGTCGCAGGCTGTGGAGAAAAATGTGGATTAAAACTATGAGCGACTGCTAACTCATTAGCGACTAGCCTGCATTGGCGTAGCGACAAACATAATGTATCCATAGGAACAGCTCATTTGAGTAACTTTTTTCAAGTCCAATTTGTAATAAATTGTCGAGAAATCCGTTAACCAAAGTCGTAGCAGAGTAAATGGTTAGTCACTGGAGTCTGAATCAGTGTCATATTTTGTTCTGCATTTTACAGTGGGAATCGACAGTAAAAAATAACAGGCGTGTTGGATTGTTGGCTAGCCGGCTCGTGCCGGTATCCACAGATAGCCATTCCCTACCAACGTACAAAATAGAGAACCACAAAGCAAGCTTGAGGGGGTCTCTTGCGGTGCTCCACGCTCCGTTGGCGTACACGCTACTGACATTAATTTCTTTGAGGGAAACGGTAGTATAGGTCACTCACCTCTGCAGCCACCTCCGTCCATCCACAGCCTCGCCCCGCGGCACCGCTCGCACTTGTCCCCCGCCGCGAACTCGCGGCAGCGGCAGCGCCCGCGCCCGTCGCAGTGCGCCGACACCGCGCCCGCCGCGTCGCACGCGCAGGCCGCGCAGCTGCCGTCGGGGAGGCGGTAGTATGTGGGCGCGCAGGACTCGCACTCCGCGCCTGTGTAGCCTGTAACATACAATAGTTCATTACTCATCTAGGGCAGTAATACAAAGAAGCGAAAAAATTAAAAAAAATATTTTATACAACGACGGTGGCAAACAAGCTTACGGCCTGCCTGATGTTAAGCAGTTACCGTAGCCTATGGACACTTGTGATTCCAGAAGAATCACAAGCACGTTGCCGACCCTTTATTCGCTTGAGGATACGCTGTGTTGGCATGCACGTAGCCGTAGTGTCTAGAAGTCGGACTAGTGGACCACTAATGCACAAAAAAAATAAAGTAGGCACATCATGCAAGAGGCGATAAAACTAATTGCGGCCCAGAGAGTCAAAAAATTCCTAGACGAAAAGGCAATGGGCAAAAATAAAGGGCCACAACAAAACAGATAAATTTCTGGTCGAAGCGGCGTGGAAAAGCCCCGCAACAAAACAATAAAAACCCACGTGCGTCCCAAGACCATTAGTTACAAGACTTAGCCTCACTTACCAGGTTTGCAAAGGCATTGCAGCCTCCCCGCCTGCACGGCGCAGGCGGCTGCGAAGTTCCTCGTCCTGGAGGGGCAGGGGCACGCTTGACAGCCCCCAGGAGCGTCCGGCGCGCCGTGGTGCCCCGCCGCGCAGCGCTCGCAGGTCGGCCCACCCGTGCCGCGCGTGCAGTTCTGGAACAGAAGGATACACGTTTTAGCAAGTTATGATTCGAATTAAATTAATGAATATAGTCTATCAGCTGGAAGGTCACCAAGAATCGCAGCAGATGAAGAAAAACTGTGGAGGAGAGCTCCATCGGAATAAATAAGTAACTATAAGGTTTCTTACCACGCAATCTTCAGTATCAGGATCACAGCTGCAGTAGCGGCATGGTGTTAATAAATAAAGTATTTGTATTTGTTACCTCGGAGGCAGGAACAGAGCTAATAGAGCGAGCTGAAGTCTTGATCGCTATATCTAGGGATTATCCAGAAAGCAGAACTTACGACGCAATCTTCACGTATTCATCAAACAGTTCACCATAATCAGAGACGAGAAAAGTACACTGTATAAGCGTTGGAGCAACCGCGTAGAAAAAGACCTGAGCAAGATGAGAAACAATTCTAACTAAAACGTCGCCAAGATCGCAGCAAATGGAGCCATCGGAATCAAGAATTATAAGGTTACTTACCACGCAATCTCCAGTATCAGGGTCACAGCTGGCCGCCCTCCCATTACACTCGCAAGGTTTGGCGTCCCCCTCGAGTCGGATGACGATGGTCCCCGCCACGCTGTCGAGGTGGACCCTGACGGGCGGCATCCAGAACCCGACGGCGGGCTCGTGGCAGGACGGGGCGGAGTAGCCTCGGGGGCAGGAGCAGAGCTCCACGCCTAGAGCGGGCTTCGAGCGGCTGAAGCCCGGGATCGCGGTGTCTAGGGATACGTTGAGGAGTCTGAAAATAAAGCAATGGTTATAAAGGGTGTAGGTGTTGAGGAAGATGACAACGATGGTAAAGATTTAATATGTCAACATGCGCCATGAAACGAAACTAACTATGCACTCAATTACTTACATTAGCACAGTTGATTGCCTGGCATCCATTTCCTCAAATAATCTCAGACATACACAGCATACATCCATTCATAGCCACATAAGTAAGTTACACTCCGGTGCCAAGACCGCTTGAAATAGTGAGCGGATTAATGGCGAGTTCCTGCGTGACACAGTACGCACCGCCAATAAATCGTCTTCCAACTCACAGAGCATGAACATTGTCCTCATGTTTGGGCGCCCTGGTGGTGACCCTGATCAGTACCCGCTCGACCCTGCGCAGCGCCAGCATGAGCGCAGCCCGCGTGGCCTGCAGCTCGCTGCGCGCGCGCACGCGCCACAGCGACTCGTGCAGGCGGATGCCGTGCGTGTTGTTTATGGGTGGGGTGCGCTGGAGAGGAAAGGAATTATTATAAACATTTGCTATTATTATTATGTCTTTCCCGCTCACGGGACAATGATGTCCCTGACCTTTGGGAGGCGTGCGTCTGACTAGGTACCTACAAAGTACCAACTGAGCCAACACGTAGATGCCCTTTTGACATTTTAATGAAATGCAAGGAGTACACCAAGCGGATGCTGTCCCTGCCCGTGTCATGGGACGCACACAGAGACAGCACCCGCTGGGGTGTATAGGGACTATTGCTGGTTGATGGAATCTAAAGAAAACTGGTTATTGGGTGAAAATGATGGACTAGTGGCTGGGCTATTGGGTGAAACATCGGACGCCTGCCTAATAAACTATCTCATTTTTTATCTCTGGCAGACGGTGACTCGCCAACTGCTAGATGGGCCAAATGTCAAATTTCAGTTGCTAATAAACTAACGAATCTTCTCTTAAAGCGGTCGAACCAATTTCAAACTTACGTCAGTTACAGGAAACTGTTTGTGTGTGTAATGTATTGGTATTATAATGAAAGGAAGAGTCGTAATTTCTCCTCCATTCCAATTACAAGACTAAAAGAGTGCATTGCTAATTAACTATTCTGCAAACAGTGAACTCACCTCATAATAATCCAGCACAATATCCCTCCCATACACCCTCACAAGCGGGAACTTCCTCAACGTCTCCTCATCCAGCCCCTCTCCCCCCTCCTCCTCCACCCGGAACCGGAGGAACCCTCCGTATGACGTCAGCCGGTCGCCCAGGAATCGCTTGTCCAGCTCCATGTAGACAGGCACGGGCGGCCAGGGGAGGGAGATGGTTGAGTCCAGAGAGTGGGTGTGGATGGCTAGGAGAGAGTCCTGGTCTACCTGAGGAAATTAGTTCGTTAGGGAGCATAGAATTTAATCCAAAAAACCGGCCAAGTGCGAGTCGGACTCGCGCACGAAGGGTTCCGTACCATTATCTATAAAAAAACTATTCTATTCTGTGTTTTTAGTATTTATTGTTATTAGCGGCAACAGAAATACATCATCTGTGAAAATTTCAGCTGGAACTATCACGGTATCAGTGAGCTACAGCCTGGTGACAGACAGACGGACGGACGGACGGACGGACGGACGGACAACGGAGTCTTAGTAATAGGGTCCCGTTTTACTCTTTGAGTACGGAACCCTAAAAAGTACAAAAGCATTTCCATTGTCCATAAAATATGACCGTAAGACAAATGTCATGTAATATCGGATTACAATTTTTACAATTACTTACAAAATGACGGCTCTTTTCAGACGAGTACGTCAGTTTAAATATAATACTTACTGACTTAATACTGTCTCCCTGTAGTAGTGTAAGATGTGCAGGTGCCGCAGCGTGCAAAGCCGCCCGAGTAAGCCCAGCCTGTGAAAAGACAATAAATGATGTATAAAAAAACTTATTGAGAAAAAGAAAAAGACTTCAATTGAATACTTCAATAACTCTTCTACTTTACACTTCACTGCATAAAACTCTTAACATTAACGTTCTTAACGTTTTCGGATTAGGACGGCGAATGAGACACTTTCCTTGATCGGTCTAATATTAACAATTTTTTTTTAAATATCTGACCCTGGCAATGACAAATATAGCTGCTGCAGCTGTCAATATCATTGCCAGTGTCAGTTTACCACGTATTTTTAAGATATTTGTTTGTAATATGAGACGGATCAAGCAAAGCGTCTTATTCGCCGTCCTAAACCCAAAACGTAAGTGAGGATACTGTTTATATTTTTCAAAAATAATTGACGCAGCTGAAAAGTCTGCAACTTTTTTCTGGTGCGAAAGAAGGTTCACCGAAAAAATACACAAGCACTTCTAAAATGTTCATCCATTCCCAATTAGCACCTTCCTGTGTGCAGTGGACAAAGCAGACAGGCCGATTGTGCCCTTCCGCCAACGGTCACATGTCTGAACCATATTAGCCTGGAAGCTAGAAGTAACCTGCCTGTGTGCAGTGCGCGCTGCGTCCGAAGCAGAAGCACTCGGTGCAGCCGGTGGGCGAAGAAGACAGGCCGAATGTGCCTGGCCGCCAACGGTCATATCTTACTGTCTGAACCATATTGTCTGAGCCTGGAAGCAAGAAGTAACCTGCCTGTGTGCAGTGCGCGCTGCGTCCGAAGCAGAAGCATTCGGTGCAGCCGGTAGGTGAAGAAGACAGGCCGAATGTCCCCGGCCGGCAGCGATCGCACTTTTCACCCACAACGTTAGCCTGGGAAATGATAATTAGTTAGATAAAAGCAATTGGAAAATGCACTAGGGGCTGCTTGATTTAACCCTGTGATCTAAACTAAAGGGTTTTCATGAAATAACAGTTGTTCAGTACATTTTCTGCCCCTTTTTCATAAACACAAATTTTAAACTGACAGATAAAGACAAACGTATTTTAGATAAAATGGGATCGATAAACGTTTATCAATAACGACATAAATATGTCATCCTCAAGCCGACGGTCCCGTTTAGGAGTCGACCAATATGGGTTTATTTCCGTAACGCCGCAATTAGAAATCATCAACATCCTAATCGCAAAAGAGGGATCTTTTGCTTGAGAATGACACAAATATTTAAGTTTTATCCGACTTACTTTACAAGCACACTGTCCACTCTCATCACACCCGCACACGCCCTCCACACAGTGGGCGCTCCCGTCCGAGTGACAGTCGCACGGCTTGCAGCGCGGCCCGAAGTGCCCCGGTGCGCACGCGTCGCACGAGTCGCCCGACCAGCCGACGCGGCACTTGCACTGGCCGTTAAGGGGGTCGCAGTGATCTGAAAATGTTTAGAGAAGCTGTGACTTACAGAGTAATTGACTATTTTGAAGGTAAGATCCAAGGGGCATATGTCAACTTGGCGCGTGTGGAACCGGGCTAAACAAGTGAAGTCAAGGTAGTTAGCACCACAAACCACACGTAGCTTTGTGTTATCACCAGACACTTCACCAATGCCGAAACTATGCCGCCCAAAATTCGTAGCGCACTGCTAGCGATCGTCGTCCGGGAACACAACTTGGAATAGTTCTTGGCGCATAGCGGTATGGTGGGCCATGAGCCGGTTTATCGCGCTAGCGTTGAAAACCACACACAGTTTTGTTGTAGGTACTTTACGGACTCCGTGCTCCTTTGGTTCGCAACCGCGATATCGTCCAGATGATGAGGACTTTTGTTGGCCAACCAGCAACCGCTAAACTAAGCGCTAGGTGACCTAGGTTATCTCGCTGCAATGGTTCGCGAACGGGCTGCCAACTCTGTCGTCGATGGCACTTACCAGACACAGCTCCAAGGCCGCAGCTGCACCGCTTGCAGCCAGCCGGTCTGGCCCAGAAGCCAGGAGCGCACTGCTTGCAGCCCGGCCCGCGGGAGCGCGGCGGGCACACGCAGCGACCATCGTCGGGCGAGCACACCTTGCCGTCGGTGCAAGGGGGGCACGCTGGAACAAACATTATGGTCAGGCAGTGAAATAGCTTGTGATAGAACTAGAGCATTAAGAAGTTTCAGAACACAGTATGCTGTCCCGAATATGTACAGTTGACGTCAAATGTATGTTCAGTAGAATTACCTAAGTGCAAGTGTATAGCTCCAGCATGGTATAGAAGCGCGCATACGAGTAAGATCGACGTTCAACTGAACCGAGTTATGCGAACTATATCCGGAAGCTTGAAGCCAACTCCCACCAGATGGCTCCCCATGCTGTCGCATATTGCTCCGCCGGATATAAGAAGAACACATGCTGCGGCGCGGGAGTGGACTAAGGCAACAACGCAAGCGCTGCCAATTAGAGAGACACTCCATCACCTGCCTCACCCTCGTCTACCGTCCCGCAAACCCATATGGTCCGACTGCAAGCTACAGGGCTCGGAGCCCTTCAGTATCCATTTGGAGTGGAGGAAGCAGTGGCAGGAACAGGATGGAGCCCCTAACATAGACCCCACTAGAACTCCAACGGGCTTTAACGAACACCGCAAGACCTGGGTCACTCTGAACCGCATCCGGACGGGCGTTGGGTGCTGCAATCACAACCTACACAAGTGGGGCATATCAACAGAAGCTGACTGTGACTGTGGTGCGCCAACACAAACCGTCCTACACATTGTTGAGGAATGCCCCAGAAGACTATTCACGGGAGGTATGGATGAGCTATTGGCGCTGACCCCTGCAGCAAGGGACTGGCTACTCAACTTAGATATTAAATTGTAATCTTTTAAACTTGTACTCATTGTTAGTATTAATTTCAACTGTATAAAAGCCATACGATATATATAGTGTATGTACATATTGTACATTATCTTTGACATCGACTGTACTACAGTGACTTTTTGTCGTGTTTCACCTGCACCAAAGCCACACTTTTGTTGCCAAGTGACATCGGTCTTTAGTAATGGACCGCTTATGCAGATGGGTGATAATTAGACTGTAATATCCACCAGAACTGTATAAGGAAGCGGATTGGTGTGCGAGACAAAATCCATCAATAACATTGCTGACTTTGCTCACGCATCTTTCCTATTTAGGGATTTTTCCTTATACGCCACTCCACTATCTCGCACAACTCACCCTTCATCCTAAGGGTAAAAAGTAGCATCATCATGCCCTCCATATGCATATTAACGGCCTCCGTAGCCCAGTGGGTAGTGACTCTGCCTACGAAGCTGGAGGTCCCGGGTTCGAATCCCGGTCAGGGCATTTATTTGTACATTTATCACGAATATTTGTTCCTGAGTTATGGATGTTATATATGTATATAAGTATCTATATGTATGTATCTATTATATATATCATCGCCTAGTACCCACAACACAAGCCTTACTGAGCTTACCATGGGCCTAAGTTGATTTGTGTAAGATTGTCCCGTAATATTTATTTATTTTATTTATTTATTTATCATCATCATCACAAGGCTCCGCACGTTCATGGTCTTCTCTCCCTCTCACTGAGCATACGTTTGAGCGAGATGGAAGTGCGTGTTCGAAAGCGCGGATATCATGTTTTTCGGAATATTTCAGAAAACGAGAAGAAATTTAAGTAAGTAAGAAAATAAAGTCCATTACTTTATGAAGATGATTATAAAATTTCATCTTTTTCTGATAAAAAATGAACCAGTAAACTGATTACAAGTGAAATAATCGGGTTCACTTAAGATTTTTTTTTCTCTACTTTCTTTATTTAAAATGGATTTCTACGAAAACTATGTTACTTCTCATATCTTGCAGATTATTATATATTTATTCAGACGGTAAATTGTTACGTCATAATGTATAAGGTGGTTACTAAACAACTCATTTTTACGAAAATTTTAAAAGTCGAGCATTAAGAGCCTTGCTCTTGTCGGTGGAGTAACCGCCACTTTTCTCTGTCCATTGCCAGTTTGCCAGCCTCTTGGCTTCCTCATATGACTCGACATCAGCTTTATCTTTTATTTGGCTAAAATATGTTAGCCTAGGCCTTCCTCTGCCTCTCTTGCCTTCAATTTAGCCCTCCAGGATGTAAGAAAAAAAAATGTAGCAAGCTGTAAGAAAAAATGTAGACCAAGAAAAAGAGCTGATAGGTTGCGAGACATGAAGAGATACTTACGCACACACCCATTAGGTCCAAATCCGTAGTAGCCTCTCAGACAGCGGTCGCACGAGTCTCCGCCCACCCCCGCCGCGCACGCGCACTGCCCCGTGAGCGGGTCGCACGCGGCTGCGCCCGCGCCGCACGAGCAGCGGCGACAACCGCCCTCACGCAGGCCCCAGTAGCCTTCCTGTAAGTAAGATCGTGTCAAAAAGGATTTTTCACTTCTCATGCTCGCAAAGTTCGCCTTTGTGCTGGATGTATGCTGCACAAAATGCAACTTTTATGCTCTAGTGCACAAAGTAAAATTGTTTTAAAGACTAAGATAATCGGGCCTAACAGCCACACACACAATAAAACTTCGTAGAATAAACTTGTCATTTGATTTGATTTGCTTTAATAAATTTCACATCCGTGTTTTCCACTAATAAATTAATAAAACCAGATAACATAGGAGTCAATTATTATTTTAAAACGTATTGAACCATTAAATGGCTTGGCAGTATGAAGTATCTAAGTCTAATATCACGTGTCGAAAATTAAACATAAAAACTTTGAAAAGTTAAGTGACGGGAATGAGCTAATATTGTATTTAATTTTGCAATTATTTGTTGTTTTCTCGCAATCGAAGTGAAAAGCAGTGTGTATAACTCGAGCATAAATTAGCCATTTAACCCCTCGACTTAACTATCTCTATAAACTCGATATATATCGATATAAACGTCTCAGGTAAAATGGCTCGTTTTATACGCTTGTTGTATAAACTACTATTTGGTGCATCATCAGTGCAGCGTCGTTTTTTCTCGGTGATAACCTAAGGGTGCGTATATTACTAGAGCTATGCGGTGTGTGAGCAAACATTCCACCAATTGGAACAGATTCGTGATCGAGACTGGTTTTACGAAAGCCATCTGACTAGACCTTTTTGAGATTAGTATGGATGGAGCATCTTCAGCTATCGCTATTAATTTCCCGATTACTATCTAATCTTAATAAGTTCCAGTTCACCGTTATGGTTCGGTTCGGGCAGCCACTTCCGAAAAAAATAAAGTTTCTGTCAATTCTAGGGATTACGTAGCCGAGTGGATTCCGGGGCTCTTTAAGGATGAACTGTAAGTATTGGGACATTAAGATAAGGAGGAGTTTATGTTTGAGAAGCATTGATTCCTAGAAATAAGTGTATCATCAAAAGTTTATATACTTATGGACAACTAAATAGTATGAGTATTGAGTAGAAAGGCGATGAAGATCGGTGCCACAATGTTCATATCCATTATTCACTATGCTGGGAACCGGTGGCGATTTCTTTCGATTACTAATGTGTATCGGTTCTAAACAGTTAGGTGTAAACCTAGATGCAGTGACATCGTCACTGATATGTCCCGTCGTGACAACAGAAAGTCGAAATTAGAAAAAAATTGTGCATGACTATTTAGGTAACCAGCTTTTCAGGTTTTCAAATTAAAGGAAAAAGTCGAAAAATGTATCGCTCCGAGTAGAATTCGAACCTTCCACATTCAGGCATTAGGTACGCAGGCCTTCACTCTAGCCAACTGAGCTATCGGGACAATCTGCTAGGTCGACATATCTTTCCACTCGTTCCATCTTACAGAGCGTTAGGGAGCCGACTTCGGATTTTTCCTTTTAATGTGTAATTTAAAAGTTACCCGACGTTACTGCTCAATATAAAAATAACTTGTGTTTTTTTAATCCAGGTCGGTGGTAAACAATCGTCCGACCCACCTGACGGTAAGCAGTTACCGTAGCCTATGGAGGTTTACAACTCCGGGCCTATTACATGTGCATTGCTGACCCTCAAGTCTCTCACCCCCTTAAATGAAAATTTGACCAACTACCTGACATCCAATCGAGTTGAAATGTTGTATTCTATATTTCATAATGATATTTCGAACAGAAACCGTTCATGTTATTTTCATACAGTGGCACAGTTTCTTTAATAGCTCGACTAGTGAGATATGACAGAGGATCAAAGCAAATACCTACTCATAATATACGCGTAACTAACTGAATAAGAGTGCTTCTAGGAATCTGTATTATTCAGTGTGTTACACGATGAAATATTACATTATATCACTCGTTTAAAGTCTGACATAAGTCTCTAAGTATATAATTCTTGGAAGCTAATGACAACGAAATAGCAAATGTAAAAATATTGTGACCAGCTGCAAAAGTCGTAGTCAATGATATAATATAAAAACCGGCCAAGAGCGTGTCGGGCCACGCTCAGTGTAGGGTTCCGTAGTTTTTCGTCCGTCACAGTAAGTGTGTGAAATTATTTTGTATTATTATGTTTGTTTTTCAAAAACTATTCAACCTTTCAAGTTCAAAACATGTTTCCTAGAAAGCTTTTATAAAGATCTACTTTTGAGATTTTTTTCATATTTTTAAAACTTATGGTTCAAAAGTTAGAGGGGGGGGGACACATTTTTTTTAACTTCTGGAGCGATTATCTCCGATAATATTAACATTATCAAAAAATATTTTTGCAAACCCCTATTCATTTTTAAATACCTATCCAACAAAAAAAAAACACTCCCCACGTTACGTATAGGGGAGGTACGCTAATAAAAAAAAAACACTTTTTATTTTACCACTTTGTCGGCGTGATTGACATACGTATATATTAGTACTAAATTTCAGCTTTCTAGTGCAAACGGTTACTGAGATTATCCGCGGACGGACGGACAGACAAACCGAAACTATAAGGGTTCCTAGTCGACTACGGAACCCTAAAAAGAGGTAGATAGCTTATAAGCGCTCCACAAATGGCACACTAAAAGTGAGTCAATTGCACCAACTTGCCTCAGTTTCGCCGTTCGCGTCATCAATGGAAACGTAAACGTGTCTCAGCTGTCAGATGTGTCTGGCCATTTTTAAACAGGGAATTTCGTATAGACAACATATCTACTTGTTTTTTATATTACATCATTGGTCGTAGTCATAAAGTCACCATAAGTCGTTAAAATTGACTGATAGACAATTTACATGCCATAAGGTACGCCTTTTATACTGTGAATAAGTTGTTCATTGTTCATATAAGCAATAAAGATTAAATAAATAATAGTAAGGTCTCAAAACACGTTCCAATGAATTCGACACCATTTAGAAAAGTACTCAATAATTTATACGATCAAAACCTAATGAATAAGCATTCTCTCTGACTATACACTATTTCCAAGAATCCATATTATGCAGCCAATGAATAGCCACAGACTTTATAGTACAAGACCCCGGATTCTTGTGAAGCGCCATCATCTGATTTCCACAAAGGACCTACTCTTGTGGGTCTACATACAAAGAAATAATTAATAGGGAACATTACGCAAAACTCTTCGCAGGTGGCGACACTAGCAGCGTTGACATTGTATCTCATTGCCACTTGCGGTATTGTCTATGAAAGCATCCTTGTCACTCATTTGACAACCAATTGTGCATGTGTGTGTGAATCCCTATATTCCTATAGTGTTTTACTATTAGTGGTAGTGCTGCCTCTGGTGGCAGAACATTGCAGTAATTTTATATTGATGAACGATACAACAAACAAAAATATATAATTAAATACAATAACACGGACTGTCTAAATAAATCCGGACTAGCGAAAAACCCCTCTTATGACTAAGTTCTACCTACTTTTGCCAAACATACTACCTTCATTTAAGAGCGCAAATACAACATAATTATTAGGTAACATCCTAATGTCACTTTTGAAGTTAATTACATAATAACACTATTATACAACGTGTTCATGACAATTTCCGTTAATTGCAAGGGGGCACAGTTTACATCAAATAAAGTAAATTTCTCCAAGACAGTAGTGTCTTAACTCTTACTGTTATTAAGATATTCAATGTTTAATTTAATCAGTTTTGCAGATTTAACCAGTGTAAAAGGCTGCATATTATCTCCAAGTCTTTTTAATCTTTACTCAGAACGCATATTTGTAGAAGCACTTGACGGTGTTGAGATGGGCATTAGGTGTAACGGTAGATACATCAACACCATACGATATGCGGACGACACTGTAATACTAGCTTACAGCATGGAAGAATTAAAACAGCTACTGGATCTCCTAAATAATTATGTAAAACACTACAACCTTAAAATGAACATCGATAAGACTAAGTTGATGGTTAAAAGTAAATCAACATTCCCAAGAAATAGTCTACTAATTAATGGTCAACAAATAGGAAGGGTTCCAAAATACAGGTACCTGGGCTGCTGGCTGAATGAAAACTGGAACCCAGAACAAGAGATTAGAGTTAGAATAGAAATAGCCCGTAGCGCTTTTATAAAAATGCAGAAATTGTATACCAATAAAGACATTAACCTAAAACTAAGATGGAGATTAGTGCAATGCTATGTATTGTCTATTCTCTATTACGGTTTAGAAACATGGACGTTGAATAAATCAATGGAAGACAAAATAGAGGCCTTCGAAATGTGGCTATACAGGCGTATGCTGAGTGAGAGTACCTTGGACTGCATAAGTCACAAACGTAGACATCTTAAAAATAATTAAGAAGAAAAAGGAAGTACTAGCCACAGTTAAGCAGAGAAAGATTGCCTATTTTGGTCACCTACATAGACATGGCAAGTGAACCGATCTTGTTCAAAATACAATTAGGTAAAATTATTTAATAAGCACTATTTCAGTGATCTTTTTCAAATTTTTCACTTCCGCCGTTCGGAAGTTAGAGGGGGGGGGGGGGCACAATTTTTGTGTTTTTCGGGGTGATTATCTCCGACTATATTCACTTAATCAAAAAAAATGCTGAAAAACCTTTTATTTTGAAATGCCTATCGATTGATGTGCCACATGTGGACATACAATGTTTTTTTTTTACTTGCAGTTACATGTATGGAGTGCACCCCGAAAAAAATATTTATTTAGTGATTCCATTGCATAACTATGTAGCGGTTAACAAAATACACCTATAATCCAAATTTCAGTCAAATACGCTTTATAGTTTTCGAGTAAAATGCCTGTGACATACGGACAGACGGACAGACGGACATGAAGAAACTATAAGGGTTCCGTTTTTGCCATTTTGACTACGGAACCCTAAAAATGGACGGACATCAAGGACGCGGCCACGCTCGCAAGACTGGCCAAGAATAGGATAGACTTTTCAAAGGTGGCCACCGACGCCCGATAGGGTATGGCAGATAAAGAAGAAGAAGAAGAAATGGCTCTTAACTGCGACGTCATAGTCATAACATAAAAACTTTTTAAAATAAGGTTCCTGTACACTAACAAGAAGGTTTACAAAGTGAGTTCGTTCAATATTACATATTTTTTACATACCTACATATTTTTTATTTCATGTGTTTCAAAACCCTTGTACAATAAGACAATAACCGTTTATGCTACATTAAATTAATTTGTACAACTACCTACTCCGTGAGGAAAACCCTGAGCATCCCAAATCACCCCCGAGGAAGAGGAATGCCACCTGCAACGTGGTGGTGCAATGTCGAAAAAGAGCTGAGGACACTTAACCTGACTACATCGACAACCCAGGATAGAATTTCCTGGCGCCAACGTCCGACCCCATCTAAAATGGGAAATGGGCTGGGCAAAGACGAAAAAATTAATTTGTACATACGAAAATGAAAAAAAAAACATATTTTTTTTCTCAAGAAATAATTATGCTCATTTGTTTCTGTGAATGTACTCTGCAATATGCCGAAGTAAACGGAAATTCCCGGGAACACCGTATATAACACACGCAACAATGAATTAGTCGAAGATGGCAATTATGTTGCGGCCGAGCAAAGCTGCGCGCCTTCACAACGTTGCATACACATAGACATAGAAGACATAGAAAAACTTTATTTAACATCACATTTTATACAAAAGGAACAGTGTACAAATTAGACTTAGGAATAGACAAACACACTTAAACAATATCGTACGAGGCATTTACATTTTGTGATGCCAAAAAGGGGCTAGACTCAGCATACTGTTGCAGTGAGTACCTACTGCAACGCTGATTTTCAGTCAGACCCTTACATATAATAAGTTTTAATTCTAATTAATATTGTCGGAAGGGAATTAATATCTTATTGGAATGTGAGTAATGTTGTGTATATTTTAAATTATGTAATGACTGTGGTTTGGTTGTACTTGTATAAATATGTATGTTAAGTAAGCAAGTATATAAAAAATATGAAATAAAATAATAAACAATTTGAAATGACACGTATATAGTAAGCATCAAAGATACGAGGCCAAGACTCGACCGCCCAAGGGTAGATTTTTTTGTATCTGGAGGAGGTGTCGTTTTAATTTTAATTTAAAACTGCTCAGACAATTAATATTTTTGAGAGGTGGAGGTATATTATTCCAACACTTGGTTGCTGTGTACTTAAAACTACCCCGAAAAGCGGTGGTGTGGTGATGAGGAATTATGAAATTTTGGCTGATTGATCTAAGGCCATACACTGTGGAACTATTTTTACGCCAAGTGACCTTTTTAAACAAATACTCGGGTACTGAAGTTTTTAAGATGCCGAACAACAAGAATGACAAGTGAAGCTCTCTTCGAAATGCCATTTTGAGGATGCCTGCCGAATTTAAGTAGGGAGTCACATGTGTTCGAGGAGGAATTCCGAAGCAGTACCGCGCACATGCGTTTTGTACTCGTTGCACAATGCGATCAGTGCGTGCTAACAGTCGTGGACCGTATACAACATCGGCATAATTGAACCTCGAGAGAACCAAGGAATCGCATAGCTTGATGCGTAAATCTACGCTGATGAACTCTCGGATTCGGTAAAGTATCTTTAGTCTATAAAATGAGGTTCTGGCAACTTCCGATATGTAACTCTCAAAACGCAGAGCCTCATCCATTATGATGCCTAAATTACGCGACTCTGATATACGCTCCACCTGATCGCCCATTACAGAAACAACTGGATTATGACTATCTATCAGTTTTATTTGATTTTTAGATCCGAACAACATATATTTGGTTTTACTAGGATTTAATACTAGGCAATTTGACTCTGACCAAGCTGTAATATTTTCTAGATCTTCATTTAAATTAGCAACAGCTTGACTAGTATCAGAGGGATAACATGAGACATAAACTTGTATATCGTCGGCATACAAGTGGAAATGACAATGTTTTATTACATCACGGACATCTGCAGTATACATAATAAAAATGAGTGGGCCCAAAATGGAGCCCTGCGGCACTCCTCTGGATACTGCAGATGGTTTAGACTTTATATATAAACCATTGTCATCCTGCAGCTGGACAACTTGAGTGTGGTCACTCAGATAGCTTGAAAACCACGCAATTGCATCTGTCTCAAAGCCGTAGTAACTCATTTTAGACAACAGTAATTTTGTGTTTATGGCATCAAAAGCGCGAGAGAAGTCAAGCAGTGCCATTAAGGTACCTTGAGCAGACAGTATATTGTCAACTACATCGAGGAGGGCTGTCGTTGTGCTATGTGACTTGCGGAAACCGGATTGCAAAGCAGGAAGGACTTTATTTTTTTCAAGAAAAGCTGATAACTGTGTGTGCACAACACGTTCGAGTATTTTTGATATACAAGGGAGAATGCTTATAGGTCGTAAGTCTTTAAAACCCGTGATGTTGTTTTTTTTAGGGAGTGGAGTAACCATTGCCAGCTTCCAGGCATCAGGAAATATTGAGGATGTAATTGACTTATTAACAATTGCAGTAATTGCGCCAAGAGAATGAGGAAGAGTAAGAAGAAGCATTTCTAAGGACGACATAACGTCAGGCGCTAGAATAATCTACGGCTGTCAAACTACATTACGTTCACTTACTTGCAATCCGATCTTGTAGCAACAAGCATGTTTTATTTTAATTAAATTGTCAAAATACAATTTTGGAGTTTACTTGAAGCTCCCTTATTATATATTAGTCCGCTCAGACAAATTATCTATTATCTAAATCTATCTTTTATCGTTGAACCCGAAGAGCACATTAATCATATTCGCTTCCAGCCTCAAATAGGAAAGTAACATACGAGGTATATCCTCATCGTGCGGGCTCTCAGACTACACGGCAGCCATTAACCATGGCGGCCGACTTCGATGGTGACATTTAATTGCCGCGCCGCGTAATCCCACAAACTACAAAGTTAGCGGTATCGCTCGCTTGCCTATATTTCCTAGCCAGTTCAGTAAATATGTTTTTCACTTCTCATGCTCGCAAAGTTCGCCTTTGTGCTGGATGCATGCTGCACAAAATGCCCTAGTGCTTTATGCTCTAGTGCACAAAGTAAAATTGTTTTAAAGACTAAAGATAATCGGGCCTAACAGCCACACACACAATAAAACTACGTAGAATAAACTTGTCATTTGATTTGATTTGCTTTAATAAATTTCACATCCGTGTTTTCCATTACTAAATTAATAAAACCAGATAACATAGGAGTCAATTATTATTTTAAAACGTATTGAACCATTAAATAACTTGGCAGTATGAAGTGCTTAAGTCTAATATCACGTCCAAAATTAAACAAAAAAACTTTAAAAAGTTAAGAAACGGGAATGAGCTATTATTTTATTTAATTTTGCAAATATTTGTTATTTTAGTGAAAAACAGTGTGTATAACTCGGGCATAAATTAGCCATTTAAGAGGCTGACAAGACCAAATTTGTTGAAATTGATATTATTTGAGCAGTTGTATAAGAAAAAGTATTTGTTCTATCACATCAAAAAAAATATAAGTTAATATTCATCATATTTCCAAGACCGTAGACGGACTCGAAACATAATTGGATGAAATCGGCTCGATGGAAAATAATTGCAAAGATTGGTCTTAAAATCATCTTAAACGTTTCTATGTCCCTATTTTATTGACGTATGGGTCTGCAATTAAAAACACGAAGTCCACTATATTCATACCTAAACCGAAGACGAGCCATATTTCACAAATAATCCACACTTTTTTTTATTTCAATATTTACCGTCAAACATGCCTACTTTGCCACCAGCAAAGTAGGCATTTTGGTGGCAAAGTAGGCATGTTTGACGGTATTCATTATTTTCGTGTAAAACCTGGCCGCTCAAGTAACACTCGCTCTCGCGTACTCCGATACAAATAGACAGTGTGCGCGTTTTTGGTGTTGACAGCGCCTTAACCCCTCGACTTAACTATCCACCCTCGCCGGTGGCTCGGGTGGATATAAACGTCTCAGTTGTACAATCTACTGTTTCTGTAATTTAATTGGTCAAAGCACGAGAATTATTTAGCAACTCAAGAGCAAACAAAACGGGTACAATTTTCATAGAATTAGGTTAGTAACGTACTAAATATACATTTTTTTTTTTATGAGCCTATTGTGTGTCCCACTGCTCGGCAAAGGCCTCTCCCCGTGATCTCCATGCGTCCCTACTAGATGCCTCTTCCGCCCAATTGCTGAGGAATACATCCAGGTCGTCCTGCCATCTGCGTCCAGGTCGGCCCCGTCTGCGTCGCCCGTCATGTGGCACCCACTTGTTAGCTATGCTAGCCCACCTATCTGGATGCATGCGACAGACGTGGCCGGCCCAGTCCCACTTGAGCCTGGCAGTTTTTACACCCACATCAGATCAGCTATGCTATAAAATTCTAAGTTTGTAATATGTATCGGCTATTGCCTATAATTCTTTGCCTATTCCAAATGTTGTATCTTAGATTCCTGGGTGAAAAGGACAATGGGCAAAAATGTATGGAAGCTGGTACCCGGACCAATGGACATAAGCTATATATCATTGGAAAGGTAATTTTATGTCAAATAATAGTTACTAGGTCGCCAGTCTCGAATTGCTGTATTTCAGGAGTTATTCAGGATTGAATACACTGCCGAGCAAAGAAATGGTGCATTTGGCATGGTTGGTTTTACCTTAAATATATTTTTATTTTTCGTGTGATTGCGTTAAATGTAGTATAAGGTGTAAGCTCATAATGTAATGAAATATAACATATATAAGTTTCAGTAGTTTCAGGCCTTACACCTGTAAAATGCTGTTTCTTGCAAATATGCACAATAAATGCGTTATTTTCAATTCTAAACGTTAAAAACACGTGTTTTAAATCAAAACGGTATACTTCAGCACACCGTTGTCTATTGTTATTATTTTCAGCCCTTGTCCAACCACTGAAATTATTTTTCAGGACCGTTCACATCTCATGCCGGTAGTCACCGTCATTGTCAATGCTTTGTTCCTGAGCAGGAGCTTTTTTTTATATTTATACTAGTATGGTGGCAAACAAGCTTACTGTCTGATGAAAAGCAGACACCATGGCCTATGAACGCCTGCATCACTAAATAATTGTATGTAGGGGGTAATCTTCGGAACCGCTTATCCGATTTGAAAAATTCTTTCACCTGTTTATAGAATGGACTTTCTAGGTCGACACAATGTATATTTTATCCCGCGAGTTTGCCTTCTTTCGTTTGAGTTACTTATAGGTACCACCCCAAAATATACCGTCAGTGAATAAATCATGACTGGATTGTTATTTTAATACCGCTTAAATATACAACCAAATAACTACCGTATTATCTTGCCATAATCTGTTTTGTCATAAACAAACGTCATATTCTATATTATTACCGTCTAGATTGCAGCTTATTGAATTTAAGTAAAATACCACGAAGAATTTATGAAAAGCATTAATTACAATTAAAATTATGCAGTACCCAGTAGGCCTCAAGGGCCTTTTTTCATGTCAGAGCTTACAAATACAATTTCAATGGTCTCATGACAAAAAAACAATTAAACATATAGACAAATACGTAGGCACATCTTTACCGAGAGATGTATAGAGTCTCCGGGTCCATTATATTGCAATAAACTTTCATTCAAATCAATCAATCAATCAATCTTTAGTTAAAATTACATAAAGCAGCATTTCTTTTGATCCTTAATTAGGTAATATATACAGGTTGATTTAGGGGGGGGAGAAGACCAAAAGTGAATAAGATGATCATACTGAACAACTTTTCCCATGGAACCACCCACGAAATCGCAAAAAAATAAGAGCCAATTAAGAGTTAACTGTGAGTTCATATGGACCAGCTGTTTTTTTTCTTGGGAAAATTGTTCAGTGTTACCATGTTATTCGCTTTTGGTTTTCTAACTACACGACCCCTAAATCACCCTGTATAGTGAGAATCATCACCATCATCATCATATCAGCCGAAAACCATAGGCGTCCCCCAAAGAGTGCCTCAATAATAAATAAATATTTGCGGATAATCTTACACAAATCAACCTAGTCCCAAACTAAGCAAAGCTTGTACCATGGGTACTAGACGACGATATAGATACTTATATAGAGAAATAAATACTTAAATACATAGAAAACATCCATGACTCAGGAACAAATATTCGTGCCCATCACACAAATAAATGCCCTTACCGGGATTCGAACCCAGGACCTCTTGCTTCGTAGGCAGGGTCACCAACTAGGCTAAAGCGGTCGTCGAACAATGACCGGCTCTGTGCAACCCACATCTAGCGGACTCCCGTGACCTTTAAATACCAGGTCAATCCACCTTGTACCCACGCTGCGCCTTCCGGTACGTAGTCGCTAGTCGAGAACCTTTCAGGCCCAACGGCCATCGGTCCTACGTGCAATGTGCCCCACCCCGAATGTGCGAATATCTATGGGCAGGTCTATGTATATACGGACGACCTACTAGAAGCACAACTATCAATATTTGCAATGAAATGAAGATCACACTGACTTATTATTAAGAATTAATATAGAACGATTAAATATAAATATTGTTCGAAAACTCTAACTCACGTTAGGTAGAGCAAGCTCGGACTAAGACTGCGATGTTTATATATAGCTGCCTTATGCGAGATATATTGAGAGGAGCGACGAATTCTGCACTACACTCAAACAAAACAAGATCTAAGTGACTCCCCGCTCAGGTGTGTAAAAAGAATTAAAAAAAAAAATGATTTAATTGAACAATGAAAAATAAATATAACGTTCTATATAACGTTAAACTTGTTAAGTTTCATTTTAGATACCTATCCCTGATCAGTTTTAATGTGGGTGTTATTAAGAACGCAGAGTGCATTACGATAGGCCGGATTGACTCGAAGACAATACTTTCTGAAAATGTGCGGCCGCTATATATTCTTTATAAGTAAGTTAAAAATACATAATTATAAAAAATAAAAAAATACGTAATTAATCTGGAGAGAAAATATGCCATTTGCATACCGACTTACGTGTATTGTAGGATCCATACGAAACAACTATGCTCACTGTACATCGCTGTTTTTGTCATCTACATAACTAGAGACACCAGAGGCCAGGTTATTAGCGCAAAGTTTAAGTCTACCAATCGGCTATGTGTGTTACCTGGACTTAAATGAGGAACTCCTAAATAAACTAGACTCTCCATAATAATTGCCATTGTTTCGTTTTCTGCCTCTGTAAATACGAGCATGTCTCCTCCTATTGATGTAAGCTTGGTTGGTTACCCATCTGCCAACGTCTGTTCGTATGCTTTTCTCTCTTTTTATCAATTCTCAATTACCCTAAATCTCCCGACTATCTCAAAAGTTTTTTTCCAATACCATGGCGTGAGCTGTATCCGTCAGTTTTGCTCATCGGGTAGACTTCCCTCACAATCCCACTTCACCGAACTGGTTTCATGTCCCACTCATTTACCTAATATCGCTCAAGTCGCTCGCTTCAGAACAGTCTACCCGTGTTATTCAGACAGCCTCCGACCAGATTTGCGTATAAAAAGTCATTACGCAAGTTGTTTGCTAGCAGAACCATAGATTCTGTGTTTCTGTACCCTATTTTCGGATGTATATATAATATACAGGGTGGCCCATTTCGATCGGTCAGTATGGGAAAGTCTGAAATTATAAGTCATACGAAGATGTCTTCTTAGGAACCATGTCATCAATTTTAGTAACAAGAAAAACTACATTTTATTATGTATGTATTTGTATACTGTGTGTTTATATCTGAAGTTGCAGCACCGCCCACAATTTTTCATTTTAGCCCAAAGGTTGACTGGTATATATAGAGAATTCTTACGGCATTAAGTCTGCATTTTATAGAAAGTTATGCGGACGATATGGTGCTGCTCAGTCCGTCATTTTATGGGCTCCAAAAATTATTAAATCTACGAGTATGTATGGGGTATGCTGTGACACACGGCTTGAGGTACAATGTTAAAAAAATTGAGTTCATGATATTGAAAGGTAAAAATAAATTGCCTTATTACGTACCACCACTTCTTTTAAATGATGTACCAATAAAGCAGGTGTCTCAGTTCAAATATTTGGGACATGTGTTAACTGATGATCTTACGGATGATAAGGACATCGAACGTGAGCGCAGGTCACTGTCCGTGAGAGGCAACATGCTGGCTCATAGATTTGCTCGCTGCACTGTGCCTGTAAAACTAACTCTTTAGAGCCTACTGCCAAAGTTTTTACACGAGCAGTCTATGGGTCAGTTTTACGCAGCAAGCGTACAGTGCATTAAGAGTGCAATACAATAATGTCTTCAGGGCCTTGTTGCAGCTCCCCCGCTATTGCAGTGCGTCGGGAATGTTCGCCGACGCTGCCGTGGACGATTTTTACGCAATGATTCGCAAGAAGTCGGCGTCCATTATAAAACGTGTGCGGGGGAGCGGCAACAGTATCTTGCAGATAGTCGCCGAGAGGCTAAACTCGGGCATCCTGTCGCGCTTCATATCTGCACGTCAGGGGGGATAGATGAAGCGCGGGAGGAGCCCTGGTAGTTAGTTTTAGTGTTTTATTTATTTTTTATCTATTTCATGTGTCTAACATAGTAGTTTAAGGCATTTTTTACTAACAAAATGTGGAACCAGTGTTCTGAATTAAAGGATTTTTATTTTTTATTTATTTATACGATAAGTTCTTCTTTTGTGTTTTTTTTCTGCCTTATGCACAGTTCATGGACAAGCGGGGTGTTAGGCGACGCGTGCCCGCGACGGCGTCGCAACACGCGCATGCAAACACAAACAAAATGTGATTTACAGGATCATGTAGGTACATAAAGGCGGCATATACGGGCGGGCCGCGCGGCGTGCCTCATATCATATGGCAAGGCAATGCGCTGGTAACTAGGTACTATAATTCATTTATTTGTTACTATGGAGTGCATTAAGCGTCCGTAGGCTACGGTCTGTATATCAAACAAAAAATATATTTTCCTATCCAGGCATCTTCGAGTAAATGGGAAAAAAATTTTGTTACAATCACTAAATATTTCTTTTTCCTTGTTGTTTGTTTACATCGGTGACATTCGATGACTTCTAACGTCTGTTCTCAAAGAGTACTCCTTGCCAATCAAAGAAATTCGTTCCATTAAAAATCTGAAACGTGGCTAGGGTCAAAAAAAGAAGCGGGTTGTGTCGGAGTTACAACCGTTAATTAAGTTTAAGTGGATACTTCTTTGTTGGCTATGGAACCCTAATTTATCTGAATTCATTCACTAAAATCTGTATAAGTACAGATAAATCAGTATATATGGCAACATTGACTGACGTGGCTCATTTGATTCGCGATACATTGAAAATGGCGGTCATGTCAGCATTATTTTCATGTCCGCCACATAACCTAAATAGCATTTTGTGATTAACAACTAATGGCAAATAATGAAGTATTAAAACATGAAACAAACAATTATTTGAAATCAGATTAGGCTTTTCTACAAAAAGTTATTCCGGAAGTCACATGATACATTTTGAACTGTACCCGTATACAAGAACGCGAGCAAAGAAGTATCCACTTCAAAAGAAACTTGTCAGGCTATAAATAGTTAATGAGTGTTTTGCTACATAAACAATCAATATTTTGTTAAATAATTCTCCTTCAATCTCGCTGATAAAACGAATCTTAATGATACTTCATAATTAAATCGAAATCTGTGGTACCATTTAGCAGCGGCATTATTTGTTTTTTTATCTAAGATTAGTTACACTACCCTTGCTGGACAGTATCTATCCGTTGTTTGTATCTATGTTAATAATACATTACTGCAGACGCCGGGAAAGAAGGGCTTGCCGGGTGAGTAGTTCACGGCCAGGCATGTATAGTGCTTTTCTCAAACATGCAATGAAATAAATAAATAAAAAACTCCTCAAATCAAACTAATTTTCATCGCTGAATGCCGTGATGCTGTGCCACAAATGGTCGAAAGAAAAAAAAAATACTTCCCGGCCTAGGCCTTCAATTTCGTATGAAATTCATTTACATATCTCTCAAGTTGCTCCGCCCGAAACGTGATACTTTGAAGCCTGTTCTGACGCACAGAATGACTACATTTCATTGCATGTTTGAGAAAAATAATGTTTATGCAAACATGCCATGGAATGTGTTCTTTATAATAATGCTGGCAATCCCCATTTTTTCGGCCTCTACAGTAGTGTAATTATGTTTATGAAATATAAGTTGTTATTGTGAACAAGAAACATAGTCACAACATAAATGTTAGTACAGCAGGTCGATCACGTAACGCAATGTATGTACAGTCGCCATCACATACATCGGAGCAAAAAAACAGCTCACAGACATCGGAACACACCTCTAATTTCAAGGCATTAGGGTGCATGTGCCGGTATTTTTGAGACTGTAGAGACTAATTTCCTGAAAATTTTCTTCCCCAGTATATTTTTATCCATTCGTTTTTTTCCCCAATCTTTTTTTTTGCTATGCGAATAATTTCCTTATAGATTTTTTACTTATTCTATTAATTTTCTAGACGTTTTTCATGCCAAACAATTTTTTTACTAGTGTATTAAATTGTTAGTGTATTTAATAGTCACGCGAAACCTAAAAGTCGGTTCTGGCGCTTCGCCGGCCGCTACCGCGGCACGCTCGCTTCGCTCGCTCGGCTCGCGCACTTAGGGTCCCGGTACACCTAACACTCCTCCTCGCTTCGCTCGTCGTCGTAACCTACACCGACCTGCCTTAGAGTTAAGAGTAGCATAGGTTTCGCGTGACTATTAAATACACTAACAATTTAATACACTAGTAAAAAAATTGTTTGGCATGAAAAACGTCTAGAAAATTAATAGAATAGGTAAAAAATCTATAAGGAAATTATTCGCATAGCAAAAAAAAAGATTGGGGAAAAAAACGAATGGATAAAAATATACTGGGGAAGAAAAATTTCACACCTATACTGTACCTATGTATGTGATGGCGACTATACGAACTTCGGGTAGGTCTAAGTGTCACTTTTTAAATGGAAAATTGACAGAGGGGTAATCACGTAACGTTCCGAACGCGCGTCGGTACAATTTAACTGTCAATTTTCCATATGAAAAGTGACATTTAGACCTACCTACCCGACGTTTGTATAATGCGTTACGTGATCGATACAGTAGGTCGATCACGTAACACATTATATAGATGAATTATCGAGAACATGAAATTGCATTTGTAGTGGTAGTATGAGAAAATAGAAAATTCAAATATAGAATGCCTGTAATTCCATGCTCTCGTTAATTTATCTATACGAGCGTCAGGTACGTTTAAATGTCATTTTTTATATGGAAAATTGACAGTTAAATTGTACCGATGCGCGTTCGGAACGTTACGTGATTACCCCTTAGGTGTAACTTAAGTCAACCACAGTGAAGAAATGTGGGATTACTAATCGTTGTAATCCCACATTTCTACATCGTGGTTAGTGATGAATAATTGATGACAGTCATCACAACCCTTTTGAGTTGTTGGTGTTGGCAGCTTAGTGACGACAATTTTCCACTCCAGCGAGGTACAAAAATTAAGTCAACCGTGTTATCACGTGTCATATTGGAAAAAACCAGCCAACAAGAACGAAATAGAACAATGTTCATGACCAATTAACATAATAATGGATCAAAAGTCTCAAAAGGCACAACACCCATGTTTTTCTATTACCGGAAACTGAAAAATCAATCTGCTACTATAGTATCTGTTACTTAAAATTAAACTATGTGCCAGTAGGATTTTAACGGCCTCCGTAGCCCAGTTGGTAGTGACTCTGCCTACGAAGCTGGAGGTCCCGGGTCCGAATCCCGGTCAGGGCATTTATTTGTGTATTTATCACGAATATTTGTTCCTGAGCTATGGATGTTATATATGTATTTAAGTATCTATATGTATTTATCTATTATATCGTCGGGTGACAAGCAAAATTCACTACCAAAACTGTCACTGCTCTTCAAAACCTCGTATCTCGATACGTAGTCCATATCGAGATACGACCTTTGATTTAAGTAGGTATTTGTTAATTAGTAAGTTTTGCTTGTCACCCGACGATATATACCCACAACACAAGCCTTATTGAGCTTACCGTGGGCCTAGGTTGATTTGTGTAAGATTGTCTCGTAATATTTATTTATATATTAACTTATCTAATACTGAAATAAATTCAGTAATAGTATTGAAATATCAATATGTATTATTAGTCACTTCACATTAAACCTCTTTGCGAAAAGTTCTCATTTGCTTTTCTACATGTGTCATGTCAATCGAGAAAATTGTTAAATAATTTCCACGTTATTCATTTGAAAAATAAAACGCCGCTAACCGTGAACTATTTAAAGGAGCTCGAAATAGGGGGGTTATACCTTACACCAGGAAGGAATAGGGATTCATGAGATAACACGTTCAAAAGTTCAGTTCACCATGTAAACGTAGTTAATCTGTTGGCTAGTTACTAACATAACACAATGCATGCGATATATCAAAGTGACGTCGTGCGCTAGCTAGATCTTATGATGACAGTTTGCTAATACGATATTGACCCTTAGGTGGGTTGGAAATTAAATTCCTTGACTGTACTTGTTAAATGACATATGCATACCTAATAAAGAAACAAAGAGTCAAACGACTGGCAAAAACAATAAAAATACTCTTTGTTTGTGTTTCAAAGATCTAATAGAAAACACAAAAAATAATATGTTTTTACTTTATGTATCTCAGAATAATAAAAAAAAAATGTGATAAAATCGACTCTTTTTCAGTGGCATCTAATAAATACAAATCACATCTAAATATTATTTTTTCTTTTCAATTATTCATATCAAAAACAATTAACAGTCTCAATAAAATAAACTCACAAAAGTCGCTTCGTACCGTGCGACTTTTGGGCTATCAAATATCACACAATTCGAGTTGTCATCTTAACTATACTTCAAAGTAATAAATTAAAACCTACTTAATATTAAAGCACAATCAAATCTAACAAGCTAATGACAGATTCAGATTTGAATCTGTTATTAGCTAACAAATTCTCATTTTCTACATATTCAGCGGGCACCGTTTTGTAGTAATAACTGCAGAACATGTCGTGTTTTTTTCAGTCGGCAAGCCAAGAGCTCCCAAGCTCCCGAGCGACAACCCAAATACGTACATTCTTGAAAATTGGCAGTGATAAAACACATCCCAAAAGAAAAAAAAGCTGCCAAGTGCGAGTCGGACTCGCACATGAAGGGTTCCGTTAAATAAATTGCTTTTTACAATTTATGACGTATTAAAAAAAAACTACTTACTGGATCTCGATCAAACCAATTTTCATTGAAAGTTTTTATGATAATGTACATCATATATTTTTTTTAGATTTATCATTCTCTTATTTTAGAAGTTACAGGGGGGGGGGGGACACACATTTTACAACTTTGGAAGTGTCTCTCGCGCAAACTATTCAGTTTAGAAAAAAATGATGTTAGAAACCTCAATATCATTTTTGAAGACCTATCCCTAGATACCCCACACGTATGGGTTTGATGAAAAAAAATTTGAGTTTCAGTTCTTAGTATGGGGAACCCCGAAATTTATTGTTTTTTTATATTTTTGTGTGAAAATCTTAATGCGGTTTACAGAATACATCTACTTACCAAGTTTCAACAGTATAGCTCTTATAGTTTCGGAAAAAAGTGGCTGTGACATACGGACGGACAGACAGACAGACAGACAGACATGACGAATCTATAAGGGTTCCGTTTTTTGCCGTTTGGCTACGGAACCCTAAAAAGAAAAGAGACTATTATTACGATTGAGTTCTTGAAACTAAGCTCCCGGCGTAGCACTACTACGAAATTCGTAGAGGGCTCATAGAATAATCTCCGGTAGACTGCAGCGGACAAACCATGAAAATTACGCTCTATGGCTATCATACTGATAAAAAAATTTGCCGGGGTAGACCGAGGGAACATATTTCAAAGTTTAAGTGAATATATAAGTGGTAGAATAATATTTTGTTAGTAACAATATTTTTTTCGTCACAATCTTTTTCGCTTTGCCTTAAGGTTTGACTGGTAGGTGCCATATGGCATTAAGTCCGCCTTTTGTACGATAAGTTTTTCTTTTGCGGAATAAAGTTTGGATAAATAAATACGTCACGTAAACCCCGAACACCTAAATATGATAAATAAACCAATTAAATATAATATCAACCACTTCCATAATGACGCAATAGATTACAAGCGACTAATTATCAAAAATATGTCGCAAATAAACTTTCACTTTTCGAAAAGAAAAGAATGAAAAAAAAAAGATAAAGAATTCGTTGAACCACTTTTGCATCGTCATCAGCTACAACAAAAGATACACTACAAGGTTCTAAGTATAAAAATACTTAAGACTTAAATTATTACAATATGTTTCAAGGATTCTTTACATTACATTAATGAAGGGTCCACGGAAAGAATATGTGTAGTCACTTTAGGGACATTTTGAGGTATTGCGTTTTCATCATCAATATATTTATGCACTTGTGTATAAATCAATTGTATGTTAAAATTACTTATCTTTAGATAAATAAATAGAATATCAGTTAAAAGTGACGGATTGTTATTATTAATACCAAAAAATCGAACGAAACCCCTATTGAACACGGAAGAAACATGCGTTGTCACTTAACTACAGGAAATAAACATGCAAAGTCAAAAGCATAATAGTATATTTTATTGGAATCGGATAACTTTGAATATCAATTAGGTATATTTTGATTACATATTTCGTGGTCCTAAATACCATGGAGTCACTATTGTATTTATTAATAATATTTATTTAAATGTAAGTCATGCTAGGTATGTAATATATAGGAAGGTAATAGCGATTTTAGTATTATAACGATGTCCAATAATTAATAAAAATACCCTTTGGATAGTTTCTCTAATGTATTGTTTTGTTTTGTGTGACATAACATGTTTTTTCCATGTACCTAATATACAACGCACGTTATTTCCGTGTATAGGTTATTTTAAAGTAAAAAAAAAGTCATGTTAATATAATACAGTTGTCACAGAAGATGTAAGTAATAGTTTATTACTTGCTCTACATTTTGGCATCAAAATCTCATTTTCAAAAAAAAAGTGACTGGACATGTTCTTTCCGTGGACCCTTCATTTGTTTTTAAAATAAGAGCTTAGCTAGTAAAATGGTTCACTAATGTTTCCCAACTTACGTTTGGCAACCTGATTCAATTCGCATCTTTTCATTTCCCAACCTCTTAATATTTCTGCAACTGTTAAATATTTCAGGATTTTTATAAACTAACCTAACCTAACCTATATGGTTCTACACGATGGCCATGAAATAAGTCCTGAAATCCAGTTTCAGAGTTTGGGAAATGAAAAGTTGCGAAATGAATCAGTTTGCCAAACGTTAGTTGCGAAAAGAAGGTGTTCCTAGTAAAATGGATAAGTTAAATTCAGCTACGTGTACCTATGTGCATCGTCAATAGTTACACTAAAAATTAATACATTAAGTGAATAGTTAAGCAATGTCAAGGTATCAGTTATTAGTAAATTGTACAGCAAGCGCATAAAACGAGCCATTTAAGCTGAGACGTTTAATATCCACCCGAGCCACCGGCGAAGGTGCATAGTTAAGTCAAGGGGTTAAATGGCTAATTTATGCCCGAGTTATACACACTGTTATTCACTTCGATTGCGAGAAAATAACAAATAATTGCAAAATTAAATTAAATAATAGCTCATTCACGTCACTTAACTTTTTAAATTTTTATGTTTAATTTTCGACACGTGATATTAGACTTAGGTACTTCATATACTGCCAAGTAATTTAATGGTTCAATACGATTTAAAATAATAATTGACTCCTATTTTATCTGGTTTTATTAATTTTGTAATGGAAAACACGGATGTGAATTTTATTAAAGCAAATGAGATCAAATGACAAGTTTATTCTACGAAGTTGTATTGTGTGTTGTATTGCTGTTAGGGTCGATTATCTTAGTCTTTAAAACAATTACTTTGTGCACTAGAGCATAAAAATTGCATTTTGTGCTGCATATATCCAGCACAAAGGCGAACTTTGCGAGCATGAGAAGTGAAAAAATAATTGTTAATGCTCTCTTCAAAGGTCCGAAAGTGAATGATTATCAATACATAGTATAAAACAAAGTCGCTTCCCGCTGTCTGTCTGTCTGTCCCTATGTATGCTTAGTTCTTTAAAACTACGCAACAGATTTTGATGCGGTTTTTTTAAGTGCTGCAATGAAGAAACAGTTTCAATATTACATGCATCGTCAGCAAAAAGATACATGTCACCCTTAACGGTTTTGGGTAGATCGTTAACTTGGATTATAAAACACAAGTTTGCTAACGACGATCCTTGAGGCACGCCAATATCGACGCTTCCGTACTCTGACTGGACCTGGCCGTTATTCAAGGCCACCACTTCCTGGCGGTGGTTAAAAAAATCCATCATAAGTTTATGGGCTGGACCGCGGATTCCTATATGATACATTTTTTTTGCCAATACATCGTGATTGCATAGATCAAAGGCACGGGTCATGTCGCACAGTAGAATTGCTACATGTGATGAATTTTCCTTTGCAAATAAATGCTATCTGTACACGCATCTTCATATTGTATAATCCCTGTCTGTTTTCTTTAGGTCCTCACGACACAGGCTGGAACAAGTGTGAGGGATAATGTATTTATTGTTTTGCTGTTTTGGTAAATATATAATTTTGTATATTTGTATTTTGTACCAATCAGGTCACAGAATTTCTCAAAACAGCGGCCGTTTTCATAAACGTTCTAAATACAAGCCTATTTTAACTAAAATGACGTTAAAATTCGTAAGTCCTCATCAGTCACTTTGACATTAGCGTTCGTAAGAAAGGGACAAAGCACATTTTATTTAGCAGAGGTATTTTAAGTTTTATGAATAAGGGAGTAGGTGTTTTATAGTCCCTATTTCGCAATCATTAAAAATTATTAAATTCGCGCCCAAACGTCCATAAATAACAAAATATCTCGCTCTATCATAAGGCTTATGTGTCGTATGCAGTCCGCCGTGCTCGGACATGTGGACGGGCCTCAAATCGTTTGTGTTAATAATTTGTATCTGTGTCAAAGCAAAGCAGTCTATAAATATAAAAACAATATTTTTGCCGTGGAATTTATTATTAATTGTTGGTGGATTATTTTCTCGCGATCGAAGTGAAAAGTAGAGTGTATAACTCTGGTCTAAAAGCCATATTACCGCTCGAACAATGTTCGAGAAAATAACCATCTCGTGGTAGTATGGCCTATTTTAGACACTAGCTATACAATCTACTATTTGACCTATAATATACAGAATAAAACCATCACATCAATATAGATAGCTCAATCGAGTTAACTCCGTACCTGACGCTCGTACATATTTCTATATAATTTTAGGTGCCGAGTAAGTTCGACCGGGTTGTAGGTAGTTTGTGGTGTTGTACTACCTGTATAGACAGGGTTACAAAATCACATACTTATAATAGTTATAATCCCATCGAATCAACTCTGCACCTGCCCATACCTAACTCGCGCCAATATAATAGGGAATTCCGTACGTTTGTTTTTCTCTGTTCTGTAAAAATAAGGCCTCCAGTTGATTTTCCATTCTTTTTTCGCTAAAATCAAGCTACAAACCTACATAGTGTATTGCCCCCGATAATCTGGCTTGTTTGATCTAATCACGCATAATAGCTGATTTTTGACAGTATCTCAGGGTAAAAACTACATTATCGTAATTTATAATGAAATATAAATATTAATATTTTCTAGTAGGTATCATCGTGGTAACGATCTGTTGCGTAGCGTGTGGCAGATGAAAAAATGTGCAAGCTGTTTTGAAATACTAAGAAGAATAACAATGAGTGTAGAGTCCAAAAACGATGCCTTAGAATTATTGACAACATAAATAATATGACAAGCTGCATACCACATTTCATTAAGGATAACATTTGGAATCTACCGTCAATTTATATTTTAGTAGTAAGTGTTTTTGTAAAATGTAATATGATCCTTTTTCCACAGTACACTCGTCCGTCCCATTTACGCCCCTATAGTAGACTAGCCCAACCTAATTCAAAAATGAAAACTCCGGCCCTTTCGCTATGTCAGTCAATATATTTAATAAAATCCCAAAGTTGATGCAGGAAGAAACTAAGTTGTACATATAGATTTAAAATACAATTAAAAAAATATCTTATTAGCAAATCTTATTATTCCGTCCAAGAGTTTTTAAATGAGCAATGATAATTTACCAATTAGAGCATTAGTTTTAGTGAATAGGTACCTAGTCCTAGTTTTAGTTTTAGTTACGTTGCTATACTACGTAAATAGTACCCTCACAGGGTTCATGTTGAGACTGTTGTTTATAGTTTTAAGACCACATATACAAATATATGAAACGCAATAAACCATTTGAATTTGAATTTAATTTTAATTTAAAATTATACACAATAAAAAGTAAATTGATTAATACAAGAACCAAAACAGTTTCCACTAATGGAATAGAAATCAAAATTACTCAAAGGGAACTAATAGAAATGTAAGAATAATATTGAATTAAGTATCAATCAATTTAAAAAAAGCAAAGTAGGAAATACGATGCAACACTAAACACGTATAAATAAAATAAATATTATGGGAAAATCTTAATCAAATCGAATTAGCCCCATGTGGTAAGCTCTAGACGGCTTGTGTTAAATATGGGTACTAGACGACAATATATTTAATCGATATAAATGAAAACAAATATTTGCCCTTACCGGGATTTGAACAAGGACCTTCAGCTTCGTAGGCAGTGTCACTACCCACTAACCGACCGACATATATTATGATTTGCGATAATATACTAAAATTGGTCTTTCAATTTCAATTCGTGAACAAACGGAATTGAAAATATACAATAACAGTTTACATTTCAATTGTTTCTGTTTGGCCCCATTGTTGACCGGTAGAAAACACCTTATGCTATTAAATCAGCCAATTGCACATTTTTTGTATTGTGCAATAAAGTTTTTGTTAATTACGATGGTGGCAAACAGGCATACGGCATGCCCGATGGTAAGCAGATATCGTATTTTTGTATGGACCATCTTCTAAGCATGTTACAAGTCCCTATCATTGTAATTTTTTTTCGAAGTAACTCTGCCAAATTGTCTCCTGGCTAACGGGACAGAATAACAACAAGAAATAGTTTATGACAAATTGGTATCGTGATGTGTGATATCAATGGAACGAATATGAGATGAAATAACAATGTCGCTGCATACACTCACAGTATAATGGGATCTCAGTGTGAATCGAGAATTGGTTGTTGAATACTAATAATACCTTAATTGACATGTGTCGTCATAGATGTGCCCTTGTGTCAATAAAAGTAATGGAATCCCGGCACTGTATGTAAATAATTAAGCAGCAATTACGATCGTCTTAACCATCCTTGTTATATTGTGAGTATTAATTAAAAATAAAATCACTAAAATTCGATGTTGCTAAGTATCGAGGATAGATTCTAGTTTTGTAAAATTAAACTCAGTTAGCCACTGAACACGACATTTAATATGGGGGGTGGTAAGGACAGCGTTTAAAACGCCCGTTACATTTTTTTGAGAATCATCCAGGTACATACGGTCCAAAAACCACCGGGGGCTACTACAATTTTGATAATGATTAAAATAAACGAGCGAACACACCGCTGCACTTCATCAATTACGCTGACGCACCGTAGACGCAGCAAAATACGTGACCCATTCGACACGTCAACGCGTACACTCAGTGTTACGCGCCGGTGAGGCAGCTCCCATTTAATGTAAACTAGCGACCCGCCCCGGCTTCGCAAGGGTTTATATAAACCTTCCTCGTGAATCACTGTATCTATTAAAAAAACTGCATCAAAATCCGTTGCGTACTTTTAAAGATCTATGCATACATAGGGACAGACAGACTTTGTTTTATACTACATATGTTGTAGTGCTATGTGACATCACATAGTCATGCAGATAGCCACAGCAACTGCATGCTTAAAAGTAACAGCTCGATGGATGGTTTGGGAAGAGCGATGCCTCTTAGCACAGGTATCATGTATCATTGTCCACTTCATCATGTCCTTACTGAATAAATAATTTTTCATTATATTTTTTTCTTGTTTTGATATACATTATTATATTACATATCGAACACATGTAAAAAAGATAAGCTTATGCGATGATATTCCATATGGGTAATTTTCCTATAGGTACTAAAAAATTATAATTAGAACTACCCAACGTAAGGTACATACATACGAAACATTACGCAATCGACGCTGATGTTACAAATGAACCAACGGCAAGCTGCAGTATACTTTGAGAAAATAAATATGATTTGGCCGTCTGTAATTAATCTACGCTGATATCTTCTGGTCAATTAAATATCTAACAAAAGAGAGTTGTAAAATTGCACCCGTTCTCCTTTGACTGTATCCTTATACTAGTAACTATTTTTGTTCCCGAGTGCCTAAGTGACCCATAAGTCGATAAATGTTTAAGCTATTCTAGGCTATAATATTAGTAATTAGGTAGCAGTAAAATTGCGTGTTGAGTTGAGTTGGAGTGAAAAACTTGAGTCACTCCGGCTCTCAGGTAAAGATGTGTTTTGTATACTACCATACTATTCGAGTACCCACTGTGTTTACGCGGAACAAAAATCAAAATCAAAAATCAATTATTTATTCTGCAAATAGACCACAAGGGCACTTTTACATGTACAAAATAAAACTTATTAGATAACAGATGGCCAATTTAAATATATTGCCCAAGCTATACGTAAGTAAGTTAGCTATATATAATAAATAGTCATCGGTGGCTGCAATTATTCAGCCAGTTTGTTGGATCGCGGGTTAGTTCCAAAAAAATACTGCACTAATTTCAAGGCAATTTTCATTCAAAATAAGCTTGATTCCTAAAAATGATATTGATATAAAAAAATATCTATATTATTATATTTTACGTCGTTTATATTTATTTCAATACGTGCTTTATATATTGTCGCTCGTAGCAGTTTCAAATTCAGAAATTTCCGGCAGTACAGCGATTTCGGTATAGCTACTGTAGTTACTTTTTTTTGTACTGTTGAGATATATCCAAAAACACTACATTCAATTCTATTGACCCGGGTACCAAAAAAATCGACATCGCTGCTTCCTCGTATGTAAATATGTATTAGGCAACTGCCGATCGTTCTCTTCAGGCAGTTTGTAGGATCAAAACTCTTAAACTATTTATCCGATTGCGATGCGGTTTTGACTTAAGTGTGGCTGGTTCTTGAGAAAAGTTTTGATGTATAGGTTGTGGTTTTATTTTAAATCAGTATATTGAAATACTCGCTTAGCAAGGGCCTTGTCGCTGGTTCAGTATGAATCAAATCGCAGAAGTTTCAAACTCAAAAATCTCCGAAAGTACAGCCATTTCGGTATAACCACCATAGTTTAATTTTTTATGCTGTTAAGACATATCCAAAAACACTACAATCAACACTATTGGCCTGGGTACACACAAGTAAATATTAGTCACTCGCGACCGCTCTCTTCGGCCACTGTGTATGATCAAAACTCTTAAACCACTTAACCGATTGTGATTGGGTTTTCACTCAAGTGTGGCGCAATTGTTAAGAATATTTTTGATAGTTATATTGTGTCTTTATTTTAAATCCATATGTTGAAATACTCGCTTGGTACCGGTCTTGTCGCTGGTTCAGTATGAACCATAGTTGGTTCATGCTGTGGTCAATCCTACCGTAGTTTGGGACTATGCCGTTATGTGTTGTGTGTGATTTAATTGTTATTATTTATTTTATAATTCCTTTCATATAACAATCATGATATGAATACATATTAATAAAACCAATTTGTGATACAATTAGCGACGTCAAAGGAGAGCCAATATTTAAGGATGACTTACGCTAGAACGGGTATGGCTCGACTGCGAAAAAACACCGTTGTTTTTTAGGGTTCCGTACTCAAAGAGTAAAACGGTACCCTATTACTAAGACTCCGATGTCCGTCTGTCTGGCTGTCTGTCTGTCTGTCACCAGGCTGTATCTCACTGATAACGTGATACTTAGTTAGTTAATAGCGTTAATAGCTTATTTCGTTAGGCATGTTATTGTTACTAAACGGGACTTAATAGCGTCTAACTTAATTATTTATTTTATTTAAATAAGTAAATTGAACGCGATTAAGTCTGGTTAGTAACAATAATGTGCGAAAAATATTTTTCCGAACGCGTTTATGTTATACCTACGTACAAGCTGCCCGCGCATTACAGACGGGGATAAAATAATTTCCACCCAGAAGGTCCATTCTATATATATACAGGCTAAAGACCCCTGTATTTATATAAAGTTAGCTTCATCATCATTTTCAGCCCTTAATCGCCGCGCCGACTGTTGAGCAGGCAGGCAGGGTCTGTTCGAGTACGCCACCCAATCTTACAATCTGACAGACTTTTCCTCTTCATTTCATAATATACAAGGTGCGCGGGATGAATCCAAATAATTTTACCGGCGTGGTCCTGACCATGTTTACAAAATAAAATGTCATATACCTAATTAACCCTTTAGTGGGTAACGGCAAGATCTTTGCCGTCATACCACTCAGACATTTTTTTTTCTCAATGAACGTGTTGTTAAAGAATATAAATTTTGGTTCGCATAAGTGAATATACTCGTACTAATCTACAAACAAAGAGAAAGCCTTGTTAAATGATGATTCTTAGGCCTGAACTTTTAACTATTGCCTACATTTGAACAAAAATGTTTGTAAATAAAATTTTCTGTGTTGGATTTTTCCGATAGTAACAATTCTCTAGTTTCTGAGACGAGGTTGGCGATAAAAAGTTTAAAGAAAAAAAATCTGGTACTTGATATTTAAAAAAAATGAAGACGGCAATATATTTGCCATTATCCGTTAAGTGTCTGGTGTTAATTAAAGGACACCGTCAGTTGCGGACGAATTTAAAAAAATCTTTTTTAGTTAGACTAGGTATACTCCCGAAGTGGTCCCATTGTCACCATGTCAGGATCTGATGATGGGATCTTAGAGAAATCGACGGAACTCTTCAAACTTTGTAAGGACACGTGGTGTTTTTTGGCAATATTCGTAATAAGTTTGAGCATTTTTACGCCCGGAAACCAGACGGTGGAACTGGTGGTGAAGTACCAGGAGAACTCCTCAACAAAGAACGGCCCTGGGTCGGGAAACGTTATATTTTGTAATCGATAACGACCGCCTGAGATTAGGCTATTTAACTTAGATAACTCGCAACAAAAAATGAGAAATAAATATTTTTATGGCAAAAAATAGACCGCCTTCAAAGACTAAAATGTATGAAATAATGCCCTTATCTCCCTATTAAACATGACTTTTAGAAGTCGGTGTTGCTAATATTTCCCGGTTTTGCATGTCGCAAGTCGCAAGGCAATATGGGAAGTCGCTGTTAAAAAAGATAAACCCTAAAATATTTGCAACACCGACTTCCAAAAGTCATGTTTAATAGGGATTTTATACTTTGCGTCTTTAATTTATTAATTTTAGATACTTACTTCATGCCCACAATTCCCCCAGCAAACTGACATGATTCTTACGTTTTTATTAATACGTTTGCAACACAATTTATGGTCCCAATTGATAACCGAACAGGACACATCAAACACAATTTAAGTTTAAAAACATAACTCTAACACCAATCATAACTTGTCACACTAATTTGTAAAACTCATTCTTGTAATTTCACCTTTGGTAAATAAAGTCATTTGTTTGTTTGTTTGATAAAGAATTAGTTAATTGTTTTAATTTGCTAATCTTCTATATTATTATTATCTAATATATTTATTTTTCATTTCAAAAAATGTAATATAAGGTGAAAGCTCCTAATGTAATGAAACATAAAATATATAAGTTTCAGTAGTTTCAGGCCTAACACCTGTAAAACGCTGTTTCTTGCAAATATGCATTATAAATGTGTGATTTTCAATTCTGAACGTTAAAAACACGTGTTTTAAATCAAAACGGTATACTTCAGCACACCGTTGTCTATTGTTATTATTTTCAGCCCTTGTCCAACCACTGAAATTATTTTTCAGGACCGTTCACATCTCATGCTGGTAGTCATGAATGCAAGGACACGGTCATTGTCAATGCTTTGTTCCTGAGCAGGAGCTTTTTTTTTATATTAGTATGGTGGCAAACAAGCTTACTGTCTGATGGAAAGCAGACACCGTAGCCTATGAACGCCTGCATCACTAAATAATTGTATAAAGGGGGTAATCTTCGGAACTGCTACTCCGATTTGAAAAAATCTTTCACCTGTCTATATAATGGACTTTCTAGATCGACACGATGTATATTATATCCCGCGAGTTTGCCTTCATTCGTTTGAGTTACTTATAGGTACAACCCCAAAATATACCGTCAGTGAATAAATCATGACTGGATTGTTATTTTAATATCGCTTAAATATACAACCAACTACCTACCGTATTATCTTGCCATAATCTGTTTTGTCATAAACAAACGTCATATTCTATATTATTACCGTGTAGATTGCGGCATATTGAATTTAAGTAAAATACCACGAAGAATTAATTAAAGGCATTAATGACAAATAAAATTCTGCACTACCTAGTAGGCCTCAAGGCACATCTTTACCTAGAGATGTATAGAGTCTCCGGGTTCATTATATTGCAATAAACTTTCATTCGAGTCAAGCTTTAGTTAAAATTACATAAAGCAGCATTTCTTTTGATCATTAATTAGGTAACATATACAGGCTGATTTAGGGGTCGTGGAGCAAGAAGACCAAAAGCGAATAAGATAGTCATACTGAACAACTTTTCCCATGGGACTATAGTATCCGCAAAACTATCTGGCCGGTAGGGCAATAAAAGTAACAATGAAACCTTTTTGTGTGTAATAATAGCATGCTTCTAATATTTTACGACCTGACCGGCCAGATAGTTTTGCCGATACTATAGTTACCCATGAAATCGTAAAAAAATAAGAGCCAATTAAGAGTTAACTGTGAGTTAATTGAGAGTCAATAAATAAATAATAAATAAATAAATATTTGCGGACAATCTTACACAAATCAACCTAGTCCCAAACTAAGCAAAGCTTGTACTATGGGTACTAGACGACGATATACATACTAATATAGAGAAATAAATACTTAAATACATAGAAAATATCCATGACTTAGGAACAAATATTCGTGCTCATCATCTCACAAATAAATGCCCTTACCGGGATTCGAACCCAGGACCTCTTGCTTCGTAGGCAGGTTCACTACCAACTAGGCTAAAGCGGTCGTCTATAAGAAGAAGTAGAAAATAATTTATTTCAGTATAAGTTATACAATTACACAGTTATACAATTACAAAAAGAAGATTACAATTAACCTATAATGAAAAAGGTGAACACTCAGCATAATGCCAGGTGCTACTAGAGTACCCGACGCTGGTCTTCCGTGAACACCAGTAGGGAGCGCAGTTGCGCGTAGCTCACAACAACTACTACTAACAATTACGACAGTAAATACAAAGCGGAAATGAAGCAAGTGGAATTTAATAAGAAAATAAATATAATAGTATGGTATATTTAATAATATATATATATATATATATATAATGGCATAATTGCAAAGTATGATAAAGGGATTAAAGGCGTGAAACTATGTATGTATGTATATAAGATTTTATATTTTATAAATAAATTATTGAATTGAATTGAATATTATAAAGTAATGTAAAAAACACGGAATGAAAGAGTGCCATTACCCAGAAGTTAATGTTTGCTTAGTGAGAATATAACTTTTTAATTTAGCTTTAAACGATTGCAACGTAGTAGCTTGCTTATAAGGTGGCGGTATGTTCTTTTGTGGTTTTCTTCTGCCTTATGCACAGTTCATGGACAAGCGGGGTGTTAGGCGACGCGTGCCCGCGACGGCGTCGCAACACGCGCATGCAAACACAAACAAAAGGCGATTTACAGGATCATGTAGGTACATAAAGGCGGCATATACGGGCGGGCCGCGCGGCGTGCCTCATATGTTAAGGCAATGCGCTGGTAACTACTATAATTCATAATTCATTTATTTGTTGCTATGGAGTGCATAAGCATACGTAGGCTACGGTATAAAGGTATATGTAGAATACCCTTTCAAACAAAAAAAATATTTTCCTGTCCAAGCATCTTCGAGTAAATGGGAAACATATAAGGACATTTTCAAAAAATGTACTAGCTAAATAAAACGAAACTAACCTGCAGTTCAATCACCGCACTATAAAATGTCAGTACTGATCATGTCAATAACCAATTCAAGACATTGTTAATAAGAAATACTTGACAATCCGTCATCCTTTTATGCTGTAAAATAATAATTATTCTCAAAATAAGCTTTCTGATATCGCTATGGATTGCTTTCGGCATATTTATTGTAATTTTTTGTTAAAATGTTGAAATATTTCGTCTTCCTTGCTGTTTGTTTACATCGGTACCTAACATTCGATGACTTCTAACGTCTGTTCTGAAATTCGTTCCATTAAAAATCTGCAACGTGGCTAGGGTCAAAAATAAACTTTTCAGGCTATAAACAGTTTATGAGTGTTTTGCTACATAAACCATCAATATTTTGTTAAATAATTCTCCTTCAATCTCGCTGATAAAACGAATCTTAATGATACTTCATAATTAAGTCGAAATCTGTGGTACCATTTAGCAGCGGCATTATTAGTTTTTTTATCTAAGATTATGTAGTTACCCTAGCTGGACAGTACCTATCCGTTGTTTGTATGAATGTTAAAATAATGTTTACGCAAACATGCCATGGAATGTGTTCTTTATAATAATGCTGGCAATACATATTTTCTCGGCCTCTACAGTAATGAAATTATGTTTATGAAATATACCTTGTTATTGTGTACATGAAATATAGACACAACATAAATGTTCGTACTGCTATACCCAAACTTAGTGATTGTTACTGTAACGTCGCCTAAAACATAATGGAAGTTTTGCATCTCGCACCCGACTAGGTGTAACTAAGTCAACCACAGTGCAGAAATGTGGGATTACTTACCATTGTAATCCCACATTTCTGCATCGTGGTTAGTGATGAATAATTGATGACAGTCATTACAACCTTTTTGAGCTGTTGGTAGCTTAGTGACGACAATTTTCTATTCCAGCGAGCAGGTACAAAAATTAAATCAACCGTGTTATCACGTGTCATGGCTCTGTGTATTGGAAAAACAGCCAAAAAGTACGAAATAGAATACTGTTCATGACCAATGAACATAATAAAGGATAAAAAGTCATAAGAGGCACAACACTTAAGTTTTTCTATTACCGGAAACTGAAAACTCAATCTGCTACTTTAGTATCTGTTACTTAAAATTAATCTATGTGCCAGTAGTCTCATCAAATTGTTCGAAAAAAAAATACAGTAAGTAGGTACAGTCAAGGAACTTAATTCTCTACCCATTTCGTGTGTGTTATGTCTTTAGACATTCGCAATGCAATAAGGTCGAAAATTCTATTTCAGTAATTCACCATGGCAATGCGGCGAGTGTGATGGGCACCTTTGCACCAGGAATGACACGGGGTGGGTTATTTGACTAAGTTTTATTGACATGTTAACTTATCTAATATCATGACTTTTATTTCAGTATTAGTATTGAAAGTCCCTGGGCGACCGAGCTCTGCTCGGGTGAAAATGGAGAAAATACGGAGTAAACGAATTTTCCGGACATGAGACCTATCTAGAGAGAGTAAATCCCTGTATTCCAAAATTCATCGAAATCGTTAGAGCCGTTTCCGAGAACGTGATTGCAAATATTGCTCGTTTAATAGTATATATATAGGATATAGGATGACAATATGTATTATTTGTATTATTTTGCATTATTAGTCACTTCACAATAAACCTCTTTGCGAAAAGTTATCATTTGCTTTTCTACATGTGTCATGTCAATAGAGAAAATTGTTATACTAGGTACATTGTTTAACAAGGGGCGTAAGAGGAATATTGCAATATTCTTACGCCCGTGTTATACACAACTTTTTTCATCACATTTGCGAGGAAATAAATAACTAAAAAAGACAGAAAAATCTAGGTTTCATACAAGCGCATGAATCAAAAATTGACGACATTGACAACTTCACTTCCAGATCAGTACTACTAGTAGTGGAGCGCGCAGCTTCAATATTACGACCAATTACAGAGCTGTATTTTTGCAGCGCATGGCTTGTTCGATTTTTATTCAACCAATCACAGAGCAGAATTCTTGTAGCGCGCGACCACGTAGATTTGCTTTAACCAATCAAATCACACACAAGCCCATTACTCCCTAGGGAGTTATAAAAATCCATAACTCCCGCGGGAGATAAATCGCCTATAGCTGCTCTATACACCAGCCTATAATACACTCTTTACGAGCAAGTGTGATGAAAAATAATTTCCTCGTTATTCTGTTGAAAAATAAAATAGCTCGAAATAGGGGGGTTATACCTTACACCAGGAAGGAATAGGGATTCATGAGATAACACGTTCAAAAGTTCAGTTCACCATGTCAACGTAATTAATCTGTTGGCTAGTTACTAACATAACACAATGCATGCGATATATCAAAGTGACGTCGTGCGCTAGCTAGCTCTTATGATGACAGTTTGCTAATACGATATTGACTCTTAGGTGGGTTGGAAATTAAATTCCTTTACTGTACTTGTTAAATGACATCTGCAATCTGCATACCTAATAAAGAAGCAAAGAGTCAAACGACAGACAAAAACAAAAAAAAATCTCTTTGTTTCAAAGATCTAATAGAAAACCCAAAAAATAATGTTGTTTTACTTTATGTATCTCAAAATAAAAATATATAATATATTGTGATAAAATTGACTCTTTTTCAGTGGCATCTAAAAAATACAAATCATATCTTAATATAATTTTTTCTTTTCAATTATTATAAATTAATAAAAGTACCAAACCAATTAACAGTCTCAATAAAATAAACTCACAAAAGTCGCTTCGTACCGTGCGACTTTTGGGCTATCAAATATCGCACAATTCGAGTTGTCATCTTAACTATATACTTCAAAGGAATAAATCAATACCTACTTAATATTTAATCACAATCAAATCTAACAAGCTAATGACAGATTCAGATAAAACGGTTCTTTCTTCTTTCTTCCTTCGTAACTTCCTAAGTCCCGTAATGAATGTATCGGAATTCAATAAAAGTCGATTTAAAAGATCGGTGTTTGTCAAAACGCGTGTCATCTTTCTTGTATTATTGAACCTAAATGCCTTTAAATATTTCATCAGAGAGCTCTCCTATATACACCAGTACATGGTTACTTAACTTCAGCCCCGTGAATAAGGACTTTATGCGCAAAAGTCGGCAGATTGTACAGTCAGCATCAGATAGTTAGTAGCAGCCAAGATAGCCAAATATAGCGCAACACGTCTTTATTACTATAGGAGTAAGGAAGTGCTACGAAATATTTGGCTACCTTGGCTGCTACTAACTATCTGATGTCAGCATCAGCTGATACAGTCAGCTGTACCATGGATACTATACTCGTGAAAAACCATCAGCTTTTTAGTGAATATTTTTTCTAACAATAATGTACCTATGCTATAAGTAGATACGGCGTCTACTTTTAGCAAAGGTACATTATTATTAAAAGAAGTATTCACTAAAAAGCTGCCTGCAGAATCATCAATCTGTGAAAGTGCGACTAATTTTCTACGTTGAGTTCGCTTGCTGCTCTTTAAAGTCTTTTTACACTCCTCTTCATCTACTCGGCTTGAACTACTTAGACGCGGTTGTTTAAGGCGCCATAGGTTCAGCGAAAAATATCGTCTCAGGGGTGCGGCCCCCGCGCGCGCGGGGATGCGCTGCCCGCGCGTCTTCAGCCGTGCGCGCGGAGTGGAAACACACATTATAGAGTAAACAGTACCGCAACGAAGCGGCTAAATCATATTCTAGTTTACACGCGGACTTGCGGTTTTTATAACTAAAGCAAACATTGTAGTTACTGCAAAGGCCGGAAAGTAAATGGGTTGCCAACCATGTGTGTATTAAAAAATTAAGTCTGTAGGTATAATAAAATAGAGATAGGCGCTGACGGTATTACACCCGACGGTATTCCACAAACTACCTAGCCACCCGATATTTTCTCGGTTACACCCAAACCGGTGGGTATAAAAAAGGAGAGAAAACCGGCCAAGTGCGAGTCGGACTTGCGCACGCAGGGTTCTGTACCATCATCTATAAAAACGGCAAAAAATCACGTTTGTTGTATGGGAGCCCCCTTAAATATTTATTTTATTCTGTTTTTTGTATTTGTTTGTATTTTTAAAATTTCAACTGTCTAACTATCACGGTTCATGAGATACAGCCTGGTGACAGACGGACAGAAAGACATACAGACAGACAGCGGAATCTTAGTAATAGAGTCCCGTTTTACTCTTTGAGTACGGAATCCTAAAAAAGTTGACAGTTTCAACAATGTTTAACCAATCACAATACCGACCCACCCTACGAGTATCTCTATGGGTTCTGTTTACTTTCTTCCAATATTTGGTTAGTTTTTTGCAAAAATATGCATAGGTTCTCATTTTCTACATATTTATATAGTGGGCACCATTTTGTAGTAATAACTGCAGAACATGCCGTGTTTTTTTCATTCGGCAAGCCAAGAGCTCCCAAGCTCCCGAGCGACAACCCAAATACAAACATTCTTGAAAATTGGCAGTGATAAAACACACCCCTAAAAGAAAAAAAAAGAAAAGCGAATATGATTACGATTGAGTTCTTGAAACTAAGCTCCCGGCGTAGCACTACTACGAAATTCGTAGAGGGCTCATAGAATAATCTCCGGTAGACTGCGGCGGACATACCGTGATACTCGTAATTATGCTCCATGGCTATCAAACTGATTAAAAAATTTGCCGGAGTAGACCGAGGGAACATATTTAAAAGTTTAAGTGAATATATAAGTGGTAGAATAATATTTTGTTAGTATTAATATTTTTTCTCGTCACAATCTTTTTCGCTTTGCCTTAAGGTTTGACTGGTAGCCATGCCATAAGGCATTAAGTCCGCTTTTTGTACGATAAGTCTTTCTTTTGCGCAATAAAGTTTAAATAAATAAATACTTCACGTAAATATAAAATAATATGATAAAAAACCCAATGAAATAAAATATAAATCATAATAATACAATACCTTTGTCAACCACTTCCATAATGACGCAATACGCGACTAATTATCAAAAATATGTCGCAAACAAACTTTCACTTTTCGAAAAGAAGAGAAAGAAAAAGAAATATAAAGAATTCATTTATTCAAGCAGGATTCATTGAACCACTTTTGCATCGTCATCATTCATCAACTACAACAAAATACACACTCAGGTTCTAAGTATAAAAACAAAGAAAAAAAACAAATCGGTTCATTAATTACCCAGTAACCGCGTAACAAACACACACACAAAAAAATAAAAAAAACATACTAGACTAATACTAACCTTCTCCTTTTTTGAAGATTTTTTTTAAGTTAACCGCTTAAGACTTAAATTATTACAATATGTTTTGAAGGAGTTTTTACATTACATTTCTTTTTAAAATAAGAGCTTAGCTAGTAAAATGGATAAATTAAATTCAGCTACGTGAACCTATGTGCATCGTCAATAGTAACACTAACAATTAGTTATAAATAATCGTGGTTTTCCTCGTATGTAGCGGAAAGCGAGTACGGTGTGTCCCCGCACTGTGTTAATAGATGTGCTCTCTTCAAAGGTCCGAAAGAAAATGATTATTCTAAATGGCGGACTCATGCTATATTTTACAGGCATTCTATATTTGAATTTTCAATTTTCTCGTACTATCAGCATAAAAAGAGGTTTGTTATATTGAAGAAGTAAATACCAAAATAATGTCAGTGTCAAATTGTGAATATTATTTACGTTGTGCATATATTTTTAAGTCTGATTTTATTGTATTCTCACAATTATCAGAATAATTTTGTGTCAGCCCGTACGACTAAGTGTTAGTTACATAATTTAAAAAAATATGGCAGTGAGTAATTTTGGTCCGATTGAGAGTCAAAGTAAGCAAATTATTTTTTACTGTTATAAATATTTTGAACTTGAACTGAAGAAAAATTTAAATTCCCCTTACACGGCTGCCCAGTTAGTTGAAAAGGCTACAGTTGTTTGTCTCTCTACTACTTATTCCATGTCTTAAGGGTATGTAATTTTATTAAATTAAGAGATAATTATTCTCCTTTTGTTGCAAACGGTACCACCACTACAAATGCAATTCCATGTTCTCGATAATGAAATGAAATGAAATGAAAATAATTTAATCCAGAACAAGTCCATATTAGCGAGTACATTGGAATACACAAAATAAATTAGATGATACACGAATACATTAATACAAATTACAAATTATAAACTATAAAAATATATGGGCCGGGATTATTCAACGTCGCGGGTCACCCCGATCCCGCGACGACGGGCCTGTGGTATTCCCTCCAGCGTTCATGTAGAGGGCTGGCGTCCCATTCCCTCACCGCCGAGAGCAGTGTGTTGGAGGATGCGTAGATTGCCTTCCTAGCGGTGGCGGTTCTCGCGCGCAGCAGCGCGGGCCAGCCCGGCGCGCGCCCCTCCGCGAACATCGCGCTCGCGCTGCACCAGCGTGGCAGCCGAAACAAGGCGCGCCACGCGTCATTATATTGCACGCGCATGTCTCGAGCGGCAGCGCATGTAAAATCTGACCACAATTCTACTGTGTACACACTGGTACAGAAGCTCAGAAATAGCTGCCTCTTCACGCCCTTGCTACATTTAGCGAATCTCCTGGCTAGCATATTCGCTCGCACTGCAATAGCTCGTCTTTGCCTCTGTATGTCAGCGTGATCTTTCATATTTGACAGTAGAATGTGGCCAAGATATTTGACCTCGTGCACTTGACGTAGCTGCACACCGTTAAGCAGCAGCGGAGGTACGTGTGTCGGCATGTTCGCAGCCTCCATGAGCATGAATTCCGATTTGTCAGGATTGTACGACATATTGTGCTCACCCGCGTATCTCTCGCATTCTGCGAGTAACTGTCGCATAGCCGCCGCCGATGGAGCAAGCAGAACCATGTCGTCCGCATAGGACAAGTGGTTAGTCATAGTGCCGTTGATGGAGCAGCCGACTCCTGTTTGTGTCAGGGCCTGTGATAACCCGTCCATGTAGACATTGAACAGCGCCGGTGACATGCTGCCCCCCTGCCGGACACCACAATTCAAAAAGGCAGCTCCGGATACTTTATCTTTCCATCTCACTACGTTTCTCTGCTGAGAGTACCATTTCTCCAGTACCTTAATGATTGGGGTGGGTGTTTTCCGTGTGTGAAGTTTTTTCCAAAGGAGTTGGTGATCGACTCTGTCGAAGGCTTTGCTCAAGTCCAGGAAGCAGGCGTATACACACGTTTTTCTGGACCTATAGTAACCCACAATTTGCTTAAATGTATAGATGGCCGAGGTTGTTGAGACATTACTTTTAAACCCGAATTGGCTGTCGGCACTATACAAATAAGGTGCGGCGAGCTGATGAAGCACCCTCTCCAGTAGACGTGCTATCATATTTGCAAGAGCAATAGGGCGGTAGTTGCTTGAGCTCGAGACATTTTTCCTTCTATTCTTGCAAATAGGTACAATCACAGTATCCGTCAGGTCCCGTGGTAAGTGACCGGTCCTAATAATCGCTGTGAAAAGCGAAGCCAGCATATGCAGCAGCGCAGGTCCACCGTATTTAATATGCTCAACGGTCAGCCCGTCCAGGCCAGGAGACTTCCCGCGCGTCATTTGACTGATTACTTTAGCTAGGTCGGTCGCGGTAATGATAAATGATACCTCAGAATCGGCATCAAATGTATCCTGAGCGCGGCAGGTTATAACGGGCTTTGGTTGTGTGAATAACATGCTGAACGCTTCTGATATTTCACTGTCTTCCGTTTGTCCATCAATATGTGAGGGGAAGCTTGAATTTGTTTTTAGAATTTTGTTTATTCTTTGCCAAAACTTTCCAAAATTTTTGTGCTCCATGTCGCTTGCAATATTGTCCATAATTCATCTATACTTCCGTACTTTCTCTTTCTGTCATTTTATCATGGTGACTTTCGCCGGTTACCATGGATATTATAACTTCACGTGAAAACATGTGTGTCAAACAAACAACGCTTTTGACAAAATATAATCATCTCAAAATAGCTAAAGTATGAATGAGTTGTCATGGCCATAACACAAAGATTGAGTTGTCATGTTAAAATCAAATGACAATGTCACTGTCATCCAAAACCTAGTTCAAAGTCCCGTCTCTTAGAACGTTATATTGTATTTGGCAAAGCAGTCTATAAAAACCGACCAAGTGCGAGTCGGACTCGCAAAAAAATCACGTTTGTTGTATGGGAGCCTCCTGTAGCCTAGTTGGTTGTGACCCTGCCTACGAAGCCGGAGATCCCGGGTTCAAATCCTGGTACGGGCATTTATTTGTGTGATGAGCAAAAATATTTGGTCCTGAGTCATGGCTGTTTTCTATGTATTTGAGTATATTTATTTATCCATATAAGTATGTTTATCATCGTCTAGTACCCATAGTACAAGCTTTGCTTAGTTTGGGACTAAGCCGATTTGTGTAAGATTATAAAAAAAGAGAGCCAAGGATGTAATTATCAATGCTCACACTTTTCATACGACGTTTTTCAACACATATGCGAGTAAAAAATCCTTTTCATGAAATGAAAATGTTACAGGCTCCTAAGCTATTTCCTTTAGTTATTTATGACAACAGGTTTTAACTTACATAATTGGGAATGGATGAAGATTTTAGAAGTGCCTGATTTTGTTTGGTGATAGGGATAACCTTTCTTAGCACCAGAAAAACGTTGCAGACTTTTCAGCTGCGTCAATTATTTTTGAAAAATATAAAGAGTTTCCTTACTTACGTTTTGGGTTTAGGACAGCGAATCAGACAATTTGCTTGATCCGTCTCATATTACAAAATCACTTTTCTATTCACCACGTGTGAACATTTTTAATAATAACATATATAGTAATCTTCTCCACTTGAAAACAGGATTAGAAAATGCAATTACGATTTTTAAAATAGCTACATAAGTTAAAAATTAAAAACAAACCTCGACACAACAAACAATTCGACAGACAAGAGTTCCGATTAAAAATCCGTACTCGTTCATCCGTTTGCAAGCTACGATGCCACAGGCAGACACATGCACAAACGAATACACAATGTAGGTAAATACACAAGTTCAAAAGTCAAGATATTTTATTCAATATAGCTAGATTCATACAGAACACTTATTTAAGGTCAAAGTTCATCTACAATTTATAATTAGGCACATGTTGTTATGTTAACTCACAAACATAAATGCTGCTTTCACAATGTCAAAAGATATATTTATTAGAACTAGGAAAAAATATATGTCAGGATTATATAAAACAAATTCAAAATCAGAGTAGGTATGTCAGTACACAGAAAAAAAATATCTTTAAATCTTTGAGTTTTTGAAAAAAAATACCTAAAAAATAAACTAAGTAATAAACTCCTTTTCGTCGGGCCTTAAAAACCGGTGTCAACCAGGGCAGGGTGTAGGGTCCTACCCCTACCAGGAACTCCCAGACTTGGATCCCTCCCAAGTCCTCAAGGCCTAGCAACAGTCTTACACAACAATTATTACATATTTATCTTATCTATCTTACATATGTATCTTAACATTCAAATTACTTTATAAACGTGGCCTTAATTCGGAAAAAAATTGTGACGATTCCCTAGCATGTCTACTACCTTATTTTTCAATGTTAGAATAACAGGGCAACAATAGCGATATCATAGGGACATCCGCTTCTTTTCATTTAAGATTATAATTATAAGTCGTGGCCCTAAAATATCAAACAATTGTATGACCTAAGTACTTAAATAAATATAAATAATAATATATCACCGTATTCATTAGGTCGTAAGCTAAGAACCTCGGTCCAATATGGTTTTTTTAGGGTTTCGTAGCCAAATGGCAAAAACGGAACCCTTATAGATTCGTCATGTCCGTCTGTCTGTCCGTCCGTATGTCACAGCCATTTTTTTCCGAAACCATAAGAGCTATAAGATTTTTACACAAAAATGGAAAACAAACATTAAGTTTTTTTTTCATCAAACTTATACGTGTAGTGTATCATTGGATAGGTCTTCAAAAATGATATTAAGGTTTCTAAGATATTTTTTTTCTAAACTGAATAGTTTGCGCGAGAGACACTTCCAAAGTGGTAAGATGTGTGTCCCCCCCCCCCTGTAACTTCTAAAATAAGAGAATGATAAAACTCAAAAAAATATATGATGTACATTACCATGCAAACTTCCACCGAAAATTGGTTTGAACGAGATCTGGTAAGTAGTTTTTTTTTTTAATACGTCATAAATCGTAAACTGCAATTTAATTAACGGAACCTTTCATGTGCGAGTCTGAATCGCACTTGGCCGCTTTTTTTTTTCATATATATAAACATTATTTTGCTTCTCCAAATACATACAAAAAAACTGGACCGAACACAGCTTAGTAGCCTCTTTGGCGGATTTGTCGGCTGCAATCCCTATTGCTGAAAGTTATCTTTCAGATACGCTGAGTGAGACAAACTGTCCTCAGTTTGGCGAAGCAGAAAGGAATGTACTTGCCACTGTTGTTTTTTTTGAGAATAAATAAAAAAAAAAAAATATTAAACTTCCACCGAAAATTGGTTATAACGAGATCTAGTAAGTAGTTTTTTTTAATACGTCATAAATCGTAAACCGCAATTTATTTCACGGAACCCTTCATGTGCGAGTCCGACTCGCACTTGGCCACTTTTTCTTGTAAAATGGCCCCGGCCGGACACGGCCCGTTCTAGCGTGAGTCATCCTTTAGTCCTAAATACTGGAAGCCGTCCGCGGATGGCAGCATAGCGTTTAAATAATCCGTTGACGTCTGTATATGAACACAATTAGCGTTTAGAGCAGCAGTTATATAGAATTAACTTCTCAAAAAAAACCTACATATTACGTGCGTAAAAAATATACGCAGGGTATCTGAAAGTTATCTTCACTTAACCCCTATTGCAGCAAACAAATCCGCCAAAGAGGCAAAACATCCTTTAAGCACCCGTTTTTAAATCAAGGTGTATTTAAACTGATTGTTAAGTTTCAGATACAAATAAGTATAAATTATAGCTAAAAAATGTTTAAACTACGAAAGTTCAGTACAAAATCTACCCTTTTTGCCCTTGAGTGTATTTTGTCAAATGTCGTTTAACGGGACTTAATCGTGTCTAACTCTTTTATTTCATTGATATAAGTTAATTGAACGCGATTAAGTCTGATTAGTAACAATATTGTGCGAAAGATATTTTCCCGAACGCGTTTTTGTCATACATACAAGCTGCCCGCGCGGCTACGCCCGTGCATTACAGAGGGGGATAAAATAATGTCCACCCAGAAGGCCCATTCTGTATACAGGTGAAAGATTTTTTTTTTCGCATGAATTCATGAAATATAGTACCTACACTAGCTGTAAATACACTGATAAATTATAATTGTTATAGTAATTTATTTACTTAGGTACATACACAAGCAAACAGTTTACTGGTGAAGAATTTATGAAATCGGATGAGTAGCTCCGGAGATTATTCACTGCATACAAAAGTACAAACTCACTAACATCAACTGTTCATAAAATTATATCTGTCAAACAAGAAAAGATAAAAGTCTTGAAAAATTCATGAGTGACTGGACTGATTCTCTGGAAGAACGCGTATTATATGGTTATATTTTGCACTAAGATTGTGTGCTATGTCGCTATTACGCTACGCCACGACACGGATTGCGGAATTAGTTTTCTTTGTTTGATTAGAAACGAAACAAAATCATATTTAATCCGCGATAAAAATAAAAACAATAAATACATAGGGTAATTCATGGTGTCAAGCTTGTCTTTAGATTTTTGACTGTAAAATCAATATGGGAATGCATTTTTTGCCCTGACTAGGTACGTAGTTTTTTTTCAGACACTAGGTATCAACCAAAAGTGATGTCCTAGGCATATATGTTAAGATTCCACGTAGGTATATGTCGTCGCTCACGGCTGCCTGTTTACCTTTTTATATTATGAACATAAATTCCTGCAAACTTATTAATTTTACAAAACTTACAAATTGTACTTTAATAGCATTTGCCCATGACTTCGTTCGCGTTGACTTCCTTTTATTGAACTTTTACTGACATGAATGTTTGCGGCAGAACGTACATATGACTTTTACGCAATAATACGCAGCAGGACGGCATCACTAATGCGGCGGATGTGTGGCAGCGGTAACAGTATCCTGAGGACGCTGGCTGCGAGGCTGGATGCTCCATTACCTAGGCACTGGAACACCCTACATTGTGCAGGACCCTATGCTAGGGGATGGAGCATCTAACTCCATTAGGATTATAGGATTAAATTAATTTGTAATACTAACCTTAGTCATAATTCGTGATTGTATACTAACAACTTATGGACATTACCTAGTCCGAAACAAATAAAGAATTGAATTGAATTGAATAAAAAGTATCTATGTATGTTAATCCAGGCTAGACTATATTTACTACTATTGATATTTGTTATTATTGTAGTATAAAAAAAAAAGACCGTTATATTTCAAAATGTATCGCCGTAACGCGACCGCATGGCACTACTCATATTTTGGTTACGCTTCACAGAGACGAACCTACATCTAGGTACACCTGAAATAATATTACGTACATGCAATGCAATTTATTTATTTTCCTCGCGCAGATTTTGTAGTTCCTTTATAGTGGTTTATTTTTTTATTTTCATACTTTAAACTTCTTAGGTAATATGACCGCGGCAGATACGTTTAAGTTAATAAGACAGGTTCATAATTTTACGAAAAATGGTATTGATGTAGGTACATATTATATCAATGGAAATAGTATGAGATGAAATAACAATGTAGCTGCATAAACTCACAATAATAATAGGATCTCAGTGTGAATCACGAGTTGGATGTTGAATACAATAATAATAAACACTAATAATACCTTCATTAAAATGTCTCATCAGTCATCATAGTAATACCTACCTATTTTGAGTCTCTACATTTCCTTCATTTACAAACGAGTAGCAGTTTCTAATTAAAAAATCTCCGAAAGTACAGTTATTTCGGTATAGCCACAATAGTTACTTTTTCGTACTAGTCAGACATACCCAAAAACACTACATTCAACTCTATTGGCCTGGGTACCTAAAAGGCGACATCGCCCCTACTCGTATGTAAATATTAATCATTGATGACCGCTCTCTTCAGCCAGGGTGTAGGATCAAAACTCATAAACCACTTAACCAATTGCGATGCGGTTCTCACTCAAGTGTGGCGTAATTCTTGAGAATAGTTTTGATAGTTATATTGTGTCTTTATTTTAAATCCAAATGTTGAAATACTCGCTTAGTACGGGCCTTGTCACTGGTTGAGTATGAACCACCAACTAGAAGCAGTTACAAATTCAAAAATCACCGAAAGTACAGTGATTTCGATATAAGCACATCAGTTATTTTTTTGTATTATTGTGACATATCCAAAATCACAATATTCAAAGCCATTGACCAGGGTTCCAAAAAAAACACATCGCTGCCTTACATAGCATGAGTGTATGTAAATATTCGTCAACTGGCGATCGGTCGCGTCTGCCAGATTGTAGGATCAAAATTCTTAAACTACTACACCGATTGCGATGCGGTTTTCATTTAAGTGTAGCGTGGTTCATGACAAAAGTTTTGTCATATAGATTGTCTTTTTATTTTTAATTAGTTTTTTTTGAAATACTCGCTTAACAAGGGTCTTGTCGCTGGTTCATGATGAATCAAATCGCAGCTGTTTCAAATCCAAAAATCTCCGAAAGTACAGCGATTTCAGTATAACCACCGTACTAACTTTTTTTGTACTGTTACGACATATCCAAAAACACTACAATCAACTCTATTGGCCTGGGTACCAAAAAAAACCACATCACTGCCTCCTCGTATGTAAATATTCGTCAACTGGCGATTGCTCCCTTCAACCAGTTTGTAGGATCAAAATTCTTAAACTACTACACCGATTGCAATGCCGTTTTCACTTTAATGTAGCGTGGTTCATGACAAAAGTTTTGTCATATAGATTGTCTTTTTATTTTTAATCAGTTTTTTGAAATACTCGCTTAACAAGGGTCTTGTCGCTGGTTCATAATGAATCAAATCGCAGCTGTTTCAAATCCAAAAATCTCCGAAAGTACAGCGATTTCGGTATAACCACCGTAGTAATTTTTTTTTGTACTGTTACGACATATCCTAAAACACTACAATCAACTATATTGGCCTGGGTACCAAAAAAACCCACATCACTGCCTCCTCGTATGTAAATATTCGTCAACTGGCGATTGCTCCCTTCAACCAGTTTGTAGGATCAAAATTCTTAAACTACTACACCGATTGCGATGCGGTTTTCACTTTAATGTAGCGTGGTTCATGACAAAAGTTTTGTCATATAGATTGTCTTTTTATTTTTAATCAGTTTTTTGAAATACTCGCTTAACAAGGGTCTTGTCGCTGGTTCATAATGAATCAAATCGCAGCTGTTTCAAATCCAAAAATCTCCGAAAGTACAGCGATTTCGGTATAACCACCGTAGTAATTTTTTTTGTACTGTTACGACATATCCAAAAACACTACAATCAACTCTATTGGCCTGGGTACCAAAAAAACCCACATCACTGCCTCCTCGTATGTAAATATTCGTCAACTGGCGATTGCTCCCTTCAACCAGTTTGTAGGATCAAAATTCTTAAACTACTACACCGATTGCGATGCGGTTTTCACTTTAATGTAGCGTGGTTCATGACAAAAGTTTTGTCATATAGATTGTCTTTTTATTTTTAATCAGTTTTTTGAAATACTCGCTTAACAAGGGTCTTGTCGCTGGTTCATAATGAATCAAATCGCAGCTGTTTCAAATCCAAAAATCTCCGAAAGTACAGCGATTTCGGTATAACCACCGTAGTAATTTTTTTTTGTACTGTTACGACATATCCAAAAACACTACAATCAACTCTATTGGCCTGGGTACCAAAAAAACCCACATCACTGCCTCCTCGTATGTAAATATCCGTCAACTGGCGATTGCTCCCTTCAACCAGTTTGTAGGATCAAAATTCTTAAACTACTACACCGATTGCGATGCGGTTTTCACTTTAATGTAGCGTGGTTCATGACAAAAGTTTTGTCATATAGATTGTCTTTTTATTTTTAATCAGTTTTTTGGAATACTCGCTTAACAAGGGCCTTGTCGCTGGTTCAGATTGAATCAAATCGCAGCTGTTTCAAATCCAAAAATCTCCCAAAGTACAGTGATTTCGATATAGCCCCTATTGTAATTTTTTTTCATTTTGTTGAGACTTATCTAAAAACATTACATTTAACTCTATTGGCCAGGGTACCAAAAAAAACGACATCGCCCCTACTCGTAAATATACGTAGTCACTGACGACCGCTCTTCAACTAGTTAGTGGATCTAAACACTGAAACTACTGAACCGATTTTGGTGCGGTTTTCACTCAAGTGTAGCGTGGTTATTACGAATAGTTTTAGTATAGAAATTGCGTCTTTATTTTAAGTCGATATATTTAATTGCCGGCTTAGCACGTGGCGCCTCGCTGGTTCAGTAATGAACAAACTCATACAAGTTTCGAACTCAAATATCTCCGAAAGTACAGCGATCCGGGTCTGACTCTCATATAAACTTTGTTTTGTCTTGGAAATATCTATCCAATGACACCACCCTCATCTCTATTGGTCCGGGTACCAAAATGCCCATTGTCCTTTAATGGTGTGTTAATTGCGCAGGTTTTACTAAAATCGAGTAACGCACTAGCAACATTGTTCATAATAATGATTTCATGCGCTTAGATCATCATTCATCATCCTCCTAACGTTATTCCCGGTTGCGCCCTTAAAGGAGCCCGGGGTCCGCTTTGACACCTAAATAATCCCAAGATTTGGCATAAGCACTAGTTTTACGAAAGCAACTGCCATCTGACCTTCTAACCCAGAGGGAAAACTAAACCTTATTTAGAGGTAGGATTAGACCGGTTTCCTCACGATGTTTTCCGAAAAGCGAACGGTAAATATTCCGTAGGTACATACTTAAGTTCCGAAAAATTCATTGGTACGAGCCGGGATTCGAACCCACGACCTCCGCTTGACAGCCGCATGCCATTGCCGCATTGCATGCGCTTAGATAATCCTGTACAATTGACTTTAGTTATTTCTCATAAGACTTTAGGTTTACAATAAGTATAAATTTTAATATAAATACTATAATAAGAAAACCTAACCTGCCTGCCATTAGGCAGCCGTTCATAAAAATAGTTATATTATTATGAAAAGCGTTCGTTGCTGCAGATCTCTCAAAATGAAAATATTTAAATATCTGTTTTTAGTTTATCTTACTCATTAAAGTTGAAATATACAAATTAGCTGTAAGATCTTAGAGCCTCATTTACTCCCCTTGTGGTCTCCTGTGATGGCATCGTCGGAATGGAATATGAATCGTTTATAAAGAAAACATCTCTAAAGCTATGTGAAAAATGGTCCAAACCATACTCACAAATAATAAGCTGGATCAAAGTCAAAATACAAATATCTATCATCAGAGCGGTCTCTATGAGAATTAGAGGAACGAGAAGAAGAATAGGAAGATTTGGATGCGAAGACGGCTGCGGAATACCCACCATAGAACACTAGATTCCTCTTTCTTTTTTTGTGATATTGTATGAGTTAATATTGTATTATTTAACGCAATAAACTATTAGTCATTGTAATAAGCTGTAATGTTGCTATGAATCTCTAATTAGGTAAATCATGTATTTTCTATAACAATTGGCTACGACCGCATAATAAACTTGGTATTCATGATAACTGGCACAACACCAACCAATAATTTCCGCCCCGATTCTCTCGCATTTCAAGAAATCCTACCTTTAAAGAAATTGTACCTTTTCGTGAAAGCCTTAAGATTCAAATTTGAATACAGAGATTATTATACTTAGGATGTTATGAATTGGACACTTGGAAATGTCAATGAGACAGTTGTATGAAAGGTTTGAGAAGCAAATGGGATATTTTATTGGTTGGAAAATACTTGGAGAAATGTGGGTGGGCAGGGCACAGTTGACATATACTCGTAACTCGGCTGGCTGATATAATGTTTTGTAATACTACGCCCGGCGTCTAAAAACAGGTTGTTACAAAAATACCCCTGAAGCGGAAAGCGGGTTACATGGTCTATAAAGGGTCCCATAACGATATAGGTATGAAAACCGTTGTAGCTCAATATTGAAGGAAATCAATAAAAAATATAATTTTCATTAAAGTGTAACCGTATTTGAGTAAAATTAAAGGTATCTGAATCACTAAAATTTGTTTCCCACTGTATCGTTTGTTAGAATTTTCATTTGTCCTAAAAGCCGTTTTACCCTGAGTCCATGGACTTCTGAAAATGTCATGACATTTTCGAGATTATTATAAAACAAACCTAACCTGTCGTATCCTCTTTAAAATAATAACTACTTAGTATAAGTAGACAAAACATTGCTTGGCTTACTGGACAAGCGTTCTAGTCTTGATCACGGTGTAATAATGTCTGTTTACACTATCATTTTAAATCCAACCTGTATAAGACATTCGCAAGTGTGCATAATCCCTTACCTATTATATCCGGTAGAATTAGAATTTTGTAGCACATTATCCTTCCTAGAATGTAGCGGTATTTCGCTAAATTGTAGCCATAGATTCCGAGAAATATCTCGCAAGAATGTAGAACTAATCAGAGGTATCCATTACTTTAGCAACATACTATTTAAACTGCGCTTCTATTTGAATTTGAATCTTAAAGCACACGGAATAGAGTTGAGTTTGAAATTGGCGAGGTGAGAGATAGGAGGTTGTGGAAGCTGAAGGGAATGCTAATTCGTTGTGTTTATGTCTGATAGGAATTTGTGATTTATTGCAATGTAGTGAAACTATTTAGTGTATTGATAAATGTAGAGGTAGGGTAGCAAATTACAGTCAACAATCTATTTAGAAATCTATACCCCAGGATAAAATCACTCAACGAAGCAGTAGTTGAATAACTAAAAATGTATTTCGATTACCTCGACCAATATACGTTTGTCGGGCCTGTGCCACGCAGCGCATCTAAAATGAGCTCCAGAGGCCCTAGCACGATAGGTTGTATCAGTTGTACGTTTCAGTACATTTTCGCTGTAAAACGTGACGATACAACCTATCATGCTAAGGCCTCAGGTGCCATATAAATTATTAATTTCCCATGCGTTGACTTATATATATGCCCTGCCTTGAACTAGTGGAGCGGATAGTGAGGCAGCTGCACACTCCGTTGCAATCTCGGATACATCAACGTCCGCGAAACCGATCACTGCTTGCTCCTCCGGAGGCGCCAACTGTGGCTCATAGTAAGTCGCTGCTTATTCGAGCTCTGCACTGCCTCAATGTACTTCTCGCATCTGCTTCTGACTGGGATTTTTTCGCTAGTAGCTGGGTAAAAGTCTGTCGTGAATGCTTGAGGTTCAGCGAGACGATGGATGACCGTCAGTCTTCGATAGTATATTAAGTAAGTATGCTGGTAATGTTATTTCTAAGATTCACAGTGCATTCGTTCTGTAACTTTAATAATTGTTTGGATAAATAAATAAGTATAGGCTGATAATGACATATATACGTACCTCACAAGTGTCGCACGCGCGCCCCGCGACGTGCGACCGACACCGACACTGCCCCGACCGTATGTCGCAAACGCTGCTCTCCGAGCCGAGCGGCGAGCAGTTGCAACCTGCAACAATCGAGACAATAATCAAGGGGGGTTCTTTAATCAGTTCATAATCCAGTCCACATCACGGTTCACAAACGGGAGGAGCTTGCCGAGGACAGACACATGGCGCAGAGTGGTGTTCGATGGGTTCAAAAACCAAGTTGAAGCGTGGTTTGGGATACTCGAAGGATACTACACTACGAAGGCAGAGGAAGTAGTGGAGTATGTGAGCGTGAAGACCAGATTCACCCTGAGGGTCATGAGGTTGGCGTCTCGCCATAACGTGAATTTTAATTCCTTTGTGGTCAGAGTTCCAACAGACCATCTATCGACCTTCACTAAGGAAGAATTTTGGCCGAAGGGAGTCAAGATACGGCGTTTTCGCGGTCGGTTTCCTGACACCACAAAATTGCGCAACACATCACAGTGCAGTGATAATGTGTTTTTGTAGTTATTAATAAGTTTATATTGATATGTATGTTAGTCTTTAAGGAATTTGTAATAAATGTTGTTGCCTGATTTAAAAAAAAAGCGGCCAAGTGCGAGTCGGACTCGCACATGAAGGGTTCCGTGAAATAAATTGCGGTTTACGATTTATGACGTATTAAAAAAAAAACTACTTATTAGATCTCGTTCAAACCAATTTTCGGTGGAAGTTTACATGGTAATGTACATCATATATTTTTTTTTGTTTTATTATTCTCTTATTTTAGAAGTTACAGGGGGGGGGGGGGGGTAGGACACACATTTTACCACTTTGGAAGTGTCTCTTGCGCAAACTATTCAGTTTAGAAAAAAATGATGTTAGAAACCTCAATATCATTTTTGAAGACCTATCCATAGATACCCCACACGTATGGGTTTGATGAAAAAAAAATTTTTGAGTTTCAGTTCTGAGTATGGGGACCCCTAAAACTTAATGTTTTTTTTCGATTTTTGTGTGAAAATCTTAATGCGGTTTACAGAATACGTCTACTTACAAAGTTTCAACAGTATAGCTCTTATAGTTTCGGAAAAAAGTGGCTGTGACATACGGACGGACAGACAGACGGACATGACGAATCTATAAGGGTTCCGTTTTTTGCCATTTGGCTACGGAACCCTAAAAACAGGTGCTGATAAGCGTGAAGTAAAACTACAGATAAAAGCTCAAAATAAACAGGAGCGTTTCAGCGAGCATTGTAACGAGTATTGTGGCGACTCGTCGTTAAATTTGCATCGAGCTTTTTGCCGAGCCGACCAATATTGTTATTGTTCCACCGACGTCCCTATCCACCCACAACTCTCGCACGGCGTTTACTAGAGCGTTCCCTAGAATGATCGTGAAAATGTTCGTAGTGATTTGGCTCTATGCTTCGCTCTGATTCTGATCGTTGTTCAATTCGACTAAAAACGGCGAATGCACGATGTTCTGTTACATGTGAATGCTTAAGTCTAAGCACCAAGATACATCAGTAGCACAACCTACTTAGCTGGCAGGTCGCGTCGCGCGCGATTCAGTGACTCATTTCTCACTCGGACTGCATAATTGGAGTCGCGGCCAAGAGTACCTATACCCATCACTGTTGAATCTCTCAGTGTCCTGGATTCACGAATCGAATCGGGCCACACTTTTAGTTATCCAACGCCGATATGACAAGCGTCGAGGAGCACAGATGTTGTTACCGAATAGAAGGTACATTATTTTACGAACAACTCTGGATTACCTAAATACATGAATATTGAAAGTAACTCTTGAATGTATCCTAAATTTAAATAAACCAAATCAACAAAAATGTCAAACCAGACGCAATTCATAATTGAAACTGACTCCAACACACTTGTCTATTGACTTTCAACCATATATCATATATTTTAAGGTTCATTTCCCTAGCTTTGAATCGGAAATTTGCATGAAATATACAAAAGCTTTTAGCATAATTACAAGACTAAGCCACTTTACATGGTTTTGTTATCTGCGTACATAATTTTGCGCGTGGCTGCTAGATTGCGGCCGTAAGAAAGCCCCTTATACAGCTAGAAGCATGTTAAGTCAGATAACAGCTGTAAGTGAGACTATTGGGCAATTCTGTGGTTAGTAGCGGAATACAAGGTATAGTAGGTTTTTTTTTATCGTATGGCGGTTACACACTGGTACTACATATTATGTATTCGTATCGATGTCGCTGATAGAGTTCCAGTGTGCGCTGCGAGGTTCAGAAGGAACAGTGCAGCTGCCGAGTTTGTTGTTCTTTTAGCACCAACCGGAGGTCACGTGTAGGGTTTCAAGGGTTATTCCTACGGACGTAGAACAACAACGACCTCCAGTATTGTAGGTGACAGAACGATATAAATAAGACAATACTATTGTTCCTATAGGTACATAGTCTAGTCTTATTTTGACTATGTAGGTACCTAACTTCAACCAGTTTTAGAGAGGATCATATTAATGTCTGTATTCAACATTGTTGTACAATTTCTTTTTAATCATTATAATTCGGCTAAGACAGTCACAAATATCTTAAGAATCATGTCACCTATCTATCACCTGTTATACAGGGTGTTCAGTACATGAACCGTCAATTTTTTTTGGCGAGCTGGTAGGGTCATTTCCTACCTTTTCACCCTTGGACCCTAATTAATTTATAAAAAAAAAATATTGAATTTTAAAGTGTAGACGGGTTTGTAAATTCGTTTTGTTTGTTAACAAAAAGCCTCACGTTTTAATTTTGTGGTGTTATTTGTTACAAAAAATATATATTTTTAAACACACACAACGTACACGTAAGATAATTAAGCAAGTTATGCATGATGTGCATGTTAAAAACATACACAAAAAAAGTTATGGGGCTTCGAAGGTCAGATTTTGGGTAATTTAGGTAAAAAAATAAAAAAATCGTACCTCCTTGACCGTAACTCTTAGGACCCAAGAGTCCAAGGGTGGAAAGGTAGGAAATGACCCTAATAGCACTGTATAATAATTCTTGCGCCAATAACATCACATTGATCACTTTTTCTTGTTGCCATGTATGATTGTCATTTTATCATGTTTATCATTTATCGTTCTTTATAAGACATCCGTCACACTCGCACTCGCCTTGTCAGAGCGAGCCGCATGTATTATCCACAGCGCTACCAAACTGATAAAACAGCGATCATGATATGACCCGCGAGAAAACTAGTAAAGCTTTTATATTTAGACACCTAATTTAAAAGGTTTACATTATTTAATTATGATGTATACATTTTATGGAAACACCCATTACGGTATCACAGAATGAGATAACTATGCTTTTAGCGGTGAAGCAAATCGATATTAGTATTCGCGATAAATAGCAGAGAAACAGTATAAAGGATGACTCACGCTAGAACGGGCCGTGTCCGGCCCGGGCCGTTTACTAAGAAAAACGACGGCGTTTTTGCGCGGCCGAGCTATACGCAAGCCCGGCCGGGACTCGGCCGGGCCGTGCCGACACCGAGCCGCTTCCGAGCCTCGGCCGTAGCTCGGCCGGTCTTCGGTATGGCTCGGCCGCAGTAAAACGCCGACGTCTTTCTTAGAAAACGGCCCGGGCCGGGCACGGCCCGTTCTAGCATGAGTCATCCTTAACTCGTGTTTAACGTTTTTAAAAGGCTATTAAGGCGCTATAGTATCATGGTCTTCTCTCCCTCTCGCTGAGCATAAGCGTGAGCGAGATGGAAGTGCGTGTTTGGAAGCGCGGATATCATGTTTTTTAATTTTAATTTTTTGTGCGTTTAAATAAATAAAAAAGTAATCACTAAGTTCCCTCAAACATGATATTGCCGATTTTTTAGAACCAATGTTAATACGTTTAGATATTGTGCATAATTTGCTACGAATGTTTTAAGTGAATTTTAATATGTTTTAGACCTATGTTCGTGTTTTTTTTCTATCGAGCAAAAATTGCTTAATCGTGTTTCGAATCACTGATTTCCCTGCAGAAAAGCCTCAAGATTACTATTCGTATTTTTTTGAAACCATATTATTATAAACAGACGCGTTATATTGTTTCAAAAACTATGTTCGCTTCACTTCGCTGAACCTATAGCGCCTTAAGTGTCTATGTAGTGAATAAAATGTAAAGGAAAAATCATGTCTTTTAAAAATGTTTGACGACAGAATTTAAAGAATACTTATAACTATCCTACCTACCGAACCCATCCTCACATTTAGTTTCATCTCTAACAAAGCTATTGACTATATATTTGACGACCGGTTAGCCTAGTGGTTAGTGACGCTGCCTACGAAGCTGTAGGTCCTGTGTTCAAATCCCAGGAAGGGCAAATATTTGTGAGAAGAGCATGAATATTTTGTTCCTGTGTCTTGGATGTTTTCTATGTACCTACATAAGTATGTACCTATTTATACAGGGTGTTTCCTGTAATAGGAGCAAATATTCAAAAGGACGCTTCCTTAGAGCATTTGCAGTAACCCCTTGTGTCCCATTCATTTTATTTTTTTTTGGATTCGGAGTAATTTTGATCAAAAGTTATGACCTCCAAGTAATTTATCTTGGCACCACGACATCATAGCACAGCAGTCAATGCAGATTTTCAGGTAACATCATGTAATGAGTCATAGGTACTTAATAGTTTTTGCATTTTTGTTTTTTTTTAATTTTTTTTTTGTGTTTTAAAAATAAAAACGTATTTATAGCACTCCAGTAGAGTAAAACAATACAAGTAAACTTATTTTGAAGAAAAAAATTTTTTTTTTTTTTAATAAAACCACGTGGAAATAATTGTTCACGAGCTTAATAATCTACCGTTTAATTTATTGCTCCTATTACAGGAAACACCCTGTATATTTTAAATAAATCGTCGTTTAGTACCCAGACCCACACCACAAGTCTTATATTTAGCGAACTATGGGGCTAGTACCCAGACCCACACCACAAGTCTTATATTTAGCGAACTATGGGGCTAGTTCGATTTGTGTAAGATTGTTCCCTAATATTTATATTTTATATTAATTTAAAGTAAATTCCTTTTCGGTTCTTTCACGCAATAAAATGCCAATTCTTTTTTGACTATAACTATACCTTGCCTTTATTATTTAAAAAATCATTAGTCGTATAGAACATTTTATGCAATAACCATTCATTAATCTTTTTTTTAAATTTAGTGTTGTCTAGGGATTTAAACGTATCTGGAATACAATTGAATATTTTAATAGACATGAAATAAATACTGTTTTTATATAATGTACACGTGTGTAATATGTACATGTGTATGTAACGTACACGTGGGCAGTGAATACTGATCAATTTATTATTGTTCCTAAAATTCCTATTAAAGCTACGAAGTGTTTCAAATAATTGTTGGTGCTTTTTAACAAACATCGCCACCTCTTTAATGTATAAACAGGGTAGAGGTAATATTTTATATTTAATGAATAGTGGTCTACAAGATTCGCGCTGGCTTTCACTATAACAATGTAACACCTTTTCATGCACCTGTAGTCACAATAAAGATTTTTTGATTTTTTTTTTTTGAAATTTTACCAAAAGACAAATCACACATATTTCGTAATTCTAAAAACTTGTAGGGTGCACATGTCAACGTATGATATAAATATTTAATACTTATCTTCGTCTACTATGTTAATATCTCAACTAACGGTGTTAATCCAATAATAAATGCTAATGAATATACAGTTAGACAATTAGACAATTTCACGACATACACCTCGATATTAAATTAGGTACCTACTATGGGAAACCGATGATAGTAATTGCCTTTGACCGACGCCGATAAAAACGTCCGGTTTACGTTTACACTTAATTGACAGTTAAATGTTTTGATTACCTAGTTAAAGTTGTGTTGGTTCACCGCGGGGCATTACTTTAAATAATACCTATCTATGTCTTAACTCATAATTATATCACAGTGACATTATTCAGATATTGTTCTTGCTATTTAAACTTCAATTGTAATGTATGTTTAATATTCTTTACTATGACGGTGGGAAACATGCTTTATGGTCTGCCGGATCACGAAGAGAAACGCCTAGGCTATGGACACAGCAGAAAAATCACATGCATATGTATTACAGATACCTAGTCTTATTTCGTCTCGAAGGCGTATTGGAAAGACATTTTGACGAATTTAAATGATATATTATTTGAAGTCTTAATTCATGTGAGTTTTATGTGAGTGGAAATGATATACGAAATATAAACCAAAACTTTTGTTACATAATTTACTTTAAATACAAAGTTTAAACCGACTCCAATTCAGTACTGCGCCAAGCCACATGGTACATGAAAATTTCAATCATTTCCTTTCCATTTACCACATCAACTGCTTTCCGAGGGCAAATGCGTTACAGAAAAAACCCAAGTCGCTATCTGTGGTGTGGGTGTAATATTTGAAAGTTCCGTCGATCCCTCAAGGATCTCAGAATTAACACTTCATTAGTTGCTACTTCAACGGAATCATGTCAGAATCTTTGACATACTTTACATCTTTGAGGAGTTCCATAAGTCATCTGTGGTCTTCATCATTAGTTCCACTTCACCAAAATTACGATTTCCGAGAGTAAATACACGAGTTATATAGAAAATACCGAAATCACTACACTCGTGCCCATAAAACTTGAGGGTTGCCCTCAATTTCCCTGGGACCCCATCATCATATCCTAAATTGGTGACAATGGGATCACATCGGGAGTATACTCTTACGAATAAAAAAAGAATTTTGGAAATCGGTCCACAATTGACGGAGAAATCGGCGATCATACATTACATCTTTGAGGAGTTCCATGAGTCATCTGTGGTCTTCATCATCAGTTCCACTTAACCAAAATTGTGATTTCCGAGGGTAAAAACACGAGTAAGTAATAATAGAAAATACTGAAATCACCACATGCGTGCCTATAAAATTTGAGGGTTGCCCTCAATTTCCCTAGGACCCCATCATCAGATCCTAAATTGGTGACAATGGGACCACCTCGGGGAGTATACTCTTACGAATAAAATAAGAATTTTGGAAATCGGTCCACAATTGACGGAGAAATCGGCGAACATACATAAAAAAAAAACATACATACAGTGGAACATTTATAACCTCCTCCTTTTTTGAAGTCAGTTAAAAATAGGATATACGCATAACCAGTTATTGTATCACAAAAGAAGTACCTAAATAGGGCGGCACATCGTGCCCCAAGAAGAGGTACAATACAAAATATCACCGCCCATAGAATCTGGAATTTCCTGGAGGCAACGGGCATTAACGGTGAACTCTAAAGAAAGGGCTGCCACAATAGATCACTTGCTGGTCGAAGCGGCATATTAAGGCCCATAAATAAAAAAATAATAAAACAAATATTGTACCTATCTATTTATAGAAACGTGATCACACAGTTTAACCAAACAGTTTGCTAGTAATTTAATCGGGAAACCAACTGCAACGCTACCTTAGTTGATTTTAACTGTGATTGTACAAAATCTACCGCACATAAATTGACATTAGACCGAGAATAATTGTCGATTACACAATTTACTTTACAAATTACAGTCGAAGCGATTTATCTTCATTAGGCACAGCGATTGCCAACCTATGGGCCCGGTCACAATACGTCATTGTTTGCTTTCAATTACTTGGCAAGTAGGTAACTGTGACGAATGCTAGGCGTGGTGTACATAAAATACAATTTGGTCATTATATCGCTGACACATGAAAAGTCAATTCTGGCACCTGTCAATTTGACACGTTTTGTGAACTGAACGTTTTGTATGGTATAAAATGGACGATTGAACCACTGGACCACGAAGAAACTTTACTCACTGCCTTTAATTTATGACCATTGAAGTATAATGTACTGACGTACTAGAGATGACTCGCCGAACAAGAAGTTTGCGGTACGCGTTGCGGTCCATGGGCCGCACCGTCTCAGTGAATTCTATGACAAGTTACCCTCCCCCCGCATGCCCCCCGCCTTGCCGGCCGGCGCACATATAATGTTCGGGTTGTCTTCTCTAGTACGTTAGTACATTATACCTCAATATTTAAGACGGGATTGGAGAATTTAGGAGTTTTAACACTGATACCATTTTTATTTTTATTTTATTTTATATCACTGATACCTTAACCTTGTCGTAAAGTGGCTGTCCCATTGACTGGCTAAATCCAGTTAAAGCCTGCAACACACTGGCGCGGCCTGCGGTGGCGTTCAATAGTAAATTTGACAGAAATGCCAGGTTTACTATTGACCGCTGCGGCCAGCGGCGCTACCACGAACTTCGAATCTCGAACTTCGTATATTTCCGTCCCTATCACACATATGGTTTATGGTACTCGAGCGACCGAAACGGAGATATACGAAGTTCGAGATTCGAAGTTCGTGGTAGCGCCGCAGGCCGCGCCAGTCTGTGAGAGCCAACCTGACGTTTCCCATATGAAAATGAAAGAATGAAAAATGATTTATTCAAAAGCTCAAACACATTACAAATATTCAGGCTGGTGCTTCTTTTTACAAGCTTTATATTAACTTGCACTGTTCGTATGTTCGTAAGTATGTAAGTTGTCCGTCAAAATTTGCAATCGATTTTTCAGTCACTTCCCGTTATCCAATTGAGCTGAAATTTTGCATGCATATGTATATGGCATGACAATGCCATATTATGATGACTTGGACCTGATCTGATGCTGGAGCTGGAAGGTGGCCGTAGGAACTCCGCAATAAAACGACACAACCCCATTGAGTTTGGGCTCGTTAGAATCGTCTCAATGAGTAGCTGATGATGGTATGCAGAAAAGTACAGTCGGCAATAAAAGCTTGTACCAAAAATGAAATTTTTGACAGAAACTTAAGCAATTTATTAAGCAATCAAGATGCCTGTGGCAAAATATGACTCGCGAAATTTGATACCGTCATTTGATGGACCCGGATATCTCCGGGCAAAATTTTGACCACTCGTGTTTGTAATTTCCCACTACCCCATGCGCCCCGTTCCCCCCCTCGACCAATCACGGTGCACAATTTGGCGACCTTTTGACAAATAGCGGGCGTCACAAAAAAAGCCGGAGATCTCTGGGCCCGGTAAACGACGAAACTATTATATAATCTGTGGACGAGCTAAGCCTCTCCAAGGAAAAAAAAACATCTATTTAGGTAGGTACTTCAGCCTCGTTCGTAAGGCATAGTGTAAATGTAAACATATTTTTTTTGCAAAAACATGGAAAAAGAGCACCTGGCCCCGTAGCATGGATGGCGTTATCACGCGCGTCGTCTCGTTCTATCGAACGGTGTCAGCCAGGGACGGATGCTCTATCCTGTCACTTATCGCGTGATAAGGCCATCCATGCTACGGGGCCTGAAAGGGTTAAATACATTATCAAAAAACCGGCTAAGTGCGAGTCGGACTCGCGCACGAAGGGTTCCGTACCATTATCTATAAAAATATTTATTTTATTCTGTTTTTAGTGTTTGTTGTTATAGCGGCAACAGAAATACATCATCTGTGAGAATTTCAACTGTAACTATCACGGTATCAGTGAGATACAGCCTGGTGACAGACAGATAGACTGACAGACAGACAGACAGACATACAGACAGACGGACAGCGGAGTCTTAGTACCTAACAATAACAGCACCAAGACAAAAAGAGACAAAAACCTATCATAAATTAAACAAGTTATAAGTATAAATAAAGTTATATATTCTTCTCACATAGCTCGCGTATTTGTAAATAGAGCAGTCAGCCACGTGTCTAAACATAGTTGTAGAGCTCCGTTTCCGAGCTACGCGTGATTGACAGACAGACAGTCTGACGGGCGGACGGCTGACCCAGTTGTAGGTACTCGTACGCTTAATATTACTATCAACTACTACAACAGATTATTGGGTATAATTCCCTATCCCCTCCTAATATTATTGCTACACTTGGCGGTGTTTGCCCAAATATTCGTGTTGCATTTTTTTCCTTCATACGGCAAATGAAAGAGAGGCAGCATGCAACGCGAACACGAACCCCCAAGTGTGGTGCGACCATAAAACATACGTTACTTTTCAGCTGATTTGACCGAAAAAACCCTAAAGTTTGAATGTAGGTTTCGAACTACGGACTAAATTCATCGACTATCCCTGCCCCACCCCAGCCCCGCTACTCTGTAACTTTTTTAAGCTCACTTCAACGTTCACCCACTAATATATCTTGACGCCGCGGTTCGTAGTAACTAAAGCGTAGGTAGAGGTCTACATTCGTTAGGCGTGACGGGTGGGTTGAGGTGCATTAGCACGTTCCGAATCCAAGCAGGTCGATCACGTAACGCATTGTACGAACGTCAGATAGGTCTAATTGTCACTTTTTATATGGAAAATAGACGCGTTCGGAAAGTTACGTGATTCTGATTACCCCTCAAGCACGCGGCTATCCCAGGACGGCGACATAGAGTTCTTTGAAACGGGGAAATTGTTGGAATATAATCTCTGAAAGTATCTATAAGATATTTTTGATGTACCTATATCGTTAAAAATATTTACGAAACGTTTGCTCTGTAAGGAAAACACGTCAAGTGAAATGACACAGAGACCAACTAGGCTTTTAGACCTTCTATACAGGGTGACTGGTAATTCGATCTATTCCTTGAAAGGGTTATACTAGAGCTAATTTGCAACAATTTATGTCCAGTCAACCAGGGGTCAAAACACGATTTTTTTTTAATTTTTCGAGTTTTTAGTTTGTTTGAAAAAAAATCGCCTTGCAGCCTTAAAGTGCTGATTGTGACAAAAATGTTTTTTTACCATCCAAATGGAAGTACTTTTGTCACAATCACCAGCTTATAAGACTGCAAGGAGATTTTTTTTCATACAAACTAAAAACTCGAATATCTCGGAAACCAGCGAGTTTCGACCCCTGGTTGACTGGACATAAATTGTTGCAAATTAGCTCTAGTATAACCCCCTTTCAAGGAATAGGTCGAATTACCAGTCACCCTGTATGTTATAGAATTAAGTTTAAGATCATCATCATCAACATTTAAGAGCGTGGCTTAAGATATACCTACAAAATAATTACGACATAAACGGCATTTACGACGTCACATCAAATTATTACAAAACGAAATTCGTAAAATCTAGATAATACAGTCATAAAACCAAAGATCGAATCTGCCTCATTTACCTCTCCGTGTTTTACGATCGTTTTACAACGTGGGTGATTCCGGAACGTTTTGATGTATTGAAATGATGTGAATCTTGGTTCGTACGTGTCTTGCGCAAACGCAGCCGGCGTGTGTTGTGAGTCAACACACGCGGATCTAGAAGAAAAGTCAATTTGAGATAGAGTAAGGCTGGCGGGAGTCCGCTGGATGCGGGTTGCGCAGGACCGGTCACTTTGGAACTCTTTGGGGGAGGCCTTTGTCCAGCAGTGGACGTCTTTCGGCTGATATGATGATGATGATGAAGGCTGCTAGAACTCCCGAGAGTGCACTGTGTTGAAAATAAGAGATCTACATCGTCAGAAACGTGCTTGAGGCTCTACTGTTTGTCTGTTTCCCCCTGGGCGCCTAATATCGGCCTAAAAAAAAAAAAAAAAAAATTTTATACCAAAGATCCTAAAGTGATGGGGCCTACCCTATATGAAAACTTAACCGAAGAGTTTAAAAGACTTGGTGAGTGTATCGGCATTCCAGTCCCAATTAAATAAACTACTTTTAGAAAACACTATATATTACATGGACAAATTCATGAAGCGGGAAGGCGTTCATGCGGTGTTTTTTGTATTATTAAATTATTAATCATCTACTATTGTAATACCCTTGACGATCATAGTATTAATTTCTTATAGATTTAATATTAATGTAGTTTATAATGCAGTGTAATATTATGAGATAAATAAATATCAATCAATATAATCTGTTACTGGCCACGCTGCAGGCCAAACAGGGAAACACAAAAAAAGCGGCCAAGTGCGAGTCGGACTCGCCCATGAAGGGTTCCGTAAAATAAATTGCGGTATATGACGTATTAAAAAAAACTGGTTACTAGATCTCGTTGAAACTAATTTTCGGTGGAAGTTTGCATGGTAATGTGCCTACATTAAATATATATTTTTTTTAGTTTTATCATTCTCTTATTTTAGAAGTTACAGGGAGGGGACACTCATTTTACCACTTTGGGAGTGTCTCTCGCGCAAACTATTGAGTGTAGAAAAAAATTATACAAGAAACCTCAATAGCATCTTTAAAGACCAGTCCATAGATACCCCACGCGTATGGGTCCTAAGTAAGTATGGGGAACCCCAAAAATGTAATGTTTTTTTTTCTATTTTTGTGTAAAAATCTTAATGCGGCTCACAGAATACATCTACTTACCAAGTTTCAATAGTAGTTCTTATGGTTTCGGAAAAAACATGTTGTGACATACGGACGGACGGACAGACAGACATGACGAATCTATAAGCGTTCCGTTTTTTGCCATTTGGCTACGGAACCCTAAAAATGTGGCTCTTATGAGATCGCATGCATGCAGGCTGTATACATGCTTGTTTGCCATCGTCCCTAAACGTAAGTATTTGTATGCTTGTCTGCTTGTTTGCATGCTTGTTTCTTGTGCGTTTTCACGACTAAAGCAGCAATTTACTTTTTTTTAGACAACGGTTCATATAAACTTGTGACATCATAAATAGTGTATACTGTGTATGCATGTAATAACCGCTAGTAATGTCTACTTTTGACTGTTATTACATGCGTTGTGCTCCAATTGTAGACATATTTTGATCTTCTCTAAAACCTGGTTCGAATGTCAGCACGAAAGAAATAGAAATTACACTAGGATGACTCTTCCACTACGTGAGTCGGTAAAGATCTGATTTGTAGCTCGCAGCAAGTTATCACTGATTCGTTAATTATCACTAACTGATTTGTTAATTAAGTATTTAGGTCGCGGGCCGGACGAGATCAAAGGCGGCATATTCCTAGCTCTACGAACATTGCAACACATATGTATATCTGAATCATGTAATTCACATTTCCTTCAACTACTTGTATGCCATTGATGAATATCATTATTTTGCATTGCATCCCGTTTTAATTAACAATTTAGAAAAGTTGAAAAGCCCAGTGATTCTCGTTGGTCGCACCGGTGGTAAGCGACGACAGAGCCTAATATGAAGCTCACTGGTTCATTTATTTAATCATAATTTTTAAATAAATTTTATTTATATTAAATTAATTATTTTATTTATTGCCTATTCACTCTTGTTTTGAAGGCACCTAGATCATAGTTCTCAGGAAATACAGATGAATTAAGAAAACGAATTCCATGCCTTAGCAGTTCGCATTAAGAAAGACGAGGCAAATCGCTTCGTGTGTATAAATAAATAAATATTAAAATAAATATTTGCGGGGACAATCTTACACAAATCAACCTAGTCCCAAACTAAGCAAAGCTTGTACTATGGGTACTAGACGACGATATAGATACTTATATAGAGAAATATATACTTAAATACATAGAAAACATCCATGACTCAGGAACAAATATTCGTGCTCATCACACAAATAAATGCCCTTACCGGGATTCGAACCCAGGACCTCTTGCTTCGTAGGCAGGGTCACTACCAACTAGGCTAAAGCGGTCGTCATGGTATAAAATTGACAACATAAAGATGCATTCGTACCCCACGCCCTGGTTGTTCGGTGGTGGTAGATGGAATTAAGTCGTGCAGTTCCTACGCTCTCCAAAATGTTAGTAGTGATGTTATTATGGATTTGGTCTGCTGTGAGGTGGAGGTACTTCTTCAGTTGGGCTATGGGTGAGATGACGTTCTCCTGTGCCCTACCTCTCCAAAACGTTGCAACGATAGCACAGTTATTTCAGAGCATTGCACAAAACACAAAGGTCCAGTTCAAATCAATTTTTCATTTTCAATTTGATCGGAAAGTAGAATTCCGTTAGCAGACGCTTCTTCTTTTTAAAATTCACCATTGCAACCAAATTAAGATACGAGACGTATGTGTCAAGTCGGCCCCCTGGCCTGGCCCAATTAGCGGCGCAGTCGTGAAAGTGATTAGCATAGCTCGGCCAGTCTAGTCTAGATCCGTGACCCTGCGCAGAAAGCTGGCCTGTTTTGTGAAATACCTCCCAGTCTAAAGCCGTTTGTACAGTCGCTAGCATTAAATCTGCCATAACAAAGCGGGCAAAAATATCCGACACATCCGTATGAGAAATACCGTTGTGTCAGATGTTTATGCGCGTTATGTTCTGGGAGATATTAATGCTGGTGAATGAACCTATTTATAGGTACTTTGTGTTTTTATCAAACGAGCGAGCGAAGCGAAAAAAGTTCTAATGCTTCAGCTTGGGCCGAAAATCGTTCGTATGTCCGGTGTCTATCACGCTGTCACGCTGTCCGGCTGTTCTCATCTACAGGTCGCATTTTTCACTCGAATCTCGTGAAATTTTCTGATCATGTTTGTTAATTATTTTATCTATCCAAATATCATAAACCCTCCATGATGCGTTCAAGAACCGCACATTATGACCACCATAAAAATAGACTGTTTTGTTAGAACAAATTTCTTATCTGTGAAAATGTTATTATTGCAAAATAATAACATCGATTTCGATAATATTATTTCATTCAAATTTCGAACACCTCTGAAAAAATTGTTTTGACCTCTATTCCAATATCAGTCGAGATGACGTTTAGTTTGAAATGAATTGTCAATTTGCATACAAATTTGACAAATGTCGCACGTAAGTAAGACATCGAACGATATGAGAGTTGAGGCCGACTCTAGTTTGTCTCTGAATTAAAAAAAAAACTATGACAGCTGCCAGAAAACAACGCCGCGATGCCGGTCATAATATGCGGCTCCTGAATGCATCATGGACGCTTATGATATGTGGATAGATAAAGTAGTGTATGTCACTGTACATAATTAGGCATTAAAACACTCGTGTGATGTTATTATGAAACTCGCCTGCGGCTCGTTTCATAAACCCACACTCGTATTTAATGCCCTTCATTATGTACAGTCACATAAACTACTAGAGTTTTTTATGTCGAGGCACATTTTAGAAAAATAAACTTTTCTTAAAGGACAGTTTCGCGTTTTCTCCAGCTTACAGAGCCACTAGTTTGATACACTAGGCAAGAATGGTTGCTGTCTTTATTTATAAAATTTCTGTCGTAAAACTCGTTATGCTCCAAATTTTTTTGCAAAAATTCTGTAAACGATTGGACAATTAAATTTTTAGGCTCTTTCATTCATTTTACGAAACTCATGAAAAATCCCTCTTAATTTCCGGCGTTTTCTAGACAAACACACGTTATCTAGACAGACAAGACAAGACAACCCTTGTGCGCGCAGGTTTACCGCGCAGCCTGCGCCCGCGCATGTAATTATCAGCTATGCTATTCTTTAAGCCACGAGAGCTTTACACTCGCGTGTTTGCAGCGGTAAGTGTTCGCCATTACGTAAATATACACTGCGCTGGTGCTATGAGGACAACAAGGATGCTAGAGGTAGTCTTCATCTAGTCAAAGGGTTGACATTTATTGAGTTATGACAACCATACACAAAATGTGAAAATAACTTTGTCTGTCCTTCTGTTGATGAGGACGAGCGCAAGAGATGAGTGCTGAGGCGAGCAATTATTTATTTAATTAAACTTTATTGCACGAAATACAAAAAAAATACAAATGGCCAGCTTAATGCCAAATGGCATTCTCTACCAGGTAACCATTGGACTAAACAGAGACTTATAATAAAATAAATAAATAAAAATTGTTTAATTCAGACCGAGATCCATAATAGTGTTAGTAACAAGACTATATTAGTATTACACGACTAAATTTAGTTTAGTTTATACCTACAAGGTGCATATAAAAAAAAATCACAACTTTTTATCACGCGTACCGATTTCGATTATTTATTTTTTATTTGAAAGAAGGGACTTTAAGGATAATCTGATAGGAATTTGATGATATAAAATTTCATACAAAAGTAAGTAAATTATAAATTTAATTAAGAAATTATTTTTGATAAATAAAAAAAAATAAGCTAGATAGAGAGATCGTATTATTTTTACTGTATTATATATATTACTCTTAATTATATCTAATTATTTCAGAATTTTCGCTTTGTAAACTTCGGAGATAACGAGGGGGGGGGGATATTTTTTTCTAAATTTTCCTTAATAAATCAAAATTAAACCACTGTAGAAAAAAAATATAAAAACGGCTTTAGAAAGTGCAACTCAAGCCCTTCCATAAGATACCCCACTTGATCTATTTACTAGACTTTGATTTTTTAACCCCCCTCATATTCGTCAATAAAAAAGAAAAAAAAAAGGTATATTGAATTTTTTCATTTTCCATACACGTGTCTTAACCCTTTTAACAGTTGTTTCAAATTTCAAATTGATAGCTTAAGTAGTTCCTGAGATATTTAACGTTGTGACAGACAGACGGACGGACAGACGGACAGAGTCGCACCATAAGGGTTCCTTTTTTACCTTTTTGGTACGGAACCCTAAAAAGTATGATAATTTCTGTTACGAAACTTACGAATATACGTAAACAGAAAAAAAACAAATGTAATACACTACATATAGACATACTTACATAAATAAAAAAATATATAAGAGCTAAAAAATAATAATAGAATTATAATCTCTAGTATGAAATAAAATAAAAAAATACTTAGAATAAGACTCTCGCTAGATGGCTGGGTCAAGGGTCCGATACAGACGGTTGTACTTCTGGACACTATACTCTATCCTATCCTATATAGTCATTGTCATAGTCAAAATCATTTATTCCATTGACATACAATATGCACTAGAATATGTCTTAAAACTAGGCAGGTTTAGGTTTACATTTTATCAATTTGAGATTCGTAACATTTTGTAATTTATTTTTCAGAGATTAATAGATATAGATATATTATATATACTTTTATAATATATATAGGTATATACCTAATCTGTAATAGGAGCAAATATTCAAAAGGACGCTTCCTTAGAGCATTTGCAGTAACCCCTTAAGTATGTCCCATTAAATTTTTTTTTTTTTGGATTCGGAGAAGTTTTGATCGAAAGTTATGACCTCCAAGTAATGTATCTTGGCACCACGACATCATAGCACAGCAGTCAATGCAGATTTTGAGGTAACATCATGTAATGAGTCATAATAGTTTTTGCATTTTTGTTTTCAAAAGATAATTGTGTTTTTTTGTTTTATTTAAATATTTTTGTTTTTAAAATAAAAAGGTATTTATAGCAATCCAGTAGAGTAAAACAATACAAGTACCTACACTTATTTTGAAGAAAAAAAATATAAAAAATAAGTTTTTTTTTAAATAAAACCACGTGGAAATAATTGTTCACAAGCGTAATAATCTACCGTTTAATTTGTTGCTCCTATTACAGGAAACACCCTGTATATACATATATACATACTTATATTTTTATAAATGTGAAAGTGTGGATGTCTGGATGTTTGTTACTCAATCACGCTTAAACGGCTGAACCGATTTGGATGAAATTTTGCACCAAGATAGTTTATAGCCTGGATTAAAATATAGGATAGTTTTATCCCGGGTTTACGCAGACGAAGTCGCGGGTGGAAACTAGTCACCAATAACATTTACATTTTTTTTCAAATTATAAGTATGTGGGAAGAGCTTGAATATTTATTTTTGAGTCTTTGATGTTTTCTATGTATTTAAGTATGTATTTATATCTATTAAATATATCGTCGTCTAGTACCCATAACACAAGCCCTATTTAGCTTACCATGACATTAGTTCGATTTGTGTAAAATTAGATTCGTTTTAAAATGCTGTTAGGAACTGCAAAAATAGATTGCAACTTTGTATTTCTTTTACACTCGTGCCACTTGCTCCGTGTATCTCAGCCCTAATCGACAACCTATTTATCATTGACGCGTGCCAGTCGGCGGGCGAGTGGTCAGGCGAGTCGAGCAGGTGGCAAGGAAGTCAATGTATTTATTAAATATAAATCGTTTTATTTAGTTGGACATTGCCGTTTTGCACAGTTCGTCTGTTGTATTAAGTATACCCTAACCTAACCTAAGTGTAACCTGTTGGACGAGTTTTTTCTGAATTTGTTAACACGTATTGTTCTTTAGGTACTTGTCAAAATGTAAAAGAGTAATATGATATGATGCTTCTATGGACGCACAATGTTCTAAATATCAGTAGACAGTTTAACAAAAGTAGACCTGTTTCTTGCAGAATTTATGATAGGTGGTGGTGGGATCGGAATACTTTTTTTAAGTAGGTATGTATAAATAGAAAAACTTACTATATATAATTAATACACGAAAGAAGCATTATAATATGTCTAGGGTTTGCAATCCGGATCCGACTTGTGTGAAAAGATCCGGATCCGCGGATCTGGATCCGGATCTTTCCATACAAGTCGGATCCGGATTGCAAACCCTAAATATGTCAAAACTCAAATAGGCCAAAAAAGTGGTCTCGACGGGCTCTTTTAACAACGACACTAAATTAGTTTGTCTTTGAGTGCCTACTCAAAGTGCTGTTAGCAGTGCGCGCAATTAATCATGTCACTTCACGACTTAGTTGCACGACAAGTAGACAGTGCAGACACTAACCCTATCAAGTTGCGCACGCGACGCATTTGGAATCAGGCCTGCACTTCCTGACCGATGCCTTCAGAAAAACCAGTGGTATAGCTGGCCTACGATAACACATATTTGGTACGAATTTAGAGATCAAATTGCACTAGAAACTAGCTTACGATGGTTTAGTGAATATGCAAGTTGACAGTTAGCATTGACAAGCAAGTAGCTGCGTTTGCATAGGATCGCAATTAGACGCTAATTAAACTACCACTAATTAATTGTAAGTGTAAATTAGCTTTAATACGAGATTGTATTGCTAATTAAGGTATTAATTAGAGACAGGATGGTCTGTGGGTGGCACAATTTATGTAAAAGGTGAAATGTATACTAAGTTGGTACCTAGTTAGTTAGTTAGGTAGGTAATATTAAATGTTTAGAGTCAGCCCGTTCTGTTATTAATTAGTGATGTTTCTAAGAGACGAGTGTTGTGGGCGACAGAATGTAGTTTGTGAAATGTAGGACCTACGGGTCACGAAGAGAAAGGGTGTTGTATAGTATGTGAACGATAAGGCCTACGGGCCACGAAGAGAGAGGATGTGTAATTATAATTCCTTCACATAAGGACGGCAATTGTGCCCAGATTAAGCTCCTAAAGCAAACGGCTCATATAAGAAGCGCGCAATTTATTTAGGACCTAAGTACCATAGGTACAGACGAAGAAAATAGCTTAAAGTAAAGATAAAGGTACCAGGTACCTCCAGTAATTATTTTATAAAGATCGATAGAGGGAGAACCCCCGATAATTGAGGGAGAGACAGCCAAATTATTTGTAAAGAAACCAACTTGAGACTATATCCCGATCTAGTCCGTCAACAAGGGACATCGGTAACTAGAGTCGCGAAAAATGTGAAATAAAAATGTACACTACGTATGCATAGAGTTTTATTGCATATTATGGTGCAAGAATGGTCAAGGTTCAGGTTGATTTCTCTGATTGGCTAAAAAGACGGGAGCAAAGTCAAACTTATGCTACCACGTTAATGTAAATGTGAAAATTGACGGTCTCACCCGGCCATATCTTCGTAACCAGATAAGGTACGAAAGCAATTAGGATATCATTAGAAAGGTAAGGTAAATGCCCTTACGTATGTATACTCACTTTTGATAATCAATGTTAATTAAAGCCACTAGGGCCTGGCAAAGCCATTTCATGTTACCAAACTTAATAATTTTACGTAAATATCGATTTTCCCAATTTAAACGCGAAAAGTAGGAAAACTAATAGACATTGTAATGTATAGCCCACAAATAGTTCTTTTAAAGGAAAATGTGTAAAAACCCTTAAGGTTCCCCTGAAAATCAGGAAAACATAAAAACTAGCTTTTCCATAGTGAAAGTGGGCGAGGTCTTTAAAATTGTATCCCCACCACTTTTGATGTCTTAGGGGTATAAAAGAGGCTATAATCGCCGGATATATTTGTGTTCGCTCAGCCCCACCAGTGGGAGCTCCTAGGAAGAAGAAGAAAGGAAGAAGTAGGGAAATTGTGATAGGAAGTAGGAAATTGTGATAGGGAAAGTTTAATCAGTAGTTTGTGTCTCATTATTTTATTATACCGTTTCATTTATTTTTCGCCAAGTATTATTTTATCGTCACCCCCACCCCATCCTTCAACAGTGCAGCTCAGTCTGCGGGATTAGTGCTCCCCTAGAGCACCTGCGCTATCAAAGCGCGTTACGGCCGTTTAAAAACACGCTGAGCGGTTCACCCGCCGCGGTTGAAACGCGCGGTTCGCCCGCCGCGGTTTTTAAACGCCCCTTGTTAGGTGACTGTGAGGTCGCGAAGGTCAAACCCAGGCCTGTCGCACATCGACCACGTCGGCGCCACGCGTCGTCCACAAGTGTGGATTATAATACATAGTATTAAAACAAAGTCGCTTCTCGCTGTCTGTCTGTCCCTATGTATGCTTAGATCTTTAAAACTACGCAACGGATTTTGATGCGGTTTTTTTTCATAGATAGAGTGATTCAAGAGGAAGGTTTATATGTATATAATACATGCATGTATTAATTGTATTATACATATAAACCCGTGCCAAGCCGGGGCGGGTCACTAGTGTAGTATATATACAAGTTGAAAAGACCGTACAATAGTGGTTTTGTAAATAGTGATTAACCAATTCAGAGTTTCATCATCATCATTATCATCATATAAGCCGAAAGACGTCCACTGCTGGACATAGGCCTCCCCCAAAGAGGGGACTCCTCCTACATAATTACAACCCCCGCCGCATAAAGAGCGGTGTAATAAGTTTGACGCGTCTGTGTGTCTGTGTGTATGTGTGTCTGTCTGTGACATGGTAGCTCCTAAACGAATGGACTGATTGAAAATATCGGGGGCTTTTCAACTTTTCTAAGTTTTTAATTATGATTAGTTGGAAAGACATGAAGTGCTTAATTTTTTGCTTTAAAATGTTAAAAGTATGCGGTGCCTATTGTACCTAATTAAAGTTATGTTTGTTATTCAGTACCTACGTTGAAATTGTAATCGGAAGGTGTAAGACTACGCAGTCGTGAGTCGTGACTTTGGCCAGCAACTAAGAAGTCTTCGAGAACATAGATTTATTTCTACGTAGATGCGGCTTTTACTAAGGGCGCCAGAGATGCGCTGTGTATTTTATACTTGAGTTTGTAAAAGCTGACCGAATTGCATCAAAGAAGTCCATTCAAATAGAAACTTACATTAAATAATCTCAACGGTACACTAGCTATCGACACAACAAAATCTAAAATCAATAAACCAGCCAAAGTGCGTGTCAGACAATGTGCAGTGTAGGAGTCCGTAGTTGCTCACTTCTGAGCAATTCTAAAAAAGTTTGTACAGTCACCATATTAATTACTTAAATTAACTTTCATTCTTCCGTTTTTGTTACCAAGTTCATGAACAATTTTGTATTAATTTTATTTTTATTTTTGGTAATTAAAGTTCTGTTATCCTTACACTTTCTTAATTGACAACATTTCAAACTAATACCTATGTAATGGTGCCTAATTAACCATGTCGGTAATTATGTTACCTGAACGTAATAAAGTAGTTTTCAGATTTCATTTCTCACCCGTTTTTAAGAAAATCGCGAAATTGTATAAATGTGTTTTAAGCCGTGTGTGACGTCAATACTACGACTGTCATATAAAAGTTGTGCAAGCTGCCATACAGATCCGTACTCGTAACTTTGACGGACCGTCACGACCTTTTGGAATTCGCTACTTTTCAATTAGATATTTCTGAATAAAATATACAATTTAGGGAGAAATAAAAACACGTGCCACTTAAAAAAACATTTTCCAGCGAAATAAATCATAAAATGGCACACTTAAAAAATTATTGCAAACAATTAGTAACAAAACAGGAATAATTAAAGTAACTTAATTGACGAGGTCATTTATTGCCTAAGCTTATTTTAACAGGTACAAACACCGGCATAAATATATGATGGAACAAAGGCCCCAAAAATATCTGATGACAACTCTATTCCTAGGGCCGTAAGAGCGTGTCAGATATTTTTGTGGCTTTTGATTCATCATATATGGATGCCGGTGACTGTACGTATAATAGTGACATGTCATTTTTTAGTATCAATAAATAATGAGTTTGAGTAACTATGTACTATCGGCCAAAGCCAGAGTCGACCACCTTAAAGGCGCAATTTGGTTCCAGCCGTATGGCATTGCAAGCGATTCTGTTTTGAATCTGGGTCGACTCTGGCTTTGGCCGATGGTACCTACAAAGTTTTCTGTGAATGCTCATCTACCACTTTAATCCATCTACACAACACCCACTGTTGCGTGCAAAATCCGCTCGCACCACGAAATGTCACCATCGCGGCGGCTATTCTAAAAATGCTAGAATAATGGACCCCGATCGACATTACTTAGCGGAATATATGGCTGGTATTATTTAGCTGTAAAATGTCTGCGCTATCGAGGTGATAAATTGGTTATGTGGTATTATATCTTAAGGGATCTTTGGTATTGATTTGCTACCATAGATATCGCAAATTAAATGCTGTGGATAAAATAATGTTTGGTGTGAAAACAAGGGACAAGTGTTTCTGTGGAAAATGAACCAAGATTGTGTCGAATGTGAAAATAAATTCAGATACGGTTGTATAAAATTATCAAAAAGTTGTGTTCTTATTATGTGCCTACTAGTATTATGAATGCGTAGTGACAGATTTTTTTCATCATGTTACGCTTATATTATATTGCTGAAGATTAATTTTATGTAATAGAGTAGGTAATAATAATAAGAGAGAAAGAGAGTTATTTTTATTTTTTGCCCGACGACGGCAGAGCCGAACGGAAGGGATATGTTTTTAGCAGTCTATGTTTGTATGTTCCACTGTAGCGTTTTAAATACTGAACCGATTTTGATAAATGGGGTGTCAATCGATTCGAAATTATGCTCCGGGTAACAAAGGCTACCTTTTGTATGAAAAAAAGAAATATGATGGCTGTCACATACAAATAAGTGACTGACTTTGAAAAAAATATTTTGCTATCATAGCGTGTGGGGGATCAGATGAAAGAGGAGAAAATTTTGAGTTCAAATATATTAAAACATTATTAAACTAAAGTATAACAAGCGATAGGAAGACGATTAAAGTTTATATCAGCCTGTAAGAATACTACTAGCGCTACCTATCGGCAATTCTGCAAATGATTTTGTTTGACAGGCATTTTGTTTGAATATCATCGAAATCGCTGAGGAAGAAGTAAATACTGAGACTCATTACCATGAAATATCGAACTCATCTCCAATTCTCTTCATTCTTACAGGTTCTTTCTATCAAGGCAGTGATATTTTCAGTTCGACTACCAGAGGCAAGCAATGCACTGCCAACGCAACATCCGTACCTTTCATCCTTAAATCCCCTACAGGGCTGGAAACCTTCAGATATTGACCGTGTGTTGATGTTTGGTGACAAATATCATAAGGTTTGCCTCGAAAATCTAGATATACAGCTGACCATCTCGTTATCAATGAGTTGTTGCCTTGTATTATATTACCATTGCTACCAAAATCCAAAAGTTATACACTGGATATTGGAAGCGACGCCGCAGTAGGCTTAGTGAATCCTACAGCGACTGTACTTGGTGGCTATTACACTAGTATTAAAGCAGGACTGGAAGAGCTGTCACGATGTCACATCTTGCATTGTTACTTGCAATGATATTTCCGTGGCAGTAATTTCACAAAATCAAAAATTTTACTTTATTTTTTGACTCTCACTCTCGGGGTCCAAAAGGCCGCGTCGCACCTAGCAGCCTAGCAATGGTTATGATTTTTCCAATAGTACATACCTTATCAAAACACCTACATTTCGTTCTGGCAGTGGGGTCGAGTAGAGATATTCAATTTTCTCTCACAATAGTGAAGTCACATTTAACAGAAGAAGACAGCGCAGCATTTATTGAAGGGAACCAATTAAATGAAGCCAGTTCGAACTTCATGACGGAATAATAAGCACTACTTACTCTGTTAATGCCAAATGAGATTCCAGTACCGAACTTCGCGGAGGTAATATGTCAAAACATTTATGATAATGACACCGTCTTACCGATCCGTGAAATACAGCGCAAAACCGCACCACCAGTCAGTGTTCTCATAGAGCGGAGGGCTGTAGAGCTAGCCTGGGTTCAACTATTTCCGGATGGGAAAAATGGGCTAAATGAAATAATACCTGTCCATTAGACTATTTTCAATCACGTGTGATGGGAAGTAACAAACGATTTCAGAGCACAGAATATATATTTTACGCTCTCTCAGTGGTAGAGCTTCTGAAAGCGAGACAAAATGTTTCCGTTTGCGGAAGATTGCGGCAAGATGGCGTCCAAGTTAGTGATTTAGTCCAAAACATACACCTATGCATGAGAAATATTCGAGGCACTTCCTCATACTGTCACAGGGCATATTCTGAGCTAATGGACATGGTGCGTAACCTTGGACCAGCACACTGGTACGTTACTCTGTCATGCAATGACCTGAATTGGCCAGATATGCTACACGCGCTATTAGTGGTGGCGGATGGAAGACCTTATGTTCGTGTGAAAGATCTCAGTTTTGATGAAAAAGTACAGTTAGTGGAGTCGTATCGTGTTACTTTATCGCGGCAATTCATGTTCCGGTTGAATGCTGAAAACCCCATCAGCCGATCTCATCAAGTATATAGCAAAATCAGAACCTGCACAAATACAAAAAGCAGTGAGTGACTGAAGCATTGACGAGAATTAGCGAACGATGTTATTTATTTATCGTATGACGGTTACACACTGGAACATATATGTATTCGTATCGATGTCGCTGATAGAGTTCTTGTGTGCGCTGCGAGGTTCAGAAGGAACAGTGATAAGTAGATACCTAATTGTCCTCTATACATTTAATAGTAATTTTGTAATATAAATATCAACAACCAGTTTCAGTCAAACAGTTTTATAATATATACATAACTAGCTGTTGCCCGCGACTTCGTCCGCGTAGAACATGTTATCGTATCATATATATATAAAATCATTGAAATTAGCTTTGTAGTCTTGTAGTAAACAGTCTAAAACTGAAGTTACAAATCCCTTACTTTAAAAATGTTTTGCTCTCCATACAAACTTTGAACACCCTTATAATACCTTTTAGGGGATGAATTTCAAAAGACGCTGAAATGAGTTTTGTAGTCTTTTAACAAACATACTAAGATCGAAGTTACAATTCTCATACTTAAAAAATTTCTTGCTCTGATAGTCTGCATACAAACTTTGAACCTTTGAATTAACGCTTTTCGGGGAAAAATTGAAAAGAAAACACTAAGTTTTTTTATTGTAATAAGTATTTTTTCTACAAAATATCAAGTCTCTAGCTCAAAAAATGGGTTTCCCATACGAACCTTGCACCCCTTTTTATTCTCATTACGGGTCGAATTTTTCAAAACGCTAAAAGTACTTGATTTTTATTGTAATAAGTAATCTTTCAACAAAGTTTTAAGTCCCTCGCTAAAAAAATATTTTCTTCATTCAAACGTTCTTATAAACCCCTAAAGATCGAAGTTTCTAAAATACTGAAAGTATTTAATTTTATTTTTAATTAGTAAGCATTCTACAAAATTGTAAATCGGCTAAAAAAATGTTTCCTCCACACAAATGTTGCACCCACTTTTAACCCCCTTAGGAGTGGAATTTACTAAAACGCTGAATATCCTTTTTTTGTATTTCAATAACTAATCGTCCTACAAACTGTTAAGCTCCTATCCCAAAAAGAGTTTCCTCATATAAACTTTGCAGCCCTTTTTAACCCTCTTAGGGGTGGAATTTTCCAAAACGCTGAAAGCACTTTGTTTGTACTCAAATAAGTAATGTTTCTACAAAGTTTTAAGAACCCCCTCAGGAGATGATTTTCGGGATAAAAACTATGCATCTTCCCTGGGACTCTTACTATCTCTATACCAAATTTCATCTAAATGGGTTTTATCCAAATTTTCACCCCCTATTTCATTACCTTGGGAACTATTTTCGGGATAAAAATTATCCTATGTCCTTTCCCAGGACCTAAACTATCTCTAAACCAAATTTTATCAAAATTGCTTACTTCTAAATGTTCACCCTCTCATTACCCCTTTAAGGGATGATTTCCGGATTCAAACTCAAACTATTTATGAACCAAATTACATCCAAATCAGTGCCGCGGTTTAAGAAACTCGATATAAATGTTCACCCTCAATTTCACCCCCTTAGGGGTAGATTTCCGGGATAAAAACTACCCTATGTCCTTCCCCGGGACTCAAACTATCTCTTTACCAAATTGTATTGAAATGGGTTTCATCCGAATTTTCACCCCTGATTTCAACCCCTTAGGGGATGATTTTCGGGATAAGAACTATGCATCTTCCCTGGGACTCTTACTATCTCTATACCAAATTTCATCTAAATGGGTTTTATCCAAATTTTCACCCCCTATTTCATTACCTTGGGAACTATTTTCGGGATAAAAATTATCCTATGTCCTTTCCCAGGACCTAAACTATCTCTAAACCAAATTTTATCAAAATTGCTTACTTCTAAATTTTCACCCTCTCATTACCCCTTTAAGGGATGATTTCCGGATTCAAACTCAAACTATTTATGAACCAAATTACATCCAAATCAGTGCCGCGGTTTAAGAAACTCGATATAAATGTTCACCCTCAATTTCACCCCCTTAGGGGTAGATTTCCGGGATAAAAACTACCCTATGTCCTTCCCCGGGACTCAAACTATCTCTTTACCAAATTGTATTGAAATGGGTTTCATCCGAATTTTCACCCCTGATTTCAACCCCTTAGGGGATGATTTTCGGGATAAGAACTATCCTATGTCCTTTCCCAGGATTTAAACTATCTCTGATACCAATTTCGTCAAAATTGGTTACGTCCAAATTTTCACCTCCTCATCTCACACTCTATTTTACCCCCTTAGGGGATGATTTCCGGGATCAAACCTATCCTTTGTCCTTCCCCGGGACTCAAACTATTTAAATACCAAATTTCATCCAAATCAGTGCAGCGGTTTAAGTAGCTCCATACAAATTTTCACCCCCAATGTCATCCCCTTAGGGGTGGATTTCCGGGATAAAAACTACTCTATGTCCTTTCCTAGGACTCAAACTATATCTAAACCAAATTGTATTCAAATGGGTTCCATCCGAATTTTCACCCCTTATTTCACCCCCTTAGGGGATGACTTCCGAAATAAATACTATCCTATGTCCTTTCCTAGGATTTAAACTATCTCCAAACCAAATTTCATCAAAATTGGTTACCTCCATATTTTCACCCCCTCATTTCACCCCCTTAGGGGTTGATTTACGGGATCAAACCTATCCTTTGTCCTTCCCCGGGACTCAAACTATTTAAATGCCAAATTTCATCCAAATCGGTGCAGCGGTTTAAGTAGCTCCATACAAATTTTCACCCCCAATTTCATCCCCTTAGGGGTAGATTTCCGGGATAAAAACTACCCTATGTCCTTTCCCGGGACTCAAACTATCTCCATACCAAATTTCATCTAAATCGGTTCAGCGGTTTAGGCGTGAAGAGGTAACAGACAGACAGACAGACAGACAGACAGACAGACAGACAGACAGACACACTTTCGCATTTATAATATTAAAAATAATATGAATAATATATATATAGTAGTAAGTAGTAATAGTAATAGTAATAGTATAGTATAGTATAGTATATAGTATAGTATAGTATAGTATATAGTATAGTATAGTATAGTATAAGTATATAGTATAGTATAGTATAGTATAGTATAGTATAGTATAGTATAGTAAGTATAGTATATAGTATAGTATGGATATGTATATATTATCAAGATTGTAACATGATTAAAAAAAGGAAAAATATGAAATAAATAGTCAATTAAGTTTAATATTTATTTAAATTACCCCATTGTTATTTACCCTCACATATCAGTCATATCACCAATATTTTTTTTAAATAAAATAGGATTTCAAATAATACCCGACTACAGAACACATCTAAAACGTATAAAATAAAATAAAATTTAAAAAATAATACCCGACTCCGGACATGCGATCTGAAAAGTATTAAATAAGAAAACAATTTACTTCTGAAATCAAAACCTGACATTCAACTCTCTCATATTTGGATGAAGCCGTGGTCGCATGCCTTTGGAGCCTGAATATATGTTGATGCATGCGACAACGGCTTTATCCAAATATGAGAGAGTTGAATGTAAGGTTTTGATTTCAGAAGTAAATTGTTTTCTTATTTAATACTTTTCAGATCGCATGTCCGGAGTCGGGTATTATTTTTTAAATTTAATTTTTTCTTGTAAGTTTTTATTTTTCTTTTTGTGGCAATTAATACTTTTCTGATTCTGATTTTGATACTTTAATATGGTACCTACTTTGCCTTTATTTGAAGTTATTAGGGAGGTTAGATCTTGCAATATTTTTCATCCCGGAATAAATTCCTTTAGGGGGCTTAACATATGAAGATATCATAATGGGACCTGATCTCTTCCGTTTCGATACGAACTCTCAACTTTATAATATATAAGGTTTACCTAGACCTTATATTATTTGAAATTATTCCTAATAAATAAATAATAAATAAATAAATAAATAGCAATTTATTTCAGACATTCATCCATAGGCATTACACATAGGTGGGTATATATGTACATAAAAGCAAAAATGTTAACCAAGGAAATTTTGAATTTTAAAATAATAAACATAACTAAAAGAATTAACTAAACTACTAATAACTAGGACCGTGAAGGGCCAACCACCTCTTCATCACGGGTGTGTTCCACCTGTCAGCAAACACGTTCAGGATGCTGTTTGTGGTCGTGCGCAGGCGGGTAAGCACGGAGGCACAATAAAAATTAAAATAAATTTATTTAGCAATTTAAGCGTAACATGATAAAAAACAGAGTTACATACTTCTAAACGATTTTTTTCGTAACACAATTGTTTTTACTTTTTCTTATATTATCTTTTTTTGTGTGCTTTTTTATTTTGTTTGTTCGGTGTTGCAAAATGCCAAATAAATGATTTATTACCTATCAACCTTTCAACGTTCTCATGACGATTATGTTTTTAGTACCTACTAATGAACATAATTATTTATATATCTGGCGATTTATTTTGAGTTAGTTAAGTAGCACCGCAATACGATAGTACGCGACGCGCAGCTGTGTTTTCGCAGTGAGCTTTATCGGGCTGCATCCTGGTTACAAATTACTGCCCATTGTTCCGAGCTTTGATGCTAAAACATAACTCGGAGCTGTTACCCCACTGCATACCTACTTAAAACATCGATACGGGTACAGTCGCATTCGAAAAAAAATGTATGTATGTTATGTATGTCTTGTTTGTTTTTATACCGTGTTAAAAAGTCAAATAAACTATTTTGTATTTTGTATTTGTATTGTATGTAGGTACACACCAGTGGCAGCGTGTGTAAACTTTCGATGGGCAACCCGGATTTATATGGTAGAATGGGCTTACTTTGATTCGCGGGGCGACTTTGATCTAATAGGGTTTTCTCCGAAATCATTGTTTTTACTTGTGGGTGAACTGTGGCAGTGAATATAATTATTAGTTATCAATCTTGCTGTATACTCGATTAAATCTTCTTAATTTCAGATAGTTTTGCTTTGATACTACATTCTAAATGATCAAAATAAATAAAATAAAATAAAATTAAATAAAATATCTTTATTTCAGATCTTTAGTCGATCCATATGATGTTAGTAACAGGGGAGACTTATGAACTACGTTAGTGACAATAATGACAATAAATTAATGATACTTAAATGACTTAACGCCCCGGCTTTCCACGGGTTTATATGCATGTATTATACATATAAACCTTCCTCTTGAATCATTATATCCATTAAAACCCGCATCAAAATCCGTTGCGTAGTTTTAAAGATCTAAGCATACATAGGGACAGACAGACAGCGGGAAGCGACTTTGTGTTATACTATGTAGTGAGGAATAACTGGTTCAGCCTTATTTGGCCCTCCCGATAGCCACCTGAACCCAGTATCTTGAGAGTGGACAGTCGAGGCGCTCCGCCAACACCCTCAGAAGACCATTGCTGCTGCCTCTCAGCCGTCTCAGTAGCGACGCTACTCGTTTTCGCCTGATGGCATAGAAATCGTCGGTGCGCGCCTCGGCGAACATACCCGAGGCGCTGCAATGCCTTGGCAGCCTCAATAGCATTCTGAGTATGTTGTTATACTGCACCCGAATAGCGGAAAAGGCTCTCTGCGTAAAACTAACCCACAGACAGTACAAAGTAGCCCCCATTTTTTCCTAAAGTAACCCCATTTTACTAGATTTAATTCTCTCATAAATATGTACCGAAACCTTAATCCGCTGACGTCAGAGCGATGGGACATATTTACTAGTAAGTTGTATGCAAATATGCACTCATATTGTTACACTTAATTGTACCTTTCTAAGGCTGCAAAAATATCTGAGCAACCTTGTGCCCATGGCAATAAAGTCGTCTTCACATGTTTTTGATCACTTTGCCCGTTTACTTAGGTTGCACAGTTGCACAAAACGATTAAAATCTGAACGTATGGAAAGTTTGACAAGATTTTATGGCGCCACATTTAACTGGGTCGGTTTTCGTCAGTTGGTGCAGCCGGCTTTTTTTTTCGAACTCAACTGTACCTGCCGAGGGCCATCCGATCATTTTTTACCAAAATTAAAATACTCGCACTCGAGCCTAAGAGGCCTGCTAACTTAGTCCAAATGGGAGTAGGCACTACGGATGCCACTGCCGTTTGACTTTCTATTAATATCACCTCCGAATATCTCTAACTCAGTGACCATAGGCGTCTTTAGTCGACTCACTACCTATACTTATTTAAAGTAGAGACAATAGTGTAACTACATTATACATTGTGTAAGATTTCTCGGCTGCAGGGAGGTACACGTACGGGGTAATTTTATGACTAAACTTTAATCAAAATTTCAAAGCCAATAAAAACTTAACGAGAGTACGTTTTATTCTTGAAACTTGATAGCATGGTGAACTAACATTTAATCAAAAATGAAGGTTAAAGTAAATCTTAGTTTTAGACAGACCTTTTGCATTGTTATAGTTCCAGCGGCCTCGCTCACGTATCACAGAGAACCCAGGCAAAAATATAACCAATCTCCATGCTGAAGGCCTATCCCACATACTGGTGAAAGAATTTTTAAAATCGGATGATTCGTTCTCGAGATATCTACATACAAACTTACGGCCTAACAGACGTTTCTCTTCAAAATATTAGCATAAAGACCAGCTGCCCGCTTCGCCCTCGTATTGCAAAGAGCGCAGGCAAGAATAGCGTATGTCGAAATCTCACATCGACATCACTCACATGACTGACCGAGCGGAGTGAACAAATTTCTCCGTTTCCGGCAAAAATGCTTTCGTATGTCGATGTCGGTCCGATGGGATATCTGGATGGCCGGCTGTTTTCCTCTACAGGTCGTGTTTGTCAACCGAATGTCATGAAATCTTGAGAGGAGGTTCGATAATTATATGGTTTTTTTTTTTTGGAATACAGACTGGACCGACTCGCGCGGCCGACAGCTCATATACCTAATAGCCCCAATGTGTATATAGGTACGTTTTCCGTCAATTAACAAAGATGAGTTAAAGCTTCTGCAGCAATCATTCATGAACCTAAGTCCATTGATCAAGCAACGTTTCGCAGTATAGGTTTAATGTTTATGTAACAGGTCAAAGCCCGCAGATAAACGCAATGTACGGGCCATGAATGAAACCGCGAACAGGCAGCGGAGAACAGTTAGGCCACTTTGCAATAAAAACGCTTAAGTTATTTGACTTATTTGTCAGTCCAGACAGAGAATATAAGTTTTTCCAAAGACACTGGCGTCTACAGCTACCTACCTATTGTCAAATTTTATGTTATAATTAGGACAAAAATTACAGTGCTTTTTTTAGCTTGCCCGAGCGATGGGCAGAGATAGATGGAAGTTTGCTAAAACAGAAAGATTGTGTTTCCAATGCTTAACCGCACGCCACGACATAAACATTTGCTTCACACACGACACGCGAGCACTCTCTATTATTTTCACTCAAAAACCAAGTTTTCAATCATTTTCCACCTGCGTACCTAACAATGAGCTGGTATCGGTAAGCTGGACTGTACGGTCATTTAGCTGTTATCCCAGTAGGTATGATTATACATCATGCATTAAATCGTGAATAGGTTAGAAAATGTACCGAGGTGACGATGTTTCACAAATCCTTCGTTACCACACATCACAATTCACATCGGCATGCAATACCTGCCTATAAGCCCGCCTGTCACCACGACATAAACACGGTCGTATTAGCTAGGCTGAGGATGTTCTCTAAACAAGTGACTAAGCTGTGACCTAGAAATATTAGAGCTTACGGGAGTCCCTACATCCCGAACTTATTATGATTTGAGGATTCGTAGAATCGACATTGAGATACATTTTGTTTAATAAAACCCCTCACTACCGCACCAAAATCCCTCACTGCCGCACTATGAGGGCGTTTTTTAGGCACGTGCCTAAGCTGTCACCTAGACATATTAGTGCTTACAGCAGGTCAGCCCGAGCTAGACTGTGTGGGCGCGCCTACGCTCTCGTGTGCTAAACGGCGGATTACAAGCCAGTGATGAATTATAAGGACATTGTGGCAGTGTTTATGTGACCAGGGTCTACGAGAAACTTGAATTGTTCGTGTAAGGAGTCTATTTGAAATATCTTGTGTTTTTTTACCTAAAAACTGTACCTACCAAACAAGGATATAGCCTTCTTCATGTTGCCAATATCCAAGTAGATACCGTAGCCTGTGGACGCTTATTTTATTTATCGTATGGCGGTTACTGACTGGTACATATATGTATTCGTATCGATGTCGCTGATAGAGTTCCAGTGTGCGCTGCGAGGTTCAGAAGGAACAGTGCAGCTGCCGAGTTTGTTGTTCTTTTAGCACCACCCGGAAGTCACGTGTAGGGCTTCTAGGACGTAGAACAACAACGACCAGACGATGTTGTTCTACGTCTCGAGTCACCAGCGTGTTGCCGACTCTTTATTGATATGAGGATTCGTTGGGGTGTGAGACATTGGCCAAGTCCCTCACTTAACACATTATTGCAACGGCATGCTATACCTGTGGGTGTTTTTTGAATAATTGTCTAAGCTGTGAGATGGGCATGATGTTAGTACCTACAGCAACTTTTCTCGAATGAAGCCCCGCTGTTTTCAAAACTTATTTACTATATAGCCTTTTACGCCACTCCAGTCCATAAAGTGGCTGTTACCGCCCGCTACACGTGCATAAAACCCTGGTCAGGAAGCAAACCTAGAGCGATAAAACAAATCAGGAATGCTGCCGATAAATATGAGGTCTGAGGCTTTTATGGCGTCGTGGACAGGGCTGTTGATAACACTATAAATAGGTAGAGCATTCACGAGAAGGTTCTGTTTGGCCCTATGGTTCACTGGTAGAAATGCCTTGTGGTATTAAATCCACCCTTTGTACCTTCTTATTGGATTTGTGATAAATAAGAATTGGGTCAAACAGACTTAAGGCGAATGAAGCCCTCAAAATGTTGTCTCGCACGGTTCCGCTAAACGCTTCCTTCATGGACAGAGGGAGACGTAATATTTCGCTAGCCTTTGGCTCGGGCGGCAAATACATGTGATCAGCTGGTCGAACACGTAACGCATTGTACGAACGTTAGGTAGGTAAACGTCAAATTTTATATGGAAAAATTACAGTTGGATTGTCCTAACGCGCGTTCGGGACGTTACGTGATTACCACTCTGATGACATTTGTTTTAGCTTTCTAGGTGAGTAATGAACTACTTATTAAATGGTAATGTAGGTGTAGTGTCAAGTGACCTGTTAGACCTGCGTAGGCGCTCACAGTCGCACCCACGGGCCAGTGTTGAGTAGAGTGCTGGATTTATAGGTACTACACGCTACTCGCTACACGGTGATCGATCTCTGGCTTCCGGCATTAATGTTGTATACTGCAGTTAAAGTTACAACCATGTTATTTGACGACCTAGTCTAATAGAACTTAAGAAGCTGACGGTTCCGGGTTCGAGTCCCGGTTAGGGCACATATAGTATTCGTGCATGTCTTCTATCTTATCTTATCTTATCTAGGTGAGGGCCCTTTCGGATGCACTTCGACCCAGTGGGATCTTTTGTGCATTTGCTCTCTCCTTTATACCTGCTCCCAGGCTTGCTCCATCATTTCCACAAAGCGGATGATGCAGTTCGCCGGGAGCACCTTGAATTCCTTTGGTTGCGGGTAACCGTTACCAAAGTAGTTCATTCTTTGTCTGGCAAGGGCATGACATTCACACAATAAGTGTTCCATAGTCTCATCCTCCTCGCCACACATTCTACAGTCTAAACTATCAGATAGTCCCATCTTGGCCAAGAGATCCTTGACCCCGAAGTGACCAGTGAACACCCCAGATATGATTCTGAGTTGCTTCCTACTGGATTTCCAGAGTTTTCTGGTCCAGCCCGAGTCCACTCCTTCTATGAAGAGCTTAGAGTGCCTTAAGCCAGCCTCATTCCTCCACTCGTGTTGGTGTTTGGTTTTGGCGTAGGCTTTAAAGGCCGATATTATGGTCCCCTGCGAGAGTCCCACAAATGGTTCTGGACCTACAAAGTGATTTGTAGAGCCCCCTCTTGCAAGCTCATCTGCTCTTTCGTTGCCGATGAAGCCCTTGTGCATGTCTTCTATGTATCTAAGCATAATTTTTGAATTTATATTGTTGCCTTAGATAAGCCTTATATTTATTGAGTTGAACACTATTTTTGAAACGTTGAATTTTTGTTTTTTATGCTTGAAGAACTCTTAATGCAAAATAAGATATCAGATATGTTATAACCCTTATCGTATGTGGTCGAATAAAACAATATGGCCAAGTCCAGTTTAGTCTCAACTGTTTCACAGTTAAAAGAGGGAAGGAGGAAATCAAAGTCATGTTTAAATACCACAGAGTGTGTGTGCGCATATATTCGACGTTTGATTTCTTGCACATGAATAGCCACGTACCGGAAGGCGCGGCGTGGGTAGGCCCCCCACAAGGTGGACTGATGACCTGGTAAAGGTCGCGGGAGTCCGCTGGATGCGGGTGGCGCAGGACCAGCCATTGTGGCACTCTTGGTGGGAGGCTTATGTCCAGCAGTGGACGTCTTGCGGCTGATATGATGATGATGATGATGATGAATAGCAGGCGAAGATTTCTTTCCGAACCGGTGGTAGTTTATCGACATTCGATATTCATTATAATTATAAAACAACAAATCAAGCAACATTTACAAGAACATTAATTACAAAACATCACAAGAACAAGATTAATTTACAAAAATGTCAAAATTAAAATTTGTGATTTGTACAATGTTTGACATTTTTGTAAAACAATCTTGTTCTTGTGATGTTTTGTAATTAATGTTCTTGTAAATGTTGCTTGATTTGTTGTTTTTGAAATAGCATGTAAACGACTTGGTGACCGCACTGTAAGTTTATTATATGACTGAATAAATGAAATGAAAATATGTGTTTATGTAATACTAGTGACCCGCCCCGGCTACGCACGGGTTTATATGTATAATACAAATTATACATGCATGTATTATACATATAAACCTTCCTCTTAAATCACTCTATCTATTAAAAAAACCGCATCAAAATCCGTTGCGTAGTTTTAAAGATCTAAGCATACATAGGGACAGACAGACAGACAGCGGGAAGCGACTTTGTTTTATACTATGTATTGATATTGATGCCTAAATTGAAGAAAAAATCACTTTGACTTTGAATAGTACCTACTAAGTGGGTCTGTTGAGTGTACATTCACGAACTTTAATTTGGGACCCACTTAAGGTTTGTCAACCTGTCAAATTGTATAGGAATACAAAGAATATTTTTGCAAAAAGGGTCCTGAATAGAACGCAACCGTACAACTGGCGAGTCTTAGTTAAAAAAAAAAACAAAAACGGAATCGATAAAAACATTTCACGAAAATCGGTTGACAAATGCAACCTGTGGAACTTAGTTCGCTTCGCTCGCTCGTTCAAAGAAGAATCTGAGGGTGGATCTGCCTTTTCTCGTTGCTTCTGTGCTGTAAGCGAGGATCGGTGACGGAGTTTCTTAGCAAAATGGTTGTAATTAATAGACATGTTTAGGAAATTATCATCATCATCATATCAGCCTAAAGACGTCCACTGCTGGACATAAGCCTCCCCCAAGGAGTGCCAAAGTGACCGGTCCTGCCTGCCCCACCCGCATCCAGCGGACTCCCGCGACCTTTAGGAAATTATGCCCCATGATAAAGAGGGAGAAGGGTTTGCTAAAAATGGTACTGAAAATAAAAATTGCATGTGTTCAGGCTTTAGTTGTGCATGTACGAATCTATTATTTACACAGCCATAGACGGGCACACTCACAGTTGAAACTATATAAAACTTGTAAAACACCTACTTACCTGTCTTCACTCTGCCTGCACACAATAATCGTTCAGAAGATTGTAACCATTCACGTCGATGACAACATGTGAGAGCATCAAACAAATTGGTCGTGAAGCCCACTCGATTGTGTCACCAATGGTTTTGTTTATGGGCATTTTCAATAATTCGTGCACCCAATCAGCATAATTTGTTAAACAAAAATTAACTCAGTGTCAGTTTTGTAACGACAATTAAGTATTTAGTTTGTATAATAATTTACTTTTCAATATATAAATCATATAGACCTTATTTAAATGCGAAAAAAGTTCAGTTTGACATCATTTGTATGCTTAACTTACAAAACTGACACTGAGTTAAGTTTTATTTAACAACTCACGCTAATGGGGTTGGCCGGTGAAAGCTAATTGTAGATGGCGCTCTTCTAGATTCCATACGATGAGAGAGAGAGAGAGACAGATGATCGATGGTCCCTAACTTGTATGGAAACCATATACAGTTCTTAGGCAAAAATCTTCCCCATAGCTTTAATCCGTAGCCTTTTATTTTTAGCCTTTTTCGGAAAACGGTGGATTACCACTTCGGAGCAATGCGGGACGAAACAAAAAGTAATTTTCGCAAAAATAAATAAAAACTACTTCCCGCCATACAAATTTAGCTTTTTTAGGGACCATTATTGGTGCTGTCAGTTTGACAGTTGCCAGCCCCATTGGGTGCACGAATTATTGAAAATGCCCTTATCTGGGGGCACGGCATTGCCCCCGCCAAATCGAGCAAAACAAAGAGGCACGGCTGGTACCATCCTTTTCTCGAAGACATTCAGACCATTTTCAACATCCGTTAAATTTGTGCTGGCTAAAGCTAGAATCCTGAATTTTCAGTAACATATCCTATACTATTAAACGAGCAATATATGTACATATACATATATATATATTTGCAATCACGTTCTCGGAAACTGCTCTAACAATTTCGATGAAATTTGTAATGCAAGGGTTTACGGGGGCGAGAAATCGATCTAGATAGGTTTCATGTCCGGGAAAATTCGTTTTCTCCGTATTTTCTCCGTTTTCACCCGAGCAGAGCTCGGTCACCCAGGGACTAGGCCATAATATGGCTTAGATATATTCTCAATAAGAACGAAATGACCTTTTAAAGCTATGTAGAAACATTAATTATTTTATATTACTTACAAAATTAATTAAATTTAAATGTCAAGCTGTAATCGTAGGTACTTTACGCAATTTGCCTAGCCCATATCCTAAGTAGAGGTTGTAATGAATGTTTTATCCATGAATATAATTTCGAAGTACCTAACCAGCGCAATTAACAAGTGTAATTAATATTGTATTCTGATTAATCTGATTATACTTAGTAAATTTTTATTTAGTAGATACTTGCTTTAAGGACATGACTATAAAATTATAAAGACGGCCCAGTAAAATCGACGTCTAAGATATATGTATTTTTATTATATTATATTTTATCGAGCCCGTTATGTCCCACTGCTAAGCAAAGGCCTCCCCTCTCCCCTTCCATTCATCGCGGTCTTGAGCAATAACTGGCCAGTCTTTTAAAAAGGAGTCCAAGTTATCCCGCCATCGCCGACGAGGTCTACCGCGTCTCCGTTTTGAGTGTTGGGGCTTCCACTCCGTGGTCCCTTTGGCCCACAGCTCATTCGGCATGCGGTAGACGTGACCAGCCCAGTCCCACTTTAACTTGGCTGCCTTCCGAGCTACATCTTCTATTTGGGTTTTGGAGCGCAGCGTGGTGTTCCGGATGTGGTCCATTAGGTTTACACCTAATATGCTGCGCTCCATAGCTCGCTGGCAAATCCCGAGTTTGGACTTCTGCGCTTCCGTCAAAGACCAAGTCTGTGCACCGTAGGTGAGAACTGGAAGTATGCACATGTCCATGAGCCTACGTTTAAGTGACAGAGGTAGGTCGCCCTTCATTAGGTGTTTCATGGACCAATAGCTCCTCCAGGCGTTTTCGGTCCGTCTATCGACCTCTTTCTCTTGTCGCGCCTGGAAAGAGACTAATTGGCCCAAATAAAAATACTCATGGACATATGCTATATGTTCTCCGTTTATCTCTACCCTACGTTCTGTGCTATTGGTCATGACTTTGGTCTTTGACATGTTCATCTTTAGGCCAACCTCGAGGCTTGCGGTGCTGAGATCGTCAAGCATATGACAAAGCTCGGAAGCGGTTGAAGAAAACAAGACGATGTCGTCCGCGAAACGAAGATTGGTCAACCTTCTTTCCCCGACGACTAACCCCTTTTCTTCCCAACGTGGCGTAAGTTTGTGGAACACGTATTCTAAAGTGCTAGTGAATAGCTTCGGCGAGAGCGGATCTCCTTGATAAGTAATGAAAAAATAAAGTTGCCAATTGGGTGAATTGGAAAAAAAATTGTACATAGTTAAGAGCCTTAATCTAATCTACGCTTTAACTTTTTTCCATTGTGTAACGGCAAATACCCATACATTTTATATGGGTAACTTTCGTTACACAATGGAAAAAATTAAAGCATAGATTAGATTAAGGTCCTTATATATGTACAAATTTTTTGCAATCCACCCAATGACGCCTGTTTCCTGGAGTATTGGCCGAAATCACGGGTCACCGTTACGATCTTTACAAAATAGTTATTTATCCATTTTCTTAATATTTTCAAATTTTTCCATACACGCTCGTCGATTAAAGTACACACTCGTACTAGCCGAATAATGCAAAACCGTAATGGCGAATAAAAGCAGATTCAACCTCACTTTGTAGCCGTTCGGGAACGGATTTCCTGGTGTAAAAACGTTAGGACTACTTACACTGACCACTTCAAACGCTAACTGAAGTGGAAAATTTGGAAGACAATAAAATGTACCTAACTCTAAAAAAGTGTTAAACGTGATACTTCAACAATAAAAAGTATTTTTGTAACATTATTAGCGAAGCGAGGAGGAGTATTAGGAATAACTGCGACCCTACAGCCAGAACCGACAGCGCACATATTTACTAACGGTCTTTTTAACATCCGGACATTATGACACCTTGGACATTCTGACACTTGGCCCAACATACCCCGGAGGGACTTAACATAAACTTCATCGGGTTCTATGAGATGTATGTTTGTTGTTCAAAGTAACACAAAATATTAATAGTACCTATTACTCTGGCTAATCGTTAGCTGTTCGGTGAAGGAAAATATCGTGAGGAAACCGGAATATCGCGAGGAAACCGGTCTAATTCCAATAAGGTCTAGTTTGCCCTCTGGGTTGGAAGGTCAGATGGCAGTCACTTTCGTAAAAACTAGTGCCTATGCCAAATCTTGGGATAACGAGTCAAAGCGGACCCCGGGCTCCTTAAGGGCACAACCGGGAATAACGCTAGGAGGATGATGAGAACAGAAACATTGAATTAAATAATTTGTTTCGTTAAGAGGTATAATGTATAATGTTAATGTGTCTTGTAAGTTGTAACATGACTTATTTTATCACAACCTGTATTGCATGTTGCGATAAAGCTTCAAAATGAGCTTTACACAACATCACAAGTATCACAACACAAAATACGTGTAAAACAAAAGGTAATAGCATAATGAAAATTCAAATTAAGTTTCCATGCTAAACTTGGTTGCGCAACTAGTGGGTGTACCACCGCGGCGCGATGCTATCGACCAATGGCGATGCTGGATACGGCGGCTTCATAAAATTGGGATTGTTGAGACTATCCTTCCGTCCATCTCGACTTTAATAGGTTTGGTTTCGTGAGATTTGTAATCGCATGAGTCCCGTTTACAGTAACATAGCGCTAGCTATCAGTCTACTTTCAGAAATGCTTGCAACGTGCTAGATAGCGCAGGGCCGCTCATTGTGGCACTCTCTGGAGAGGCCTATGTCCAGCAGTGGACGTCTTTTGTGATATGATGATGATGATGATGCTAGAAATGCTAGAATGATTCGTCAGAAAATAAAACTATGGCAATATTTTTGGAAAAAAAATGGCAACTCTGATAGAAAAACAGAAATATAAAAAAAAAAGAAATTTTCTTTAGTTTTTTTCTAAATAATGGTGCCGTTCCGCAAAGATATACAAATTGTAATACGTAATTAACAATTTAGAAAAGTTGAAAAACCCCCGCTTTTTCTTTTCAAAGTTCAATGTCTCAAAAATGGCTGAACCGATTTTGTTGAAACGTTGCTAAGAACCATCTTGATCAGGTCAGCTTTTGGATAAATAAACCGCATTAAAATCGGTAAACTCGTTTAGGCGCTACGATGCCACATACAGACACGTCAAACTTATATTTAACACCCCTCATTTTGCGTCGGGGCTTAAAAAACTCTTTACTGCACACCTCACACAGGTAGAGCAGTTACAAAAAACCGGCCAAGAAAGAGTTGGACTCGCGCACGAAGGGTTCTGTACCATTATCTATAAAAACGGCAAAAACATCACGTTTGTTGTATGGCAGCCTCCCTAAAAAAATATAGTATTTTGTTTTTAGTAGTTGTTGTTATAGCGGCAACGGAAATACATAATCTGTGAAAATTTCAACTCTCTAGCTATCACGGTTCTTGAGATACAGCCTGGTGACAGACAAACGGACGGACGGACGGACGGACAGCGAAGTCTTAGTAATAGGGTCCCGTTTTACTCTTTGAGTACGTAACCCTAATAAAAAACACAGAGATACAGGGAGACAGTAAAGGTTAAACAATAGGCTGTCTTATTGCTAAAGAGCGATCTCGAAGAGATATCTTAGTTTTAAACGTTTTTGTTACTTTTAAAATAGGAATGGACGCTAATTAATATTTTACATCTACTATATAAATAATTAGATTTGAATAGAATCAAAAAGCGGTAGACCATTTTTTTACTCTACCTCCAAATAGATCAATAGACAAGTAAGAAAGGAACACTATAAAACTATAATACACCTACTCGCTCCAGCTCGTCCCCTTTTGTCCACAGACAATACTTCCTGCCCATCAATCTGTCACTACTCTAATGTAATCCCTTTTAATCCCTCATTACACGTTTAATTAGTAACACTTAATACCAACCAACTTACTAAACAATTCCATTAAATCAATAATCTACTCTAATGATTCACTAATAAGCGTCAATTTCAATTTGGAGGACGGTTAAAAGAGTTGCACAAAAACAAACTTTGTATTACCGTTGCATTTCAAATTGTGAACCTTATACATATAGTTTTAAGGTTGACTTTGGATGATATTGACGGTAAATAGATGAGGATAGAGGTGTGATTACACGGCACCGATAGTGTTGGGCCGAGTAATCGATTATACACGCGTCAATAGAATCGATTGGGGACATGATGATGTAATCAAGAGATCGGTACAGTCGTCGGTAGAAGCTTTAAGCTTAGCTTAGAGAGCTTTTGACAATGTGATATAGCGTGTAGGTTGCTTTAAAGTTTCTCGATTTTCATACATTATTTTAACAAAGATCACTCGACGTTACGAATGTGTCTTACCATCCTTGGTAGCGAGGTACTTTACTAAAAATAAAACCGTGAAGGCTTTTTGCTATTTAGATTTGCGCAAATCCTACAACGAATATATACACCGTGGGCGTTAATAACCCGAAATATTTTAACCACGCATTCCTTAGGTCATTAGGCGCAAAAAATGTTATTTGAACCCCAGTCAAATCCTGCTTAGTTTTGAAGATATTATCATTTTCATGTAAACTATTTATTGTGATTAGTAAAGTGCATTAAGGCGACGTGAGCTCCAAAAACGAATTTAAAAAAAAATCGTAGCTCTTGTTTGGATTGTAATATGGCTGCCCTAAATTTAATTAGCAATCTTGAGGCCTTTTTCGAGGAAAATCAGGTATTCGAATCCTGAGTTTTTGACTTTCACTCGATAGAAAAAAATCACGAACATAGGTCTAAAATACACTTAAAAAAATTCTAACAAATTATGCACAACAGCTAAACATAGTACAATTGGTTCTTAAAATCGGCAATGTCATGTTTGAGGGAAATCAGCTATTCCTTTTTTATTTATTAAAACGCACAAAGAAATAAAATTAAAAAAACATGATATCCGCGCTTCCAAACACGCACTTCCATCTCGCTCACGCTTATGCTCAGTGAGAGGGAGAGAAGACCACGAACCTACGTCCCCTTAAGCTCTTTTGATGGAGACGTTGCTACCGATGTTGCCAAGTTTCGAGTCGTTATTGACATACATCAAAGTGACAGCTACCACTCACTAAATTCATTCTTTTTTGGAGAAATAATTGTTACCATTTTATTAAAAGGGATGATTTCCATCCAGGACTTATCCAAATTTTATTTACAAAAACCGAAAAAAATACAGAAAAAAAAAATTGTTTTGCTGAATTTGGATTGGATTCATATAACATTTTTTACTCCTAATGACCTCCGGAATGCGTGGTTCAAATCTTTCGGGTTATTAACGCCCACGGTGTATAATGTTGGAATGTTAGTCAATTAACGAATGAACATTATTGCAGATTTTAATTAAGTTTGGCAAAAAAACTTTTTGTAATCTTTATTAACACACGACCAAACATAAGAATAGTGTGTAAATAGTGGGTAGTGACGCTGACGAACGAAGCTGACGGTCCTGGGTTCGAATCCCGGTAAAGGCAAATATTTTATGTGATGAGCATGAATATTTGTTTCTGAGTCTTGGATGTTTTCTATGTATTTAAGTATTTATATCTATCTATTGAATAGATCGTCGTTTTAGTACTCATAAAACAAGCCTTTGAGCATACTATGGGGCTAGTTCGATTTGTGTAAGGTTGCATTTATTATTAATATAGTTAATGTTAATTATCATGTCATCTATACAGCGTGTATATTTGATATAACCGAAAACTTTAGGGGGTTATATAATAGGCACTTACTAATATATTTAAAATAAAATAAATAAATAAAAATAAACATATATAAATATTGTTAATGAAGTAATCAAATGATTTTAAAATACTGACATTTAGAACAAGTACAATATACATATTTTAAGATGAAATGCACGGTGTATTAAGTTTTTATTCATTAGATAGTTATATTAATGTATCCAAATCTACACTGCATGCTGAAAATACTTAGATAATTATTGATGTTCACATTACTTGTTAATTCTAAAATGAAATGTACTTAATTATTGTTGTAAAGTTTTAGTTGGAATGTTTTTGTGGGAATAACTGGCTATAATAATAAAATAATAATAATATGTATATTTATCGATAAATTATTTAAAAAAGCGATTTTTTTTCCATATAAAATAATTCAGCACGCAATGGATCACTAATTTGTCTTACTGATGTGACATCACAACGGTCACAAGTGACCAGCTACTTCCATGTGTCAAATGAGTGTACGCCGTACCATTATTGCTCAAAAAAAATTCAAATATTAATTACGCCATGGCAGTCAACGCTAAATTAATAATTGTTATAAATATCAGATTATAACACTAAAATCAACGTCTGGCTACAATATGCGGTTATATTATACTTTAGAAAATAAATGTAGGTATTTCGTTCCAAAAAAAAGAACTGATTTGTTAAATTGGGTTGGAAGTATGGTCTACACTTTAGATACAGGCCGATACTGTAGGCGACTGTACTAAATATTTTGTATGTAGGTTAAGAGTTCACACATCGGCGAGCGAGACACTTAGGCTTAACTGTGGTTGGTTTGGTAGCCCTGCTGTGGTCTCCGTAGGGTTGGCAACATTTCTATAATAATCTACATTTCTGTTGCAAAAACCTAAGATATTTTCAGCCAATCATTCGCGTCACATAGGAAAGGGTTCAATATCTAACAATAAAAAAAAAACACGGTAACATTTACTACTAGATAGCTGTAAATTTACATAGTAATAAAATAATGCAGTAAAATAAAATCATAAACATATATTTTTTAGGGTAAGTAACTTCCATGCAAGTAAAGTGGAGATGTATTTTCCTCGTTAATTCCATGGATGTCTTGGGGAAGCTCATTAAAAACAATTTTGTCTATAAAGTCGGTTTACGGACGATAATTTTACGTGATAACGTCATAAAGCCGAACGCTCGGCTCAGGCGGAACGGGACAATGAGTCATACTTTTTCGTGCGTGCTGCCGGTGTTCATCGATTTATAAGGCGTTATGCCGTTCAATATAATCGGGTTTTAACACTTAATGGACATGGGCGCTCAGCTCCTACATTTTCATTACAGTTCCGCATGTCTTCCGCTACGAGCGTAGCGCTACGAAATGTGTGTAAAATATTTCCACATAGTGTTCCTATAAGGCAGTGGTTCTTATACTTTTGTTAGAAATGGACCACTTTCAGAATTTCAAAAATACCGCGAACCTCTTTTGAAGAGAATAAGGAAAACAACTCATGTTTCGTGTGTCGCATGTCACTTATGGGTGAATTGCAAAAAATTTGTATATAGTTAAGAGCCTTAACTACGCTTTAACTTTTTTCCATTAATTATATTAACTTTCGTTACACAATGGAAAAAAGTTAAAGCATAGATTAGATTAAGGCCCTTATTATTATTATTCTGGTAGTGGCTTTCGGGCTGTCAAAGCCCTTATATCACTGCGACCATCGCTGATCTATTGTGATCGCCACTTACTACAATTCTTGGTCAAGTCCTGCAAACTCGAGGAATTGCAGGATTTTGTTGAACTCAAGAAATTTGATCTCCTCCGGGCACATGATGTGTTTGCCCAGGAAGGAGTTACGACTGCGCATGAGGCAAGGGCAATCGGTTAGGATGTGTGTAGGCGTCTCCTCTGCTTCAAAGCAGAATCTGCACTGCCTTGTGTCACACAGTCCTATCGTTTGCATGTGCTTATTTAGGCGGCAGTGCCCAGTAAGCACCCTGACCAGCATGCGTAGGCGGTTTCTACATAGCGCCAAGGCGTCAGAAGACGCCTTTTTACTAAAGGCCCTTAATTAAGTAAAAGATTATTGCAATCCACCCTTATACTATACCTAAGTACCTAACCTACCTACGTTAAGAGTGAACCAAGAGGCCTTTAAGAAACCCTGATAAGGCTAGAGAGTAACCCTACAATGAACCCGATTCGAGCTCCAAATCGGGCGACTAATCCGACCCGATCCACTCCAGTTGCCGCGTGCGAACTAACATGCGCGTGATTGCGTCGTTGCAATTAAATAAATAAATAAATAAGTATTACGGGACAATCTTACACAAATCAACCTAGGCCCACGGTAAGCTCAATAACATGTAGACATTATTTAAAACGTCGTATTGCATGTCGATCACGTAACGCATTGTACGCGCGTCAGGTAGATCTAAATGTCACTTTTTATATGGAAAAATGACAGTTAAATTGTACGAAATACGAACCCTGGTTGTACAATTGTTATAGGATTTTCAATTTTCTAGTTTGGACGGTAAAGTCGCTTTTTCGACGGATTCATCATCATCATCATCATATCAGCCGTAAGACGTCCACTGCTGGACATTGGCCTCCCCTAAAGAGTGCCAAAATGACTGGTCCTGCTCCACCCGCATGCAGCGGACTCCCGCGACCTAATACCAGGTCATCAGTCCACCTTGTGGGGGGGGGGCCTACCCACGCCGCGCCTTCCGGTATGTGGTCGCCACTCGAGAACCTTTCCGCCCAAATGGCCATCGGTTCTACGTGCAAATTCGACGGATTACTTTGATACAACTTAAATAATTTTAAGTGCATACTTACTTATAGTTAAAATTAGCCCGCAATGCGAATATTTAACAAGGCATGGCGGGCAAAAATATGGGACTTGACTCTATTTGTAGAGCTGTTACAGCGTGTTGGACAATTTTGCCCGCTTTTTCGTGTTCGCCTGTAGTACCACTACATATCAGCATTACATATGCATCCCATATGTATTTCATTTATCTACACATACTACACATACTAGTATGTGTCATCATCATCGGCCTTATACATCTTTTTATAGATGTATAAGGCCGATGATGATGACACATACTAGCATTAGCCTGCGACTTATTCCACTGCATTTCCGTAAGACCACCATCCCAAATTTAATTTTGGAGGTTGGTTTTCGGAATTATTATAGTATCTTATGTTTTAATTCAGGTTATAAACTATGTCTATTTATATTGTATATGAGGTTTGTTGAAGAATGCCGACCCCTCTTGTATTAATGCCCGTTTGCCTACTCACACAATAAAAATAAAAAAGTTATCGTAAATCAGCCCATAAACCCTTCAAAGTTACCGAAAGGCATTTATTTTCTTGGCTTAATTGAAACTTTTACATGACTACTACTTAGTCGGTGCCATATAAGGTCGCCATTTAAAATTTTAAAACACAAATGTTCCATCGAATTATACATGATTTTTGTAATGAATACTAATGTGGTTGTGGTAAAGTGGATAGTCCTTCAAGCTTCTTTGAGATGCGCCCTTTAGTAACCAGGTTGTGATTTCATGGGTCAAATTAGCCCTTTACCTTAATACTGCACAATAACCATCATTACTTCCTCAATGCATCAAGACTGATTATTCACGCTAGGCACGAAGTAAAGCTTCATATAAATTATTGAAAATTTTCCTACAAATTAAGCTTGCAAAATGATTCACTAGGCAATAGGGAACATTACGCGAAACTTTTTGTAGGGGGCGACACTAGCAGAGTTGGCATTGTATCTCATTCCCACTTGCGGTATTGTCTTATGCATGCAACCTTGTCACTCATTTGACAATCAATTGTGCATGTGTGCGTGAGTCCCTAATGTCCCTATCTTGCTTTTACGGTTTGTGCTAGTGCTGCACTCTGGCGGAAGAACATTGCAGTATTACTCCCTATTAAACTGCCTGTATTATTTCTGTTGACAGCTAGAAATAAAAGTAATAGTGCGGAGTCTTTTCCTAGACCGAATTCACTTACCTATGTGTCCAGTAAACAATGCGATTGTCTATCATTGTTAAATGGTAAACAAAGCGATTGTCTTTTAGCGTTAAGTGTAAATCAAACACGTTTTCAATCAAAAGGAAAGCACAAGAAAAAATACTGCTTAGCAATGCAATGTTGCAAAGCGGGTTACTGGATGGTGGTCAAGGTCATCGAAACGGTCAGCGGGCAGACCACCAGCCCGATGAACCGATGATATCTGCCGAACAGCCGAAAGACGTCCACTGCTGGCCATAGGCCTCCCCCAAAGAGTGCCAAAGTGACCGGTCCTACGCCGATCCTAGCGGACTCCCGCGACCTTTACCAGGTCATCAGTCCACCTCCACAGACTGTGCCCTACCTGTCTAAAATACCTTATTATTCCTTCAATAATCTTCAGAACTAGCAGAATTTCCGCTATTTAAGTTTAATATCCCATATAAGTAACATCAATAAAGCTATCCAAAGTCGCACACGCCAAGGATATGACATAAATGATTCACCTCTCCTTAGTTAAAGCGTAATCATTTCATTTAAGTCTACTTGATTTACCTGAACCAACTTTAACTGTTAATCCTCACTCCATTGCAATATGAATCAAAAGTAGAGGACAATAAGGTACGTTTTTCAGCAACGGACGTTTAAAAGATAAGAGATTGATAGGGTTAGCATTCGATTCGCAATGGTGCATAATGGGTGATGCTCGCATGCCGCTTAAGGTTATAATAGATGTGTAATAGCCGTGATAATTTCTATTTTATTACACACAAGAAAATGCGAATATGCCGTTATTTTTACGTGAATGACATCATCCATTCCCTAAGCAAAATTGGCGTTTTTAGAAGCTTTACAGAGTTATAAAATCAGCCACTTTTTTATATGAAACGTCAAAAAGTTTGCAGGGAAATACGATAAACTCAAACTCAAAATATTCTTTTCACCCCACTCGCTCATAAATGGTGTTATTCCTTGCCTGTATACAGAAGAACAATGGCCTGAATTGTTCCCGCGGGAAATAATGGTCCCAAGGGAGTAATGAGCTTGTGTGTGATCTGATTGGTTAAGCAAATCTGGACGGCAAGAATTCTGCTCTGTGATTGGTTGGAAAATAAAATCGAGCAGGCCATGCCCTGCAAGAACCACATGCTCCATGCTCTGTGATTGGTTGAAATATTGAAGCTCCGCCCTCCACTCGCACTAATCTAGAAGTGAAGTTGTCAATTTCGTCAACATTTGATTGATGCGCTTGTATAAAACATAGGTTTTTCTGTCTTTTGTGGGTTTTTATTTCCTCGCAAATGTGATGAAAAACATTGTGTATAACACGGGCGTAAGAATATTGCAAACTCGAGTCATCAAAAGCCCTCCGCCTTACGGCGTCGGGCTCCTAATAGACTCTCGTTTGCAATATTCCTCATACGCCCCTTGTTAAACAATGTACTATTATTCAGGTAGGCCTATGACAAGAGATAGACAAGATTAGAGCTACTTATTAATTCAATTGTTAAGCGTCAAATATTTTGAATTCATATGTACTTACATATGCCAAAATAATTAATAATAAGTAATTTCACATTAAGATCGTCACAATGTAAAAAAAAATATATTTTTTTAAATATAACTTAAAGTAACAAAGCCTAATTAGGTAATGATAATGAGGAGAGGTCGCTGGTCAATTTAATAATTCAGAGCCAAATAGTTATTAGGACATAGGTACTTGAACCTAAATCTCTATATGACCCAACAACACGATTTTCTATGGTCAAACGGTTCGTTAATAGATCTTACGTATTCAAAAATCTTTAAGCAGAGACAAGTTGAAGCGAGATGTTTTCGTAACTTTGTCAGTCGTGCCTTAGGATATAATCATTAATCATGAATATCAACTGCCGTTTTTGACCCTGCTGGACATACAGGCTGTGGCCTGTAATAGGAGCAAATAGTCAAAAGGACGCTTCATTAGAGCATTTGCAGTAACCCCTTGTGTATCATTCACTTTCATAATGTTTGGTTTCGGAGAAATTTTGATCTAAAGTTACGACCTCCAAGTAATGTATCTTGGCACCATGAGATCATATCACGGCAGTCAATGCAGATTTTGAGGTAACATCATGTAATGAGTCAATAATAGTTTTTGCATTTTTGTGTTCAACACATAGTTTTGTGATTTTTTTTTGTGTTTTTAAAATAAAAAGTTACTCATAGCACTCCAGTAGAGTAAAAAAATACAAGTAAACTTATTTTAAAGATTTTTTTTTTTCTCGTAAAACCACTTGGAAATAATTGTTCACATGCTTAATAATCTACCGTTTAATGTTTTGCTCCTATTGCAGGCCACACCTTGTATAACAATTTCCGTGACATTATGGCCACTGTTAACGCGGCTGTCAATACACCGGGCACAGAAATGACGTCACAAGCGACACACCGCTTTAGACCACGGCATCATACGCGCATACCTACATACCATTAAATGTAATTTATATATATTAAACTCATAACAAGAAGCAGGAGTTTTCCTTGAAGTTCTCTTCAAAACAAAACCCTTAGCTAGGCTGTTCGTGAATAACAGCCCCGACACAGCCACTTCAAGCATCCAAATTGTATAACTTTCTCCCATCCTAAAATTGGAAAATATATTGCTCCGATCAGGTTCGAACCTGCGAACTTCTGTTTCTCATATCCTGTGATCCACTAAGCAGCAGCTGACTCCAATAGTTACCTGCACTCATTATGCAAACCCCCCTAGATTACATTTTAATTGCTCCAGTATAAAGGCATCAGTCCACGGCCGCACACCTTGTTGCCGCCGGCTAACAAGCTCGACCGGTCTGATTTATACAGTGGACAGGCGCCTTAATGTGGTAACGTGAAACTTAATGTACAGTGAACTGTTTTACATAATGTTAATTGGGAGATTTGTAAAGGTGTTGTATTGTTTTTTTATGGTGTTAAATTAGTAATAATAAGTTTCTGATAATTGGTACAATTTATTGCCCGCTTTACAACTCGTCGGAAATATGTGCGAACCTGGTGTAGTATCTACGTCTTCACTATATTGATGTATGTATATAGTCACTGGCTCAACCTTACACCCAGTACGCAAGTACACGTCCAGCCTCCACAACCACTATTCATAGACTGACAGCTGACAGTTACCTCGTCACTGGTGTACATGAGACAATGTATATATGTATCTAGGATACACAAACACTACATCCCTTCCTTAATAACATTTTTTATTAGGTAAATGAATCTCACGAGGTACACAGTAGTAATCTAATATTTAGTCAGAAGGTAATTCTCCATTTTGACCTTGGTATATAATCAGAAGGTAAATCTCAATGTTTCGTTAATATCTAATCAGAATGTAAATCTTCATTTTGAACTGCTTCCCATTTTCCTTCAACTCTCTTTAAATGTACCACGTTCCTGCGTAACCTTTGTCCCGTTTCTTCGTTCATCACTATAACGTCCCCACCTACAGATTTTTCTACAACGTGTGGTGTAGGGTTGAAGGTCGTGGCAAGCTTGTTGGTATTTTCTAATTCTTTGACATATACCTTATCGCCTTCAGATAGTCCCGGATCGTCAGCTCTCCTTTTTCGGTCTCCATATTCCTTTCCTTTTTCTTTTTGCATCTTATCTCGGTCTCTTACTTCTGAATCGTCCTCTCTGTCATTTATATCCCTTAACATGGGGATTTTGTCTCTATTTTGTCTTTTAAAGAAAAGCTCAGACGGCGTCTTTCCTGTCACAGAATGGGGCGTGGAATTATACATCATTAAATATTCGTACAAGGCCTTCTTCAAATCTTTTTTTTCACTGTGACATATTCTGAGTCGTTTAACTATGTCTCGGTTTTGGCGCTCTACTTCCCCATTCATTTGTGGCCAATATGGTACGGTATTAAAAAGCTTAATATTACATTGTTCTAAATAAGCTTTGAATTCTTCGCTCACAAATTGTCTTCCATTATCCGATGTGATGGAAACTGGATAGCCAAGACGACTGAACATTTCTTCCAAAATCTTTATAATTTGACCACTAGTAATTATCTTTGTAAATTTCACCTCCTTGTATCGACTGTAGTAGTCTATAACAACCAGTAAATATTCATTATTCGGCAATGGGCCTAGCAAATCCATAGCTGTATCTACCCAGGCATCCAAAGGTAGCTCCCGGCGCTTCATAGCTGTAGGAGGGTTTGGTAAGCCGACCAACGTGCATCCTTTGCAACTTTTTACAATCAACTCAACGTCTTTGTCGATCCTAGGCCACCAAACTTTAGCCCTCAGCCTGCCCTTCATGGCTACCATACCTGGATGACCTTCATGGGCAGCGTCCAAAACTTGCTTCCTTAGTTTCTGAGGAATTACAATTCTACTGCCTCTCAATAGGATATTTTCGTTGAAACATAATTCATCCATGAAGATTTTGTAGCTTTTTACTGATTCATCCCACTGATTGTTATAGACGCCTTTTTTAATGTTGCATATGTCAACATCAAGTTCTGACTCCTTTTCTATCTGATACATAGATATCGCGTGAGGTTTTGCCATTTCTACGATTTGATGGACGTATAGGTCATTTGTCGGGCTATTCAGACAGCTTGAATATTCACACAATCGCGATAGTGGGTCTGCAATATTAGTTTTTCCCGGCTTATACCTGATATTATAACGGTACCCTTGCAATCGTAGAACCCACCTTTCTACTCGAGCACAAGGTTTAGACTTTTTACTGAATAAAAATTCTAGCGGCTTGTGATCTGTTATCAATTCGAACTCTTTCCCGAATAGAAATATATTGAAGTGTTCAATAGCCCAAACAAGAGCCAGGGCTTCTTTTTCAGTCTGGCTGTATTTCCTTTCGCAGTCGGATAATGTTCTATTCCCAAACGCGATTATCCTCGGCCCTTTTGAATCTGTCTGGACTAGAACTGCTCCAAGTCCGACTGGACTTGCATCTGCTATAACTTGTGTCTTGTCATTAACATCATAATACCCTAATGTCTCTATATTACTCAGTATGTCTTTAAGCTTTATAAATGCATCATTTTGTTCCTTTCCCCATGAACTCTCGATGCTTGCCTTCTTTCCAAATTTCTTTCTTAGAAGCTCTTTCAGTGGCTCTGTGAGGGTAGACAAATTGGGAATCCATTTATTAATGTAATTCACCAGACCAAGAAAACTTTGCAATTCCTCAATGCTTTTCGGAACTCGAAATCCTGATATACTTTCAATATATTTGTTCAATGGTCTAACCCCTTGCGGTGATAAACGGTGTCCCAAAAAATCTATCTCGTTTACCTTGTATATGCATTTCTTGTTGTTCATCAGAACATTGTTCTCATTTAACACATTTAGTACTTCGGACAGTCGTGAATCGTGTTCATCTTCGCTGTTTCCCCAGACCAATATATCATCTATGAAATTTATCACACCTTCACATTTGATCAGCATTTTTTCAAGGATTTTCTGGAATAGTTCTGGTGCACAGGTAATACCAAACATAAGCCTCTTATACCTGAAAAGCCCTTTAGAAGTTATAAACGTAGTTAGATGTCTAGATTCAGGATGAAGTTCTATTTGGTGGAACGCGTTTTTAATATCCAATTTGGAAAAGAACTGTGCTTTCTTTATTTTTGGCAACAAGTGTTCCATGCATGGTAACGGGTGGTTTTCTCGTAGTATCGCTGAGTTCGCTCGTCTCATATCAACACATAACCGTAGGTCCCCATCATCCTTCAGTATGGGCACTATAGGTGAAACCCATTGAGACGGCCCATGCACCTCTTCGATGATGTCCGAGTCTAATAGCTCTTGAATTTTCTCATTAATTTTATCTTCTAAAGGGATCGGTATTCGTCTGTTTGGCTGCATGACCGGTTTCACTGATTCGTCAATCGGAATATTCACCATAATATCTTTGAATTTAGGAAACGGATTTTGTTGTTTCTGGCTAACTTGGTTTACGTTAAATCCTAGTTTTAATACGCCTAGTTGTAACGCCGTTTCTTTGCCAAGCAAATTCCTCGATCCATTTTTTATAACATAAACCGTAGTACGATCCGTTTTTCCATTGATCTTTATTTCCGTTTCGAAAGATCCTTGTATATGCAAAGGTGTTTCGCTTCCGTATGCCATTAATATTTTATTAGGCTCTTTGATCTGTTTGCAACAATCAATTTTGTTATTTTTTAAATGTTCCCAGGTCTTTTCCGATATTAAATTTACCTTACAACCCGAATCGATCAACATCTCCACGTTAATTCCACCCATTTGGCACTTTATGGATGCATCATCGTTCACATTAAAAATATATTGTACATCACCGCCGTTATCCATGGAATTGACCGAAGTTTCCGTCCTTGACTTTTTGTTACTGGTATGGTTTCTATTTTGGTTTTGTCCCCACTTCCGTTTTTGCTGATTAGACCGACAGCACCTTTGGAAGTGTCCGAGCTTTCCACAGCCATGGCACTTCTTTTCTTTTGCTGGACAAGTTGAATCGTTAGAGAAATGATTGTTGTTGCCACATCTGGTACATTTAGCAGATTTTTTTTCTGTATCTCGTCTTACTTCATTTTGCCTTTCCCACCTTGAACTTCTTTCCTTGTTTCCTATTTTGAGGGCATTCACTTCACTCGGTTTCGGTATTTGCTTTTGTTCATAACTTTTCATTTGTCGCTCTACGATTTCTAAGGTATTTGCGACTGTTATAACTTTGTCCAATGTAACTTCATCTCCCATAGTCAAAATCTTTTTCCGTAGCTCTGATGATGTGCATTTCCCTACAATCTGGTCCATTATGTGTTCTTCTGGTTTATCGAACTTGCATTTTTTCGCTTGGCTTCTTAATTTTATTAGAAATTTTTCAAAGCTTTCTCCTTCTTCTTGTTTTAACATGTGGAAAATGTGGCGTTCATATGTTTTGTTTTGTTTGGGAAGGAAATACCCATCAAGCTTCTCGATTGCTTCTTTATACACGTCTACATCTGTAGACGGTACACCGCTTGCACCTGGCAAGTTATAGAAAATATCCTGCAAATCTGCTCCACCCAAGACTAAAAGAATTGCTCTCTTTTTCCGAGGGCTGTCGATGTCAGCCGCTTCAAAGTAAATATTTAAAGATTTTTTCCATTTTTCCCAGCTTAATCCGACTGAAGCGCTGTCACCCTCCAGGTCCAATTTTTCTGGTGGCGGTAGTTGTTGCGCCATGTTAGGGGTATCGTGGGGCGACCTGAAAATTCATCCAATTTAATGGACGCATAGGAGTTTCATCCAATTTAATGGATGCAGAGAACATTCATCCAATTTAATGGACGCAGAGGGTATTCATCCCATTTAATGGATGCAGAGAACATTCGTCCAATTTAATGGACGCATATAATATTCATCCAATTTAATGGATGCAGATAACATTCATCCAATTTAATGGACGCAGAGGATATCATCCAATTTAATGTATGCAAAGAATAATCATCCAATTGAATGGACGCAGAGGATGTTCATCCAATTTAATGGATGCACAGGACATTCATCCAATTTAATGGACGACCGATTAATAGTATGTACTTATCTATTCTTATTAATATATTGCAATCAATACCAATATAACGCAGATAGGATAAAGGTTGCGTTGGAGTAACAACATTTTATTTGTATTTTTTCACAATGTGAAAATAAATCGAAAGTTTATTTATAGCCTGATATAGCTCTTTATAACCCTGATATGTGTAGTGGCGCTATAATCAACTTACATATGGCATAATGTACAAATGATAATGATGCAACAATTGTCATCATTTAAATTATGATCAACATACATGGTGAGGCGTATGTAGGTTATTAATAACGATAAACATAATTTAAAACCTAATTCAAACGAATTCTAAACCACGTTCAAGTTTTTTTACCGATAACTACATATCTTCAACAAGCTTCAAGACCGTTCCGTCATTTAAATGTATATTTTTGAAATAAATAGTTACTGCTACAAATAACCTAAATAAAATATCAAACATAAATTAAACTCTAATAAAGTAACCAATCCAACAAGACAAGACCGCACGATAAAACGTCAGTACCCGGTCCGGTAACAAAATTTCCATAACATTATTTAACGGAAAGCTGCTCAAATCCTTGCATATCTAACCAAATTGCAATAATTTTCTCGTATCACTTTGTATCATTTCGTAATTTCTGTGCTAAAATTATTATTCTCGCGTAATATCAGCCTTGTCTTCTCTCATTGTTTACATCGGTGACATTCGGTGACTTTTAATGTCTTTAATCGCTGCCGTAAAACAATGACTACTAAAATCTGCAACACGACGAGGGTTACAAAGTAACTTGTCGGGCTATAAGTAATTGCAAAATAAATAGTATATAGGAACAAGACCTGGTACCAATCTTCCATCTAATTCATATTGCTGCAATGCATACAATATTGAGACTTATTCCCGAGGCATAAGTTCCGAACGTATTCATTTCATGAACGTGATTCTGTTTACGTTATATCCGCTAGCAGTTTGATAGGTAGGTACCTCGATTATATTTCACTCCGGCCGGCCCAAGACCGCGGCGTAACATAATGTAAACAATGTGCGGAAGGCTCATACTTTGTCCATCTGTTAGTTAAGTTACTTAAATCAAATAGAATAATACCTAGATTAGATTTAGCTTTAGGCACTCGTTTATGAGACTAAGTTTTCCGCAAGAATTTAACATTGTTTCCAACCAACCTTACTCCTACCCACTTTTCAAAATATGTAAATATTTTACGTTAAACTTTCACTGACCTTTCTCCTCGTCGCCACTTGTAGTATCTACGTCTTCACTATATTGATGTATGTATATAGTCACTGGCTCAACCTTACACCCAGTACGCAAGTACACGTCCAGCCTCCACAACCACTATTCATAGACTGACAGCTGACAGTTACCTCGTCACTGGTGTACATGAGACAATGTATATATGTATCTAGGATACACAAACACTACACCTGGCTTGAGCATACTATCAAGCTGCAATACGACTGATTTCTCCTGATAGAATTGATCTCCGGGAAGGAGACATGGTGGGGGTGAGATTTTGATGGGGTCTTATAGAGGCCGGCAAGGTGACCACCAGAAAAATCTGACAGCTTGGGATTTGGCGAAGCGAAGTTCGCAGATATTTCCGACGAGTTGTACTTTTTTGCACGGTCAACTAGGTACTTTAAGAGGATTCTAGTGAGCCCAAACATGATGGGCTTATCTTGTTTAGCCTAGGAGTTGCTATCGCTTATCTACCTTCTATCTCCATTACCAGACCAGCTTTATGCACTAAATTTAAACTAGATTGGACTTCGGTAAGTTGGTTTAATAAAGGTAACAAGCAAAACAAGTTTAAACAACTAAGTATATCCCGACTACGGAAAAGTAACTACGAATAATATTGTTGTAAGTATATTTAAACTCAAAAGTTTCTCTTGTTTCATTTCCACACGCTATGATGGCAAAAGATTTTTTCAAAGTCAGTCACTTATTTGTATGTGAGTTATATGACAGCCATCATATTTTTCGCCATCACATACATCGAAGCAAACCAGCACGTCACTAACATCGGAACACACCTCTATTTTCAAGGCATTAGGGTGCATGTGCCGATATTTTTGAACACCTATACATGTATGTGATGGCGACTGTACAAAAGGTAGCCTATGCCACCCGGAGCATAATTTCGAATCGATTGACACCCTATTTTTCAAAATCGGTTCAGTATTTAAAACGCTACAGTGGAACATACAAACATAGACTGCTAAAAACATATCCCTTCTTTCGGCTCAGCCGCAGTCGGGCAGAAAAGGGTGTAAGTTAGATTTACTTACCCGGTTTAAAAAATTCTTCATCATCATCATCATATCAGCCGAATGATGTCCACTGCTGGACATAGGCCTCCCCCAAAGAGTGCCACAATGGCCGGTCCTGCGCCACCCGCATCCAACGGACTCCCGCGACCTTTACCAGGTCATCAGTCACCTTGTGGGGGGCCTACCCACGCCGCGCCTTCCGGTACGTGGCAAAAGTTCTTACTCCAGGATAAAGATAAATCTAGGATGGGTATTATAGGCTATATAATGTTATACAACTTTGCCTGCGTTATTTGCAATCGCGGATGGAGCCACGCGGGTAGCTAGTATGAACTAACTATGTAGTAAACCCAAGCAGAATTCTCTCCCTACAAAATATTGCGGTCCAGCCTATCCCATTACGTCATATCGACTTGCAAATCGGCCCGGAATGCAGTAGGAAACAATAAATTGATCAGCGACTAGCATACTTCTCTAATTGCCCGGCGATGCAGATTTGCAGGCGCAGTTAATCAAACGCACATGCACGCTGCGTCTGCGCAGGGTGTAGCGCTAGGTAGGGAGCTTAGACTGAGAAATAGATCGTTAAATTCAAGAAGAATTTAGTAGGGGATAAAAAATATGTGTTCGTTAGAATTAGAATGGACTTACGAAATGGACATATATGTACTCGTAGGCTATAGGTATGTTAATCTAAGGGCTTCGTCCGGATTCATTTCACACGGGTGGATCGACTCGTGCAGCAGAGCTAGTCATTACATAGTTGTAGTATTATAAAACAAAGTCGCTTCCCGCAGTCTAGTCTGTCCCTATGTATGCTTAAATCTTTAAAACTACGCAACGGATGTTGATGCCCTTTTAAGGGTTCCGTAGCCAAATGGCAAAAAACGGAACCCTTATAGATTCGTCATGTCTGTCTGTCTGTCTGTCTGTCTGTCTATCCGTCCGTATGTCACAGCCACTTATTTCCGAAACTATAAGGGTTATATTTATATTTATATTTATTTATTTGGTATTAATCATACACTGTCAATTGGGTACATTATAACTTATAAGTAAATTAAAATTAAAACCACAAATACTGGCTTACAAATGTCCCAAGAATAATATTAAAAAATATGTTACATAATGTCATTGAATAAGAATAGCTTGAATATAAAATGATGAAATAGTAGATTGAATATGTCCGCAATTAAAATAATATGATACAATCAAAATGTAAGTATTATCAATGTCATTTCTAATTACATACTTATATATACTGTTGAAACTTGGTAAGTAGATGTATTATGTGAACCGCATTAAGATTTTCACACAAAAATATAAAATAACAATAAATTTTGGGGTTCCCCATACTAAGAACTGAAACTCAAAATTTTTTTATTCATCAAACCCATACGTGTGGGGTATTTATGCATAGGTCTTCAAAAATGATATTGTGGTTTCTAACATAATTTTTTTCTAAACTGAATAGTTTGCGCGAGAGACACTTCCAAAGTGGTAAAATGTGCCCCCCCCCCTGTAACTTCTAAAATAAGAAAATGATAAATCTAAAAAAAATATATGATGTACATTACCATGCAAACTTTCAACGAAAATTGGTTTGAACGAGATCTAGTAAGTAGTTTTTTTTTTAATACGTCATAAATCGTAGAAAGCAATTTATTTAACGGAACCCTTCATTAATTAATCGTAGAAAAAAAAGATAAAAGATTCCGACGAATTGAGAACCTCCTCCTTTTTTAAAGTCGGTTAAAATAGCAAAAGGAAGTAACTTATCAGGGAATTCCGCAAAGTAACGCCTAAGTCAATCATTGACTTGAGAACGGACTGCACAACACATCTCAAAGGTCTTTGGTTGAAGTTTCCGTTAGGCTCGACCCACGAGGAATCGAGCACGTATCACATTGGAACTCGATTGGGAAGCGAGAAACAGCCATACCCCTGGTGTCTGAAGTAATTTCTTCAGCCGTAGATCATGCGATCGCTATCGGCTCGCGCACACAGCTAACGGACTGACGCTAATTAATCAATACTGTCTTTGCAAACTGGCTTATCTCTTCTACTACACTCTATACTTATGTATCAAAATAATCTGTGTATATCTATTAGGTACGAGTATTATTGATTGTGAGAAAGTAAATATAGTATCTCCTGTCACTATCTGATCACCCACATTTACATAATTATACACCGCGGCCGTGAATAACCCGAAAGATTTAAACCACGTATTTTTGACGACAGTAGGTACGAGTAAATAATGTTGTATCAACATGGGTCTAATTATGTGTCTTAATTAAATTACTATTTCAGTACAAATTAAATTTTATTAATTGCCCGCTTCTTTGTGAACAACTCTTTAGTTGAGAAACTCAAGTTGAAGAACAGAGAGCGAGCATAACACTTCACGAATCGCTCCGAAATCATATACGACGAACGGCGAATGCCGTGACTTGTGTTCCATGACAAGAAGTGTCAAGTTATGCTCAAGCCTTTAGGGTGTGTTAGACTGGAGATTTTTTAACTTTTGATTTGTTTCAAATAATTAATATCTCCTTAATTATGAGTTTTTGGACTATATGTTACATAACTTTATATACTCTAATTAGGCTCTAGTATCGTTAGCTTAAATCTTTCGGGTTATTCACGGCCACGGTGTATAGATACTTATCAAAAACTGGGTATGAGCTCTTTTATCACCTGGATAAACAAAACATACATATTCTAGGTATGTTAGCGTTTTATTTTACGAATTCAAATTAAAAAAAAAACAAACAAAAGGGTATAGGTACAAAAAATGGTATTAAGCCAAATAGACATTTCTACCACTGCTGATGCCGTGTAAATGCCCAAACGTTAAATATGAGACGTTTATTTATATGACTCTACATAAAGCTTATAAAACTAATACATATTGATATAAAGGGGATGTCCTAAAAATTCTTCTGCTACAAAAACTATGCGTAACCGGAAGCCAAACTTATTGCCCTTATTGGTCTGCATGGATTGGTCGGTAAGCTTTGTGAACCCAAAACCCGATAAAGGCACAAAAAACTGACGGACTGTCAACCTGTGTGAAACACAATGAAGTTCCTGTCGCCAGCTACTCATATAGTGAACATCTACCGCAGACCAGATGAAATTCAATCTTATGTGAATGTCATATAAAGACTTATCGGAAAATCTTTTTTCACGTTACAGATATATGTACACAATTTTAATTCTTATTCCCAAGATATACGTGCCAATTTGTGCCGTAAACGAGTCGGTAACATAAGGGCGTAAATTACCAGTATATTCTGCTGTTACATGATCTTTACTTTTAAAGCAGGCCGTTTGGGTACAGTTACTGGCCCCAATGTGATTGCAAAAAGCTTAATTTGCTTGGAATTAATTGTGGTGCGTGTGAATTCGATGCGTTCTGTACCGGGGACATCGTTGATAAACTGGACAATCTGGCTGTACGTGTTGCATACCAGAATGATATCAATGTCACAGAATATTAAAAACAAGCGAGCGAAGCGAGAGCAACTTGATGAACTGACAGCCATCCCATTCCGGAGGAGCTTGGCGGGGGATATCATCATCATATCAGCCGAAAGACGTCCATTGTTGGACGTAGGCCTCCCCCAAAGTGACCGGACCTTTACCAGGTCATCAGTCCACCTTGGTGGGCCTACCCACGCCGCGCCTTCCGGTACGTGGTCGCCACTCGAGAACCATTCCGCCCCAACGGCAATCGGTTCTACGTGCAATCAAGGCGGGGGATATAAGCGTACTTAAAGGAAGGAAGCGTCCATAGGCGACGATGTATACCATCAGACAGGCCGTGTGGTTGTTTACCACCCGTCGTGATATAAAAAGACACTCAACAGCCAGGAATTTTCCCTTCATAATAATTTGCGACAGTCAGACGGACACCGAAGATTGTAATTGTTTAATGACTGATACGTGCTGGTTTGGGGATGTGGAGAATGGGGACTGCCATTCGGTCACACGGACGCTGCAAATTCCTTTACGACAGTACGTTATATGGAATTAAAGTTCTCTTGTGTGCGACCCATATAATGTTTTTGTGAAACGAGTCGCAGAGGCGCCTTTTAAATCCATACTCTGGATTGAAAGTCTATGTGCAACAGTGACGGATCCAGGATTTTTGTTATGTCACCAATGTGCAATAAAGAAATCCATAAAGAGAAATAACATTTATTAATATTTTTTTATAATCTTCCTGTTCTCTAAATAGAATAGGTATGACAGAGGGGGACATGTCACATTTAGTAAGTCGAATCATCATCATCATCATATAGACGTCCACTGCTGGAGCCTCCCCCAAAGAGTTCCGAAGTAAATAAGTCGAATACTTGGCCAAATATGAAGAATACATACATATAATCACGCCTCTTTTCCAGAGGGGTAGGCAGAGATCACAGATCTCCATTTGCTGACAAACCACTTTCGCTTCACTCACTTTCGTAACATTTCTCATACATGCTCGTCGGTTTAGGGTACTTTTGACCTGGCCTTTCTGTAAGATTTCTCCAATTTGATCGGAGAAAGTTCGCCTAGGTCTTCCCATTCCAACTTGCCCTTCCACTCTTTTTATATACACTCTCTTCGTTAATCTTCTTTCATCCATCCTCTCTACTGAAGAATATCTGTTAAAATACTCGTAAGTACCTAAGTACCTATAGATTCTTTTCCATTCATGCGCCATGTCATTTCCATACTAGTCCAAACTAGAATACTGTCCTACTCGTATAACGACAAATGATGCGCAACGCAACAAACAACCCATCTCTACCAGACAACAACATATGTAAAGCAGTAACTCAACACATTTTTGTTACACGAATCAATGTTTAACGGCGAGGCCACATTTGGTTTAGTAAAAATATCAGAGACGTCGTGCCTGCCATTTTTACGTCTGTAAGCTCGATATACCTACCTATGCAGTATAGTTTTTGGGTGTAACGCTGGAAAACAAGTCGCATATAACCACAGAATAAGTAATAGTACTACGTACAGAAGGTTCTCTGTTAACAAATTCCCTGTTTAGGTACGCCAAACGTGCCTAAATGTGGCCATCCATTTCTATCGCTTGCAACGCGCTGCAACCCGTGCGAGCGTCCCGTCCCAACGCGCGGCAGCTACTGAATAGAGCCCTTCGAAGGGGCGACCGGCATGTACTTGTAGCGATAAACACAAATCGCGAGTGAGCCGCGCCTGATATAACTTGCATAATTCAAGGATCACTAGATTGTTAGATTTACATTCAAAACTACGTCGCAAATAATATTTCTATGCTAAAAAATGGAGAAAAAATTATATAACCTCAGAGCATAGAATACTAGAGAGAGGACAAGCCGCCGGCGGCCGTGTCGCAGCTGTATGCTCAATGGGCATACACTGCCATACTGTGCACGCGTGCTGATCGCAGAGAATATTACTTTTTTTCCCAAAATGCCTGATATGATGCGCGTTTATTGTCAAATAAGCGTGTAGGTATACAAGTGTGTGTTTTAGATGTGTGCGTGCTTTGTCTTGTCAATTACTTGGGCGTTGTGTGGGTTAATGTACTTGCGACAGGCTCACTCTATACAAATCGGCCGCCATGTCCGATCTCCTTACATTCATACATCTGTGGATATTACAGTGATAAATTGCACGCCCACTCTTTAACCCTGCTCCTTGTTACTTATAGAAAGAAAGTCACGTTTGCCTTATTTGACTTACTGCTTTAAGTTATCTGCCGTCCGTGCGAAGAATAGGCGTTACTCAACGCATGGCGATGGCGCCTCATTGTAATCGATACAAAGCCTTAAACAGTTACCATCTTAACTTTGCCATCCACACTACAACCACCGTTTAAAGAAAGGGAACATTTTTCTATAGCATAAAGCGATTTTCATATTTTTGCATCCGCAATGGCAAATTTGTGCAAAATTTAAAGGCACGCGACAATGTGAGTTTTATTGTAATCACATCAATGGAATACACTACCACACCAACTGACATTTGACATTATGTCTGGGTTTGAAAACTACATCCTGCTGGTCGATCACGTAACGCATTGTAGGTACACAGGTTAGCTGTTAGTTTATATGAAAAAATTACAGTTGGATCGACCTAAAGCGCGTTCGGAACGTTACGTCATTCATTACCCCTCAGCTCTCAGATTCATATTTAAGAAAATTCAAAAGTTTTCGGCTGTTGCCGCGTCACTATAACAATTTTTTTTAATTCGTTTTTTGTTTACTATTTTCATCTGGTGAGTAATAAAGTATCTATATTTGTATTGTATTGTATTATTTTGCTACTCCACTAAAGATTGTGCAGATCGATCAGGTTCGGTCTACCAAGTTGCGTATTTTTGCGTGTACTTAAGGCGCCGTAGGTCCATGGTCTTCTCTCCCTCTGACTGAGCATAAGCGTGAGCGAGATGGAAATGCGTGTTCGGAAGCGCGGATATCAGTTTTTTTAATATTTTTTTTTGTGCGTAAAATAAATAAATAATCACTAAGTTCCCTCATGCATGATAAAGCGGAATTTTAGAACCAATTTTAATATGTTTAGCTTTTGTGCATAATTTGTTACGAATGTTTTAAGTGTATTTTAGTTTACGTGATTTTTTTCTATCGAGCGAAAATTGCTTAATCATGTTTCGAATCACTGATAACGCTGCAGAAAAGCCTCAATATTCGTATTTTTTTGAAACCATATTATTATAAACAGACGCATTATACCTATTGTTTCAAACACTCTGTTCGCTTAACTTCGCTGAACCTACGGCGCCTTAATGTTCCCTCCCTCCGTCGTATGCCCATGGAAGCTTGCGACTCCAGAAGAACCACAAGCGCGTTGCCACCACTTATTGGTCCAAGGATCCGTTGTGTCGACAGCTAAGACACGAATGCAGGTCTCTCACTCGCAACACAGTGCATCATATTCATATATATATTCATTTATTCATTATATCGTTAAAAAATCTCGTCAGTCATCCTCCGCAGATCTGACGTTATTCACCACCAGGAACACCACACCACACCACACCACACCACACCACACCACACCACATCTACAGAGCAAGTAGTCATTGACCTACCTATGTCCTTAACTCACAAAGCTAATCTCCTGCGCGCCTCACTATATCAGCTCACCACAAATCCTTAGTATATCTTGATCCCCAAGTTCTTAACAACTATGGACAGTCACAGGTCAGATTGTATTGGTTCTTAGCGCTTTGAACAGTCAGTGATCTTACGGGCGCGTGATTCGAATACAAACACGTCGCACTCACCTTTGCCCTTAGCCCACCTCCTCTGTCAATCAAATTACAACCTTATTCCAAACATACTAAAGTATTTTTTATAGGAAACTAGATAAACAGAATCAGGTCTTCATCGCAATATTAGACTGCGATAGAGCAAATTAGAGGGTACCGTTTGAAGCAAATAATATGGCAATGACATTTGATGCTTTCTAATTGTTAGTGTGTGTCATATTTACATATTAGGAACCTGTAAGAAATTCTGCGATGTTGGATCAGATATCTAAATTACTTGGATTTGGCATGAAACTAATATTGTATTATCAAATTACCACCTCATAGAGCTACAATAGCTGAATTTACTAAATATCTAATCATAAAGTCCGGCGAAGGAAAACTATACCGCGATTTTTTTTTACCTTCTCGCCACTAGCTACTCCCAAAATTGCAATATTTAAATATGTGTATCCTGCCTGTCCTAACTCACGGTGCTCAAACCTGGTCATTGACTGAGGCTCACAGAAGTCCAAACTCCAAACTCAAGGTTTGCCAGCGGGCGATAGAGCGCAGCATACTAGGTGTTCGCAGAACTGATCGAATCAGAAACACGGAACTGCGCTCCAAAACACAGATTGTAGATGTGTGGGTGCCAAGACCGCCAAACTGAAGTGGGACTGGGCTGGACATGTCTGCCGTATGAATCCGGTAAGATGGGCCACAATAAGTACAAAATGGGTCCCGCAATACTGCCACCGGAGCAGAGGCAGACCAAAAAGGAGATGGCGGGACGATTTGGACGCGTTCTGCTTGGGTTGGCGAGAGCATGCCAGTGCCAGCAAAAGGGTCGAGTGGAAGAAAATGGGGGAGGCCTTTGCCCAGCAGTGGGACATCCAAAAAATCAAAGAAAAAAAAGTCTTCTGTAAAATAAGACTAGCGATTAACCAAAAATACACGTCGTGATTATTTATTTAATTCAAAAGTTTCTGTCAAAAATTTCATTTTTGTACAAGCTTTTACTGCCGACTGTACTTTTCTGCATACCATCATCAAGTACTCATTGATACGATTCTAACGAGCCCAATCTCGATGTGGTTGTGTCGTTTTATTGCGGAGTTCGTATGGCCACCTTCCAGCTCCAGCATCAGATCAGCTCCAAGTCATCATAATATTGCATTGTCATGCGATATACATTGCAAAATTTTAGCTCAATTGGATAACGGGAATTGACTGAAAAATGGATTGCAAATTTTGACGGACAACTTACATATGTATTTACATACATACGAACAGTGCAAGTTAATATAAAGCTTGTAAAAATAGAACGAGTTTATGAAAATGGAAATATGAAAATTAAACGGAATATGCAGGCGCGCGGGCGCTATGTCTTTGACAAAAACAAAACGCGATCGCACACACACCTCGCGTTTTGATCGCTATCAATCAATCAACGATATGGCCTAAACAACCCCGGCAGAATCTACTTATTTCCGTTTGTGAAGGTTTTTTCATCTACATGTGGTTCATTTTATTTATATTAGTATGATTTGGGAGTTTCTAAAACCGATGATAGATGCACTAGATATAAATAATTTACAGAACTCATTTAGCAGGAGGCATATTTAAGGCATTGGTTTTGAATATTTTGTTTTGAAGGAAAGATAAGATTGTATTTTTCCACGAGTTTTCATTGTAAATGTATATGCACCGCCAAAACATGATTTTTGTAGTTACCTATTATAAAAGTAAGTAGGTAGTAGTAGAGTTGTATTATCATTGCAATTGCATAATAATTTACTTTCAAAACAAAGTTTTAACCGACTTCAATTCAGTACTCCGCCCAGCCACATTAACATTTCCACATTTTTTTCCAATTTACCACATGAACTGATTTCCGAGGACAAGAGCGTTGATTTTTAGAGAAAACAACCAAATCGCTGTATGTGGGCCGATAATATTTGAGGACTTTCGTCGATTCCTCAAGGATCTCAGAATTACCTTTGGCACTTCATTGTTTGCTATTTCAACGGAATAATATCAGAATCATTGCCCAAAACACAGAAATTAAAGACTCAATTGCCTTCACATCGAAACAGTACGATGACCTCGTACTAAAAATGGACAACATGGAAGCCGAGCGTAAAGAGGAACGGCACTATGTTCAGCAACTTGAGGCCAAAGTAGAGAACCTGGAGCGACACCTTAACACTACCAAAGTGGAAATAAAGAACGTCCCCAGGACGAAAGACGAAACCAAGGACGACATCCGGAACTTGATAACGCAAACGGCCCACATTATAGACCTACCTATGAAATCTCATGAAATTAAAGATGTGTTTAGGGCGGGCAGAAGGGATGATCCTGCCTCACCGATAGTGGTAGACTTCAACAGTGTTATTTTGAAAGACAGTATGATTAAAAAAGTGCGTCAGTTTAATAATAAAAACAAAACAAACAAACTCTGCACCAGCCACCTTAAACTAGAGGGACCCGCTCGGCCCATTTATGTAGCGGAGAAATTAACGCCCCTTGGACAACGATTGTACTACCTAGCTCGGTCCTTCGCCCGGGATCATAAGTTTAAGCACTGCTGGACCTCTTATGGCCGAGTCTTCCTGAGGATGGAGGATGGCGGTCAGCATATTCCAATCAACTCCGAAGCTGACCTACACAAAATACCTAAAGGCTGACTATCTAGTATCGTGAAAACTGTGATTAAATTGCCCTATTATATACTAAGCCAACAATGTTCCTATTCTACTTGCTACTGCCATTTAAACATAAGCTTTTACCTACTTTGCCTATTTCAACACAAAAACACACACACACTACACACTACTAAGTCAACAAAAATTAAAATAAATACTTGTATGCTCTTACACAGATGTACATTTTGTAAACAATTAACTTTTCTGGGGATTCATAGCTCTATAGTTTTAAAAAATAGACACATTTATTTGTACAATATCCTACTTATCATCAGAAATGGCTTGTGTAAATCATAATGTAATTTCAGGTATTGATGATATGACGGTAGCCTCTGCTTATAACTGTACCACCGAGACATGTAATCTAATATTAAGTAACTCTAGGCTAAAACTTAACATTGTATGTCAAAACATCCGTAGTGTATATAAAAACCTAGACAATTTTATAGTGCAATTATCTCGCTTTGATTTTGACATTGATATTATAATACTTACAGAATGCTGGCTCAGCGAGCATAAACCCATTCCAGTGTTAGAAAATTATGTTTCTTACTTTTCTCGAAAGTGCCTAAATCAAAATGATGGAATTATCATATATGTGCAAAAGGACTTACAATGTTTGGCAATTGAACCTGAACCAAAGGGCGCGAATTTTCTTCTATTAAAGATTCAACCAGATATATCTGTTCTAGCTATATATAGATCACCATCCATATTATGTACTGACAGTTTTCTAAGCTCCTTGGATAATATTATCCGCCCAATAAGTTGTGGAAATAATTTAATAATCTTAGGCGATATAAATATTGACATCAAGCCAAGTACCCCTGACAAACATGCTGCATCATACCTTAACCTATGTGCTGAGCTTGGTATGCTACCAGGTCATACATACCCCACAAGATTGTCTAATTGCCTTGATCATGCTATACTAAAAACGGCTGAGCCAGCCTCTGTGTTTGTTATCGATTCAACTGTAACAGATCACGCATTAGTCCTTGTAAGCCTCTCATTGAGCCGTGTAAAGATCCCAGGTGTAAATTTTTTTAATAGAATTAATTATTCAACCGCGATTGAATATCTTCAGAAAGTAGACTTTTCTTTTATAAATAGCACAGCAGATATTAATTATTGCATGTCACTATTCGTTCACAAGTTGTCGAAAGCCATACAATTAAGCTCGAAGTCATGCCCTGTCCCAAATAGAAAGAGAACGCTCAAACCTTGGTTAACACCTGGCCTCTTACGCTGCATACGCCACAGAGACCACCTTCATAGAAAGTGTCAAAAGGATATTACAAATCACATACTACTTATCACGTATAAGCGCTATCGTAATTACTGCAATGCACTTCTGAGAAAGCTTAAAGGTGACTACGAAAGGTCCTTGTTGCAGGCTGCAACATCAAATAAAGAAACATGGAATGCCATTAAATCAATAGTATGCTATAAAACACCTATGAGCTCAGCTGAAGAACTTTTAACCTCGGTAAATACTGCGTCACATGATATTGAAACTGTCAATAATTATTTCTCAAATATTGGTAAGCAACTAGCAGAAGCAATTGAAACTAATAAAAGTAGTAACGCATCTAAATATAAATTTGACATGTCAAGTACCCAACACTCGATGGCCTTAATACCACCTGATAATGCTGAGATTGAATCTTTGATAATTAGTTTAAAAAATACCTGTGCCACCGGCTGGGATCTTATACCCGTCAAACTGCTAAAACTTGCAATAACTGTAATTGTGCCTCCTCTTACCCAGCTTATCACAATGTGCCTAGATCAGGGAGTTTTCCCTAACGCGTTTAAAAGATCTTTAATCACACCTGTTCACAAGAGTGGGAATCGTGACAATGTCGCTAATTACAGGCCAATTTCAGTCTTGTCATCACTCTCTAAGATACTTGAAAAAGTACTCAACAACCGTCTTGTTTAATACCTAGAACACCATCACATTTTGTCAGACTGCCAATTCGGATTTAGGCCAGGTAAGAGCACGGAACATGCTGTCAGTGCTTTGACAGACCACGTTACAACCCTGCTTGACTCTGGAAAGAAAGGTCTGGGCGTGTTCCTTGATCTTGCCAAGGCATTTGACACTGTCTCGATTCCAGCGCTGGTGAACAAGTTAGAATGTATTGGTGTAAGAGGAAACGCACACATGATTTTGAAAGACTTTCTTACCAACCGAACCCAACAAGTTAAAATTGGAAATAATATTAGTAAGGATGCCCCGGTTGTTTTTGGAGTACCTCAGGGAAGCATACTGGGACCGAGTCTCTTTTTAATTTACATAAATGACTTGTGTCAACTGTCACTCATAAATGGAAAGATTTTCACTTATGCCGATGACACTGCCATTGTTTTTCATGGAGATACATGGGACGAAGTTTACCATAATGCTGAGAAGGGACTTCATAAGATACATGAATGGTTAGGAAAAAATTTTCTTACTCTAAACCTTTCCAAGACCACATACCTACAGTTCTCCTTAAGAAATGTTAATCAGCACAATACAAATCTTAAGGTTCACTCATGTAATTTACAGGCAAGAGCTGACTGTGACTGTACTATTATTGCTAAATCAAACTGTATTAAATATTTAGGTGTCATTCTGGATAGCAGGATGAACTGGCAACCTCACATAGACCTAACTTCAACACGGATTAGAAAATTAGTTTGGATATTTAGGAAGCTGAGAACTGTAGCTGATAAAGATCTGTTAAAAGCGGTATATGTTGCATTGGCGCAGTCGGTCCTTAGCTACTGTTGTGTTGTTTGGGGTGGTGCTGGTAAAACACACATGATAAAACTAGAGAGGGCACAACGATCCTTGCTTAAAGTAATGACCTTTAGTCCATACAGGTTTTCCACAAAACTGCTATATAAAAAATGTGAATTACTCAATGTCCGACAACTATACATAATGCTGTTAGTAATCAATCAGTACAAGCTCACCCCCTACGATAAGGATAAGTTTGCTGATAAGCGTGTTGTGATAAATGTATGCTCACCACTTACATGCAAACTGGCCTCTGCCAGAAGGCAACAAAGTTTCATGTCAAGATACTTGTACAATAAAATTAATAGAACTATATATGTATATCCCCTTTCCACTCATGAATGTAAGAAAAGGCTTAAAAGTTGGCTGCTGTCACTGGACTATGACCAGACTGAGTTTATTGTAAGTAGTAAATAATATTATGCACCTATACAGACTTAACACACACATACTCACACACAAGCTCACACACACACACATACACACACACACACACACACACACACACACACACACACACACACTTCCGTAGTTTTATAAATATAGTTAAATAAGAATACATAAAATAAATATCTAGCACCTAAGGAAAGTATATCAAAAATGTATCCACTATACTCACAAACTGGGAGAGGACACTGACTTCTGTAACACAGGCTCAGCCTAGCTCAGAAGTCAGAGGCTTCACAAATACCTGCTGTACCATTTTTGGAAATAAACGATTTATTATTATTATCTGAACCGGTTCCAACAGGCGTTGGGGCTATTGTAGGTTAAGAGGAAAGAGTAACGGGCTATGGATGAAATTTGGATGGACAAATGAATGAGCTATTGCAAGAGTTCCGGACACCTGCCATAACATTGTGAGATGCTATCGAGGCAGGCGGTGACTAGCCACTCGCTAGATGGGCCCCTGAAAGCGTCGTCGTACAGACGGCCAGGAGCAACACCGGGTATTATTATTATTATTATTATTATGTATCTCCGATTTAAATTCACGGGGCGAACCCCGGTCATTTGGAAGGCGTGCGTGGGGATATAGATCCAACACGTAGAGGCCCTTTGGAGACGAAATTTAATGTCATGTAGTACACCTGCTAGAACCCATTCACGGGTACATCGGTAGATACCCGTGAACTGGTCCCAGCAGGCGTTGGAGCTATTGTAGGAAAATGGAAAAGAGAATTGGGTCTATGGTGATGACATTTGGGTGGACAATAAAATTGGGTTATTACAAAGTGGTCCGGACACCTGCCATAACAATGTTATCCACAAGGTTATCGAGGCAGGCGGTGACTAGCCGCTCATTAGATGGGCCCCTAAAAATGCCGTCGTAAAGACGGCCAGGGGCAACACCGGGTGAGCGGCTCAGGGGTGTCGAGAGGTGGTGCTGCGCTTTCTCCGAAGTTACTCGCGGCGTTATGCCCTTTAACACTTCCACCCCTGGAGCATATAGCTCTGACGACTCCTCTCTGGACGGCCAATGAAGGCAAGCCAGAGCTGAGAGTCCTGCGGTCCCCCTTAGGGTTCCACTCCGACCGACGAAGACCCGCCGGAGACGGAGGCCCTGACCGACTCTCGGGAGCACTCGGGTCCGTGGGGTCGTTACTCCCCAACAGCTCGCCACAAGCTGCCCTGCGGGCTTATTATTATTATTATTTTTCGTTGGGTTTTTATTTCTCAGCATGAGCTGCTGGTAATAAATGTCATCTACGGGCTGAAGCCAAGTAGATGGCATTTGACTACGTTCATTCAAGTGTTAGTTTTAGTTTAAGTCCGTTCGGTCATCGTCAACTTGCAAAAACTTTCGCACGATTCGGCATGTGTTCAGTATTGCGGCTTTCTGCATCTGCATGTAAGTATTTCGTTTAAGATCAATGAGCTTCAGACTGTGGTGGAGGTATTTAGGAATAACGCCAGTGGTCGATAGAACAATGGGAACGATGTATACTTTTTCCTGGTTCCAGATCCTGGTGACTTCATCTTTAAGATCGGTATATTTGTGTATTTTTTCTGTTATTGTTTTCTGTAGGTTGTGGGTGTTGGGGACGGCAATATCAATAAGGTAAGTGATTTTGTTAAGTGTGTAGTTCTATCAGTGAGAATGGCGCGGTCAAAATACAATTTGTGGGTGTTGTTTTCCAATACGGGACTAGGACTATATTTGTTATTATTATTATTATGTTTCTCCTGTTTAAATTCACGGGACAAAGCCCGGTCCTTTGGAAGGCGTGCGTGGGGATATAGATCCAACACGTAGAGGCCCTTTGGAGACGAAGTTTAATGTGATGTAATACACCTGCTAGAACCCATTCACGGGTACATCGGTAGATACCCGTGAACCGGTTCCAACAGGCGTTGGGACTATTGTGGGTTATATGGATAGAGAACGGGTTCTATGGTGATGAGATTTGGGTGGATTATGAAACTGGGCTATTGCAAAAAGGTCCGGACACCTGCCATAACATTGTTATACACAAAGTTATCGAGGCAGGCGGTGACTAGCCGCTCATTAGATGGGCCCCTGAAAGCGTCGTCGTACAGACGGCCAGGAGCAACACCGGGTGAGCGGCTCAGGGGTGTCGAGAGGTGGTCCGAAGTTACTCGCGGCGTTATGCCCTTTAACACTTCCACCCCTGGAGCATATAGCTCTGACGACTCCTCTCTGGACGGCCAATGAAGGCAAGCCAGAGCTGAGAGTCCTGCGGGCCCCCTTAGGGTTCCACTCCGACCGACGAAGACACGCCGGAGACGGAGGCCCTGACCGACTCTCGGGAGCACTCGGGTCCGTGGGGTCGTTACTCCCCAACAGCTCGCCACAAGCTGCCCTATTATTATTATTATTATTATCTGTGACGTACTTATATAGTTTGAAGTACATCATTGAGATATCACACAAGCCACAAGCCATCTATGGTCTTCATCATCACTTCCACTTCACCAAATTTATGATTTCCGGGTGTAAATACACGAGTTATAATAGAAAATACCGAAATTACAACACGCGTGCCTAATATATTTGAGGAGTTCCCTCAATTCCTCATGGTTCCCATCATCCAACTGGGGTTTTGGAAACAACGGGACCAATCTGGAAGCATATACTTTCAGTTAAAAAAAGAATTGTACGAATCGGTTCATAAATGACGGAGTTCTGAGGTAACAAACATTAAAAAAAAAAAAAAAAAAATACATCTGAATTGAGAACCTCCTCCTTTTTTTGAAGTCGGTTAAAAATGTGTAAAAAGGTCTGTATAAAACTCTACTGCTTAGCGTTTCTGAAAAAGAATACCACTGTTAAGAAGAAACGTCGAAACAAACTCTACAGTCAGTAATATTTGCCTCTACAGTCAGTAATATTTGCTTTGCCCCATAAAGAAGCTTATTACAATCATAGTACGAGTAGGTACCTAACCTTCTTAAAATAAGTAAATCTGAATATAAACACAAGAAAATAAAAATATAAAAACATAATGCGAATTGTAGGAACTGTGTCATCTAAGTAGTTCCCTAGGCGTGATACAATGACAATTAAAATATTGGGTTCTGGATTGCGCCATGCATTTCTGTCAGATAGATAGTCCTCAACCCTGTTATAATCCATTGACATCAATGTTTTTTGCAGGTTAATTTTAAGAGCTGGAAATGAAAGATGAAAAATTTCATTGGGTAATTTATTAAAAAAATATTTTATTTTGTTTTTAGTATTTGTTGTTATAGCGGCAACAGATATACATAATCTGTGAAAATTTCAACTCTCTAGCTATCACGGTTCTTGAGATACAGCCTGGTGACAGACAGACGGACGGACGGACGGACGGACAGCGAAGTCTTAGTAGTAGGGTTCCGTTTTACTCTTTGAGTACGGAACCCTAAAAATAAATACATTGACCCGAAAAGGAGTTGTATGTATACTTTACGAACACGAAACTTATTAGTTGCTAGTTTTTTAGGGTTCCGTTGCCAAATGGCAAAAAACGGGACTCTTATAGATTCGCCATGTCCGTCCGTCTGTCTGTCCGTCCGTATGTCACAGCCACTTTTTTCCGAAACTATAAGAGCTATACTGTTGAAACTTGGTAACTAGATGTATACTGTGAACCGCATTAAGATTTTCACACAAAAATTAAAAAAAAACCTTAAGTTTCAGGGGTCCCCATACTCAGAACTGAAACTCAAAAAAATTTTTTCATCAAACCCATACGTGTGGTGTATGGGTTTGATGAAAAAAATTGTTAGGTCTTCAAAAATGATATTGAGGTTTCTAACATAATTTTTTTCTTAACTAAATAGTTTGCGCGAGAGACACTTCCAAAGTGGTAAAATGTGTGTCCCCCGAAGAAGTGTCCCCCAGAAGTTACAGTCTAAAATAAGAGAATGATAAAACTAAAACAAATATATGATGTACATTACCATGTAAACTTCCACCGAAAATTGGTTTGAACGAGATCTAATAAGTAGTTTTTTTTTAATACGTCATAAATCGTAAACCGCAATTTATTTCACGGAACCCTTCATGTGCGAGTCCGACTCGCACTTGGCCGCTTTTTTTAGTTTGTGTATTAAAATTATGGATATCAGAATTTTAAAGAATGAACCTATGTTCTTAATGACATACTTACACAATATTTTCATAAGCGTATTGGGATGCTACTGTTAAAATGCTAATTTCTTTAAAGAGTTCTCTCAACGATTCTCGTGCTCTCAGATTATATACAGTGTGTCCCAGGGAGAAGTGACCGGCCAAAGTGGATTGATTAGTTACGTAAAATTATCGATAAAAAACATTAGTTGAGAGGTATATCGACAAGAATTTATTTTTTCTGTCGTTTCTTTTTTGTTGCAGAATCGGCCGACTTGTTGCACTATTTTTGAACTATTGTGGTTGTTTTGAGTTTAATTGCCATTCTGATTTTTAATTGTTATTACTGTTACTTATCCGCTCAAACTCTAAAAATAAATAAAAGGTAAAAAAACGGGGGTGAATGCTAAGGATAAACTTTGTTTAGCTCAAAACTCCGAATAATGTCCGATAAACATTATTATTTTAGAGTTTGAACGGATAAGTAACAGTCATAACAATTAAATAAAAAAATCAGAATGGCAAATAAACTCAAAACAACCACAATATTTCAAAAATAGTGCAACAAGTCGGCGGATTCTGCAACAAAAAAGGAACAAAAGTAAAAAAGAATCTTGTCGATATACCTCTCAACTAATGTTTTTTATCGATAATTTTACGTAACTAATCAACCCACTTTGGCCGGTCACTTCTCCCTGGGACACACTGTATATACTTAGAACGAATAGTTCGTTTTTGTAACACAAAAATTGTCTGTATATTAGCTGCTTTACCCCAAACCAGAATACCGTACGATATAATACTATGAAAAACTAGGGTTGGGATTTTGTATGACGGATATATCTCATGGTTGCTTTTTAATACATTAATATTTTCTCGTTTCACATCATCTCAATACAACTATAACTTGTAGACAAATTCTCCGTTCCCATCGGTCAAAGGTCAGGCTATTCTTCGATTAGCAGTGGATTGTATAGCCTTCACAATTCTATTGACCCCCAATGAGGCATCATAATATTGGTAATCTTGGCCGTTGACCTCGAGCGGTGGTCCTGTCCAAACGGTTATTCTTTCCGCTTCTCCTGACGATCCTAACTTTTTTATCTGGTTCAAAGATCTTGAGAATCGGTTGTGTGAACGAGCTGTTGCTGGCCGAGAATATGATTTTGTTTGTTTCTTTTTAGTAAAGCCTTTTCTCACCTGGCGGGGTAGGGCGGAATTTGTATAATATTTTCTACTGTACCGAGGTTTTACTGATGCGGGCACGGGTACGAAGCACGGGTACACTTGCAGTAAGTAATTCCACAATCTTCAACTACACACAAGCCAATACAAAAATCAGACCGACGAAATTACGTTGTTCAAAATAACAAAGTTCTTCATGCTCGACCAACAGACCAGCTCTGACATAATATTACTGAATAAAGATCTGGGGGCCGATTTTTGACTTTCGAGCGCTCGAAAATGAAATAAAAGTAAATACGATTTTAGTGTCAAAATTGCAGGCACTAACTTTCTACCGATATAATTGAATACGATTGGTCAATGCCACTCACTTTTAAATTTTCTATCGCTATTTCAAAAGAGCATTTCGTAATTTTTGTCCGTTTTCGAGTGAAAGATTCGAGCGCTCGAAAGTCAAAAATCGGTCCCCTGTCTTGATATAGAAAAAACGATTGCTTATTTGGCTACAAAAAAGACCGGTGACATCACTTTAAACTAAATACTTACTTACCTAAAAGCTTGTAATTTTTTACAGTAAAGTACCTATGACATGAAATGATATTGTAATGGGGAACTTGCAGCGGACTTCAATTTCGAATAGATTGCACTCAATAGATGCGGATATACGTAGAAATATCATACAGAAGAAAAAAACGATTGTGTTAGTTGTATCTCACGTTCAAAAATAACATAACAGTTACACAGAATATTGAATTAGAAATTATATTTTGTACGAGTATGACAAATATAGACTTAAACGCAAATGTTGTGGAGATAATTGCAAATTAATGACTTACTCCATAGTAAACGCGCCGAGAATATATGTTGTGACGTCATAGCATAAACCAGTTTAATAACGTTTTCGGGTGGTGCCGGCGCGTGCAGATTTCAAATGCGTATAACATCAGAAAAATAAATCATAAGAAAGTTTTAGTGCTACAGTAATTTTAATGCTGGATTATGCTTTTGATTTTCGTAATAAAATAAAAAGATGCAAGTTCCCTATTATTGTGTGTGGTAGGTAGTAACGGTTTTGCTCACTCCTGATCAATGTGGCAGCAGTTTAAGTGAGACATCATCCGTCAGTCAGAGCCCCCCGAAGGATAAGGCGTGACCCCCGCCGGTCACTGGACACGAATCTTGAAAGGGCACGCCAGTAAGTTGTACAGTACACACCGGGAGATGCCAGTTCAACCTTTTTAGTCATTGTGATTTTGAATAAGCATCTAATACTTGGTGTGCCCGCGACTCTGCCTGGGGTCTGGGTAGGATTCGGTTTGTGTTCTTTTTACAAGCTTTCTATTAAATTACTTACAATGTATGTATAACTAACTATGTATCATATGTTTGTTCAGGGGGAATCTTGCAACTCAATTTTGAAGCAGATATCTTCGACCGATTGAGCTGAAATTTTAGGTAAAGGTATAGTTTTGATGACAATTCAAATGTATGGTACAGTTAGCATCAAAAGTAGCTACGCAAACGAAGACGTCCAAAGTCTTTATTAAAATGAAATACGAACTTTTGACGTCTTCGATTGCGTAGTTACTTTTGATCTGATGATGGAGACAGAAGCTGGACATGGGAATTGAGTACTTAACCGACGTTAACCCCGTTGAGTTTGGGCTCGTTAGAATAGTCGATGACGGTATACAGAAATATAAAGTCGCGAATAAAAGCTTGTACCAAAAATTTTATTTTTGACTGAAACTTATTATTTAATAACGTGTAGGAGTGGGGCGCTTCTTAGCGGTTTGGTTATGTAGCTCGTCAACTATTCTTGTTCTGCAGATATGTAGTGTTTTGGTTTTGGTAAGTAAGGTCATATCAGGGCGTTGAGAGTTGAGATTTCCTTAGCTGTCAACATAATTTTCAAGTCAATAAAGTCTCAGCAAAGCACACCTATGATTATTGGAGTTGCAAGCGTCGATGGTTTTGCCAGGTAACGTCAGGTCATTACGCTAATTTGCCATACGGCGGTATCTACTTCTAAGCAAGCGTTTTTAAATGCAAAAGCTAATTTGTGATCCAACAATTGGCACATAATGATGTCCATAGATGAAAGAATAGGTAATGGAATATCAACGTGGGTTGACATGACGAACGTCGCTCTTGACATAAGGCGGAGAACCAAAAACACACAATATGCTGTAATTAGATAGTGTTTTTCTACTGATTCTATATACGGATAACGAAGTAGGCAAAAATATCTACAAAAAGCGATTATCCACAATCTTAAGGATGCCGTATGTGGGCGAGCCTCATGCTGAACTCGGTATGGTGTACTAAGGGTAATCTTTTAGATTATCTAAGCTTCTAAAGTTGACAAGACATGAAAAAAAATATACTGCCTATTTGTGCGAGAGTAGGCGAAGTTTTCCATGTGTACATTTTAGTTCGACGATAACTCAAGTATCGTTGATTGGAACGTCGTGAAATTTGGTAGGCAAATGAATGAGACTAAAATATGTTTTTAATTCGAATATGAGCTAAACCGGTCAAGGGATTACCAATATATAGGTTGTAATATTGCGAGTTGGGGCGTACCATTCTAGTACGTAGAGTCCGATATTAAAGAGTGGTTTACATTACCTACCATATTTATACATAGAATTAGTGTCCATACGTATTTGTACACACGTATTCAGACTCAGTGCACTTGAATGCTACATGTGTCCCAATGTATTCGCGGTCCGATTGACCCGTCAGGACAACGAATCATTGTTCCATTACATTACTACTCTATAATCAGCTTTATCACAAAGTGATAAGATCCATTTCAGTTTACTGGCCAGTGTTTATCGCTCTGTCTTGATATTGCTAGATTGTAACTTACACAGAATCGTATAAATATTACTTTTGTGAAGGAAATTTGAATCAAAACCGCCACGAATTAGGGCTGTATTTTGAAATGTCTCAGTTATATATTAAGAGGTTATGTAGTAGTGCAAAGATCGCTTTTTGTTTTAAACTTTCCCTGATGATGAATTGGACTAGGATCGTGTTGGCTGCGTGATCATTCATTCCTTGGTCCATTCCATGTCAGAGTGGAACGATTTGAAACGAATCTAGACTATTATAGAGGATTGATTGTCTTGCTTGTAAACATTGTGCAGATAATACTGAAGAAAGATTGAAAACAAAGTAAAAAGATCGACCCACCAGGATTCGATCGAGACCGGAACAGAATGGCTTTATCGTGGTATGTAGCCTGAGTATATGCCGATTAGCAAATCGATACATTTTGAATAGTGTTCAATTCAATGAATTTATTTGCAATCGTGTTTAACAATGTCCACATCTTAAATCGTGTTATTGAAACACTTTAGTCCTCAAGGTATCATATATTGGGAAGTTTACCTGATTTAATTCAATTGCGAACGTCGCCAATTTTAATTATTTTTCATCACACTTGCTCATAAATGTTGTTATTCCTTGCCTGTATACAGAAGGACAATGGCCTAAATTGTTCCCGCGGGAAATAATGGTCCCAAGGAAGTAATGAGCTTGTGTGTGATCTGATTGGTTAAGCAAATCTGGACGGCAAAAATTCTGCTCTGTGATTGGTTGAAATATTGAAGCTACGCCCTCCACTCGCACTGATCTAGAAGTGAAGTTGTCAATCTCGTCAACATTTGATTGATGCGCTTTTAAACATAGGTTTTTCTGTCTTTTGTGGTTATTTATTTCCTCGCAAATGTGATGAAATTATTTTACACACCATGGGTTTAAGGAGAAATAAAACACACTTTACGTGTAGGGAAGGTATAATACCGTGATTGATTTGTATACAGCTTCCTATTTAGTACTTTGTCCTTACTATTAGGAAGCTATAATATGGTATGGTATGGGTAGTAGTATTAGTCCTCACCTTTACTACTAGGAAGCTTTAGAGTTTAGAGTTATGAACTATGGTCTCGAATTGTGGGGTACGGCTGCGGTGTGGCAACGTGTATTCATACTACAAAAGCGTGCCGTACGTATTATCTCATTTGTCCCTCCACGCACTTCAGCTCAAAATCTCTTCAGAGAAAACCATATACTCACCCTGTCCTCGCAGTACATATATGACGTTGCTAAATTCGTCAAAGAAAACATTGACACGTTTCCCCGCAAAAAGATAACTCGCACAAGACAGGGGTCCCTGAACCAGCTCCTCACACAAACCACTCGACTGACCAAGTCAAGTAAAATCATCTCACACGTGGGGCCAAAAGTATTTAACAAACTACCAGTAAATGTAAAATGCGCGGGTAGTAACTCAACCTTTTTAAGAAAATTAAAATCGTGGCTTCTAACCCACTCTTTTTATGACATCAAAGATTTTTATGAGTTACCACAATAATAATGTAATATGTTAACACACCTAGTTTATTAATTTAATTTAATCTACTTAAACAAACGATGACATGTAATATTTATAATATTATAAATAAATGACTTATGACTTATGACTTTTACTGAGCTAAGCTTGTCACTGAGCTAAGCTGCGGGGCAGACGGACATCTCTATATCATATCGAACTCTAAAAAGTACTATGTGACCTAATGAATGGAAGTCAACCGTCATACATTTAATTCATAAATAACACTAAACAAAAATGCAACAAGTTCAAAGTTCATAACAGTAAATCGCTTCCGATAGTCTCCACGTCAAAAATATCTGTGCATTGTCGGCGTTCCAAAATAGTTATTTAGTAGCTGACACTGACAAATCTCGGTTACTCGGTGAGTGATGGCTTAGATCCCATCTGACTGTAGGCGTCAAAGTAATTAATAGGCCACTTTTATTGCCATTAACTTGATGCTGATGGGCCGAGTTTGGGCATAACTCCATTTGTTAAAATACTTATTAAGCTGGCTCTATGATATATGGGTACGTAAAAGACCAAATATATTGTGATAAGTATGTTTTTAACTTTGACGCCAATGACGTCTGATGGTGGTAAAAAATCATTCGGCTAGTCTAATTGTAACGAGACACCGTAGCGTATAGACGCTTATGACTTCAGAGGAGTCAAACATGTAACCGACTTTTTATTAATTAGAAAATAGGGCAAGAAAATGATGATGATATTTATTAGTTTGTAAATGGCTTGTCAAAAACGACAGTAACTATTTCGATGAAATTTACAAGACGGAGGTTATGGGGCCGAGGGCCAACAATCAAACTTGCTTGGTGTCATTTCCGCGAAAACTCGTTTTCTCGGGTTATTCTTACCTGTTCACCACCAAATTGTTACCACTGGGATTTTTCCCCCATCTTTTACCAGTGGGAACCATTGGGAAAAATATTCCCAGTAGTTACCACCGCGTATTTTAGTGGTAAAAGATGGGAAAAAGAATCCCAGCTGTTGCCACTGGTAAAAATTGGTGGTAAACAGGTGGAAATAACCCTCTTGATTGCCGTCTTCTGTTGTAAGGTATTTTGAAAGTCTGTTACAAATTCAAATTATGTACCTACCTATATGTGAAATACCATTATACCCTACCTCTACTGTCCAGCTTTTCCATTTGACATTAACGTTCGAACACCGAGCATTAAGCAATGTTTAACATACCTAATGCCCGTATATCAACAGAACAAAAGAACCAACATTGATGAATGGCGTCCTACTACCGCGTTATCGACTTACGCTGATCCGAAACGACATGAACGAATCACTGACAACTTAAAAAGTGATCAATAATAAACCTTATGTCTTTACATTAAGGTTTACGATTCGAAAGATAACGGTGTCGGTGGTAGTTCTTGATTTATCGTCTACTCAAACGTATCACAAGACATGTACGTTTCACAGACTATATAGGATCTCGCAGAACTGCGGTGTTCCAAAATCGACCTTCTTTAATTAAGATATGATCGAAATTTGTAACAACGCTGATGTAAGATAGAAGGTTGTGAAAATAGTGACTGATAGTCAGTTGTTTTTCAAATCCGCAGGACTGGCCGTTATTGGATTTGCGGGTTGATTTTCGAATTGAGAACGCGCACGTTAAAACGATGGGTTTGCTACATCCATCAAAACCCCGTTGTCCGATACTTGACCTTATGTAATTAACAGACGAGCCTAATTCGAAGTAACGCAAAATGGAGATATGAGGATGTTAAAGTAGTGCTTGTTAGACAGCCCGCTTTGAAACAGACAAGGAAATACGTAGAGGTCATTTTGGACCTGTGGGGCAGTTTTCATTAAATTTGACCAACTTCTGCTATTTAGATTTTTTTCTTTCCATACAATGAAATAATCCTTACATGAAACAGAGCCGACCCGCGTCAAAAAAAAAATTACCAACTTTATAATTTTTTAAGAACAACTCACGCTTGACCAACAATTTTAAGGAGCCAAATTTGTTTACATAAAAAAACACCTAATGTCTCCTTGGACACTTTTCCTCTATCTCTTTTAGATTCGGATTTCCCCATACTGTCCCATTTAAAAAAAACACTCTGTATATCGAGATAAGATTTGAATATTCAGAATCTTATTGGTTGTAGCTTACTCATGCTCCAAATGTGTGCAAACTAGACAGCACCAAGCAATACTGTTCCAATCTAATCTAAATATTTACAACAGTAGCTTCGGAATTGAGTCTCTGGTCGATAACTCGGGAACTGCAGCCCAGAGTCATGCGAAAAATGTCGTATATAATCATGCCATATACAGCATGGTTTCGTAAAGATGAGCCGGAATTACGTCTATTTAGCTTCAAAAGAGTGCAAATTCGACCTTCCATTTCCTTCTAGTCCTTATTATAAGATTTATAAGGAAATCCGGCACCTAAAATAAACAAATTTAAAATAAGAAGTGTTCCATTCCATTGGACCAATTTGCTACGAAGCACTAAAACAATCTCACCGATTAATTCAAAAGGTGCCGTTTGTATCAATTGAATTAATAATGTACTAATTGAAAGATCTAAGAGATAATTAATCTCATAGCTCTAATTGCCTCAGTTTCCCTTTTCTACTCTTCAGATTGCGTCAAGACATCCTGTATATGGCACTTGCATCCTTCCAGATGAACGGGAACTGAGGTCTCAATCCCGAGCTATTAAGTTATTAATCACAACGCGTACCACCCGCCACAGACAACCAGTAGCCTGCCCTCCAATCACGAATAGTTCATGAGAAACCAGGGGTCACATTATATAAGGCAGACGCTCACAGTCGTAAAACGTTTTGGGAATAAACCTGTAAGCGGTTCGGTTGGAAATTTCGCATAACAATCTATAAAAGTCGCACTTGCTACTTTGAGTAGGAATAGGTACAGCTCCGAGCAGACAATTTACATTTTAAACAATAATTTACAATAAAAAAATAATGTTTCAATAATCATCATCATATTATTTTCAGCCGAAAGACGTCCACTGCTGGACACAGGCCTCCCCCAAAGAATGCCAAAGTGACCGGTCTTGCGCCACCCGCATCCAGCGGACTCCCGCGACCTTTACCTTTACTACTCGTAGTTATACCTTACAACAAGTAATAAATCAGTAATTACTTAACTTCTCCGTTCTCTCAACGCACTCCAACTAAACATCTAAGTGTACGGGCTAATTGGCTCATACATTAATAGTCAAATATTTACCAGGTCATCAGCCCACCTTGTGTAAATAATAATCATATCAATATTATAAATTACAACGCTAAATCGCACTAATAATAACCCTAGTAGTGTGATTCGGGTTATTCGTTATTACTCGTATCGATCAAAGTTTGGATTTGTTAGACGTTGCATTTTCTGTACAACATCATCTATTAAGTATTCTGCTTCTAAGCGTGCAGAGCTAAAGTGACGGAACGAGATAGCCCATTGATATTAACATCGGTACGCGAAATGTGGAGTGAGATTGGCCTCTGCGCGCGCGCATCGATCAATAGCGGCGCGCGATGCAAGGACCTCCCCCGCTATGCAAAGTGCAATTTGCATTTATATTAGGAAAACATTAAAAATAACTACGCAAACATCATTACAGACTAGGCAAGGTACATTGCCATTTTAACTTTACAAAGTAAAATTTTATTTGTGGAAAGAATACTTTGATAAGAGATCAAAAGAAAAAGGCATTTGGTATAAAACGATCCAACCTTGTCCTCAGATAACTTCATGGATAATAGAGTGTTCGTTAAGTAGACGCGACTTATTGATTATTAGATTGCGATCCGGACATATACCATTAAACAAGTTTGGATATTTGATGGGAAAAGTGGTATCTCCAAATTGTGATGAACGTAAAGTACCAGAAGATGTATACCATGTTATGATGGAATGTGTCCGAAACGAAGCTTTCAGGAGAAGTCTGCCTTTTAACACCAGTTATGATGTCGAGACCTGCAATGTTGCCCTGGCCACCCCGTTGTCAGACGCGGCCACAGCACTATTGCAGTTAGCTCGAAAGTGTGTTAATAATAGAATTATTCATCATTAGGAAAATATGTTATGTTGACTATAACGGAGCGACATGTTCACCTGTGTGACAAGCTCCTTAAATAAAGAAAAAAAAAAAAGTACAAAAACCGTTTTATTAGGGTTCCGTAGCCAAATGGCAAAAAACGGAACCCTTATAGATTCGTGATGTCCGTCCGTCTCTCTGTCTGTCTGTCTGTCTGTCCGTCCGTATGTCACAGCCACTTTTTTCCGAAACTATAAGAGCTATACTGTTGAAACTTGGTAAGTAGATGTATTCTGTGAACCGCATTAAGATTTTCACACAAAAATCGAAAAAAAACATTAAGTTTTAGGGGTCCCCATACTCAGAACTGAAACACAAAAAATTTTTTTTCATCAAACCCATACGTGTGGGGTATCTATGGATAGGTCTTCAGAAATGATATTGAGGTTTCTTACATATTTTTTTTCTAAACTAAATAGTTTGCGCGAGAGACACTTCCAAAGTGGTAAAATGTGTCCCCCCCCCTGTAACTTCTAAAATAAGAGAATGATAAAACTAAAAAAAATATATGATGTACATTTACCATGTAAACTTCCACCGAAAATTGGTTTGAACGAGATCTAATAAGTAGTTTTTTTTTAATACGTCATAAATCGTAAACCGCAATTTATTTCACGGAACCCTTCATGTGCGAGTCCGATTCGCACTTGGCCGCTTTTTTTTAGAAGATATCGTAGATAAAAGCACTGATCAAAGATTACTTGTTGGCTGTTGATAAGCTCTAGTCTACATAGACGCCTACCAAAATTGACAATGTCATTTAAATAAACTGTAATAGGGAATAGAGTAGAGTTTGACATGTTTTAAAATCGAACGACATAATAACTAACAACTTAGAGAAGTTGACAAAAAACCCCTGACATTATCATTTCAAAGTTCAATATCTCAAAAACGGCTGAACCGATTTTGTTGAAACGCAGCTAAAACTATGTCGATCACGTCAGCTTTAGGCCACATTCAAATCTGTAGGTACATTGGTTTAGGAGCTACGATGCTACGGACAGACACACAGGCACTACATATATTGATTTACACTATCACGATTCTCACACGTTGTTACTAAACAGGAATTAATCGCGGTCCATGTTGCGTCACATCTGAAACGCTGGGAAACCTTAGTGAGGTAAATAAATAAGTTAATTATACGCGATTAAGCCTCTTTTAGTAACAATAAATGCAACTCTGTTCCAATGTAGAATGGTATAATTTCCATTGAAGAGGAGCATGCCTAAAGGCGGAGGCCAAAAACAAAATACAAACGCGAACAAGGGTAGTAGACACCAAATAAAATAACCAATAATTATGATGTTCTCGAAAAAAGATTTAAAATATTGTCTAAACGAGAAATAAGTTTCTGTCAAAAATTACGTCACGATCCCCTAGTGATTTTTCTCTCTAACAAGCAATATTGAAACGGTTGTAGCTTCGTAATGTTTTGAGATATCTGAATGGGCTTCTTTCTTTTGGAGTTGTAATACATTTAGGGTCTACACCCCTACTGGGACGGAGTGGGGACTGAACATTTTTTTACAAGTTTTTCTGCGAAACTGAGAGGCCTACAGGTTGTCACAGCCACTTTCAAATTTATCAACACTAGTCGCTCTATGAGATATAGAACTCGTGAGTAGGTATATCTTTAAATAAATAACTGAAAATTGAAACGGAGAAGTTCGTTCACTTCGCTCGCTTGTCGCTTGTTCAATAATACAAGTATCATCATCATCATCATATCAGCCGAAAGACGTCCACTGCTGGACATAGGCCTCCCCCAAAGAGTGCCACAATGACCGGTCCTGCGCCACCCGCATCCAGCGGAATACATGTATGGATTTGTATAAACAACATTGGTTTACTTACTTACACGTGTCAATGACATCAGTCACTAATTCACTAAATGAGATCATAACCTTGTCACCGCCTCACTTTGTCACTCAAAAACTACCGTCTGCTCAAGCCAATTTGCACTATGTAAACCTAACGATAAGGTTTAGATTAATATCTTTAGAACGTTTTCTTTAAGAAATTCAGATAATCAATTCTAGACCATTTTACGGGGTGATAGAGTAGATGAAATAGGAATAGGTAAGCGCTTATCTTGAAATCCGTTCTAGAAACCCAAATATACAGGAAGTGCGATTTAATATTTATTATTTAGTATCTATCTATACATTTTAAGCGAATGTTTGGCTCAGTGGTACCATCGAAGACACACTTAACTGACCATCCTTATAGCTATACGAATAAGGTTGATAGATGGTCAGCTAAGTGTGTTACTGTTTTTACATTACCGCCCTAGGTGAGTAATGTACGGTCGAGGAAAATTAAGGTAAGGCACAAGTCAAATCTATTGGAATAACATTAGGGTCCAAAAGTGCTAAACATTCAATTTCCTCGGCTGTAGGTACTTTTATAGCCACGGCAAAGTTGAACGTGGGTGGTTCTGATCTGACTGAGATAATTTGACCTAAGTACGTCAGAACCGTCAGGTTGATAATTAGGAAGGAAAACTGGTCAATGTATGTGATTGTTTTGGTATGACATTAACTACGCGTTTAAATTGTTTATTTATTAATATTTAATCGTAGTTTATGATCTGTTTTACTTTCTCACGCACGAAAAATTTATAGCATTCATAAATTAAATCTATATGCGTTGTATAAACATAAACAGTGAAAATAGTAAATTATGTTCGAAATTATGACATTCTTAATGCAACCAGTACCTTAAAACTGATGTTTTCACGTTAATTACGGGACGAGTTTTTACAAGTATGTTATTCTCCAGACATCAAATGAGATGGACCGGATAAGAGGACCATGGGCTGAAACTTAATGCCTTAGCCTAGCCTTACCTGCACCGGAACGTATAATAGTCCGTCAGTCCACTCCCAATACACGTCTCATGACAACACGATAAAATGCATGGCAGCAGCGGCGCTACCACGAACTTCGAATCTCGAACTTCGTATATCTCCGTCTCTATCGCACTTATGGTTATTGGTACTCGAGCGACCGAAATGGAGATATACGAAGTTCGAGATTCGAAGTTCGTGGTAGCGCCGCAGGCCCCGTAGCATGGATGGCCTTATCACGCGATAAGTGACAAGATATCCGTCACTATCTGACACCGTTCGATAGAACGAGAGGACGCTCTTATCTTGTCACTTGTCGCGTGATAAGGCCATCCATGCTACGGGGCCACAGGTCGAGAAAGTTGTGCTGAGCAAGAATCAGAAGATTATCGCACCTAAAATTGGTTGAAAGTTTGGAAAATCCTTTACTTCCGGTCAAAATTGTAAGGGTAGCTATATTTACGTCATGTGATAACAGTACGAGACATGTGGCATCATTTAGCCCTTTAATCGTAGAGAGAGTAAACCTGAGTCTGCCAGTCCTGAAATGGCCGGAAGTACCTACTTGGCAGACGGTGCCCAATTTTAGAGTTGGCCAGGCACATCTGACAGCTGTACCCTTATTGTGAGATACAATCGTAACCTAACGTTACGTAACTACTTACGATATCGAATAAACGCGCTTCGAATAGATTTCGATCTCGCTTCGGTATTTTTCGATTCGACCCGTCAAACTTGTAACTCACACTGCCGTTGGACTACGATACCAACTGCAAAACGTTAGGCACTTTGCGTTTAATTTTCGATGCGTAATTTAACGTTCGATTCGTACTACCAATTACCAATCGGTAGTGTGAGACATTTCGAATCGAAGAATACCGTCGCGACTGTAGTTTACTATTTCACTTGCAAAATGGCCCGTGATTTCGTATTATTCCGTCAAGAGTTACCGTAGATCCGATCGAAATTTATCTCAAATTAAAGAACTTATAAAAATAAGGGTTTTGAATTGACAACATATATCCGCAAAATTCGGATTGTCGCGTATTTTGTATTTAAAAATGCAAATAAATGGCCCCCGCGCTGCCATCTTGTATCGACAGTCGACACTGCGCGTATTCTGTAATGTCATAACCGACAAACATTTAAATTAAAACGATAAATGCTAGTGATATAAGGTTGAATATTAGAAAATCGATTAAACTATAGGAACGAACGTGAAGTCGATCGCGAATTAAGTAATGTATAAGTGCCTCACGTTACAGTTTGGATTTTTAGTTCTATGAGTGACCACGGGGCGGTGTATAGACTTTTCATACTAAATCTTGACGATAGGCGGTAGCGTCGATAGTAGTGCTGAGACACATTTACGTTTCCATTGACGACGCGAAAGTGAGGCAAGTTTGTGCAATTGACTCAATTTTAGTGTGCCATTTGTGGAGGAGCGCTTATAACCTATACTTACTTATATTCTCATATTATCTTTCTTTTTTTATATTACTTCATTGGGTAAAGGCTGTATAATATGGGGATGGAGACGCACGGGCAGCTAGGAAGTAAATAAAGTAGGTGGGTACCTTCTAAGAAGTTCTAAAACCCATAATTTTTAGGCCCTTTGTCACTTTCGTAGTTTTTTTTCTGTTTATATAAGGAGCTTGTCACACAGGTAAACATGTCGCTCCGTTATGGTCAACATGACATATTTTCCTAATTACGAATTGTTCTTTTAACAACACAGTTTCGAGCTAACTAGTTATGACGTATCTAACGATACCTCATATATCATAATCCAATCCATTTAGGCTTAAACTTACGCGGTAAAGAAATTTACACGTAGCTCGCTCCCACGGGGTCCTGGAAGTATCTGACGATTCCCAACCTGTGCAGCACTGTCGTGGGGTTAGGTTCAAGTAATTACTGATGATATGAAGTTTATAGTTTTTTAGGTATTCGCTTGTTAATACTTACCTCTGTTAATTGAAGCCCCGTCCTCCCCTACTTACGTAAATACTTACACTCGAAAACATTAGGTACCTACTACCAAACAAGAGCTACATTTACGCATAAAAATCGCAATAAATAAGCCAAACTCATTATTTAACAACGTTTTTAAACACTTAACACATAATGTTTCTTAAAACTCTGACGCTGTACTGGCCAGTACTTGACCACAAAACGTCGAAGAAGAATCACATTTTAACGGCACATACGACCTTTATAATACTGAACTAGTATTGATGAACGATCGAATTCCATATTCAAATTTAGACTGGATCAACTCGCGCGCATCTGCAAAGGCCAATGCCCAGAGACTTTATGGTGTGTTCTAAATAGACCTTGACCGCCAGCTTTATTGCGAATCAAAATAATGTCCGACTGTTTCATTTAATACTAGAGCTCCCCGCGGCCGTGCCCGATTATTACTAATAAATAACATATACCTACCTAGCTTATGTCACTCGAAAAGGTTAATTCTATACTGCGTGTTTTTGACAATTTCCGCGAATTGTAAAGGGGCATAAGTAGTTTAGATCAAATAAAGTTAATTTCTCCAAGACAGTAGTATCTTAACTGTTACTGTTATCAAGATTTTCAATGTTTAATTTAATCAGTTTTGCAGATTTAACCAGTGTAAATGGCTCTTAACTGTGACGACATAACAGCTTTTTAAATTTTGTAAGGTTCCTAAACACTACAAGAAGGTTTACGAAGTGAGTTCGTTCGATATTAAATATTTTTTACATACACATTTTTTATTTCATGTGTTTCAAGACAATAATACAACCGCTAATGCTAAATTAAACAATTTTGTACAAAAATCGCAAAAAGTTTTTTTTCGTTTTTTTTTTCAAAAAATTATTATGATTGCAATATGCCGAAGTTAACCGAAATTCCCGGGAACACCGTGTAAAAAGTTGTATCTGTAGGTACGGTGATTTCTTGAAGTATAGATTAGATATGTCACCTCCATTGCTTTGAACGTAGAAAATAGGTAGGTACATCCATTGTGTAGTGTAACAGATGATCATGGCAAAGTGTTCCGTGGTTACCAATTTTGTTACGGAACAATAAAAACTAGGTCAGATCAACATTTCTGACACTTACCGTAGTATTCAGAATAAAAAAGCGTGACAGTTTAAAAAAGGTAGGAAAACGTAGCAACGGGTTTTTATCGGGGAATCGAACGCGCGAGCCCTTTCTCACGGTCGGAACGCGTCAATATCGAAAAATCTTCGTTATATCAGATTCGGCAAAGTTACGGAATATCGGAGCGGGTCAATGACCTATTGACAGGCACAGTGAGTAGCAAACAGTAGTCTAACTAAAATTCAAGGAAAAAAATACTGGAAATATCTTACACGAAATATTTTAAGATTGTTAAACATGGGCAAGACAGCCTAAGGTCCTGCCTCCTACTACATTGACATTGACAAGCTTGCAAGTGCTGAGAAAGAAGAAATTACGGACTTAATGATTTAGAGCATTCTCTGTCAAGCAGCCTTACTTGGCTTGACAGAAACACTTATTTGGTGCCACTTTTAACTGAAGCAGGATTTAACTATCTAGCAGCTAGAACATAGATTTGGGAAAATGCCGTAACTACAAGCACATTGTTTGAGTGTGCCATTGAACGCTCTTGAGCTTAGATTTAATTCACGAGTACCATACCTATACAGCACAAACGTCAAAATGACTAAAATCGTCAATATTAATAATTAATAGTAATAAAAGTGACCGGTCACTTTGGAACTCTTTGGGGGAGGCCTATGTCCAGCAGTGGACGTCTTTCGGCTGATATGATGATGATATACGCACAGCCCCGAGCCAGTAGCAACTTTATCACCACTCATTTTAATGTAAAAATAAAAAAACTCAAATAAAATCTCATTTAACAGCGATAACGTTCTTAACCCTATTGTTTTAATATTCGTTAATTGCCTAGCCGGAAGTTATTATAAGACAAATGGCATACTATAACAATAACAATCAAAGGTTAGGTTTCAAAAGAGCAAATGCGATAAAATTATCTGATTTATACTGACCGCATGAGTCGGTCAAGTCAAAAGTGTTGTGGTCTATATCATAATATCTCAGTAGATAAACTTAGAGCCGTAAAAAAAATATGTATAAACGCCCAATGTAACGCACTCGCATAGACACGCGTCACTACACTAAACTTAAGCGTAAGTCGGGGTAGTCAGCGGTACATCAACCCGCGTGCCTTGTAGACTGTCGTTTTCCCATACAAAAAGTGACATTTAGACCTAGCTGACGCACTTTCAACGCGTTCCGTAGTCGACCAGCTGGTTTTCAAAGGATCGCATGTATAAAAAAAAACGGCCAAGTGCGAGTCAGACTCGCACATGAAGGGTTCCGTTAAATAAATTGCTTTTTACGATTTATGACGTATTAAAAAAAAACTACTCACTAGATCTCGTTCAAACCAATTTTCGTTGAAAGTTTGCATGCTAATGTACATCATTTTTTTTTTATAGATTTATCATTCTCTTATTTTAGAAGTTACAGGGACACACACATTTTACCACGTCTCTGGCGCAAACTATTCAGTTTAGAAAAAAAATATGTTAGAAACCTCAATATCATTTTTGAAGACCTATCCATAAATACCCCACACGTATGGGTTTGATGAAAAAAAATTTTTTGAGTTTCAGTACTTAGTATGGGGAACCCCAAAATTTATTGTTTTTTTATATTTTTGTCTGAAAATCTTAATGCGGTTTACAGAATACCTACATCTACTTACCAAGTTTAAACAGTATAGCTCTTATAGTTTCGGAAAAAAGTGGCTGTGACATACGGACGGACAGACAGACAGACAGACATGACGAATCTATAAGGGTTCCGTTTTTTGCCATTTGGCTACGGAACCCTAAAAAGGTCTCAACAGACCCTAGTTAAGATACTGCTTCAGCGAATATATTTACTGTGTAGGTATAGGGTGCGCATACGCAGACTCCGCGGAAGTGGCGCCCCCGATCGCAAAGGTCACGGGTTTCGGCTGCCCTGGTTCTGATGATGCGAATGAGTTTACTTGACCCTTTCAACTCAAATCTCAGCTACTTAGGTTTTATCGTCTCCACTACCCAAAAGGATGTCTGAAAAAGATCGCTTCACTACATATAGTATAAAACAAAGTCGCTTCCCGCTGTCTGTCTGTCTATCCCTATGTATGATTAGATCTTTAAAACTACGCAACGGATTTTGATGCGGTTTTTATAATAGATAATAGTGATTCAAGAGAAAGGTTTATATGTATAATACATGCATGTATTATATACATATAAACCCGTGCAAAGCCGGGGCGGGTCGCTAGTTTTTAGGGTTCCGTACTCAAAAAGTAAAACGGGACCCTATTACTAAGACTTCGCTGTCCGTCCGTGTCACCAGGCTGTATCTCAAGAACCGTGATAGCTAGAGAGTTGAAATTTTCACAGATTATGTATTTCTGTTGCCGCTATAACAACAAATACTAAAAATATATTTTTTTAAGGGGGGCTCCCATACAACAAACGTGATTTTTTTGCCGTTTTTAGGGTTCCGTAGTCGACTAGTCTTATAGTTTCGCTTTGTCTGTTCGTCCGTCCGCGGATAATCTCAGTAACCGTTAGCACTAGAAAGCTGAAATTTGGTACTAATATGTACATCAATCACGCCGACAAAGTGGTAAAATAAAAAGTGATATTATTATTTTTATTAGGGTACCTCCCCTATACGTAACGTGTTTTTTTAGGGTTCCGTACTCAAAGAGTAAAACGGGAGGACCCTATTACTAAAACTTCGCTGTCCGTCCGTCCGTCCGTCCGTTTGTCTGTCACCAGGCTGTATCTCAAGAACCGTGATAGCTAGATAGTTGAAATTCTCACAGATTATGTATTTCTGTTGCCGCTATAACAACAAATACTAAAAACAAAATAAAATATTTTTTTAAGGGGGGCTCCATACAACAAACGTGATTATTTTGCCGTTTTTATAGATAATGGTACGGAACCCTTCGTGCGCGAGTCCGACTCGCACTTGGCCGGTTTTTTTTTTTTTTCATTTCAACCCTAACGTGTAATATATTGTTGGATAGGAATTTAAAAATGAATAGGGGTTTGCAAGAATCATATTTTGATAATGTTAATATTCTCGGAGATAATCGCTCCAGAAGTAAAAAAAATGTGTCCCCCTCCTCTAACTTTTGAACCATAAGTTTTAAAAATATGAAAAGAATCTCAAAATAAGAACTTTATAAAAACTTTCTAGGAAAATTATTTTGAACTTGATAGGTTGAATAGTTTTTGAAAAAAATTACAAAATACACTGCCCTACACTGACCGTGGCCCGACACGCTCTTGGCCGGTTTTTAGTCTATTGTGTAGCATTGTTTATGTTTAATTTCGTTTTCTTTGTTTGTTGCCCGACTCCAAAAGAAGGGATATGTTTTTACTAGTCTATGTTTGTATTTGTGTACGTTCCACTGTAGCGTTTAAAATACTGAACCGATTTTGATAAATAGGGTGTCAAGTCAATTGATTCGAAATTATGCTCCGGGTGACATAGACATGACATTTGTATGAAAAAATAAAAAAATGGTGGCTGTACACAAAAAGTAACTGACTTTGAAAAAAATCTTTTGCTATGATAGCGTGTTGGGTATCAAATGAAAGAGGAGAAAATATTATTCATAGTTACTTTTCCGTAGTCGGGTTATAGTTTTTTTAAACTTTTTATCTATCCAAATATCATAAACCCTCCATGATGCGTTCAAAAACCGCACATTATGACCACCATAAAAACAGACTATTTTGTTAGAACAAATTTCTTATCTGTGAAAATGTTATTACTGCTAAATAATAACATCGATTTCGATGCTATTATGACATTCAAATTTCGAACACCTCTGAAAAACAAAGCAATTTGGTTTGACCTCTCTTCTAATATCAGTCGAGATGACGATTAGTTCGAAATGAATTGTCAATTTGCATACAAATTTGACAAATGTCGCACATAAGTAAGATATCGAACGATATGACAGTTGGCGCCGGTCTCTGAATTAAAAAAAATACTATGACAGCTGCCAGAAAACAACGCCGCGATGCCGGTCATAATATGCGGCTCCTGAATGCATCATGGAAGCTTACGATATGTGGATAGATAAAATACTGTATGTAACTGTACATAATTAGGCATTAACACACTCGTGTTTAATGCCCTTCATTATGTACAGTCACATAAACTACTATTATGCTTGTGTCTGTTATAGTCTTATAGTCTCACCTCACCTGTTTATTTTTAATAAGCAGAGTATATTAACGGCCTCCGTAGCCCAGTGGGTAGTGACTCTGCTCACGAAGCTGGAGGTCCCGGGTTCGAATCCCGGTCAGGTCATTTATTTGTGTATTTATCAGAATATTTGTTCCTGAGTTATGGATGTTATGTATGTATATAAGTATCTATATGTATGTATCTATTATATATATCATCGCCTAGTACCCACAACACAAGCCTAACTGAGCTTACCGTGGGCCTAGGTTGATTTGTGTAAGATTGTCCCGTAATATATTTATTTTTTATTTATTTATTTTATATGAACATAATAATTAACTGGGTCTCACAAAACTGTCGGAACAGTTTGTCTGTGTCAACATAGTACAGAGTTAACTAATTTGTAAATAGGTTTATGTTAAATACATGTTATGCCTTAGGGGTTAATTAAACTCAAACTCAAAAGTGTTTATTTGTTAAACATCTGGTTACAGTGGTGTTTAGATAAAAATGTTAGTATCACTATGTTTTGCCTTTTGGCGTACAAAAACAAGCATACAATATGGATTGTATTAGTATTAAATTAAAATTCAAAATAATTCATATGACATATGAAAGTACAATAAAAAAAACATAAAGTCAACTTAAGTAATGTCGTAAGTGACGGCACGACAGGGACTAAGATGAACCTCGCTTATTCAGCAGGTACTTATGGTTATGTTATGATTAGAGGGCGGAGTACCGGTGGCAAATTTTACACTAAATGTATAGAGTCGCCTAAGTATTCTTATGATTAAATAAATAACGAATAAATGATTAATCTTGCATAATATTTTTTAGGAACTTATAGAAATTATCTTACGAGCATACAAATATAATGTAATATGTTGTTAATATCTAAAATACATAATAATATGTTTTCTTATCAAAACATTATCATTACTATTCCTGAAATCGATTTATGAAAATAAATGTTAAGTACTTACTTCCAATTTACGAGTAGGTACCATACTAAGTACATTAGGTAAATGAATAATTTTATTATTCAAGCCTAAAATAATAATTATAAAAAAACGACTCCATACCTTTTCTGTGAAATTTGCCACCGGTACTCCGCCCTCTAGTTATGATAGGCCTACTCGTATAATTATAATGGAATTGCGTTAGTGTAAATCATTGGCATAAATGTTGAATATAGTGTGTAGGGAGCGCGGGGTTCCAGTCAAGCAAGATTTAAACTAAACTTACATAAAATTAAAATCATTGAAAAAAACAAAAAGGCCAGGGACATAACTATGACCGTGACACTATTTACAGGGTTCCTTACCCAAAGGGTTGCTTTATTTTGGTACATCCAATCTTAATAAAAATAGCATTTTTATCTCTCAACCCCACGAATGCGCACACGCATAATTGGCTGTAAATTAGTAGCACGGGCGGGCGTGAAGATTGTGCGGCGTTCTTTGCTTTATAGTTAGCGTATTAGGGTTATAATAATCCGGGGGACACGCGTGAGTTGGGAGCAATTGATCGAGTACACTTACTTAATCAAAGACAAGTTCTTTGACCATCCATATACCTATGTTTACAAATAAATGATTTTGAATTTGAATTTTGAATTTTGAAAAGTGTTGACGTTCACTGGTTCGGATCTGGCTCGAGCAATTGAGTTTTAATTTAGTTTGTACTTTCAATAGGAATGAGATGAGATTAAAAGAGGTAGGGCACAGCGGAATGTCGTCTCGCTCGTATGTGGAGCAGCCCAACTGGGGAAGTACCTCCACCTTACTGAAGACCGCAGCCATAATAGCACCACTGCTTTGTTGGGAGTTTGTGCGCTGTGTTGGGACTGAGGGACCTGCATGTCTCTATCTGCCAACACAGCGAATCCTCAATTGAATAAAGGGTCGGCAACGCGCTTATGTATTCTTCTGGAGTCACAAGTGTCCATAGGCTACGGTACCAGCTTAACATCAGGCAGGCCGTAAGCTTATTTGCCACCGTCGTTGTATAAAAAAAACTATAAATATGACACTATTGATGATTTTGAAAATGCTATGCTTAAGAAGGTACAATAATTTACTGTGTCAAGGATACTGCATTGAACTTATGTGGGTAATTCTTAAAATGGGATGTAAGGATTTTAACTATATTGTATGATCTTATAAAGAAGTCAATAAAAAATACAATAACATGTACGCCGTCAACTGGGTAGGTACTTTAGAAAAATTTGGGGCTACTATGATCATTTATAATGTAGTATAAAAGAAGTACTATTTTTAAATGTAAATGTACGCCATACGATTAAATAAGTACTATTTGAAATTAAATAGTTTTAATCAAGTAAAGAGCAAAAAAAGAAGTCAAAATTTAACTTATGCGAGATAGGCATGAAGTTGATGTCTAGAATACATACAATTAGATACTATCATTATTTTGTTGATCACTTCCGTTATTTGTACTAAAAATGTAATATAAAAGTCTTTAGCGCCTAATGATAGAATAACGGGTAATAAAATGTTAAGTGTCAATCTGCGAGACCGTCATAGCCTAGTGCAGGTGACACGGGCAATTTATTTTATCTTAAGCCATAATAATAGTGTTCGGTAACTATCATATGTACCTAGTAAGTCACAGAAACCATGTTTTGTTTAAATTTGTGTCACTGTATAAATAAACTATTTTGTATATATGCCCGTATTTCTTGTAATTCCATGACAGCAGGCGAATCAAAGTCGTCTCACATGCTACAAAGCAAAACGGTTAATAATCATTAAAAGCACATAATGTGTGAATACAATTAGCACTAATGAGGCAGTAAAACTGCTGTAAACTATTCTTCACCTGCTATATGGATGCAGTGAACCCAACAGAAATACGATAATACAGTATTTAAACTGAGTATCGATTTGGGTTTTTTATTAGACTAACTGTATTGCGAATAATGCACGAAACCGAAAACCATAATTTACTTTAAAAACAAAGTTTTAACCGACGAAAAATCAATCATCCCCTATTTTTCTACTCTTAGGGTTGGTTTTTTTTCCAAATTTATATGGGACCAACTTCGGGGTATACCCTTTCTAACTAATAAAGAAATATCCAAATCGAACTACTCTGTAAAAAGTTATGCGTGGTCATACATAAAAAAAAATATATACGAGTATATACGCGTCGACTTGAGAACCTCCTCCGTTTCCGTCGATTGAAAAATACGAGTGAGAGAAAATAGTAGATTGTGTCTTAAGGGAGCAAATTGATATATTTAAGTACAGCGAGGGCGGCATATTGCATCCTGAGTGAAGCGAAAGACTCTACAATATAATCCTGAGCGTAGCGAGGGATGCTAACGTTGCATCTTGAGCATAACGAACGATGCATGTATTTACGACCAAGATGAAAATAATTTTGGTACCGAGTGTATGCCTAGTGCTTTTCACACGCAGGGCAACAGTGATGTTGAATAAAGCTTTTCTACTTCTACTACTACTACTTCTACAATGATTATTTTCTGAAAAGCAGGATGAAGGAAGAAAAGTACAACTGCGATCCCTCAATTGAGGGCAATAACAATGACTCTTTTCTGAATAGTAGGTGTAAAAAGGATTATGGTCTATGTATATGAATTGTATTTTGAATTTAAATACAACTGTGCCAAGTGAAAGCCAAAAACATCAAATAATTTTCAGTCATGCCAAAAACGGCATTTTTGATCCATTGTTGAATTCAAATCAATTTAAATGACTTCCTGCCGTTCCTGTATGGTAAAAATGTAGAACGTAAATAATAACATTAAGTCTGTACTGTCTTAAAGTCTATAATCTGAGCAAATGTCAGATTTTGTACCTCATAACTCGCATACACCCTGAAAACCGTTCAGATTTTTTTGGGAAGATGTATAAAAAATCAACGTACCATATTTCAAACCGAACCACGTCCTATGATACGGCTGGTACTTCGTACTAGCCACCGTAGGCGGTCTCGGCCTCCTAGGACCCCCGCACGCGGGCGCGCAACAGAGCAGGAAGTATCTCTTGTCCCGTATTTTTTCAGCAGCCTTCAGCCGTTGCCTGGCGAGCCGGCCCGCGCAGCGGCGGGGCCCCGCCATGGCGGCGATCACTGCTGTGATCACCAGGGCGAGTAGCAACCAGCGCATCACTTCACGTGATCATTAAAGTTGTGAACCGATCCATTAAAAATTATATGAATTGATCACTAGAAATTATCAGCTGGTCATATATGTGATCATTTACACTGATTTGTGAACGCGATCTTTAGGAATTTTCATAACTTGGTGGTCACTGGTCATCTCTATGTTTATTAACACTGATTTGTTTGTTTATCAAGTCATCGATAGTGAAAAGCACGCATCACTTGGTCGTCGATCGGTTTGATCACTTTTTGGCAATTGGTGTTTTGAAATCATTACAATTTTTATAACTGATCATCACTGTCTATTGTCTTAGCGACAGTATCACTATCACTTGGAATGGGTCACTAAAACTGATTTGCCACATCAAAGTTGGTTAAACACACCACTTTATCACTATCCCTGCTAGATAACTCATTAAAATGGTCATGTATGGCTATGTCATCCTTAGAACTGATGGTTAAGCTGATCAGTGGAGTGAAATGCAAACAATTTAATCGAAGTGTATGTAAAAAAAATGTATTAGCTAACTTTGGAAACACTCAGGTAAGGTAGTTCCGCATAGTTTCGTTTAAAAATCTTATCAACGGCATTTTGTTTATTTTGACCAAAACTTTTATGACTTAACTTTCAAGACTTTTAGATTTATTTAACTTAGGTATCAAAAACTCTGTATCCTTTTTATTTTCTTTAAATGAAAACACTACTTTTCACCATTGACCTCATAATTTAACTTCACAGGTTTTCCGAAAGTTTCGCGCGCGTCCAGGCGCTGCGGCACAGACGCACGTGCAGACGCACCGAGCGGGCCGCGGTGACTGGCGGGACCAGGCGCACATAAACCACTAGGAGGTAACACTTATGAATGAAAATGAGGAAAGCTTAACGTGAATCGGTTTTGTATTACAAGTAAGGAGATTACACCAATTTTTTACAACTGGCTTAGTTGGAATGAGACAGCAATGCGTATCTTTTATTCTAACTATAGCAAGTCGGTGTTGACGTCGTGAATTGGTTTTGTATTACTTAAGAACATTATAACCTGAGTAATTTATTAGGTACAACCTGCTATATTTGGAATGAAAATGCAATGCGTACCTTTCGTTATTAATAATATAGCAAGTTGGGTGACAAATTGCATCGTCTGTAGTGTGCTATTTATAGTGGACGTCAAAAGTTACTGTAAGGCTATAGTTTGTTTTAGTTACAATGACGAAATTATGCACTTATTGTGGGATTTTACAGCTTTTTTTGTTGCTAAATTAGAAATGAAAAGATAACAAAGAGACGTCATACAACTGACCAAAGTGAGGCCCGTGGTAGCTAGTGTTTGTTCTGTTTGTAAATGCGTAATTGTTTTGCAACCCTACCTGAAGATAACAATTAAGAGGATTGTGAACCTGTAAATTTTCAAACAAAAAGCGATAACGTTTTTCACCCCGTAAACATTGTTCGATTTTTATAATTTTTGAATATGTTGTAGATATAATGATAAACTAGGTCTGTACGTTTTGATTTTTAAGAAATATTGCTTACGTTAAAAGTAATTAGCATCTAAAAATCTATATTTTTGACTTAAAAATATTTCTATCGTTTTTTTTTTTTAATTAATCTTAACTGATTTTCTAAAAAAGGATTAAGTACAGACATAGATTAAAGTGTACTAAATCCGATAATATCAAAATTGTTTTATTTCATAAAGGTTTAGGGGGGTAAAAACGTTATCACCCGAAACAATATTTCAACTAGGAAATGTAGGCAATTGCCTCCGACTTGCAACTCTCCCTATCGCACGATACGGGTCGGGAGGCAGAGTGGTGTGAAACAGATAGCATTTTTTTAAATACCTACTCGCGCCGCGTATTGGCATACGAGGTTTTCCCAAGGGACTACAGTATGGGGTCCTTCAAAAAAGGAGTGTATAAATTCTTAAAGGGTCGGCAACGCGCATGTTACACCCCTGGAGTTGCAAGCGTCTATAGGCTACGGTAATCACTTACCATCAGGTGGGCCGTAAGCTTGTTTGCCACCGACGTGGTATAAAAAAAAACTTAGATGAGAATAAAATTGTTGGTTAAGTTGGTTTTAAGTACTTTTCGTCATCTGAACTAAAACAAACTATACAAATCTAGCAATATGGCATAACTTGCTATATTTAGAATGTGAGAGCAATGCGTGCCTATCATTATAACTACCTATAGCAAGTTGGTGTGGCATATTGAATCGTAGTGTGCCTTTAGCTATCGAGTTATCGACTCTCTCAATTAGCTACTTATTTACTTTTTTGCTCATAGCATGACATCATATCATTAGAATATTGTTTTTATTAATAATCGACCTTGACAAGGTGGCCGATTGAGTCAATTTGACAGGTAGGTATAGCTATAGCGAGTGGGCTGTAAAGTTGCATGGTTTTTTTTTCTATTATATTGTTGACATGTTATTACTTATTGCGAATAATAAAAAGTCGAAATAATAACAGTCATGTGTGCATACAACTTACTCATATAATATACTTTTCAAAACAAAGTTTTAACCGACTTCAAATCAGTAGCCGAATTGCTTCAAGTTTGCCTATAAAGGTAACTCTCGATTTCTCCATGATCCCATCATCAGAACTGGATTCTGGTGACAACGAGACCAATCTGGAAGTATATGCTTCCAAACACAGAAAAAATATTTCAAATCAGTTCATAAATTACCGAGTTATCGCGTAACATACACACATCAAAAAAAAAACAGACGAATTGAGGACCTCCTCCTTTTTTGAAGTCGGTAAAAAAATATGTCCCAATGCTCTAATGTCAGCGGATTAAGGTATCAGTACTTACATACATATTTATGAGAGAAGATTAAATCGATAAATATTTCTGCACCGACCGTTTTCATCTCAACTGTTCGATTGCTACATTACCAATACAACTCGTATCGGGGCTTAAAACGAATCAACCTACATTTTGGATCCAGTCTTATCGATGCGACAGGGTCAATACACTAAACTTGTTATGTTAAAACAATCCCGGCCTTGTTTTGGCTAACATTGTAAATTATAAATTTAACTATTCAATGAGCATTGTGTGCCATTATCAGTTGTTTAATAGATAGATAACATTTGAGTTCAGAACATCTATATAAGACGAGGGAAAAATGCTCTGCAAATAACTTTGCTGTTTTGGCCTCCTAGCCAATCCACGCACCATCCGTGCCGAGCAAAAGGGTTCTGCGTGGGCTTGAAGAAAGTTACACAAAATCTGTCCAAATAGGCGTCCAAGTTTTTTCACAAGTTAAACAGTTGGGAGACCCAATGATAAAGATTAGGGGGTTGAAATAGGCACTAGCCCCATGTTCCGGATGTGTGCAATAGCGTTCCCGGGGGTCTGTCTACAAGCGAGCAGTATAACACCCCAGGGGTTTTAGTCCGTGAGAGTCGGACATACCCACTTGGTTTCTCCCGAGCCGAGTGGGATACATAAATTTTCCCTGGGGAAAAAAAGGTCCCATAGTAAGCTCAATGCCCTTCTGCCTTCTGTTCTGCAGGAAAACAAGAAGAATGGATGAATTTGATGTGGGAACGCTGCCGGGACAGCAACCTTGAGTTCCAACCTTAGGGAATTGGGCTGAATGACCGTGACTAGCTATCTCTATTGACTGCCCGCCTGTTTCCGGCCAGGCGTTCCCTCCACAACATCATCAAGCTCAATTAGGCATATGTTATTGTATGGTATGGATGGATACTAGACGACGATTATATTTAGTTGATGTTCCTCCTAGCGTTATTCCCGGTTGTACCCCTAAAGGAGCCCGGGGTCCGCTTTAACTGCCATCTGACCTTCCAATCCATACTTAAATACATATAGAAAACACCCAAGACTCAGAAATAAATATTCAAGCTGCTCACACAAATATTTTTATTATTAGATTCGAATGCAGGGCACTACCGGTCGTCAAGTCAGAATGCTCCAGAAAGACATACTGATTTAACTAACCAGTATAGTGTCTTCCAGTCAGAGAGGAATGGCGCTACGTAGGGTTGCCATCTCTAAAAACTGGCTACCAGGATAAGAAGCGTAAAAACCCCGGATTTTAGAGCTCAGAACCCGGACATGTCTACAGATGTTTTAAAAATTCAGTAAAAAAACCAACGTCCAACGACGACCCATGATTTGATTTTTTAAACCCGGACTACGAAACCCCGCCCGGACGCCCCCTAAACTAGAAAAAATTGGGTGTCGTGCTAGAATGCTTGCGATCCCACTGCGCCCCCATTAATGGCAGGGACGGAAACGCCAGACTGGTTTTAGTGCGTAGACTCCCTCCCTTATCTTTTAGAGTTGGCTGGAGGGTGAGAGTCCCACACACCCCCCATTATAGCAGGCACCTGAAATGATGCCGACGAACCACTCCGTCAAAAGTGGAAACGACATTATTAGCTATATAGTTTATTTTACCCACGGGTTTGCCTCCGTTCTTTGTTAACACGCGGGCGGCCGCCCGGGCAGCTACAGTACAACAGTACATCTACAATGGTCGAATGGTGAGGCGATTCAAGACAGGTTGTGACTAGCCCAGCTGGCCCACTAATTAGCCGGGATCAAGATCGCCTGATAACCGGTGATAAGACACGCGGGTGGTCGCTGCGCGGGCGCACCAATTGCGCTCTTATTGCAAACTTGTAAGGACCATATTGGCGGGACAGTGGTGGTGATTGACAGTGGAATGGATTCATTAAACGTTGGATGTTGAGATTTAGTTTTTTTTTTAGCTTAGTGTTGAGTTTCAGTTCCAGTAATATAGCGTTGGTTCATGTAATCTGCAATACTTTACTCTATAATATTTGTAACTACAATTACTTTTGAGTCTCCCAGGAAATCAAGTAAATGACGTTATTTAGAAAGATAAAAACTATTGGTCCTAATAAGAGGAAAAGCTACGGTAGCTCAGTGGTTCAGGCATGCGGCTGTCAAGCGGCGGTCGTGGGTTCAATACCCGGCTCGTACCAATGAGTTTTCCGGAACTTATGTACGAAATATTTACCGTTAGCTTTTCGGTGAAGAAAAACATCGTGAGGAAACCGGTCTAGTTTTCCCTCTGGGTTGGAAGGTCAGATGGCAGTCGCTTTCGTAAAATAAGTGCCTATGCCAAATCTTGGGAGTAGGTGTCAAAGCGGACCCCGGGCTCCTTTAGGGGCACAACCGGGAATAACGCTCGGAGGATGCTGATGAAGAGGAAAAGTACGTGAGACTGTAGCTTTGCAACTTTGTAAGTTTGTATGATTTTTTTTTACCATTAACTATATCCAACGGACCTTCTGGATAGACGTAAGCTGTAGTTTACACCGCGGGTTTGTCCAGGTTTTCTGCTAAACGGGGGCGAAGACGCACGGGCTGATGTTTGATAATATAATGGCTTGCTACAGCATAGAATATAAGAAATATGAGTCTAAGTTACTTGAAATAAATACATAAATAAAATAGACGACTTTACGACTAATATATCATTGAACCACTCGTAAACCTTAACGGTTTTGTCCGCTGTACAAACGTTTTCTTTTGTTTTTTTTTTATAGCAAATAAATGACAAAAAAAAATATCAACAACATTTTCAAAATTATTCAATAGGTAATGATAGGTATAACATCTAAGACAATAAGACATTTTTAAATGTATTTGACATGATATTGACCTGTAAAATATGACATTTTATAAAAAAAAAAAAACTCCTCTTGTAGTCAGACCAGCTTCTCTGAGCTGTCAATGCGAAACGATCAAACCAGATTTAGGCCATTGTCCTCCATACAATCATACACTCACACACGAAGCACTTAACCGTCACTAACTAAGATAACACTACTCCAAGTGTCTGACCCCTAACGCTTATGTGACACCATACAAGACAGAGCTCAGATTTGAATGGCTGGTTATCAAAGGCGCTTTCAAGCATCAAAAGGAGGCTTTGTCATACGCGCCAGTTATTGCAATATTAGCAATTTAAATTGAACCTTGAATTTTAAGTTTTAAGGTTGAAATTGTGTCGGTTAGTTGGACTAATGTTAAAATGCTAATTCCGTCTTAGTCTTGCTAATTTGCGCTTTGCCACTTTAGTTGAGCTAAGAAAATAATGAGCTAGAGAAGTTTAGACTTTAAATAATTTGCAGGAAGGACGGTAACAATGATAAATGTTGTTGGTTTGTTACTACTATAGGAGGTATAGTTTTGCAACGACAAAAAGCGACCGTGATTTTTTTAGAGTCCCGCACTTAATTGAATTGTACAACAAGCGTGTCTCATATCTTTGTCCCACTTTTAAACGCTGAAATGTTTGTGGACGTAAGTTGGCGTCTCTCCTTCGTCCCCCCGCGACTCCCTTCGAGAACTAAGTTTCCAAAAACGAGTAGGAAACGAAAAAAAAAGTTACCTACTCTTGGGATTAGATGCTAAAGTGGACCCGGGTTCCTTCAAGGTACCATGGAAAAACGCTAGGATGATGATAATGTACCCTAAGTTGGCAACCCTGCAGTTAAATGTTGCCCGATAGCGCTGTTTCCGGCAACAATTTGCACCGCACCGTATGGTTTCAGTCCGTAGGCGACTGCGCCAATTCCCACAAGTCGGACATGGTGCCGGGATCGTTAGTAACCAACAAGGACTTCCTCCACCCACAGCAAATAACCACTAAACTTGTGGGTCTGCTTGTTCTGTAACTTGACGTCCTCGTTCTGAACTTCCACGTTTAACTATAATTAAGTAGATAATGTTGATATTTAAGTATCAATAACGCACATCGTCGCGCAGCGCGCTACAAAGTAATATGTATATTACCGTTATGCGTGGACCCATTTATGAAAGTTAAAAAAAAAATGGTTGTCTATAAAAAAAATACGTGATAACGCCATAAGAGAGGTAGGGCACAGCGGAATGTCATCTCGCTCGTAATATGTGGAGCAGCCCAACTGGGGAAGTACCTCCACCTTACAGAAGATCGCAGCCATAGTAGCACCACTGCTTTGTAGTGTTGCTATATTATTGCATGCTATGAAGTATGTGGTGTTGTGTTCCTGGTGGTGAGTAATGTCGCCAGAGGTCCCTATGGTGCGCTGTGTTGGGAGTGAGGGATCTGCAAGTCTCTATCTGCCAACACAGCGAATCCTCAAGTGAATAAAGGGTCGGCAACGCGCTTGTGATTCTTCTGGAGTCACAAGTGTCCATAGGCTACGGTACCAACTTAACATCAGGCAGGCCGTAAGCTTGTTCGCCACCGTCATTGTATTGCAGGAGACCATCGCGTGTGCTGACTTCTGGCCGAAGGGTGTCGTGTTTCGGCGGTTCCGGGGCAACCTACCGAATTCTACACCGGAATTGACGACGCAACGGAGCCACGCTGTTTCGTCGCCTAAATAATAATTCGTTTTTAATTTTATAATTGTATGTATGTTAGTTTTTAACGGAACGGGGCAATGAGTCATACTATTTCGTGCGTGCTGCCGGTGTTCATCGATTTATAAGCCAATGGACGCTTGTTATTGCAGAAAAATCACGACCACTGCTTTGAGTACCTATTCGTTATGTTGACCTAGAGGCTAGACACAACAGCAGTTCCCGCACTCTCAACACTGTGCATCTTCGGAAGCCTAGTATGTAGATTAGTTTAACTAATGACAGACTATCACTCTTATTAAATAAAGTAATGCAGTATTATTTCTTGACACAAAGGTACAAAGTACGTGGTGCAGCCCTCTAGACAAAGTTATCGTGCGTTAGTCAGTTGCCATTATTCGCGAACAATGTACGTAGCACACATATAAAACACAGTAGGTATAGTTGTTATTTTCTAAGCCGTCCGTTCCGCACTAAAGAACGCCGCACTGCAGAACGGACGGCTTAGAAAATAACAACTATACCGAAGAAATCTGTTTTAAAGGGTTATAAACTTATAAATGCCATGTAGACAAACTATGTGATAGATTGAGTAGTGCAGTCTTTGCTTTGCGTAAACTAAAACCTATGGTATCAGACGATGCCATGAAGCAGGTTTATTTTGCTCATTTTCATTCGCTGATGTCCTACGGCACGCTAATTTGGGGAAACTCAACGGATGCCAACAGAGTGCTGCTTATGCAGAAACGTGCCGTACGTGCGATGATTGGGGCAAAATCAAGGAGTTCGTGTAGAGGCCACTTCCCAGCGCACGGTATTATGACGCACTACTCACTCTATATATTCGAAATTATAATGTTTGTAAGGAATAATTTTTCCTCGTTCGATACCGTAAATGTGATTGGCAAAACACTCCGCCGCACTGGGCGTTTGAGAACAGTTCCCCGTCGCATGGCACTTGCAGAAAAGAACCCGCGTGTCATTGGGCCTACCTACTACGAGCGACTACCCGCTGATCTTAGACTGGAACCATCTGACGAAGCATTTAGACGCCGCCTGAAATACCTTTTATTGGAAAATCCATTATACTCAGTTAAAGAGTATATGGATCTTGATCTGACATGTTAAATTATTATTTTTACCTATTTACATTTGTTTTAATATGATTTGACATTAAATATCACCTATATTCTAATGCACATTACACTATATTGTAAATTGAATGACGATACCTAGTGGTTGACATATTTGTTCTTTTGATTTTGTTTTATTTTTATATGTACTCGTTATTGAGTAAATTTGTTGACATTGTATTAATTTAATATTATATCTTTATTTTTTCTTTGTTTTTGACGATCATGATAAATAATCTTATTTTTTTGGACATGACAGCAAATTTGTAATGTATTTTTTTATCATGAAATAAAAAAAAAAATAATAATAATAATAATAATAACGATAATAATAATAGTAACGACCCCACGGACCCGAGTGCTCCCGAGAGTCGGTCAGGGCCTCCGTCTCCGGCGTGTCTTCGTCGGTCGGAGTGGAACCCTAAGGGGGACCGCAGGACTCTCAGCTCTGGCTTGCCTTCATTGGCCGTCCAGAGAGGAGTCGTCAGAGCTATATGCTCCAGGGGTGGAAGTGTTAAAGGGCATAACGCCGCGAGTAACTTCGGAGAAAGCGCAGCACCACCTCTCGACACCCCTGAGCCGCTCACCCGGTGTTGCCCCTGGCCGTCTTTACGACGGCATTTTTAGGGGCCCATCTAATGAGCGGCTAGTCACCGCCTGCCTCGATAACGTTGTGGATAACATTGTTATGGCAGGTGTCCGGACCACTTTGTAATAACCCAATTTTATTGTCCACCCAAATGTCATCACCATAGACCCAATTCTCTTTTCCATTTTCCTACAATAGCTCCAACGCCTGCTGGGACCAGTTCACGGGTATCTACCGATGTACCCGTGAATGGGTTCTAGCAGGTGTACTACATGACATTAAATTTCGTCTCCAAAGGGCCTCTACGTGTTGGATCTATATCCCCACGCACGCCTTCCAAATGACCGGGGTTCGCCCCGTGAATTTAAATCGGAGATACATAATAATAAAAATCTCTGTGATACAAGCCAGGCATTTCCCTGTTTTTTCTTGATATGTCGCAGCTTTTCTCACATTTCATTAACAATTTTGAAATAAAGTGTACCTACGTAAAGTGAAACATTGAATTTGATCTGACCTAATTGGTGTTATAACATGTATAGGTAATCCTTAACACAGTGCCCCGATGACTTCTGTAAGGTGGAGGTTTGGTAATGTGTCTGAAAAAGTCGACTATTCTTTGCGAACAGTTTGTTGAAAGCATGGGTCTCAATATTGAGTCCACGGATATATACTCTGACTGCGGAAATGAAATATACATTGTAATACAGTACGGTTTCTAATTTAAACTGTCGTGAGACATGTCAGTGATTCAAGCTACACCGTAGCGAAGACACTTATCCTGATGACCAACTCCCGAAGAGTTTGAAACAAAATTTTTTTATACAACGACGGTGGCAAAGAAGCTTACGGCCTGCCTGATGTTAAGCTGGTACCGTAGCCTATAGACACTTGTGACTTTAGAAGAATCAAGCGCGTTGCCGACCAATACACTTGAGGATTCGCTGTGTTGGCAGATAGTGACATGCAGGTCCCTTACTCCCAACACAGCGCACCCTAGGGAGCTCTGGCGACCTTACTAACCACCAGGAACACAACACCACATGCTTCATAGCATGCAATAATATAGCAACACTACAAAGCAGTGGTGCTATTGTGGCTGCGGTCTTCTGTAAGGTGGAGGTACTTCCCTAGTTGGACTGCTTCACATACGAGCGAGATGACATTCCGCTGTGCCCTACCTCTCTTATGGCGTTATCTTTATGACGTTATCACGTATTTTTTTTTAAAGACAACCAATTTTTTTTTACCTTTCATAAATGGGTCCACGCATAACGGTAATATACCTATTACTTTGTAGCGCGCTGCGCGACGATGTGCGTTATTGTTACTTAAATATCAACATTATCTACTTAATTATAGTTAAACGTGGAAGTTCAGAACGAGGACGTCAAGTTACAGAACAAGCAGACCCACAAGTTTAGTGGTTATTTGCTGTGGGTGGAGGAAGTCCTTAGTCCTTATTCGCCCGTAGTGACATTTCTTCTGCACATACGTCCTAACTGTTAGATTTATTAGTGACATTGAATGCTGACATGTTGACATTTTTATTTTTATTTTTTATAGTATAGAATTGTGTACCTACTATTAATTTTTGACATTATGATGTACCTACTAACATTAATTGTAAGCATTTACTAACATGATTGACCCAAGTTGGTCGTTGAATAAATAAATTAAAATAAAATAAAATTAATACGTGAGTTGAGCCGTGTAATTATTAGCATTAGAGTAGGGTTCGTTTTGTTCTAAAATCGCACAAATCAAACCAAATCGAACTCTGTTCCAATTTTAATAAAGAGGAGAACGCCTTTCAATTATAAGGTTTTGGACGCCTAGAGGATATATTCGTGCGAAGAGTCCATGGAAATATCTCATCTGTACTACTGATGTAAGACAACGACTGTGGAGAGCTGCGCCTACGCATATCTAATCAGCTCGGCCATGAATCCCGCACAATGCGGTACAGTCAGGTGCAGTCACGACTACACCAACGCTACTCGCAGGATTCCTTCGTAATTTTGCTTTTATAAAAACATTTGTCATAATTAAACTAAAGAGTTTACTTTCGAAGAATGCAATCTTTTTGATAAAACTGGTAAAAAAACAGACCGTTTTAACCCATTTACCGCCGCGCTACGCTCGTAGCACTACGCCGTAGTCCGTAGCAGTTTAATGTCCATTGTGTAACGAAAAGCACCCGCAGCATTCTGACGCGTGTGTCTCGTGATTGTTGTGAATGGGTTAAAAAGAACACCTATTATGTACAGGAGTGAAATTCGCTAAATTTCTAATATTTTTCGGATGTACAATTTAACTGACGCTAAAGCCGTCCTCACTCGTTTTATTCACCGGTGAAAACACGAAATAAGAGTTAGTAAATAGCTATGCAGGTTATGTCAGCGTTAAGAGTCCGCACTCCGCAGTAAGCTCGATTCTCCATTCAAACGTAGTGAAGCTCTCATTTTAAAACGACTAGCTAGTTTGCTCTGAAACTTTGTACTTAGAATAAGTTAAGTACCATCCAGGTATGTAATTAGATTATGTAGCTTCAGAAACCATAGTAAAAAAAATACAGCAAATTTAAGTTTTTCACACAAAACTTGGTTTTGCTGTATTTCGTTTGTTTTATAAACTGGAGCCATATAAACTAATTACAGACCTATATATACCTCATGGCAAAGTTTTGTTACAATCCAACACCTAGTTTCAAAATGAGAACGAAACTCCGTTTGTATGGGAAGGTGAAATTCGGCCGAGCTTACTGCATGCAAGTTTCATTACATTGCGGGTTACTGTGGCATACTGAGTTCAATTCATCTATCAAATTCCGCAATGTAGTTAAACTTGCACGCAATTTCTTGCATGAGTAGGAGACGCTTTAGACGTCTCAATTATTAAAATGCATCCAGATAATTTTAAGAAAAAGATAACCATGGGTTTTGTTATTACACAACCGACTAAAACTGATCTAAGTTTAATATAGGATATTCTTCAGGTGCTTTCTCCATCCCGGAAAACCCGGAGCTTGGCGACTACTGTGAACTTCCATCGCGGTCAAAAATTTCGGGTCACTCTAAATTAAATAACCGCAATAGGTTTTTATAAATATTTAACACTAGTTTTATTTACATAATATCCTATTCTTTATAACACCCAACTGTATTAACAATTTCCTGGGTCCTACCATAAAAATATCAACATCCAAAATGACGATGTTTGCGTTTTGTCAAAATTCAAAATTCAAAATTCAAAATCATTTATTTGTAAACATAGGTATATGGATGGTCAAAGAACTTAAAATTATGTACCACTATGTTTTGCCATATGGCATACAAATACTTATGAGAAGATGGAGCAGCATGCATCTAATTTAGAGTAAGTATTATATTATTATAGTTCACAATCTGTAAAATATTCATTCAGTGAATAATAGGCTTTTTTTACTAAAAGGGTAAACAGGCTTTTTTTGAATTCTATTAAATCTTCTACTTTGCATAGGTTTTTACGAGTCCAATCTAAACCTAGTAAGTATTTTTGCAGTTTTGATGTAAAATTAAATAAAGATCATAACAGGATTAAAAAAACTGTACATCCTTGAACAATTTTACAAAATATGACGGTATTTTAGCGTCCCTTATTCTTTGTCTGCGAGTGTATGTGCTCATGTGAATTAGTTTTTCCATGCTTCCTTTCAGTCTCGAACCAGTTTCATTGTCTTTCTTCTGCCAGCATTTCTTTTCAACCGACGAAAAAAACGGAGGAGGTTCTGAAGTCGACGCGTATATATATATTTTTTTTATGTATGACCACGCATAACTTTTTACAGAGTAGTTCGATTTTGATAATTGATTTTTTATTAAAAAGGGTATACCCCGAAGTTTGTCCCATATAAATTTGGAAAAAAAAAACTAACCCGAAGGAAGGACCCCTATTTTCCTACCCTTCGGGTTAGTTTTTTTTTCCAAATTTATATGGGACATTGATTTTTCGTCGGTTAAACTTTGTTTCCAAAGTAATTTTTTTTTTTAATTATTATTTTTTATTTATTAACCAAAGATATAAAAAAACTTATTCTAAAACATGTCCCTGCAAAACTGTTTGAACAGTTTGCCTGCAGGTAAGTCTCTTTTCTGCTTAATATACATAACATCGTTTTTAATCCTATTTTATACTTAAATGCTAACTTATTAATCTTATTATAAATATGAGTGTGAACGCTTGCTTGCAAAATAAGCAAACGTTACTTAAGTGTATTCAGTAGGTGTTTTTTTAGTGCTTTTTTAAATTTATGTTTATTTGGTTCATGTCGGATGTCTTGTTGTATTATTCCTTCTATTTTCCCTCTTTTTTCTTTAGAGCCATAACCGGTCCCTTAAAACGTGGCAGAGTGAGGCAGACACACCACTAAAATTGGAACTAGAAGTGGAAATGTCATATAGATATGTCTAGTGATAATTAATAGCGCTGCATTACATCAGAGAATCGCAGCGTCGCCCTGTCTGCCGTCACCTACAAATAGTACAAAAGCGTACTATAAATAGTAAACGTACAGCTCGCATAGCATGTCTACTCGACAAAACGTATGTCACAATGGAGTGGGGTACGTGCGCCAATGTGGGTCCTAAATGTCCCATATAACATGATACCTCCTAAAAATTTGTAGCTTGTAGGGATGGTTGTCCAATTTTGGCAAGGCATTCGATTTTTAAAAGGATCCGAATTTTAGTACGCAGCTAAAATGGTTTATTAGTACTAGGTAGGTAGGTTTAAAATATATGCAGTTAAAATTCGTTTGTCTTTTATCTGTTAGGTGCATTAAGATTTGCGTTTGTGAGAAAGTGCCACACACATTTTAGTTAGCTGCTGTACCTCTATAGAGGTTTGTAAAGTTTTCTAAATAATGGGGAAACTATTTAAGCTCAGCTAAGAATTCTAACTTAGTGTCAATTCGACCAAACCAAAATACAGTTTATTCCAAGATTTGATCATACAATTTCAAGGATAAACCTCAGATTAAATTATTTTGCGTTCGTTGTCTAATCTGGCCTCAAGTACCTAAGTAATTATTTGACAGCCCACCCACAGGCAACCTTACCCTACGCTATAAATCGCCTCGTTTCGTGACAGTTGGTCTCATTGTACCTACGCAGGTGTCCTGGGTATTTGCCGGGTATTTCCTACTCGAAAGTCAACTTGGGAGGAGGCACCGGCACCGCCTGTCAGATGTTTATATTGGTTGCTGGTACGATTCACATTGACTACTCGTATATGTAGTTGCACGTAGAACCGATGGTCGTTGGGGCGGAAAGGTTCTCGAGTGGCGACCACGTACCGGAAGATGCGGCGTGGGTAGGCCCCCCACAGGGTGGACTGATGACCTGGTAAAGGTCGCGGGAGTCCGCTGGATGCGGGTGGCTCAGGACCGGCCATTGTGGCACTCTTTGGGGGAGGCCTATGTCCAGCAGTGGACGTCTCTCGTGGATGATATATAGTTGGAGTTGTGAGAAATGGTTATAGTTGTGATTTTCTGAACTGCACTGATCTTCTTATCTTCAGAACAATAGCATTCAAGTCTAACAATACGACTGTGCGGTCGGACGCGTGCCATTTTGTGCAAGAAAAAGGTTAGCGCCACATGAAATGTTCATTGTATAATGAACTCTATTGACTTACTCAATAGATTCAAAATGGACTAAAATAAAAAATAAACCCGCTCCCAGCGAGACAGGTATAATGCGCTGAGTTTGGTATCTTATCAGATCACGTTGCACATTTTTAATCTATTGTAAAATAAGATTGAGTTCATTATTCAATGAACATTTTACGTGGCTCTGGTGTGTATGTAGCTTATAGGACACTTATATACAGATCTATTACTCACATGTATAATGGCAGTAATAAAGCATCATTTGTCTTGAACACTTGTTTCAACTCATCTCAGAACCCCGTGGCGCTAACATTCTGTTTGCAAAGTTTGGCTTGCGTTCGTATACAATGTATATTCATAAGCTCAGTTGAAATCGGCTTAACTATACCAGTCTAATATCATACCCGGCATACCCCCGAACTATTGTTTCAAATATATGTCTCAAAATCTTCTAAAGATCATTATTTCTAATGAATGATTTCGCTTCCGAATTCTGAGCAGAAAAACTGTTAATTAATTACGGAGAAAGAACATTAAAGTACTTAACACCTCGTATTTTCAACACAATCTTTCCTGAACATTAATGTACTTGTACTAGCAAGGACATCTTCAAAAAGAGGTTAAAAAAACTCCTAATAGATCCCCTCTAATTAATCTAGTATAGGTTTTTATTTTATTCTTAATTATAAAGTAGGTAATAAATGTAGGTACACAAAACAAAAATATATTGTAAAGAAAGTGAGTGGAATCCTCGCCAATAAACACTATGTTTGGCGATTTTATAAGTAATAAAAAATGTACTTAACTTATTATTTTTGAAAAAAAAACCCCTTATCCACCTAAGAACTCTCTTCTCAATCATGTACGCTCTTCACAGAGCGGTCGTGGTCGTTATGTAATCCATTTATCCATCCATTCCATTGTATCCAATTAATACGGGGGTGAAAAATAGTACCTACTACTACTACTACCAAAAGGTCAAAAACTTAGCTAGAAATAACCTTTTCCCCTCACTGCCTCGGAAAGCCGTCTTTTATCCTTTAAAACCAGTGAGCAAAATCGCATTTTATCCACTAGTGGGCAAAGTAATTTGACCTTGGAGCGTATCTCATGAACCGTGATTGTTAGACAGTTGAAAATTTCACATATGATGTATTTCTGTTGCCGCTATAACAACAAATACTAAAAAACAGAATAAAATTAATGTTTAAGGGGGCTCCCATACAAAAAAACTTTTCAGAATTGCTTGTTGCCGTCATCAGGTGCTGGGTCTCAAAATGTATGGGAAAACTTAAATCCGAGTCGCACTTGAACCAAATTAAAAAAAATAGTTATTTGTTATGCCTACTTATTTTTTTATACAAGGGTGCAAATTTATTATTTAAATTAAATAAAGTTGTTTTGCATGTTGCACTTTCTTCGCTACAGTGAGGTGAAAAGTTTTGTGTTACACACGGGTGCAAATGTATTTTACTTCTCGTGTGTTGTACACTCGCTATGCTCAGGATTCTATTTTAGAACCACTCGCTTCGCTTGTGGTTCAACTATAGAATCCTTTCACTTGCTCGTGTTTCAATTCCACACTCGCGGGTAAAATACAACTTTGCACCCTTGTATAACAAATAACTATTTTGCCAGCAATCACTAACAATTGAGACAAACCAGACACTTCAAGCTGAGATTAACGCCAAATCCTCGCAAATCAATTCTCGAGCACAGCATATACCTACAATTACTAAACTAATATCATCATTGATTTCGATTCTAAGAACGTATTCAATCAGTAAATTAATTTAGATACTTTTTGATCCTATACCTTGTCAAACTACATTGAACTTTATTTAATCGCATTTAGAGTTTCAATTCGATCGAACGATATAAACCACGTCATGTTGAAGTTGCAAATAGTATTGTACGCTATGATCTAAAGAGTATATTCTTTAACACCAAGAATAAAAGACGATCATCTATTTTAGTTATATGATAATGAACTTTATATTTAGAGCGTAATAGTCTGATTTGGCTTGTTGATAGCGTAAATTTGAACTGGGAAACAGAGTGAAACTTATATAATTAAAAGAACTTGTGACTTCATACGATAATCATCTTTTCAACACACCTGCTCGTAAAGTAGGTCTTATTACAGCGTATTTACACTGATAATGCAGAATATTACCCATGCCGTGCCTTTTACATTACATTATCGCACTAGTGCCTTTTCATTACATATCTTTTTAAATATTAGCAAAATAATGCAGAATATTACCCATGCCGTGACTTTTACATTACATTATCGCACTAGTGCCTTTTCATTACATATCTTTTAACATTTTCATTTTTTTTTTTTTTTTTTTCCTCGCATATGTGTTGAAAAACGTCGTATGAAACACGTGAGCATTGGTCATTACACTTCTCGTCTCCATTAAGCCTTCGCCTTCGGCTCAGGCTTAAAAACCGACTCGAGTGTAATGACCAACATAGCACACTTGTATCATAATGTACTATTATGCTATACTGTCAGGGTGGGATTTCGCATGTATTGATTAGCAATTTAAGAAGTAAAGACATCATTTTCATTATTTTTGTTATAGCATTAATGCAGAATGTCTCGTTCGCTAATGTTAGTTCTAAATGATGTTACGTGTGTTCTGCGCCCGCGCAAGGACCACCGGACATTTGAATACAAAATCATATCGTCAAATAATAATGATTTCGGAATTAGCTACTTATGGACCTATATATTATTCAAATTTTATATAGGTAAATAAATTGGCAATTTTTTTTCGCGCTATATAACTTTGTAGTTTTGTAGCAGTACCTACCTAGTTAGGTAGTAAACTGTCTTTTATCAAGAATTATTTAGACTTAGCATTCCGTGTTCTGCAAGGAATTGAAACGTTCCAATAAATAATGAAATCGTTCTGAATAATATATATTTTTACAAGCTTTTTGGGTCAAATTTAGTAATTGAAATTTCACCCACTTCCCAGTTTCCGATTGAGCTGAAATTTTGCATTGTTACATCGCCTGACAATGTACTATTATGATGACATGGAGCTTATCTGATGCTGGAGCTGGAAGGTGGCCATAGGAACTCCGCAATAAAATGACACAACCCCATCGAGTTTGGGCTCGTTTGAATCGTCTCAATGAGAAATTGATGATGGTATGCAGAAAAGTATAGTACAGTAAAAGCTAATCCAAAAATGAAATTTTTGATAGAAACTTATTCAGATTCTTTGGCTGGCGCATTAACCTAAGAGTTAAAAACAAATATTTTGCATATCTACCTACTCGCCCTAAGACGCAACTGAATGAACGTCAAAGTGTTACTGTATTCAGTATCCTTGTTGGTTTGTGGGCAAATCGTGATCGGTTCCGGCTTACGTTTGAAGAGCTGTATTTGGCGTGGCCACGAAAATAAACACTCCACAACACTGGCGGACAAAATAAAGTGTAAGTACTTAGTTACGGCTTACAAGAAACATTAACATTTTATTGATCTCAACTCCTTAACTATCCCATTCATAAAAGCCACGATTGCTGGCAAGACTTAACTAGTTTGTTGCCTGGCTTGGCACAAATTATGTTTTGTCTCATTTGAAATTTGAATCTTCACATAGAATAGGAGCCAAACTAATTGTAATCTGTTTTTATTCTTATTTTCACTATTAATTGTTGCATCCATCTGTAATTAATAAGGTACTTAGTTTTAATTGGATCATGAGCAATATTATGTAATGGTATACTTATTGTTGAAGGTCCTCAATAAATAAATAAATAAGACCCGACCGAGATCTTGGTCTCGCTCCCGAATAATCTCGGCCAAAAATTAAGCCAAGATCTATGAGTTGAGAGAGTTCCAATGGACCCAAACACGAAGGCATAATTTTTTTCTAGCTTAGAAGTTTTTTCAGACAACAATATCCACTGTTTGTTAATAAATATTCTTAATCCTATGTTGGTAAATATATGCAGCAAAAGATATGGTGTTTTTAATTAAGTGTTGCATTATTGAGCACTCACTCCTAATGGCTACAGTTTTTAGGGGGCTGTTGGAGCTACTCTGGTCGCCTTCTGTCTCCAAAGTCTTCACCATCAGATCAGCTCGATAGTGTTATAATAAAATTGTACTGCGTTACTTTGCGTTGTTTTTTCTTTTTTCTCAGTCGTTGAGAGGGTTCCAATGAAACCGAACACGATTTTTTAAAGGATCACATCAACACTAAAACTTTGAATATTGAGAAACATGGATTTAATATTTTTTTTCATTCAAGTAATTTCACCCGATACAAAATGTAATTAAAAATCAAAGGACAATAATGTCGTATTGGTACGTTATTGATAAACAAATTACGTAGATTATGGATCATAATCTATCAGACATCATAATAATTTATAGTACAAAATACACATTTACAGCTTCAGAGTTAAAATTATCCTCTACAACATAAAAAGTGTAAATACAATGACCATTTTAATTTTTCAATCTTTGACGCTCGTTTTAACATTGTGTCTATTAATCTATTTTTTAAATAACGTTCATAAGTTGCCATCGAACTTGCATAAATATAAAAAAAAAAAAAAAAAATATCTTTATTTCAGAACATTCCATTCCATACAATACAATACAATATAATATAGGTACATTCAGATTATTTATCTAAAACAGTGCTACTTTAATTCATATTAAATAATTATAAAAATGTCAACAGAAGTGCAGATGTGAAAATGTCAAGGTTTCTTAATTAACTACTGATTTCAAGAAAAACGTCAACAGAGCAATAGGTACATAATATGTGAAAATGTCAAGAGAATGTCTAGGTAGGTATCTTAATTAATAATTTTAACCCAGGTACTCAGGATGGAACCGTCTGATCTATCAGCTATGTCACTATTCAGTCGTATACCGGGAAGAGGCTGAAAAATGAATTGAAAATGAAGGGTCCACGGAAAGAACATGTCTAGTCACTTTAGTGACATTTTGAGTTATCGCGCTTTTAAAGTTTGGAACGATGTAGTTAATCATCAAATATATTTATGGACTTGTGTATAAATACATTGTATGTTAAAATTACTTATCTTTAGATAAATAAATAGAATATTAGTTAAAAGTGACGGATTGTTATTATTAATACCAAAAAACCGAACCAAACCCCTAATGCACACGGAATAAACATGCGTTGTCACTTAACTACAGGAAATAAACATGCAAAGTCAAAAGCATACTAGTATATTTTATTGGAATCTGATAACTTTGAATATCAATTAGGTATATTTTGATTACATATTTCGTGGTTCTAAATACCATGGAGTCGCTATTGTATATATTAATAATATTTATTTAAATGTAAGTCGTGCTAGGTATGTAATCTATAGGAAGGTAATAGCGATTTTAGTATTATAACGATGTCCAATAATTAATAAAAAGACCCTTTGGAAAGTTTCTCTAATGTATTGTTTTGTTTTGTGTGACATAACATGTTTTTTCCATGTATCTAATATACAACGCACGTTATTTCCGTGTATAGATTTTTTTTAAGTAAAAAAAAAGTAATGTTATATAATAATACAGTTGTAACAGAAGATGTAAGTAATAGTTTATTACTTGGCATTTTGGCATTAAAATCTCATTTTCAAAAAAAGTGACTTGACATGTTCTTTCCGTGGACCCTTCAAATGTAATGTTTTGAACAAAATCTTGGTAAAGCTTGGGTAAGGAAACCTCGAAAACAAACTGATGCGGTTTACATTTTTTATTGCACCTACTATTTCATAAGAAACTAAAGTATGGAGGTCATCATCATTTTCTTGCCCTTATCCCATTTACTTGGGGTCGGCGCAGCATGTCCTTTTCTTCTATATACCTCCCTGTCACTCGTCACCTCGTCACTTACTTCCTTCCTCTTCATATCGTCTCTCACACAGTCCATCCACCTTTTCCTTGGACTACCTCGTCTCTTCCATCCCTCCACGTTCATACCTTACACTCTTTTGGTCACATGACTGACATCCCTCCGCATAATATGTCCATACTACGCAAGGCGATGGGATCTCAATTCACTAAAGTATAGAGGTCCAAGGACAAAATTTAAATTAACTGAATTAAATGAAAACAAAACGAAATCTAAAAAAACCGTCCAAGTGCGAGTCAGACTCGCGCACAAAGGGTACCGTACCATTTTCAATAAAAATATTTATTTTATTCTGTTTTTAGTATTTGTTGTTATAGCGGCAACAGAAATACATCATCTGTGAAAATTTCAACTGGAACTATCACGGTATCAGTGAGATACAGCCTGGTGACAGACAGACAGACAGACGGACGGACGGACGGACAGCGGAGTCTTAGTAATAGGGTCCCATTTTACTCTTTGAGTACGGAACCCTAAAAAAGGCCGTCAAGGCATGTACAGTCGCCATCACATACATCGGAGCAAACAAGCAGCTCACAAACATCGGAACACACCTCTATTTTTGGACACCTTTAGTGTAATTTATTGAATCAGGCGTTACTTTGCGGAAGTCCATGATATATTACGAGAACCGCCAACAGTTGGCTCAGTGGACGTGGCGCAAGCAACATCTCCTGCCAGCATCTCCTGATGATGCCTCGTAGAGAGGCGAAACACGTGTCGAGGTTTTTTCATTATTGGTGGTGGTTTGCTGTAATTATTTGCATGTTTATACGCAAATAGTTGCATTTGATCTCCGCTGATCGATTTTTAGCGGAATAGCAAAGGAATATTGTTCTCGTAATACACCTTTAGTGTACCGATGTATGTGATGGCGACTGTACCGTGCATGCCGGCGGCATAAGTTAGATAAATAGATGTTTACCAATCACATCGGCCGCCAGTGTATCGACAGGTATTTATAGATCCCGCCGTATTTAGCCTTTCGCATGCGCACGCGCCGCGTATACAGTGTACACTTTATTGCCGCGCAGTGTACGCCATCAATTTGCCACCCGCATTATTTGTAGCTTTAGCGTGCGTTCTATTTGTGGCGATTTGTTAAAAAAGGGTGTTACTTGGGGGGTTCTATTGGTATTTGAGTGACAAGCTTATGTCAACGGGCTGTCTGTCTGAATGTGTTAAGAGGAAGGAGTAGAAGACACCTATTTCACCAAAAACTATTTATATTTCTCAAGTGGGACTCAAGGGCTCATTTTACAAGCTTTATACTAACTTTTCTGTTTTTTTTTTATTTAATACTAGTTTTTAGGGTTCCGTACTCAAAGAGTAAAACGGGACCCTATTACTGAGACTTCCCTGTCCGTCCGTCTGTCTGTCACCAGGCTGTATCTCAATAACCGTGATAGGTAGAGAGTTGAAATTTTAACAGATTATGTATTTCTGTTGCCCCTATAACAACAAATACTAAAAACAAAAAATATTTTTTTTAAGGGGGCTCCCATACAAAAAACGTGATTTTTTTGCAATTTTTATAGATAATCTTTCACCAGGCTGTATCTCAAGAACTGTCATAGCTAGAGAGTTGAAATTTTCACAGATTATGTATTTATGTTGCCGCTATAACAAGAAATACTAAAAAAAATAAAACATTTTTTTAAGGGGGGCTCCCATACAAAAAACGTGATTTTTTTGCCATTTTTATAGATAATCTTTCACCAGGCTGTATCTCAAGAACCGTCATAGCTAGAGAGTTGAAATTTTCACAGATTATGTATTTATGTTGCCGCTATAACAAGAAATACTAAAAAAAAATAAAAAAAATTTTTAAGGGGGGCTCCCATACAACAAACGTGATTTTTTTTGCCGTTTTTATAGATAATGGTACGGAACCCTTCGTGCGCGAGTCCAACTCGCACTTGGCCGGTTTTTTTTTACATGGTTACTGTGTTGCACATTAAGCCACTATTTAAAAACTGGAAGGTTTAAGCAATAGTTGGCGAGATCACGCGGTACACCCCGCGTTCCGTAAGATAGTTAAGTTACGATAAGTATTAGGTATATAACAAATTGCTAATATTGACTACAGTTTTATTCCTTACCTGCACTTATTCACCTAAACTTAGGTAGCTTCTTACATTTGTCTTCTTCTTCTTCTTAGCGCATTCCCACTTTAGGTGGGGTCGGCTCTCCTAGTTAGTCGGCGCCAAGACAATCTGTCCTGGTTTGTCGGGTTGGGTAAATTTTCCACTTTTAAATAGTAGTTTCGTCATGCTGGTCCACCAGGTAGCAGGTGGACGTCCTCGACCTTTTTTAGGGTTCCGTAGCCAAATGGCAAAAAACGGAACCCTTATAGATTCGTCATGTCCGTCCGTCTGTCTGTCTGTCTGTCCGTCCGTATGTCTCAGCCACTTTTTTCCTAAACTATAAGAGCTATACTGTTGAAACTTGGTAAGTAAATGTATTATGTGAACCGCATTAAGATTTTTACACAAAAATTTAAAAAAAAACATTAAATTTTAGGGGTCCCCATACTCAGAACTGAAACTCAAAAAAAATTTTTTCATCAAACCCATACGTGTGAGGTATCTATGGATAGGTCTTTTAAAATGATATTGAGGTTTTTAATATAATTTTTTTCTAAACTGAATAGTTTGCTCGAGAGACACTTCCAAAGTGGTAAAATGTGCCCCCCCCCCTGTAACTTCTAAAATAAGAGAATGATAAAACTAAAAAAAATATATGATGTACATTACCATACAAACTTCCACCGAAAATTGGTTTGAACGAGATCTAGTAAGTAGTTTTTTTTAATACGTCATAAATCGTAAACCGCAATTTATTTCACGGAACCCTTCATGTGCGAGTCCGACTCGCACTTGGCCGCTTTTTTTTACCTGTGTTAGAATAGAATAGACTTTTTGGATGGACATAGGGGTGATTAAGTCATTAGGAGTTGGGACAATGATTTCATAAGAGTCCCTATTATTTTCACCCTAAAAAATTAATGCAATATAAACAGACACAAGATATTTGGCGGGATAATTCGAAAATTAACCAAACGCATCCAGGAACTGCAAATCTGACGTCATAACTCCATACCAAAACACCCCGAGGACACCATTATCCCGGCCGCACAATCGTCCAATGCGCGCTCCCGACCACGCCACTGCTAATACGTGGTTACCAGCCAGCGATGTATGCGTGGCAATTTCAAATAGCCCCGAGCTTTGCTGCGGTGGGTCCTTCGTAGTGATGCGAATAATTTCAGAGTAATAAAATAAGAATATGAATAATAGTGCCGAAATTTTTTTTTTGGGGCTATGTGCGATTTAAATAATCGTATGGCATACATTATTTGGCCTTTGAGTTTGTCACTTTTTATTACCACCCAGGGGACACGTGCAGGGTTGTGGTAGGTGGCTCCTGCGGCCCCCCCGAGGGTGCTCGCCTTGTCGGGGCGGGGGGGCTTTGTAACCGTGGACTGGTCACCCACGGCGAAGCTAAGAGGCACCCAGGGCCGGCCTGTTTGGGCTGCCGGTTGGCCCGAGGAGGGCGCTCCTAGCGGGCTTGCCTAAGCCCGCTTAGGATGCGTTGGGGAGGCACCGCAGAAGAAGTTCTCACGCGCTATCTTCTGCGGCCGAGGTGGGATCGCAGGGGGAGAGGCGTGTTGGTATAACGGTGCGCCACTCTCCCTACCCCCTGCGAACTTGGCGGGGCCGTCCCGCTGAAGCGGCATTGGTGGGACCGCAGAGGAAGAGGAATGCCGGTATTACGGTGCGCCGCTTTCCCTATCCTCTGCGGCCGAGTCGTGGTAGGTGGCGGAACCACAGACCTGATCCGCCACCGGGTGTTGGACTTTCCGCACCCATGATCTCCTCGTAGCGGACTCAGGGGGGTCCGCTACTGAATAGGTGGAGATCGAGGAGGCAGGCGCGCCAAAACATCTGGCGTGCCTCACGTGGAGGGCCCCCGGGCATCCGCGGAGCCGCTTGTGGGCGGCTGCCGCCAGCGGGGTCGCGGATGTGTGCGCAAGCGTTCCCGTGACCTCGCCATGAGGCGGCGAGGTGGCAAGTGGGGGGGTTTTAGTGGGTACACCGTGGGTCTCATTAGCCCATACGGGAGTCCCACATAACCACTCGGGTCACCCCCTGCACTCGGGTGGTATGCGTAACGCATTTTCCCCCCTATACAAAAAAAAAAAAAAAAAAAAAGGTGGCTCCTGCGGACGTAAGTGACTGTTGTCCCCCCTTTGTCAAGTGAGTGGGCAACTCGACTGTTTGATGTTCTTAAGCCACCCGAAGGCCACTAACTCGGCTTAACGACTACTGTCATAGACAGCAGCCGGGATCAACTGCTTAGCGTGCCTTCCAAAGCACGGAAGCGCTCATTTATAGTAACCACTCAAACAGGCGGTCACCCATCCAAAGACAGACCCCTGCCATCTTTGCTTAACCTGCGTTATCGTTTCCGATTCGCAGGCGCCGCTGGGACTATGAACGCTTCAATAAGAATATGTGCGATAAGAATCGCTTTCCTCTTTGGTTTTCGAATTAATTAACTGTAGTGTCTTTCTTTATAGGATAACATGAGAACATATTGCGTAAATAACTACACAGAAACTAGGTACTTACCGAATAAGTTTATTAAATCAATAGTTCTTATCTGTCTTAGTATAAGAGAGTTATGCTTTACATTCGAATCTTTATAAAATGGTTATGGGATAGTAGGTAGGTACATAAGAAGTAGTTAATTATGAACATAGGTAGTCCTTTTATAGTACTTGGATACTTTCACTTATCTTATCCTAACAAAAGTAGGTAACGTGTCCGTTTTGCTGTGTTTAGCAACTGACAAGAGTAAAACTTTAACTTTGAAATATCAGTGATCATATTCCGCAAAATGCTAATTTCACCTAAAGGATATGCTTTGTCACATCACTAGTTCTAGGTCGTTTAGGAATTAAGGGCCATCACACATTACGTAAATTGCAAGGCAACATGCTACACCGCCTTAGGTTATACCGTATGTATTACAAACACTACAAATTCAACCTTAATCCGAGCGTATAAAGTTTAAAATGAACTGGTCAAAACTGATTGTAGACATCACTTGACAGCTCAGTATGTATTACTATGAACGTTAGAATATGGACTTTAAAGTATAACGGTTAAAGTTAATAGTTGAATGTAGGTGAGCTGATTGTAGTCATCACTTATGACAGGACCCGTAACATGTACTTAGGTCATAGCGTGGAATAATGAATTTTAATACGAGATGAGTTTCTGTAAACATAGACACATCCGCGTTTAAGGTGGTTCGATTGACATACAAAACGTTATTTGACATTCGCAGTCCAACGGCGTGATATTTTAAGAAACTTATGTAACAAACTTTCATAAATCGGCATCCCATTTGCGCCAAATTCCCCCTTTCCTAATAGAATAAACTTGTATAAACTAGATTTATTTGAGAAATTGGTTTGGGACGTGGTATTTTGGGAAAACTATTTTTCTCAAATTAATCTACTTAGTTTATACAAGTTTATTCAAGGAAAGGGGGAATTTGGCGCAAATGGGAAGCCAATTGATGAAAGTTTGTTACATAAGTTTCTTAAAATATCACGCCGTTAGCCTGCGAATGTCAAATAACGCTTTGTATGGCAATCGAACCACCTTAAAGTGAGAACACTTACCTTGTAACAGTAACAATAGGTACTAACATAGTGAAAGGTGTTCTGAGTGTGAAAAAGAGGGGTGTTATAAGATTGACGTGTCTGTGTGTATGTGTATCTGGTTGTGGCATCGTAGCACCTAAAGGAATGGACCGATTTGAATGCGGTTTCTTTTATCTGAAAGCTGACGTGAACGAGATACGTTTCAACAAAATCGGTTCAGCCGTTTTTGAGATAAATACTTGAAAACTTACAAATCGTTTAAATAAAACCAAAAACATTACTCCTTTACGTACGGCGGTATGGCGGCCACTTGGAACCGTTAGAAACTCGACGATGGTTAGCTGTGCAAAAATAAGCCTGGTACAAATGGTTGAATCGGTTTTTTTTTAATTAATGTGTTCTCGTTGGTATGGCGGGCTCTAGGTCACATCGGAGAAGCATGGCATTACACTACCGCCTACTTATTTTTTCATCGCCTATCGGAAAATACAAGAATAGGGAACATTACGCAAAACTTTTCGTAGGTGGTGACACTAGCAGCGTTGACATTGTATCTCGTTCCCACTTGCGGTATTATCTATGCAAGCATCCTTGTCACTCATTTGACAATCAATTGTGCATGTGTGTGTGAATCCCTATCTTCCTATACTGTTTTACTATTAGTGGTAGTGCTGCCTCTGGCGGCAGAACATTGCAGTAATGTTCCCTATTGATTGTGTAACAAATGGTTTGACTTTCGTCATTTAAACGACAAGTTCGATTAACGCCCTCGCGTTTGGGCTGCCGGTACCAGCGCTATGACCATCATTTTCCTTTTCTTCATTACGTAATTAGACTCCTGGAGGGTCGCCATACCAGGTACAAATACTTTAAAAGTTTGTGTCAGTATCTCCCGGTCTAACTAGCGCAACCGCACAAGAACGAGAAATAAATAAAATTAACTATTATTATTTGAAAATCTTGTCTGCCAAGATGGTTCTTAGCTAACTTTGTTGAGCCAGGATGTTTTAAATATTTAATTTTCATATATCTGACCATCGTAAGCTTGACAGCTGGGTGTAAAAAATACGAAAACACAACTTTCCACATCTCTGGTCGGTGTCCAACGTTAAAGGTGAACCCTGGAATCCGAGGGATAATTGTAACCGCAGGTTTATTAATGTGGTGTTCTTACTTACACTCGTGAACGTCCACGTACCGGAAGGCGCGGCGTTGGTAGGCCTCCCACAAGGTGGACTGATGTCCTGGTAAAGGTCGCGGGAGTCCGCTGGATGCGGGTGGCGCAGAACCGGTCACTTTGGAACTCTTTGGGGGAGTTTGAAATTAAAGGAAAAATTGAAATTTTTTTTTTTTAGGCTCCGAGCCGGTTTCGAACCGGCGACCACAGGCATACATAGCCCGTCGCTACTAACCAACTGAGCTATCGGAACAATCCGTCTCAGCCCCTAAATCTTTCAATCAGTTCCTTCTTACAACGGGAGAGGCATATGTCCAGCTTCTTTGGGGGAGGCCTATGTCCAGCAGTGGACGTCTTTCGGCTGATATGATGATGATAATGATGATTGCTATGAAATGATTTGTCTTTGTCTGTCGTTTTTGTGTTCGTAAGGAAGAGATAAATTATAATTATTATAAATCATTTTACGTTTTCCGGTCAGCCGCTTAACTCGGGTAGAGGCGAAGCCCCGTCATCCCTGCACCCAAGCGGCGCGCAAGCGAGGAATTAGGTCTAACTTGTAATTGGTCTACTACTACGACTACTAGAACTACCAGTGTTGCCAATTATTTTTTTGTAACACCATACTTAATAAACGATTTGATACAGATAACAAATACATCACAAAGGAAAAGTAAACCATCTTCGTCTTCAGCCCAAGACAGGACTCGAACCTGCGCACCTGTAGTGCCGGTACAGCGGTCTTCCAACTGAGCTACTCAGACATTGACTGATTGACTGATCTTCACCCTCGCATTTGCCGCCGCTACTTACTACTAGCGACCTCTCTGAATTTTCTTGAAAGCCTAATAGCCTTTTGGCCACTCTAACGGGTAAGCACGGCACGGCAAAAATCACCGCATGGGTACGTAAAATTTACAAATAATTTGTTTTGTCAAGAGGTGACATACCTACTTATTGGTTAATAATCGATGAGTGCGGTGTCATATTCATTTCTATAGCACCAATAGGGTTGTAATTGAATTGGTTGTAACCTTCCATCAGTGGGCTGCAAGAGCTGCTGGACATCTGCGAGAGGTACTCGGTGAAACATGGGCTAAGGTATAATGGGAGGAAGAGTGAGGTACTAGTCTTCAAAGCGGGGAGAACATCCTATAAGACAGTGCCGCCGGTGATCTTGGGTGGAGAGCAACTCAGGGTCACAAAAACCTTTAAATACCTTGGTCACTGGGTCACCGAGGACCTCAAGGATGACCTTGATATCGAAAGGGAACACAGGGCGTTGGCAATGAGGGGAAATATGCTGGCTCGCAGGTTCGCTAGGTGTAACAAGGACGTCAAAAAGACGTTGTTTAAGGCATTCTGTCAATCCTTTTACACCTGCAGCATGTGGACCAACTACACTCAGCGGTCGTATAACGCCCTGCGCATACAATATAACAACGTCTTCAGGATGCTGTTGGGGCTGCCGCGATATTGTAGTGCGTCCGGAATGTTTGCGGCATAACGTACATATGACTTTTACGCAGCAGGACGGCATCACTAATGCGGCGGATGTGTGGCAGCGGTAACAGTATCCTGATGACGTTGGCTGTGAGGCTGGATGCTCCATTACGTAGGCACTGGAACACCCTACATTGTGCAGGACCCTTATGCCAGGGGTTGGAGCATCTAACTCTACTAGGATTATAGGATTAAATTAATTTGTAATACTAACCGTAGTCATAATTCGTGATTGTATACTAACAACTTATGGACATTAGTCCGAAACAAATAAATAATTGAATTGTAAACTCAACAGTTTATTAAATTATTCAATAATAACTAACTCTTCTGCTTTCATCATTATTGTAGTACCTACATTGAGATGATTGGGATTCGATAAATTGTAAATAATTGTCGTTTTTATTTTTCCACTTACACAAAAACTTTTTTCTTTTTTTAATGCTTGATGCCTTTAAATATTTAATCATCTCGCATTTTACTAATTTTAATTTTTAAACCTGGTTGTTCCTTTTTATAACGAACTCAATAAAGTGATTAGAATACGTAGTGGGCAAGTGACCTAGGGACAATACAGATAAAACCTCCACCTACGACCTCGTGGACGGTTGGAAAATTGTCTCGTAGTTTAAGCCTCCAATTCCTATATCATTGTAAGTCACTGACCTTTACACCCGTCGCTCTCCAGCCCGTAGTACTCCTCCAGACAGTTGTCGCAGTACGGCGGCGCGGCACCCGGCGCGCACGCGCACGCGCCGCTGTCGGCGTCGCACGACGCGTCGCGCGACGCCACGCCACAGCGGCACGCCGGGCAGCCTTGGGACAGCCCTGGTAGAATAGAGTCTAGATACATTTCACATCCGAATCGCTAAAGTGGCAGTGGGCGGGGCACATTGCACGTAGCTGTGACTGATGGCCGTTGGGGCGGAAAGGTTCTCGAGTGGCGACCACGTACCGGAAGGAGCGGCGTTGGTAGGCCTCCCACAATGTGGACTGATGAATGCCGCAAGTTTCTATACGCCGATGACATTGCGCTGACAACCCAGACAAAGAAGTTTGAAGCGGGTGAATCTGTGCTCAAGCAAGACCTCGACATTTTGGACCGGTATTACGTCAAGTGGAGACTCTGCCCGAACCCCTCTAAGACTGAGGTTGCGGCTTTTCACCTTTCAAACAGTCTTGCAAACAGAGAGGTGGATATAACTTTTTGCGGCCAAAAACTGCGCCACAATTCGAAGCCGAAATACCTGGGTGTCATGCTAGACCGGTCACTTACCTATAAGGTACACTTGGAAAACCTGGCCCAAAAAGTGAAAACACGTGTTAACCTCATAAACCGGCTAGCAGGAACATCATGGGGCGCTCGGGCTGACGTCTTGCGCTCTTCCTCCATCGCACTCGTATATTCGCCGGCGGAGTATTGTGCTCCAGCATGGTATAGAAGCGCGCATACGAGTAAGATCGACGTTCAACTGAACCGAGTTATGCGAACTATATCCGGAAGCTTGAAGCCAACTCCCACCAGATGGCTCCCCATGCTGTCGCATATTGCTCCGCCGGATATAAGAAGAACACATGCTGCTGCGCGGGAGTGGACTAAGGCAACAACGCAAACGCTGCCAATTAGAGAGACACTCCATCACCTGCCTCACCCACGTCTACCGTCCCGCAAACCCATATGGTCCGACTGCAAGCTACAGGGCTCGGAGCCCTTTAGTATCCATTTGGAGTGGAGGAAGCAGTGGCAGGAACAGGATGGAGCCCCTAACATAGACCCCACTAGAACTCCAACGGGCTTTAACGAACACCGCAAGACCTGGGTCACTCTGAACCGCATCCGGACGGGCGTTGGGTGCTGCAATCACAACCTACACAAGTGGGGCATATCAACAGCAGCTGACTGTGACTGTGGTGCGCCAACACAAACCGTCCTACACATTGTTGAGGAATGCCCCAGAAGACTATTCACGGGAGGTATGGATGACCTATTGGCGCTGACCCCTGCAGCAAGGGACTGGCTACTCAACTTAGATATTAAATTGTAATCTTTTAAACTTGTACTCATTGTTAGTATTAATTTCAACTTTATAAAAGCCATACGATATAATAATAATGTGGACTGATGACCTGGTAAAGGTCGCGGGAGTCCGCTGGATGCGGGTGGCGCAGGACCGGTCACTTTGGAACTCTTTGGGGGAGGCCTATGTCCAGCAGTGGACGTCTTTCGGCTGATATGATGATGAGTACATTTCACATTCCAATTTGTTTTGTATGCAAATTTAATTTGACTTTTATAATCTTCATCCTTCTTTTATGTGTTTAGGTAGGTACGTACCTATGCAGAATACAGTATTACGGAACACAAATTGAAAAACTGACCACTGTTATAAAATTACCTAGCGAGTCTAGACGTATCTTATTATTTTCCTTTTGTAACTATGCATGGTTTTATCCCGCAGGCACGAAACGAAGTTTGTAAATTTTGACTTACGATAGGGGATTAGGTAAATAATTTATAGCATAAAAATGTTACAACACAATACAGATACTCAAAAAATAGTACCAGTAGAGAAGAACAGGCGGTGTTAGCGCTAAAGAGATCTCTTCCAGACATCCTTTAGTCCCCATTTATCGACGCTTCTCGATCCGCAGAGTCTCTGCTAGAGTACTGAGAGTAGGTACTGACTGTGGTAACCCAGTTGAGTAAAATGTATATCTATGGTCAGTCAGTGTGAGGCTCTCTGTGTAAAAATACTTGGATATGAAATCCTACCAAAAACTTTACATGTAAAGTGATTGCCAATACTCCCTAGCTCATATAGCTTTCAGCGTTAAAAATATATCATTCATCATTTTCTTGCCCTTGTAACGAGATAAACCGTGTTTGATGGTATGCGTAGACGGCTATCACTTACCTATGTGTGTAACAGCAACCTGACGAACTCGAAGAGTCGTCCACACTTGATTTTATGCACCGCGCTAGTCAGTCAGATAGATTTCTCACAGAGGTGGGTATGCTTTGGGTTCACGGTCATAGGAGCAATTAGTGCTTTCTAAAGAGGGCGCCATGCATTTCAATTTATACTCTAAAATGCAAAAGAGTTGTATGCAGGAGACCTATTTAGTAGCTAGCCACATAGAAATATGAACAAAGATTCAATTACAGAAAGCAAGTTTATTACAGTTCTCACAATCGTTTTAAATATTTACTAAACCTTAACTCTACTGTAGGGATAGCGGCGTGGCTCTCTCAGATGAGATTAAAATATAGGTCCCTGACCGAGGACGAAGTTTGACTCTAAAGTTAAATCTTTATATATAAGTAGGCTTTATTATTACGCTTAGGTCTGTGTGAGGCTCGTTTGCATTATTAAATTACAACATTAATATCTCATGGCAGATTCCATGAATGACACAAAAAAAAAATGGAGGGAGGTCACCTCTAGAAACCCGCTACACGAGCGTCACGTCCCGCTGCGGTCCACTGCGTCTACCCAGGCTCCCAGATGAGAAACTGCTCGTGTCGGCATCCGCATGTGAAGTACAAAAGGGGCGTATCACCGCGCGCGAATTCTTGCGCCCGCTCAATTGCCTGTCCGCAACTGGAGCCCCCGCAAGGCAGCCAGCACGTTGTCGCTGTAAATCACAATCAACATTTAAGACTTGAACGAACAAACAACTATCACTTTCTCTCCGACCACATTTCGACAGAAATTACTAGAACTAGCTTTACCTGGCAAGAGTTCAAAGCTAAGCGTTGGTGATTTTCCGCCTCCCAGATATCTTCTTTAAGAAGTAGTGTGTTACATCTGAAACAAAGCAATGTCCCTCCTCTAAAAAAACCGCCGCTTGAACACGATAAATATTTCTTCCGCTAGATCGGCGACAATTTCATTTCACTCACCGACATTTCCAAAGCGTCAAAGCATCTCTGTGTCACTGGATGTATGCTGCTACATTTAAGTTAAACAAATGGCCTCCCGGCCGAAGCGAGCACTTCTCAAAAATTGCGACCTTTTCGCTCAACGCATTTTCGAAGAAGAACTTCTCATTGCTTTTGACAGCCGAGAAAAAAAAAAGAAGCTACCATAGACAATCCCCATATTCTGTTCAAATACCATAGAGGTATAGACCTGTAGTTATGCCTTGGATGCATGACGACAAATTATTTATCAAAAATCAAATATGATCATATTTTCTAATAGCTTGTTAAAAGTTAAGGATTATTCCTAGCGCTTTGACAACACACAAAAAAAGACTTATATCGTTGCCTTGAACGAGATGATAAACGCTCTGGCGCAGTTCCTCCGTTGGTCAACAGATGTCGGAATCGTCGCTTGCGCCGTTCTGCAATAGATGGCGCTATGAGTCTGAAAGTTAATGTGTCGATGCCGAAATTATACCGTAACATTACCGCTTCAGTTAGATAAAAAAAATTTTTTTTTTTTTTCAAAAAAAAATTTTTTTTTTTTTTTTTTTTTTTTTCAAAATTCTATGTCAATATAAACCTGTAGAGAGAGAGGATATACATAACTCCTTGTCCAACCATCCCACTAAGAAAGCGCACTGCCTTCACTATACATCATACGCAACTCAGCCTATAGTACGACCATGCCGCATATGAAAGGTCATCGACCCCTGACCTACACAAGAGTTCCTCCTTCAGGAGCAAAAAAAAATCCAAAGATGTACGTGGCGATATGACAGGTGTCATAGCGTCTCGTTAGAAGCTAAAACTAGCTTTCAAAAGTTTGAAAAGTTCAAAACGATAAAATGCCGCTGACTGCTCGTGAAGCTTCCAGCTTGCTGCCCATAACGTTCTGAAATATTTCAATTACCATATCAAAGCAACACTAACGTAAAGTTTTAGAAAGTACTGTCCATGATTAAAACCAGCGCTTGCATATGTTGATAAGACATATACCCGTGATATATACCTACTCACTTTAATGCACCAAGTAGAAATCGTAACAGACTAAAAAATAACAACCCCTTTTTCACACAGAAATCTTTAAGTAGTAGATCTTAAAAGTTATACTAGATATGTCCATATGACAGAAGCAGAGATAAGAAGACTTATTGTCCTTTTAGAGAAGTACCGAATTATTTCGTTCAGCAGTAGAATAATATCAAGTGGATACAGAAGTTCCAAGTAGCTTAAGCCTAACGTAGACAGTTATTTACCTAAACTAACACGCGCGTTCCTATCATGCGACTTATGCCATACGTATGCGTATGCGTATGCCTATGCTATGCTATGCTATGCTATGCTATGCTATGCTATGCTATGCTATGCTATGCTATGCGGGCGTCCCCACTTCTATGAACTTAACTACAAACCTAGCTATCTATACGATGCGCTAGTTCTACGCTACGTTACTTACCTATATATTTACCTAACAAACCACACTTAAAGCATGCACTAGTGTGTTTGATATTTATCCTATATTGTTACCTAACACAATCGATGGCCAACTCGAAGGTGTATCCTAATATCGAGGTCAACTGTACATTCCGGGAATTTCGATTTGAGTGCATAATAATTACCTACAGGCATTTACCTAGGAAATACTACGTTCCTATATCTGACTCAACGAATAAGGGTTACTCAAACTGTAAAAAAAAATCCATGTCTGGTTTCACATTGACAGACGTAATGTGCTACTTACGGTTCGTTTATTACCTAATATACCTACATGAATTCTTCACCAATCAGTGGTTATCAAAATAAGCTTGAAAATAAAACATGAGTCTACCTAACAAATAGGTCAAGGTCATTATCATTAACCTCATAGTAACTCTAATGATTTATTCGAATAGTATTCTGTCTGACTGTGTCAGTCTGGTTGTGACTTCTGAGTGAAATTGTAAAGTCAAATCCGATTAAATGAATTGTGATAGCATACAGTTCAGATACTTATAGTTATTAGGTTTCCATAAAAGTTTTCCAACTCTTTCCTATTTTGTGTCTATATGTATGCGAACATACATACCATGGAACTAAATTCCATTAAAGCGACCCCAAAGAAAAGAAACCACCATAACGTCAACAGAATGATTCACATCTAGTACTATCCAAAAGATGTCGCTAGCTTCAACGAGACAACATCCATCTGTACAACTATAACATAGAATGCCCTTCATGTGGTACTGTAGAATACTACTCTCAGAGGAGAAATAGACTCCCACCCAATATTTAAGAAAATACGGATTAAATGCCAGTTACCCCAAACAAGAGAATCCTACGACAATTATATGAAAGATAAAATGTCTAACCTCAAACACTAGTGAACACCTTGAAAAGGTAGCCAGTCATACCCAACGACCGCTGCAACACGAAGCTGAGAAGCGATCAACCCGCAGTAACAGTTGTTGACCTTAAGATGACATGAGCCAGCTTCGACAAACATCTCCTTCGCAGACCTGAAATTCGTCATCAATGGACAAGCCTGAGATAAAAGAATTCGCTTTTATGGTATAAAGCGCAGTTAGCAGATTTAAATTGTTGTTTGAGCTCATCCACAGTGCTAATAGGATCTACCTCTAAGCCTTTCGCTTGCAATACAAATAAAACAGTTCGTCTTTGGTCATGTTATCTAACCCTGAGTAATTATAATAATAAGTTACACAAGATAACATTCAGCTTTTCTGAACAAAGAAAGAGAATACTCCTTTGAGTATTACAGTGATAAAAAGAAGAGTATTTCTTTTACCATTAATTAAGCTTAAATCCTATAAATATACTGACTCAGTAATGTTGTATAGTAACATACAAAATAAAACCACCATCTTGCATTGTGGCTATTACAGTTTTAAAAGAGCAGAGTAGAAGTAGCAAGCTATTATTAACATAAAAGTAAAATTCTTACTTGAACCTTCATACCTACTTAAAGTTATGAGTGAGATATACTTCTTTCCACTCCAAGAATAAATAATGACATATACATATATATGTAATAAGGTTATGGCCTAATGCCATTTAATTAATTAATTAATTTAACAAATAAGTAGTACTTATTATCAAGCATTTTAATGATTGGCTTATTGCCTTAAGTATTTTGAGAAGTGTTACATGAATTTACCATTCCATAGAATACAAATAAACATGGTAAAACCATTTATATATAAGTATTCTATGTGCCAGTAACTGTATATTGCAGTGCATAGTTTTGCTTTCACACAAAGCAGTAAAAAAATATTCCAAGTTTAGTTCAGGAGAATTGAAATGTCAAGTTTGACAGTTAATTTATAATAGTTACAAACAGTACCTTATATTGTGTCCAGTTGGAACACCAAAATTTATATTTCACTCTACAGAGTGATGAGAAAAAAAAATTACACCCGTTGACACAAATAGTAAAATGTTTTGACACATGAACAGTAGATATAGATATTTGATAAAGACTATGTAACTCAACAAAATATAAGCCTCACACAACCCTACTCAGACCGCATCTAATACAGGTAATTCCTACTATCAAAAAAAAAACACCATGCACCGATAACCGTTGAAACCTCAACCCCAAAGCCCCACGTTGGGCGCCAAAATGTAACGAGATAAACCGTGTTTGATGGTATGCGTAGACGGCTATCACTTACCTATGTGTGTAACAGCAACCTGACGAACTCGAAGAGTCGTCCACACTTGATTTTATGCACCGCGCTAGTCAGTCAGATAGATTTCTCACAGAGGTGGGTATGCTTTGGGTTCACGGTCATAGGAGCAATTAGTGCTTTCTAAAGAGGGCGCCATGCATTTCAATTTATACTCTAAAATGCAAAAGAGTTGTATGCAGGAGACCTATTTAGTAGCTAGCCACATAGAAATATGAACAAAGATTCAATTACAGAAAGCAAGTTTATTACAGTTCTCACAATCGTTTTAAATATTTACTAAACCTTAACTCTACTGTAGGGATAGCGGCGTGGCTCTCTCAGATGAGATTAAAATATAGGTCCCTGACCGAGGACGAAGTTTGACTCTAAAGTTAAATCTTTATATATAAGTAGGCTTTATTATTACGCTTAGGTCTGTGTGAGGCTCGTTTGCATTATTAAATTACAACATTAATATCTCATGGCAGATTCCATGAATGACACAAAAAAAAAATGGAGGGAGGTCACCTCTAGAAACCCGCTACACGAGCGTCACGTCCCGCTGCGGTCCACTGCGTCTACCCAGGCTCCCAGATGAGAAACTGCTCGTGTCGGCATCCGCATGTGAAGTACAAAAGGGGCGTATCACCGCGCGCGAATTCTTGCGCCCGCTCAATTGCCTGTCCGCAACTGGAGCCCCCGCAAGGCAGCCAGCACGTTGTCGCTGTAAATCACAATCAACATTTAAGACTTGAACGAACAAACAACTATCACTTTCTCTCCGACCACATTTCGACAGAAATTACTAGAACTAGCTTTACCTGGCAAGAGTTCAAAGCTAAGCGTTGGTGATTTTCCGCCTCCCAGATATCTTCTTTAAGAAGTAGTGTGTTACATCTGAAACAAAGCAATGTCCCTCCTCTAAAAAAACCGCCGCTTGAACACGATAAATATTTCTTCCGCTAGATCGGCGACAATTTCATTTCACTCACCGACATTTCCAAAGCGTCAAAGCATCTCTGTGTCACTGGATGTATGCTGCTACATTTAAGTTAAACAAATGGCCTCCCGGCCGAAGCGAGCACTTCTCAAAAATTGCGACCTTTTCGCTCAACGCATTTTCGAAGAAGAACTTCTCATTGCTTTTGACAGCCGAGAAAAAAAAAAGAAGCTACCATAGACAATCCCCATATTCTGTTCAAATACCATAGAGGTATAGACCTGTAGTTATGCCTTGGATGCATGACGACAAATTATTTATCAAAAATCAAATATGATCATATTTTCTAATAGCTTGTTAAAAGTTAAGGATTATTCCTAGCGCTTTGACAACACACAAAAAAAGACTTATATCGTTGCCTTGAACGAGATGATAAACGCTCTGGCGCAGTTCCTCCGTTGGTCAACAGATGTCGGAATCGTCGCTTGCGCCGTTCTGCAATAGATGGCGCTATGAGTCTGAAAGTTAATGTGTCGATGCCGAAATTATACCGTAACACCCTTATCCCATTTATTTGGGGTCGGCGCAGCATGTCCTTTTCTTCCATAGGTCCTCCCTGTCACTCGTCATCTCGTCACTTACTTCCTTACTTTACTAGCGTTAAAAATATATCAGATCATAAAATCGACATCTTGGCTAAAAAGTATAGCTTTGGCACATTCCGGTCGCCGCATAGACTCGACGTCGAATGAATTTCTGACGATATTAATAAGCGACGGGTCTATACTTTTTAGCCGAGATAGGTATAGATTTTTTAAAGCGCGGCTGGTAGTGGTAGAAATACGCCGTCTGGTGTAGGAAGCTCGGCGTTCCTTATGATCTGGTATCTTTTTAACGATGAAAGCTATATGAGCTAGGGAGTCTTGGGAATCACTTTACATGTAAAGGTTTTGGTGGGATCTTATTCCTTTTTGTAAGGTAATTTCTAAAGAAGTGTAAGGGAAAACCCATACAAACTTCCATCCCCTAATTTAAATGGTGGGGGGTGATATACTAAAAATCCTGAAAAATGTATTTTATTATTTATAACAAGGAGTCCCTATATCAATTTTCAGACCCAGCATCAAAATTTTCGGAAGTCTCATACAAAATTCCAACCCCTCGTTGGGGAAAAAAAGTACCAATTTTTTGAATTTTAAGAATAAGAATAAGAATAATTTATTACTTAACAATTAAGCACATGATTACAGATTATACAGACATTATCCGTGGGGTTCCAAACTAGGCTGAGCCTGTATCTTGGGACCCACTGAGTCGGTTAACAAATCTCTTCAGACACACGTCTCAAGAAGCACGACATGAAAGTAACAAAGTGAAAATTTAAACATTTCATATAATATGAGCGCTGCTAACTTATCAATGGGAACACAAATTCATCATTAATAAGAACAAAAAATATGCTGTTTTAGTAGTACAAAGAGAGTTTGTGTATGAGAGTGTGTGAGTGTGTGCGCGTGTGTAAGTGTGCGTGAGAGGGAGTGTTTACGTGTGTTAAGTGTTTGTTACGAGTGTATGTTGAATTGTTAGGTACCTATTGAAAAAAACAACCTTAGATGCAGGGACGTAAAATCTCTTCCGTATCACTATACGAGAGTTCAGCAAACCATTTCCTTAGAGTGGACTTAACTTTGCGTATGGTGCACTTTTTTATGTCACAGACTTTACAGACAGCATTATAAACAAAGGAATGGATGAAGAATGCGGAGCGTTGGGCATGTGCCGAGTTGACAGAGGGAATGGGGACTCTATATATGCGTCTACTCGTGATGCAGTCTATAAGCGGCAACTTTGCAGTACTTCTGTGGACTCTAATGACAGCATTCATGATAAACAGTTGCCTTACTCTAAGCAGACCTGTTTCTTGATAAAGAGTGTCCGTGGGAAAGCGAAAAGGTTTTCTCATCATTACCTTGATAACTGCTCGTTGCGAGCGTTCAAGGTCAAGAAGTTCTGTCTTACCAGCGCTGCCCCAGACCGCAATACAGTATTGAATAATTGATTGGCACAGATTTTGTTGTTGATTATGTACTAATACTAGCTTACATACCAAATTTCAGTTTTCTAGGACTTCAGGAAGTACCCTAGAGGTTTTGATGATCAACGTGAGTGGAATGAGTGAGTGAAAGAGTCAGTTAAATCGGCGGTTTTAGATATCTATAAAATCTAAACTATAAGAGCTATGCAATTGAAAGTGTATATGTTTAATAAGTCCACTATTGACATCATATCCTAAAAAAAATGTTTATCTGATATAATACAAACTCAAGTTATGAGGGTTCAAAAAAATGAAGAAGTGCTTCGAGAAAGGGTAGGTAGCTGCCCTTGCGCTTCGCTTGGCTCGTCTTGGCGGAGGCACTACCGTGCCCCCAGATAAAACATATGATAAACAATCGTAGTGTTATTTAATAAATATAACATTACTGTACTGACCTCCGTGTCCCTCGCCACACGCCCCGCACCGCCGCCCCGCCCAGCCCTGCTTGCAGGCGCACTGCCCGCTGCGCGCGTCGCACGCCACAGAGAGCGCGCCCGCACCGCACGAGCACGGGACGCAGCCTGAGTACTGACCTCCGTGTCCCTCGCCACACGCCCCGCACCGCCGCCCCGCCCAGCCCTGCTTGCAGGCGCACTGCCCGCTGCGCGCGTCGCACGCCACAGAGAGCGCGCCCGCACCGCACGAGCACGGGACGCAGCCTGAGTACTGACCTCCGTGTCCCTCGCCACACGCCCCGCACCGCCGCCCCGCCCAGCCCTGCTTGCAGGCGCACTGCCCGCTGCGCGCGTCGCACGCCACAGAGAGCGCGCCCGCACCGCACGAGCACGGGACGCAGCCTGAGTACTGACCTCCGTGTCCCTCGCCACACGCCCCGCACCGCCGCCCCGCCCAGCCCTGCTTGCAGGCGCACTGCCCGCTGCGCGCGTCGCACGCCACAGAGAGCGCGCCCGCACCGCACGAGCACGGGACGCAGCCTGAGTACTGACCTCCGTGTCCCTCGCCACACGCCCCGCACCGCCGCCCCGCCCAGCCCTGCTTGCAGGCGCACTGCCCGCTGCGCGCGTCGCACGCCACAGAGAGCGCGCCCGCACCGCACGAGCACGGGACGCAGCCTGAGTACTGACCTCCGTGTCCCTCGCCACACGCCCCGCACCGCCGCCCCGCCCAGCCCTGCTTGCAGGCGCACTGCCCGCTGCGCGCGTCGCACGCCACAGAGAGCGCGCCCGCACCGCACGAGCACGGGACGCAGCCTGAGTACTGACCTCCGTGTCCCTCGCCACACGCCCCGCACCGCCGCCCCGCCCAGCCCTGCTTGCAGGCGCACTGCCCGCTGCGCGCGTCGCACGCCACAGAGAGCGCGCCCGCACCGCACGAGCACGGGACGCAGCCTGAGTACTGACCTCCGTGTCCCTCGCCACACGCCCCGCACCGCCGCCCCGCCCAGCCCTGCTTGCAGGCGCACTGCCCGCTGCGCGCGTCGCACGCCACAGAGAGCGCGCCCGCACCGCACGAGCACGGGACGCAGCCTGAGTACTGACCTCCGTGTCCCTCGCCACACGCCCCGCACCGCCGCCCCGCCCAGCCCTGCTTGCAGGCGCACTGCCCGCTGCGCGCGTCGCACGCCACAGAGAGCGCGCCCGCACCGCACGAGCACGGGACGCAGCCTGAGTACTGACCTCCGTGTCCCTCGCCACACGCCCCGCACCGCCGCCCCGCCCAGCCCTGCTTGCAGGCGCACTGCCCGCTGCGCGCGTCGCACGCCACAGAGAGCGCGCCCGCACCGCACGAGCACGGGACGCAGCCTGAGTACTGACCTCCGTGTCCCTCGCCACACGCCCCGCACCGCCGCCCCGCCCAGCCCTGCTTGCAGGCGCACTGCCCGCTGCGCGCGTCGCACGCCACAGAGAGCGCGCCCGCACCGCACGAGCACGGGACGCAGCCTGAGTACTGACCTCCGTGTCCCTCGCCACACGCCCCGCACCGCCGCCCCGCCCAGCCCTGCTTGCAGGCGCACTGCCCGCTGCGCGCGTCGCACGCCACAGAGAGCGCGCCCGCACCGCACGAGCACGGGACGCAGCCTGAGTACTGACCTCCGTGTCCCTCGCCACACGCCCCGCACCGCCGCCCCGCCCAGCCCTGCTTGCAGGCGCACTGCCCGCTGCGCGCGTCGCACGCCACAGAGAGCGCGCCCGCACCGCACGAGCACGGGACGCAGCCTGAGTACTGACCTCCGTGTCCCTCGCCACACGCCCCGCACCGCCGCCCCGCCCAGCCCTGCTTGCAGGCGCACTGCCCGCTGCGCGCGTCGCACGCCACAGAGAGCGCGCCCGCACCGCACGAGCACGGGACGCAGCCTGAGTACTGACCTCCGTGTCCCTCGCCACACGCCCCGCACCGCCGCCCCGCCCAGCCCTGCTTGCAGGCGCACTGCCCGCTGCGCGCGTCGCACGCCACAGAGAGCGCGCCCGCACCGCACGAGCACGGGACGCAGCCTGAGTACTGACCTCCGTGTCCCTCGCCACACGCCCCGCACCGCCGCCCCGCCCAGCCCTGCTTGCAGGCGCACTGCCCGCTGCGCGCGTCGCACGCCACAGAGAGCGCGCCCGCACCACACGAGCACGGGACGCAGCCTGAGCCCGACCAGCCGTCAGGCCCGAACCAGTAGCCTTCCTGCAACACAATCTTTCATTTGAAAGGTATCTCGGCACTTCCAGGTCATGCTTTTTCCTATCCTGAAAACGATCGCTGGTCCATTTCCTCCTTTGGAATACCTCCAAATTCTGCCAAACATATTTACCAACCTCAAGGCTGAATATCAAGGGAAGTGTTAGGACTCTAAAGTCCACAAATAGCTGGCGAACCGGCGCATCAGGAGCAGCCCTTGCCATTTTTATTATGAGTTTTTTTCTGAATGACGAAGGGTCCGCAGCCAAGCCCCACAAATCTACTCCATATGCTAGTACCGAATGGCAGTATGCATAATACGAGTAGGCTATCAAAAGGTTTTCATTTGACAAGATGGGCATAATTCGGGATATAATATAGTACGCAGAGTTGAGTTTCTTGCAAACCTTATCAATATGGTCCTGCCATTTCAGGCCGGAGTCAAAAATGAATCCTAAAAATTTAGTCTGGGGTACGATTGGAACAGCTGCCTTTTGTACAGGTACCGAGTTCAAACTGCTGGTCGTATCTGAACTACGCTTTAGATTAAATTCAACCAGGTTAGTTTTTTCGAGGTTTATCAATCAATCAATCAATTTTATTTCGGACAAAGTCCATAAATTATTAGTAACATAATACTTAATTCTAGGGTTAGTATTAATATTAATATAGGTCTAGTCTAGGTGTAAAGACATAGGGGGACATGTAGCTGCACCCAGTGCCTCAGCCACGGTGAGTCCCACCGGTCGACCAGCGTGCACATGATGGTATTCGAGCTGGCGCGCCACCGTATCAGTAGCGAGCAACACCTCTTCCTGATAATAGCGTGGAAGCCGTCGATCCGCCCCTCCACGAACATGCCCGAGGCGCTGCAGTGTCGCGGCAGCCCGAACACCACCCTGTACGCGTTGTTATATTGTACCCGCAGAGCGCTGTATGCCCGCCTGCGTATAGCTGATCCATAGGCTGCACGTGTAAAAGGACTGGCAATATGCTTTAAAAAGCGTAGCCTTTACCTTATCAGTACATCGTGCAAACCTACGAGCCAGCATGTTACAACGCACAGCCAGCGCTCTGCGTTCCCTCTCCATGTCCATATGGTCACACATGTCGTCCGTGACCCAGTGGCCCAAATATTTAAAATGCTTGACTTGAGCTAAGGTAGTACCACAAAGAGTCACAGGGGGGACTCTGTAGGCCTTATTACCTACTTTAAACAGCATAACCTCGTTTTTTTTAGCATTATATTTGGGCCTCCGCGTACGACTCACATTTGCGCAATAAACTGGTTAAGCCACCCACTGAGGGGCTCAGCAGCACCATGTCATCCGCGTAGCTGATGTTATTCACGCGCACCCCGTCTATAGAACATCCCACACTGGCACTGCTGAGCTCCTCCAGCAGTCGGTTCATGTACAGGTTGAAGAGGCGGGGCGACCCCCCCTTGACTCACCCCGCATTTCAACCTGTACACCTCCGAATACGCTCCAGCCCACCTTACACAATTTTCTTGGTTATCATACCAGAACCTGAGCAACGATGTAACCTCACACGGCAAATCAGTCTCAGATTGCGAGCAAGTTCAAGGCCAATGGGATGATTTAACATCATCCCATTGGCCTTGAACCATTCAGCGAGGTTACTAGGGTTTGTAGTGTTCTTGCTTGGTCCGATTAATAAAAACAACTACATAAGAATTTTTAATGAACTATATTTTTGTAAATCAAAATTAACCACTGTTTTGCTACAAGCACACGTCTCATCTTTGTCGTAATGGCGGAGCGACTGTCCTCTTCCATCCCATGTGTGCCTTGTTCCGCACAGGGTTATTGCGTCGCTATGTAGCAGTTCAAATCAAATCAATAAAATATCGTGAGGACTTCTTTGTCGACAGTGTCTTGTTTGCTGATGACGCAGCGTTTGTGGCCACCAATGCTCTCGAGCTCCAAAACATCATGGACAAATTTTCACGGGCTTGTTCTTTGTTTTCCATGTCCATAAATGCCAAAAAGACAGTAGTTTTAGTCCAGGGCAGTGCGGAAACACCAACTATACTGGTGGATGGCACAGCTCTGGAGGTTGTCGATAAGTTTTGCTACCTCGGGTCGACCAATCTCTCCCTTGATGCAGAGATCGATATTCGTATCGGCAAAGCGGCGACAATGTTCGGAAGGCTACGTACAAGAGTATGGTGTAACAGACATCTTACCATCAGAACGAAAATTATTGTGTACCAAACATGCGTTCTGAGCATACTCTTGTATGGAGCCGACACCTGGACGACGTATGCGAAACAGGAGCGACGACTTAACACTTTTCACATGCGCTGTCTACGTAATATCTTAGGCATTACGTGGGAAGACAAAGTGACAAATCAGAGGGTTCTTGACATAGCACAGTTGCCCAGTTTGACTGCTATTCTCAAACAGAGACGCTTGCGGTGGCTGGGCCATGTGCACCGGATGGAACCTTCTCGAATACCTCGACGTACCTTGCTTAGTGCAGTAGCAAACGCCAAGAGAAACGTTGGAAGACCGATGTTGCGTTTCAAGGATTGCGCTAAGCGAGACATGGCTGCTTTTAAAATTGACTATCGGACCTGGGCAAAGCTTGCCGAAGATAGAGATGGATGGCGCAAACGCGTTTTGGACGGCAGAGCGTTGTGCGATGGAACCTGGTTCGAGACACTGGCCAATAGAGGGTTGCGTAGACAACAAGCTGAAACTAGAGCCCCTGGCACGAATTTCGTCTGCCAGAAATGTGAAAGATCATGCCGGTCGCGTATTGGCCTCTACAGTCACCAAAAACGATGTCTCCAGGGCAATGTTTAAATCGTCTGGAATAGACGCAAAGGCCTGTGATGATGATGTAGCAGTTAAAATGTCAGGGTTCTACGGTGGCCTAGGAATTTGGTTAACCGTACCTGACACTGGTCGCAGCGTGCTCCCTCAGTCCGGGGCGGGCAAGTCCGACACAGCCCCGTGTCGGGGTCGCAGGGCGCTCCGCCGCAGTCGCAGAGCCGGCAGGAGCTCCCGGGGGCGGTCGGGGAGCCCCAGTAGCCGAAGTCGCAGCTGGCAACGAAAAGTAACGGTGTTATATGGAAACGTGATTGTGGACACATAAAGTCACAAACTGCACTTGACAAACTCGTCTTATTTTCCAAAATCCCCCCGACAAATAATCGCTTTTCTCTACCTATTACTCGTACTTGACTTGACTTTTTCACTTGGGTTGATTTGTTACCATGCCATGTCCCAGAGCAGTTAAAAAAAAGTCTAATTATTATACATTTGAAGCACAAGAATAGTTGGCTACCTATTATGATGTCGTAAAATTTTGACGTGACAACGTCTTATAAATCGATGAACACCGGCAGCACGCACCAAAAAGTATGACTCATTGTCCCGTTCCGCCTGAGCCGAGCGTTCGGCTTTATGACGTTATCACGTAAAATTGTCGTCCGTAAACCGACTTTATAGACAACCAATTTTTCATATTCTCATAATATAATTGGTAGTAGTTAAAATCTGATTTTCAGTATTTATGTCACTTCTCATTGTTTAGCTATGGCTCTTAGTTTGCCTGTAATTCAATAAACACTGCTTTGTTTTTGTACCAATTTTAGTTCCAAGTCACAGGGTATTGTATCTGTCCTTAAATAAATAAATAATATATCCATGGTGTGTGGCTGTCGATCAGGCATTCTTTCTTCTGCTGTCTATGGTTCGTCTTCTGTAACTAACTAATTTATTTTGAATATTTTTTGGGCGGGTCTACAAATTATCATCTTCAAAATTTTATTTTTAGAGAATCTTCTCGAACACTGTCTATATAGGTACTCACTGTTCGCAATGATCGCCAGTATACCCGTCCGGGCACTGCGTGCAGACAAACTCGTCGCCCTCAGCAGAAGCTAACGCGCAGTTTGGACTGAAGTTGTTCGAAGGCAGGTACAGAGGGCAGGCACACGGTTGACAGGCACCCTGGAACGAAATTCAGCTTAGAGCGCTTTCACATATAGGCGTTTTTGTCGCGCGACTAGCGCTTCTAAGTCTCGCTGCAGTAGCGCGACTCCTATAGACGTATGGACTTAGAAGCAGAAACACTTAATCTGGTGTACTTACTCGTAGGTACCAAAGCTAAATAAGCCAAAATCAAGACTGTGGATTTCTTAACATGAATTTGATTTTATGCTCAGTAAGGTCGATCTCTTATACCGTTCCACTAATTCAAAAAAAAAATAGGTAGGCAACTAGGCATGGGTAACAGTGGGTGCAAGGCCAGACACAGATTCGCCTGTATCCACGGGGCTTCATTATAGCAATAAAACTTATAGAAGTCGGCTTGTTTAATGAAAGATACTGCGAGCTAACTTCTGCCATTCCTCTGTAGTAATAAAACTTGGGCGGGGCACATTGCACGTAGAACCAATGGCCGTTGGGGCGGAAAGGTTCTCGAGTGGCGACCACGTACCGGAAGGCGCGGCGCGGGTAGGCCCCCCCACAAGGTGGACTGATGACCTGGTAAAAGTCGCGGGAGTCCGCTGGATGCGGGTGGCGCAGGACCGGCCATTGTGGCACTCCTTGGGGGAGGCCTATGTCCAGCAGTGGACGTCTTTCGGCTGATATGATGATGATGATGATGATGAATAAAACTAGCGCAAGTCGATTTACGCAAATGCCTTAATAGTAGAAATAAACCTCATAATGGTGTAGTGGAATGTACCCACGTACTTGCACTGGGTTGCCGTAGTGTCCCGGCAGGCAGCGCTCGCAGCGAGCACCGGTCGTGTTGTGCTTGCACGGCCCACAGACGCCATCGACTGTAGATTGGAAAACACAGTTAGGATGTAGGTATACGCCACTGGAAGTAGTAAAGGTAGCCTTAATTCAACCCCAATGCGACAAATCCTTACCGTCAGAGACCATTTTTACAATTTTAATTATATTCTTACATGTATTACTAGTAGGATGAGGATGATATGGGTTTTTTGCCTGAAATAAATGTCATTTATTTATTTATAAGGTTTATAAGTACAATTTATTTGGAAAACATACCAAAATCGCACCCAGCATGGCCGTTGCACGCGCACGGCACGCACTCGAACGCGGGCTGCACGCCGCGCGCGCGCGCGACGCGTGCGTGCGTCCACGCGCAGCGCGTGCAGTGCGCGCCCGCGTAGCCCGCCGGGCACGCGCAGGTCTCGCGCGCGCCCACGGCGCCGCGGATCTCCACGGATTCTAGCCGGACCTGGAACAGGACATTGTATTAGAGGATATAAAGTAAGCAACGAATGTAAAGATTTTTAGAGGGTATGCTAGTCCTCTGGAGTTGCAGGCGTGTATAGGCTAATTAATGTTTTACCATCAAGACTCTTCACTTGTTTGCTACAAACGGGATAAAAAAACAACGGTTAATTCGAAGACCCTCAAATATACAGTCCAGTCAGTTCTATTTATTAAATTTTCTGTCCTAAAAATTACTACTGCGATGAAATTGCTATGAAGTATGTGGTGTTGTGTTCCTGGTGGTAAGTAAGGTCGCCAGAGAGCTCCCAAGGATTCGCTGTGTTGGGAGTGAGGGACCTGCGTGTCTCTATCTGCCAACACAGCGAATCCTCAAGTGAATAAAGGGTCGGCAACGAGCTTGTGATTCTTCTGGAGTCACAAGTGTCCATAGGCGACGGTACCAGCCTAACATCAGGCAGGCCGTAAGCTTGTTTGCCACCGTCGTAGTAAAGAAAAAAAAATTGCATATTTAACTGTGGTTAAAACCAAAATAAATTGACAACGAAAACCATTTACAACCATATTAACGCACCATCTTTGACACACGACGACACCCCATCGCATTCGTCCTCCAGACCTAAGGCATGCTGGCTGAAACTAAAAGCAATAAGGTAAGTTGTATTTACCTCATCCTGATCCATATGAAAGTGTGCTCTCAGCATGACAGCTTTCAGATCCCTCAGCACATCCATGAGCTCGGTCCTCGTCACCGGACCCTCGCTGCTGGACCAGTGGTTTTCCACCAGCGGGATGGCCAGTTCCAGCTCTCCTGGCGTTTCGTGAGTGTTGTTGCGGAAGTAGAGCTTCGTGCCGTCTGGAATTGATTTTTTTTGGGATTAAAACACTTGACCACAAGTGTTTACAGACAAAGTGACGATATCTCTTACAGTCTTCATGACATCGACGTTACATGAAAACATCTCTCTCTCTCTCTCTCTTCATTGTCAACTATATACATGATTACTGGACTTTAACACCTACACCTTTCGCTACAGTGCTGACGCCTGCTGACATAAACCCTTAATTTAGTAGGGTACCTACCGAATTCCGTATGTTTTGAGCCATCCTTAGGAATATAGTATAATTACTTTGAAAACAAAGTTTTAACCGACGAAAAATCGATCAACCCCCATTTTCCTACCCTTAACCCGGCGAGTATGACCCAGGGTATGTCATACCCTGACAGTATTAAAAACGTTCGTTATTTTTTAAATCTTCATCTGGCAACACTAGCTCGCTCAGTAGCTGGAGGCAAGGGAGTGCGGGAGGGGATAGTGGCATGATCGCTGTGCGACGTGAGGCGTCGGCCGAAATATTTCTGCACAAACCTGTTTCGGGTATGTCACACCCTACGTCATTTTAGACGTATTTTTTTATGTATGATTTATAAATTTTTTTTTTATTATTCTTTGTGTTTTTAAGGTTTCAATGTATAGGCTTGAGATTACTTTATTTACATTAGTTGTTTTTCTTTTATTTTCCATACAAGAAGGACAAAAAAATACCAAATATTCCTGTAAAGGTTGCAGCAAGCCCATATGTATGGAGCATGATAATCTCGATGGCAGTGATTAACCATATTTTCAATAAAAAAAATATTGTTATGTTTTTTTGAGGAGAAGATCTCATTATCTTTTAGTTAAAAGTTGATTTATATTCCAAAGACAGTTATTTTTTGTTTAATTGTTCATTTTTGTAAAACTCGAAACTTTTGCTCCTATAATTACATAGTATAAGGTAAACACGAATAAATAAAAATAATTTCATAATTAAAACTTGTCGACGATTTAAATGCATTATATAATTCATTATTAAACAATATACATTGCACGAAATAAAATAAAATATATAAAAACTGTATTATGTTACATTAAATTTCGGGTATGTCATACCCTGCCTCATGCTTGATGTAACTTTTTTTCACGTCATGCTCGCCGGGTTAAGGTTGGTTTTTTTTTTCAAATTTATATGGGACCAACTTCGGGGTAGGTATACCCATTCCAATAAAAAAAAATATCAAAATCAAACTAAATACTCTGTAAAAAGTTAAGCGTGGTCATACATAAAAAAATATATAGGTATACGCGTCGACTAGAGAACCTCCTCTGTTTTTTTCGTTGGTTGAAAAATTACATAAATTGCGATAGTGACATTTAACAATGACAACTGATATTGTCCCAACGCGCGTTCAAAAAGTTACTCGATTGCGCTGCAAGAGAGTGTAGTCAGAAGTAAGCTTCTGCTATTATAGAAAATGAACCGCCCCGTACGACGACAGCTTCTCGCCGTTGAACACGGTCGTCAGCCAGTAGAACGTCTCCCAGCCCAGAAGTAAACACACCCACCAGCAGCAATAAACACAGCGTCCGGCCCCGGGGTGGGGTTCCCGCCGGTGTCCCCGCGCACGACGCCGAAGAAGATGGCCGCGCGCAGCTCCGCGCCGTACGACGACAGCTTCTCGCCGTTGAACACGGTCGTCAGCCAGTAGAACGTCTCCCAGCCCAGAAGTAAACACACCCACCAGCAGCAATAAGTACAGCGTCCGGCCCCGGGGTGGGGTTCCCGCCGGTGTCCCCGCGCACGACGCCGAAGAAGATGGCCGCGCGCAGCTCCGCGCCGTACGACGACAGCTTCTCGCCGTTGAACACGGTCGTCAGCCAGTAGAACGTCTCCCAGCCCAGAAGTAAACACACCCACCAGCAGCAATAAGCACAGCGTCCGGCCCCGGGGTGGGGTTCCCGCCGGTGTCCCCGCGCACGACGCCGAAGAAGATGGCCGCGCGCAGCTCCGCGCCGTACGACGACAGCTTCTCGCCGTTGAACACGGTCGTCAGCCAGTAGAACGTCTCCCAGCCCAGAAGTAAACACACCCACCAGCAGCAATAAGCACAGCGTCCGGCCCCGGGGTGGGGTTCCCGCCGGTGTCCCCGCGCACGACGCCGAAGAAGATGGCCGCGCGCAGCTCCGCGCCGTACGACGACAGCTTCTCGCCGTTGAACACGGTCGTCAGCCAGTAGAACGACTCCCAGCCTTCTACCTGGAATATAACAAATAGGTGCAGTAGAATCCGGATAAAACGACAACCAAGGGACCGTTGGGCCAATCAACTTTTTGACCCAAAGTATTTTGTCCGGTAACGCAAGATACAGAACTGTCATGTTTGTTAGAGAAACTGATATAAACCAGGTACCCAATTGTGTATAACGATGGTTTACTGATGATTTTAATTGGATTGATAGACACAGGTTTGAAATAGATTGATTTGAAAGTTTGTAAAAAGTAACACTGAGTGGCTGATGCCGATATATTCCATGACAGCTTAGGTGTTTTCGTGAGGCGGGCTAGGCTGTGTCTTGACAATTGCAGTGCAATATGAATAAATTTGAAAAGATGTGCCCTTTACGTATTTTTTTTTCCTTGATATTTGACGGTATGTAATAGTTGGCATGAATGTTTTATTTTTATTAATTTTGACATGAATGTTTTATTTTTTATTAATTTTGACATGAATGTTTTAGTATTATTAGTTGTTGTAATTTATTGTATAATGTATGTTTGGAATGTTTGGAATAATTAGTATTGATCAAAATCGAATGACTTATTGTAATATTGTAGTATGTAAGTGTTTTGGTTGTGTACTGTAAACTTGCATATGTTTGGAATAATAAATAAAAATAAAAAATAAAACACAGGAGACAGAAAAAGTGTGGGTGAAAAAGTTGATTGACCCCGTTGACATTGCGTCGTACTAACCGGACGACGCGTAAAACGGAGTGACATATTCAATGTGGTTTTTCAACCGACGAAGAAAACGGAGGGTTCTCAAGTTGACGCGTATATATATATATTTTTTTTTATGTATGACCACGTAGGTATAACTTTTTACAGAGTAGTTCGATTTTGATAATTTATTGGAAAGCGTATACCCCGCAGTTGGTCCCATATACATTTGGAAAAAAAAAACAACCTTAAGGGTAGGAAAATAGGGGATGATTGATTTTTCGTCGGTTAAAACTTTGTTTTTAAAGTAAATTATTGATGAAAATTTCCCGATTTGTTCTTGAGTCGAAGATCTCGCGCCATTAGGTATTAAACATTAGCATTTTGTTGAATGGCAATACTTAATTCCTTCGCAAGAGATGCATTCGTTTCACCAGCCTCTAAACGTTGTGTTTTAACACTTTTTTCTTCAATTGAAAAACATATCCGTTATAATGAGCAAATGATTTTTTTTTTATTTATTAAAATATGTATTCTTTAAATTACATCTTACAAAACATTTATATTCTCACCAAACTGTTACGTTTGATGGCGAGACGCGCACAGTTTTCATACAACTTAACCTATTAAACTCATCTGATATAAAATAAAGTTTCATGCCTAAAGTAAACGGCAGATTACCCACTAAAACCATCGAATCTGTCTGTGTGCAAGTTAAGAGTTTGTGAACACTCATCGTTTACACCGACGAACATTCCGAACAACTGGTATATCAATATACGTCACAAGAAGCGGTTGGTAAAATACTCGTATAGCTTGGGAACATGAAACCGACATTTTAGGCTTTAACTCTGTTATACAATCTTTAATGTAATTTATTACTACTTCGTGTCAGTACAGACAGTGAAAGCATTTACCAGAGTTTTCAGTTTTATTTCAATGAGTAACTTGGTGTAATAAAACAGCAGAAAGTGACACCTAGCGTGATTAATACGAACCTCGTAACTTATCAGGAACGGTTTCCCGCTCTCGTCCACAGATGGCTCCACCGTCTCGTTCGCTGAGGCGTCGCTTACCAGCCACGCCTCACCCAAAGGAAACACCACCTGTACAAATTGAAATAAACTGTTGAAATTTATTAATACGTACAAGTAGGTGTACAACACCAACGTGTTATCTAGAAATTGCTTACTCATTCAATACTCGTACCTATAATAAATCACACAACGACAAGGTTATAGGAATAACTTTTTTTTTCTCCAAGCGGGCCGTGAGCTTGTTTGCCTCCGCCGCGTATCTTCTTCATAATGGCAATCATGAGATGTTCTTACCTCGTCTACCGAGCGGATCTAGTGAGTACGTTACATAGAAGCGATACTGCGGTGGATTTAGAGGATGCATGTCTTCCTCAAGTTACATAGTTGTCCTACAATTTTGCTTCTATAAAAGCGTAAGGATTCTATTGGTACCTTTAAATTTACTCTTTATTATTATTATTATGTATCTCCTGTTTAAATTCACGGGACAAAGCCCGGTCCTTTGGAAGACGTGCGTGGGGATATAGATCCAACACGTAGAGGCCCTTTGGAGACGAAGTTTAATGTCATGTAGTACACCTGCTAGAACCCATTCACGGGTACATCGGTAGATACCCGTGAACCGGTCCCAGCAGGCGTTGGAGCTATTGTAGGAAAATGGAAAAGAGAATTGGGTCTATGGTGATGACATTTGGGTGGACAATAAAATTGGGTTATTACAAAGTGGTCCGGACATCTGCCATAACAATGTTATCCACAACGTTATCGAGGCAGGCGGTGACTAGCCGCTAATTAGATGGGCCCCTAAAAATGCCGTCGTAAAGACGGCCAGGAGCAACACCGGGTGAGCGGCTCAGGGGTGTCGAGAGGTGGTGCTGCGCTTTCTCCGAAGTTACTCGCGGCGTTATGCCCTTTAACACTTCCACCCCTGGAGCATATAGCTCTGACGACTCCTCTCTGGACGGCCAATGATGGCAAGCCAGAGCTGAGAGTCCTGAGGTCCCCCTTAGGGTTCCACTCCGACCGACGAAGACACGCCGGAGACGGAGGCCCTGACCGACTCTCGGGAGCACTCGGGTCCGTGGGGGTCGTTACTCCCCAACAGCTCGCCACAAGCTGCCCTTATTATTATATTACTAGCTGTTGCCCGCGACTTCGTCCGCGTAGAACTTTTTATCGTCTTAGAAAATGATTTCTCTCAATACAAAATTTGAACCCTCTTTTAGGGGATAATTAAAAAAAAAAGTTGATGTTCATTTTCTAGTTTGTGAACAAACAGTCTAAAACCAAAGTTAAAAATCTCATACTTTAAAAATGCCTTGAAATACTCAAACTTTGAACCAATTTTAACACTCTTAGGGGATGAATTTGGAAAAACTCTGAAATCAGTTTTGTAGTCTTTTAACGTACAGAATAAGACCGAAGTTAAAAATCTCTTACTCACACTTTAAAATTTTATTGCTCGCCATTTAAAAGTTGAACCCCCTTTTGAACCCCCTTAGAGGTTGAATTTTTCTAATCGCTGAAAGAACTTTTTTCGTAAACTTTTAAGTCTCTAGCTCAAAAAAAGTGTTGCCCATACAAAGCTTTCTTAACCCCCTTAGGGGTGGAATTTTCTAAAACTCTGAAGTACTTTATTATTAATTTTAATAAGTAACATTTTGAATAGTTTAAAAGTCTAGTAAAAAAAAAAGTTTTTCCCACACAACACTGGCTACCCTTCTTAAGGATCTTAAGGATCCCCTTAGGGATGGAGTTTTCTAAAACGCTGAAAGTTCTTTTTTAGTATTCTAATAAGTAATCTTTTTGCAAAGTTTTAAGTCTAACTCAAAAAAAAGTGTTGCCCATGCAAAGCTTGCTCTCCTTTTTAACCCTATTAGGGGTGGAATTTTCTAAAACGATTTGTGTTCTTTTTTTGTATTTTAATAAGTAATCTTTCTACAAAGTTTCAAGTCTGTAACTCAAAAACATAAACTTTCCCTGATAAAAACTGTGCACCCCTTTTTATCCCCCTTAGGGATAGATTTTTTCAAAACGCTGAAAGTCTTTTTTTTGTATTTTTATAAGTAATCTTTCTACAAAGTTTTAAGTGTCTAGCTCAGAAAAAGTGTTCCCCATACAAACCTTGCACCCTTTTTTAACCCCCTTAGGGAATGATTTTTGTAAAACGCCGAATGTAGTATTTTTCATGTTCTAATAAGTAATTTTTCGTCAAAATTTTAAGTCTCTATTAAAAAATTTACCCCCTTAGGGGTGAAATTTTCCAAAACGCTGAAAGTACTTTCTTTGTATTTAAATAATCTTTCTACAAAGTTTTAGGACTCTAGCTAAAAAAAATAGTTTCCCACATACAAACTTTGCACCCCTATTTTAGCCCCCTATTTTTAGGGGTAGAATTTTCTAAAACGCTGAAAGTACTTAATTTGTATTCTGATGACTAATCTTTCTACAAAGTTTTAAGTCTCTATTTAAAAAAAATATTGTTTCCCCCATACAAAATTTGTACCCCTATTTTACCCCCTTAGGGGTAGATTTTTTTAAAACACTGAATCTAGGTACTTTATTTGTATTCTAATGAATAATTTCTCTACAAAGTTTTAAGTCTCTATTTAAAAAAAGTAGTTTTTCCCATACAAACTTTGCACTCTATTTTACCCCTTTAGGGGTAGAATTTTCTAAAACCCTGAAAGTTCTTTATTTGTATTCTAATGACTGATCTTTCTACAAAGTTTTAAGTCTCTATTTAAAAAAAAAATGTTTCCCCCATACAAACCTTGCACCCCTATTTTACCCCCGTAGGGGTGGAATTTTCCAAAACGCTGAAAGTGTTTCATTTGTATTCTAATAACTAATTTTTCTACAAAGTTTAAGTCTATAGCTCAAAAAAAATGGTTCTCCCATACAAACTTTGCACCCCCATTTTACCCCCTTAGGGGTAGAATTTTCAAAAATCCCTTTTTATCCCTAGCCCACGTTATAAAAGCAACATACTGTGCAAAAATCAACTCTCTAAGATTAGTAGTTTCGGCTGTGCGTTGATGAGTGAGTGAGTGAGTGAGTGAGTGAATAAGTCAGTCAGGACATAGGCATTTATTATGTATAAATAGATAGAAGATAATGAAACTCCCATTGAAATATCTCAAAAAATTATGAAGCTACATCCGTTTTAATGTCGCTTGTTAGAGTGAGAAAACGATGAGGGACTGTGACGTCAATATACTCGAGCGTCATAGTAAAAAACAATCGTTTCATATGAAGGTGCGTTTTGCGGAAAAGGGACAGAACATACCCCCTCTTAAAACTTTGGACTCTTATAACTTAATCATTACCTATATAACCTCTTGCTTTGTTTTTTTCTCCATTTGACTATATTTATTTTAAATTCTTTTTCGAGAAAATACATTATGATTATTTACCATATTTTCGATTCCTGAGCTATAACCACGAACTTCGGAATTCGAAAATATTCGGGTATCTCTATCTCTATCGCACTAACCATACTCGAGTGACAGGGATGCAAATATATGAACATTGAGTATGTTTTCGTGGTAGCGCCGCAGGTACTTTGGCTGAATGCGCCGAGCGCGTGCCATTGTCATTCAAAAAAAACAAATTCGTGTTAATTATATTGTTCAAATTTGTTGATTTCATTTATTGAAATTACGACATAAAACGACATTTGCGCATATAAGTTCTCATATCAGAATCGAATATTTTTTTATGGTTTATATTTTAGCATTTGTCTCGTAAAGGTCTATCGTAGACGGGATTTAAATTATTAATAAGTGAAAGGCAAAGCAATTCCGCCATTTTGACGAAAATTTGACGGTTCTTATAGCTGACAGTTGGAGCAGCGTTTGATTTCAATAAAAATAAATGAAAAATTAAATGAAGTCGTATATTTCGGAAAATTAATTAACTGTCGCAGTCGGATAAAAACTATCCTAAGTTGCAGCTAGAATAATAATGTACCTATATAAAATGTTTCATATTTTTCCGTTCATGGGATGCTGAGAACATTCGAACCGCGCAAAGCTTAGTTTCAAACTGGCTGATTCTTTTTTTAATTTAGAGATTTATTATAAGTGGAGATTATAAAATTTACTCTTGGACAATAAAAAAAATGCATATTTTTGCTAAACTTTCAGGTCCATATCTTTTTATGATTTTAATTACATTTTATACTTTATAACAATAATTTGATGGTCCATTTAGCAACACTAAATACGTTATGAATTTTAACATGAAGCATCATATATATTTAAATACTGTTAATCAGGGTCTAACGCGATATTTATTTACCTTTATTTCTGACGTTTCGACACGGGTTGCACCGGTCATGGTCGCAGATAACTGTCGTCCCAGCAAGTTGTCAACAGAGATAGGGGTTTACAATATTTCACTACCCTCCAAAAATCGATAAAACATGGAGGGTACACCCGAAATAAGTCCACTACCCATCCATTTTAATGTTAATTGTCTAGGGCACGGCACACAACACTTACAGTATCCGCGCACAGATCCGAAGATATACGAGATTTTAGTTTCTGAATCACTGGTCCCCAAGTCGCCGATAAATTGATACCATCATCCCTATTGAAGTTCTCAGAAGCGTCAGAAATAAAGGTAAATAAATATCGTGTTAGACCCGGATTAAACAGTATTTAAATATGTGTACAAAGCGCGAGAGTTTAAAGTGTTATATGAGGCATCATGCCTAAAGTACAAGTCTAATGGCGAGTCGTTATTGGTCAAGCACGTGTGTTGCTTGTTTAGACCAGCAGTGGACTATGATAGCCTGGTGATGATGAACTACTTACATTTTCACCAGGCTGCGCATCCTCAGTGCAGGAGTCGGTGACGTGCGCGCAGTAGCATGGTCGGCAGCCCGCGGGCAGCTCCGCGCGCAGACCGAAGTGGCCCGGCGCGCAGGTGTCGCAACGCTCGCCCACTACGTTCTCCTGAAACATGAATAACTCATTCATTCAGTCGGTCCCTCAATGCCTCGGATCGTGACCGTTATGTCACTATGTATGGCTCCGGTGTCGCGCTGCATGGTGTTCTCGTAGTGCAGTGAGCTTTCTGGCTTGATCACTCCATTTGGCTGGCGGTCTGCCACGAGCTCGTCTACTCTCCACCTCCGTCAACATGATGTATTCGAGGCTACTGGAACGACGCGCTATCATCATCATTATTTCTTTGCCCTTATCCCATTTACTTGGGGTCGGCGCAGCATGTCTTTTTCATCCATTTGCCAAATCTTCTCAGCAGCATGGATATTGAACGCACTATATGTCCATAAAATGATACGTTGCTGGCAAACTGTCGAGAGGCGTGTGCGGATTTTGAGTTCATTTAATAACACATAGTATTAAACTACCCAGCAGTTACAACGACGAACCTCTCGCCACAGTCGCCAAAAAGTCCAAAAACCCTAAATGTCGTTGATAGAGTTGCATGGCAATTTTGGAATCCAAGATGAGTATCAATTTTCAATCGAAGAAGCATTCCCGAAAATTCTATAAACGAGTACCGTGACGCCCTCTGGTCAGTTCAGATGGTCTCTAGTATTATAAACGCCTGCGCCTGTTACATTGTCACGCCTAAACCGTTGAAGCGATTGAAATGAAATTCGGTATGGAGATAGCTTAAATCCCGGCAAAAAACATGATAGTTATACTCCGGATATCATCCATTAAGAGATTACACTAGGGGCGGGAAAATGGTGGTACAGTCACCTGCAAGAATATCTGATACGCTCTAGAAATACGGTCATAAGTCTAATATTTTTGAGTGCCTCATGGCCTCATGCAATCATCCTATGCTATTAATTGAGCAATATTTGTGTATAATTATATATATTTATATACATACATTTGAATTAATTATTAGGTTGAAATGTGTTGTGGGCGATGGGCTAGCAACCTATCACTGCAACATCACATTTTGTCGATCTTTTATACCCACATCCCACATTTATGATAAAAGTGGCACTGGAACACAAGTTTCATGTGCTCTGCCTACCCCTTTTAGGGATAAAGGCGTGATGGTATGTATGTATGTATACATTTGCAATCACGTTCTCGGAAACGGCTCTAACGATTTCGATGAAATTTGGAATACAAGGATTGACGGGGGCGAGAAATCGATCTAGATAGGTCTCATGTCCGGGAAAATTCGTTTTCTCCGCATTTTCTCCATTTTCATCCGAGCGAGGCTCGGTCGCCCAGGGACTATAGGTATAATAATAATTGCCATTAACGAGTTCTACGCGAAGTCGTGGGCAAAGGTTAGGTAGTATTGAATGTATGCAAGTACTTTATTGTACTCAAAATAGGTTGAAACATAAACATGATATGTAAGATTATAATAGGTACAAAGGCAAACTTATCCCTATAAGGGATCTCTTCGCTAACCTTTGAGCAATTGAGTTAGTGGTTGATAAAAGCTGTATCTTCACCTTGCATTCACAGACGTCATCGCAGACCCTGTCAGGGTGCGCCACGCCCCTGGGGTCGCACTTGCAGGCCGGGGTGGTGGCGACGAGGCAGTACGGGAACACCGCGCTCTCGTCGGCGCACGCGTCGCACAGCGCGCCGCTGAAGCCGAGGAAGCAGGAGCAGGTCTTGTGGTGCTTCACGAAGGTGCACGTGCCTGGAATAAGGATATGACTGTTTAATGAGTTTCCTTTACTTTGCAAATAAATAAGTTCGTGTCAAAAATTTAATTTTGGGCATTACAAGTTTTTATTGCTGACTGTTTTTTTTCTGTATACCGCCATCAACTATTTATTGAGACGATTCTAACAAGCCCAACTCAACGGGATTACGTCGGTTAAGTACTTCAGTACTACACCAGACACAGAAGGAGGAACAAGGAATATATTTCATGGCCTCCTTCTGTCTTCATCATCAGATCAGCTCCATAGTACATGTACCATGATATGGAATCGTCATTCAAATTATACCTTTACCCAAAATTTCAGCTCAATCGGTTGAAAATATCTGCTTCAAAATTGACCACCTTAAGATCTGTTTTTGCTGGCTCAGTACCTATAAGTTATCAGTATCTGCTTTATCGACCGAGTGTCAGACACATTCCGTCATAATGAATGTAATTTCCACTACATAGCCTACAGATACGTCCACTATGAGAATTGACCTCTTTGAATTTTGGAAAACAAGTTAAAAAAAGAAAAAAAAGGTAAGTATACAAGAAATAGCAATGATGACATTGACTGAACGTCCTGTTACTCACATTTATAGTTTTAATAATTTTAAGCGAAGAGGATTTTAATCATTAGATTTATCAAACTTGTCACAACGTAAATGGCAAGATCAAACTAATAAAAAGGTTTTAGTTCATGAACATGAACATGAACATAGGTACCGCACCCAGCCAGGAAGCAAGCCTGACCCGGGCGAGCCGGATGTACCAGGGGGCACAAGTTTATTAGGAGTGACACGCTCTGGGATGGGAGGGGAAGACCGACCAGCCGCAACCAGTCGGCCACAATCAACCGGCTATGCAGGCTTTAGCCAATACTGGAAAAGAGGAGAGAAAAGATACTTCGTCGGGGGATGAGCGTTGGTGAAATGATGCACGTTGCTTCGTATAAAGTCTTCTCATGTTGAAGGTGTCCTTGGGGATCAGTTCCAGCTCGCTATTTCGAGATCATTTAACCTGTAGCCAATATTGGAAATGAGGAGAGGCTGGAGATGTTGTTAAAAGATGAGCGTTGGTGTACGTTGCTGTAACCTCCTTCTTCTTGTGTTGGAGGTGGCTTTTCTAGGAGGCTGTTACGTCAGACTCGTTATTTCGGAATGATTCCTCCTCCTCTTCTGATTCGCTATCAGTCTCTTGCATCTCGTAAATACCGCGGGCAGCTTTATTGATTGTATCCTTGTCCGATGCCATGTTAGGCCATTCGTTGGGGCTAATGGGGTAGTACATCATGTCCTGTGTCAGGGAATCTTCCCATGTAAATATGGGTCGACCTACCTTTAGTTTCTTTGCCTTGTATCTGTATGCTGCATTTAAGAGGTGTGCATTAGGGCGTCTGAGGATGTGTCCAAAATAGCACATTCGAAGGCATTTTATCCTCTTGGTTATCGTTTTTCCGTCCAATATGTCGTGTATTTTGCCAGGGCTGGGTGATGTGCCTGAGTTGTTGATCATGTCTCTCAGTATTATTCGCTCGTACCTCCTTAGTTTTCGTCTGTTGACCTTGGTGAGGGCTGCGCATTTAAGCCCGTACGTCATGGTTGGTTTTATAACCATTTTGTATAGTAACCTTGTGATTTGCCACTGCGAACGTGATTCTTTAATAAAGTTCCTAAGAGATTTTGCATTTTTAACACCCTGTTTGCAACGCGAATTTACGGTGTCTGTTCTGCTTAGTGAGGAGGTAATATACGTTCCTAAGTATTTGATTTCAGTGGTAGGGCTAACCGTTGTGCCATCGAGTGTAATGAAGTTCCTATGACTCTTATGTATTGGGTCGCGAACTAATACTTTAGTCTTCGTTTCATTAACTTTTAGTCCTACAGTGGCGAATAAGGCGTTGGCCTTTGAGTGAATTGTGTTCATCTGTTGAAGGCAGTTAGACACTATAATTACGTCGTCCGCAAAGGTCAAAATTAGTGGTAGTTGTATTTGGTCATCCTGCTTTAGTTTAACAAAAAAGAAATTTCATCCTCGAGGGTTTGAAAAACATCGTCCATCAGTATGGTGAACAGTCGTGGTGAAAGTGGGCAGCTCTGTTTGACTCCTTTGCCTTTTTTAATCCATTTTGTTTGTTGCCCCCACCATTTAATACAGGTAGATTCGTTCATTGTAGCTTTGACTATCCGATTCGTCATAGCTCCGTTAGTTCTCGATAGTATTATATCTCTCAGGGCATTTAGGTCCACCGTGTCAAAGGCTTTTTCTAAGTCCACTGCTAGGACATATGTTTTCTCGCCCGCTCTCCATTGTTCGTCAAGAATTCGTCGCAGGGTAAACATATGGTCATCCGTCGACCGGTTTTGTAGGAATGCTGCCTGGTAGTTTCCTAATTCTTCGGTCATTTCGTCCAGCCTAAGGAGGAGGAAGTTGGCATATATTCGGTAAGCTCTGCTGCATATAGAGATGCGTCTGTAATCGTTGACACCCTTCGGATTAGCCGTTTTTGGCAGAGGTACTTGGATTGATTGTGTCCAGTTGGGCGGTAAAATATTTTTTGTCCAGGCTTTTCTCATATGTTCAAGAATTTCGGCTTTTAATTATTGCGTGTTGGCTTTGTAAAGCTCCGTGACGACTTGATCTATTCCAGGCGCCGTGCCAACTAATAAAAAGGTTTTAGTTCAAATATTAATAGTCAAGTTCTAATTCGTCTAAGTAAATTTGAACTTTGTTGTCAAACGGTTGAACATCACTTTCAATACAACACTATCGTCTGATAAACAGCTTAAAAAGGTAACATGTGCTTGCAACGCGTAAATTATTTAATTTGAAAACTGGTCAACCTTTTCATTCCGCCACTGTACTCGTAGTGCATGTAGCATTGCAAGTTAACAGAAAGCTTGTAAAAAGCGAGGCATTCAACCGTTGTTTGCTACTTTTAGAGCAAAACAAAATGTCAAAACAATCTTGGCTCAAGATCTTCATTTAAGATAATTTAAGTTTAAATCTTCAATCAATCAATCAATCAATCAATCATTTATTTATTTCTTGAATGTGGTACATAAGGTGTAATAAGATACAATGTTGTTCAGCACAATCCAGCCTGAATAGGCATAGAAATATTTCATAAACTGCATTCCTTTAACTAAGACTAGATTCTTATGACCTATCATGCAGCATGCAAAAAATACTAAAGTTACAACATTACACTACATTACCTATACTAGATTCAATAAATATGCGGCATATAGTCAAAAAAATCTTTCACCGTGTAAAAAGCATTTTGTACCAAAAAGTCTAACAAATATTTCCTAACAAGAGGCATTTCGGATTGTCTTATTAAATTGGGTAACTTATTACATAATTTGGGGGCCATGCCATAAACACTTTTTGCACGCAAGGCTGTTTTTGATGGGTGATGCGCGATTTAGTGTCCCTGTCGCGTACTATTATAAGCAGGAAATTGATTAATATTTAATTTGACATACATGGCAATTTCAAAAATATATAAACATGGCACAGTTAGTATTTTCATATTAATAAAGTATGGTTTGCATGAGTCAGGTATCTTTAGTCCACAAGCAGAACGCAGACACTTCTTTTGAGCCTTAAATACCAAATCTCGATCAGTTGAGTTACCCCAGAACATTATACCATAACGCAATGCAGCTGTCACATAGGCGTGATAAGCAGTAAGTACCTCAGTCCGACTTACAACTTTATTTAAATTATATAATGCATATGAAAAACTATTTAACTTTTTACATATAGTATTAATCTGGGATTTCCACGTCAGTTTATTATCTAAATGTAATCCTTCGTAATTGAATTTTTTGGTCATGGTTTATTTTCTGTGTAAAACGTTAAAAATATCCTTACCATCAGAGCCGTCAGGATCACACTCGCAGGGCAGACAGGGCCCGTCCGGAACAGCATTGTAGAATCCCGTTAGGCATCGGTCGCATAGTGGTCCCGCGCGATTTTCCTGGAAATATCACAATCAATGTTCAGTTGTCCCTAAGGCAAGCCTATCCCTAGCTCACAATCTCTACTAAACGGAACTTAATACGTTGTATTTACATCTATTTGAGGTCACTCGTCGTTTCGGATGAGACACAATCACAACCATCCTTTGTCGCGAACAAAACACAAGTAACATAAGGCTTGCCCGTCTTGCCGCGTCGGATTAACTGGACTCTGACGCACCATAGACCCGATCACATTAGGGAACAAAAGAGCACGTGCCATAGTCGCTAGCCCTATGCGGCGAGAGCATGCGCCTCAAATATCGGTTTTATCAGACAGAGGACCTTATAAACATGATGATTCAGACTGCCCTGAACTGGTGGAGCGGATAGTGAGGCTGCACACTCAGTTGCAATCTTGGATGCATCTACGTCCGCGAAACCGACCACTGCTTGCTCCTGCGGAGGCGCGAACTGTGGATCATAGTAGTAAGTCGCCGCTTATTCGAGCTCTTCACTGCCTCAATGTACTTCTCACATTTCTGCTTCTAACTGGGATATTTCCGCTAGTAGCTGGGTAAAATTCTGTCGTGAATGCTTGAGGTTCAGCGAGACGATGGATGACCGTCAGTCTTCGATAGTATATTAAGTATGCTGGTAATGTTAATTCTACTTAAGATACACAGTGCATTAGTTCTGTAACTGTAATACTGTGCAATAATTGTTTGGATAAATAAATAAATAACATAATTTTAAATGAACAAAAACAAAAACTAACCGTGCAGTTGACACACAGTATTGCCCCCGTGTCATCATACGAGCACGCGCCCCGCTCCCCGCACGAGCACTCCGGGCCGCCGAGCTGGTCGCAGGGCCGCGCCGGCGCCCACGGCACCCCCGAGCAGCAGCGCTCGCAGCGCGCGCCGCAGGTGCCGTGCACGCACTTGCAGTGTGCACCCTGGGAGGGAGGAAATAAGGTTGTTTTTAGAACCACCGCACATTGAGCCACAAGACGGACGAGTTCTTTTATACATTTTGTATATCATGCATCGGCGCAAACCGCAACACGGCCTTCCTAGCGGAAGGGATTAGCTTATGAATATTACAATCTATCATGCGGGTGGCGCAGGACCGCGTGGCCATTATGGCACTCTTTGGGGGAGGCCTATGTCCAGCAGTGGGCGTCTTTCGGCTGATATGATGATGATAATGATGAAATCTGTCATTTCTTGTGGGGCGGGGGGGGGGGGGGGGGGGGGGATTTGCTGTAATTATGGCACTAATACATCAAAAATGACACAATACACCGAAAAAACTTGCACACCTTCATACATTTTTGTGTACGACACTTGGGCTTGGACTTTGGCAGAGCGGAAATAGTGCGAATGCCTACTCCCTTCCGTGTTACTCGAAGGCGCGTTCCGTGTTACCGAGTGGACAAGGTGATGACCTGGTAAAGGTCGCGGGAGTCCGCTGGATGCGGGTGGCGCAGGACCGGTCATTGTGGCACTCTTTGGGGGAGGCGTATGCCCAGCAGTGGACGTCTTTCGGCTGATATGATGATGATGATGACACCGAGTGTTTGAGTGGCCGCGTCTGAGTCACAAGCTACGGGGTTGGAACAAAGAAGAGAGGGAATTAGGAGAAAGAGAAGTAGAGAGAGGAAGAAAAAAAGAGTGAGAAAGTTGGGGAATAATGAAAACAGACAGGAAAGTAGTGTGAGGCAGAGGAAAAGAGAGAATGAGGTCTACCTCATTAAAAAAAGAAAGTGAGAGGGTATAAACAAACCTGTTTGTCAACGTGGCAGTGTGTCGCGTGCGCGTGGCAGCGGCAGCGCGCCACTATAGCCAACGCACGCACCGTGTAGTACTGCGCCGGCGCGGTGGCGTGCGCGGCACGGAACGACGTGCGCACGCGGCGCGCTGACACGTCTTGCACGCGCACGTGCATCTGTCAACAAAAAGGCGCGTGAATAGTTAAATAAATTGATATAGCTCTTTAATTAAGTGCGGTTACACACTGTGACTTTTGGAAGCGATAAATACGCGCGACTGTCGACTGTCGAGCTACGCTAGCCACCCTGTCAACTGCCAAAATCACCTGCACGGCTATCAAAAAAGCCATGCGAGCGTGAAATAACCGCAGTCTGTAGCAGCTCTAACATTTGAGGCATACCATTCATAGTATTCATACATGTAGGTATATATATATATATATATGGTATTATAGGTAAAAAGTGTTTATATTATTAGATAGTCCAGTGTGTACAGTCGCCGGCATAAATATATAATGGAACAAAGGCCGCAAAAATATCTGATGACAACTCTATTCCTAGAGCCGTAAGAGCGTGTCAGATATTTTTGCGGCCTTTGATTCATCATATATTGATGCCGGTGACTGTACATTAGGACGTATTGATCATGTTATTGATATCTGAGCTATCATATTTTTAGGGTTCCGTAGCCAAATGGCAAAAAACGGAACCCTTATAGATTCGTCATGTCCGTCCGTCTGTCTGTCCGTCCGTATGTTTACTTTTTTCCGAAACTATAAGAGCTATACTGTTGAAATTTAGTAAGTAGATGTGTTCTGTGAACCGCATTAAGATTTTTACACAAAAATCTAAAAAAAAAACATTAAGTTTTAGGGGTCCCCATACTCAGAACTGAAACTCAAAAAAAATTTTTTCATCAAACCCATACGTGTGGGATATCTATGGATAGGTCTTCAAAAATGATATTGAGGTTTCTAACATCATTATTTTCTAAACTGAATAGTTTGCGCGAGAGACACTTCCAAAGTGATTAAATGTGTGTGTCCCCCCCCCCCCCCCCTGTAACTTCTAAAATAAGAGAATGATAAAACTAAAAAAAATATATGATGTACATTACCATGTAAACTTCCACCGAAAATTGTTTTGAACGAGATCTAATAAGTAGTTTTTTTTTAATACGTCATAAATCGTAAACCGCAATTTATTTCACGGAACCCTTCATGTGCGAGTCCGACTCGCACTTGGCCGCTTTTTTTAAATATTAATGTTGGTAATCACGTTCTCTCGGCTCTAACGATTTCGATGAAATTTGCAATACAGGGGCGCGAAAAATCGATCTAGCTACGTCTCATATCTGAGAAGAATTATATTTTCTGTTTTCACTGCAGCGAAGCTCGGTCGCCAGTTGAATTAATGGTGAAGGCGGTAGAACGTTTACTAAGGTGTCCATCGAATCGATGAAGGTGTCAAATAAATCTCGGATTTTTGATTCAATAGAAGCCAAGTCCACGGGTGCATGGCATTTGTAAGTAAACAGTGTAACTCACCAGTAGGCACGTGTTTCTATATGTGGCACAGGGGTGGCTTTGTTTACCGCCCGACAGACAGACTGACAGGATAGCTAAATAAAAACCTGTTCTTGGAATAAACATGGAATGTTCCTATATAAGTTTTAGGAAGTCGATTTGAATGTAGATACGATAGGCAGTAGGAACTAGTCAAGGATTTAAATTGTATTATAAGTATGTCAAATACTAATAATAATTGTGTTATTTTATGACGAACGGTTAGCCTAGTGGGTGGCGACGCTGCCTACGAAGCCGAAGGGCCTGGGTTCGAATCCCGGTAAGGGCATTTAATGTGTGATGAGCATGAATATTTGTTTCTTGAGTCTTGGGTGTTTTACATGCATTTAAGTATTTATATCAATTAAATATATCGTCGTCTAGTACCCATAACGCAAGCCTTATTGAGCGTACACAAGTAAGATTGGCCCATAATTTTTATTTAATATTGTGAATATAGATTATTGATAAAATTGGCAGCTACCGAAGCCGAGCGGCAAGACAAGCGACTTTTAACCAGGAGGTTGCAGGTTCGAACCCCGACTCCAACCACTGGGACTTATATAAACTGATGATGACTAAGCAAAGCTTCGCTTTAGAGGTAGACTATGCTTGCCATGTCCACTAAGTAAGTGATTCTTGTCAAGAAATTAGTAAAAATGTCGTGCTGTCGTGCGCCACTTCAACACTTTAATTACCTATTTCAAATTGATATTGATAACAGTGAGTCATGCCATTCGTGAATCACCGCGCGTACTCTCTCTACTTTCAAGATTACAGGTATTATATTTATTGGTTTACAATAACTTCCTCCTTTCCCTGTTACAAATGTTTGTGACTCATAAAAAGTTTTTTATTTATTTTCTTTAGTGGTAAAATTTAATTTACAAAGGAAAATGTAGAAAATAATACAATTCTCCCTCTTATTTCCAAAGTTATCGAGCGAAAAATTTGAAAATAATATATATTATTAATATTAACGTAAATATTACTGGAAAAGTATAACGAGACCTCTGCTTTGCGTATTTTTTTATTCTTCAGAAATCATTTAAGTTAGTAATTTAATACCTTTGTGTAGAATTTATTTCCTTCTAATTTGTACGGAAGTATTCTGAAAGTACCTTCTAGCAAATAAAAAAATAATTATCGAAATTGGGTCACTTGAAAAAAAATTATCTCTGAAAAACCAACATATATTTTTTCTTAATAAAGCGTGGTGAAAGTTTGTACGGAACCCTCGGTGCGCGAGACAGACTCGCACTTGACCGGTTTCCTCCTCCGGGTTCCGGTCTTTTTTATTTTGCCATGTAATTCGTGTTTTTCAAATCTGTCGCTTAAATTTTGAAACACTGGTCAGACTCTAGCCCCGGTGTGAACGCGATGCATCCACGTCTTCCCTCGTGTCTGTCTTGCGACATAAGTAGATGATCCCAGTTACCCCTTAATACTCCTTTAAGTGAGGGTTGTAGTTACCTCTCCGTTCTCCAAAGGCCTGGGGCTGCTGAACTGCGTAGAACAGGTTGGCTTGTCCGCCCGTCGTCGTTTCACCGCTCGAGCCTTCCGCCGCCTTCTCTCAGGACGGAGATCCCACAGTTTTCTACAGTGGTCCTAGAGGAAAACATCCTTTAGCAAGTGATACTCTCCAACATTTCGTAACATAGACTCGCTATTTTGAAGTGCACCGAGAAAAAGTATCTACTCATGTGGTAGATATTTTTTCTTAGTTTCGTTCACTGTAGAAAAATAGACGTGAGGTCTCCTTATACCCCCATTTGTAGCCGCTGAGGGCAGAGCTAAAAAGTAAAAACGGTTTACACTGGCCCCAAATACTGATCAAATCAATGCATTAAAAAAACACGCATGCATTTCCGTTATTCTTTTGTTCTTCGCGAGGCCCACCTTGTCTCCGTAAGCGCTGATCATCCTCCAGTCTTCCGCCTCCTCGGTGGAGGAGACCTCGAGCGACCAGGCCAGCGGACGCGGTGATGGGCCACACTTTATGATGATGTGGACTAGCTCCATCTCCTGGAATTAAATAAATAGGTGTTTTAAATAGGCATAGACGACCCCAAAAAATCCCTATTTAAACAAAAGGGAAAATATACAAAGCCGTTGTCAGACCCACTATGATGTACATAGCAGAATGCCGGAGCGCTAAAACAGGGCACGAACAAAAGCTGCACGTGGCAGAAATGAAAATGCTTAGGTGGGCTGGCGGTGTCACACGCCTCGATAAGATCCCGAACGAATACGTCCGCGGCTCGTTCAAAGTCACGGAAAAACTCAAAGAAAGCAGGATGAGATGCTACGGCCATATTATGCGACGAGATGAGAACTGCTCAGTGAGGTAAACACTGAGCATCCCAAATCACCCCAGAGGAAGAGGAAGACCACCTGCAACGTGGTGGTCCAATGTCTAAAATGGGAAATGGGCTGGGCAAAGAAGAAATAGGGATCGCCCAAAATAGTTATTTACAATGCACTTGCTCTGAAAGAGCCCATATATGTATATGGTTTAACATTTCCAAGGGAAGTAGTCCATGCCGGCACGGCGTCGCCGGGCGAGACCAGACCATGCGAGAATAAATAACTATTATGATACAAGTGCGGAAAGTAGGTAATCACCAACGAGTGGCGATGACCAAAAACACGACCGTCAGAGAATGTTTTTTGATCGACACGAGTTGAGAATTACCTATCCGCACGTGTATCATACAACATTTTACGATGCCTCATGCAAGGAAATAAACAAATTTACATAAAAGGTGAAATTTGAATCGTCCCGAAATCTCATTCTCGCACAGTGTGTGGGAATTTTGGCCTGAACTCCATTCCCGCACGGGCTGTCTCCGCCGGGCACCCCCATGCCGGCATAGAAGACTTCCCGTGTTTATGTTGAACCATATAAAGGCGCACTTTCAGAGCAAGTGCATTGTAAAAAGTTTTTATTTTAATACCATCTCGGTCGCAAAGAAGCATACGGTCTGCCTGGAAAGCAGGCACTGTAACCTATGGACGATTGCGAAACTGAAACGGAGAACTTCGTTCACTTCAATTTAATACCAACTTAAATCTATTAGAATCGTGACATATTGTGTACTAGGTGATCTAGGTGTTTAGATCATACTGTATTTCAGCTGTGAACTTAAACTAACCTAATACATAGTTTGTTGCGAACGCAACTCTTTTTTGTGTATAAACTTAATTATAGGTATATATTTCATTAGCAGTAGCAAAACGCGCCCGTCAGGCACGGTTTGCATGAGGGGGGCTTTGAATGCGCCAATCATGGTGCTACACATGTGTGGGTTTATCCCTACCTAAACCAACTAAAGATCTCGCTGGTCACTTTTTGACATAACATATATACAACCACTTCTGTAACTATCTAAACGGCCACACTATCCTTGCTTTCAATCAGAGCCTATATAATTGTAAATTATATTACAGTCAAACTTTTATCGAAGTTTTATTTAAAGTCGTCGAGCGAATAACACCACCGGCATCGGCGCAAACAGTTCACGTAAGAGTAGACTTGAAAAAACCCTTTTCTCCTCACTGCCTCGGAAAGCCGTCTTTTATCCTTTAAAACCAGTGAGCAAAATCGCATTTTATCAACTTGTGGGGAAAGTAATTTGACCTTGGAGCGTGTTTAAGTAACTGTGTTTTTAAGTACATTATCTTAATATTCCATATGAAACATTTGTTTTTTTTATAATGAGCATTGAGGATGATGATTTGATGGATGATGGATGACGGACGGTGAAAAGTTTTGTGTTACACACGGGTGCAAATGTATTTTACTTCTCGTGTGTTGAAACACTCGCTACGCTCAGAAATCTATTTTAGAACTATATAATCCTTTCGTTTGCTCGTGTTTCAATTCCACATTCGCGGGTAAAATACAAGTTTGCACCCTTGTATAACAAATAACTATTGTATGTACTACGCACTAAACTGAGCAAACACGATTAATCAACCTACCCAAAAAGCTCTCACATCCAACCAGATTTAATTAAAAAACTGGCGAGTAGTTGAACACGCGCATACAAACATGCATCGTGTTCGGCTCTTTAGCGCACGAGCACTAATCGCTGGGACAATATTTGTCTTTTCACTTAACGCGGAGAATGTGGTTGATTTTATTTAATTAGTATTGCTTAATCTTTGTTGAAGAAATTATGGGCGTTTGAACAAACTAGTTTTTTTACAAAACTTAGTTTATGTTTTTGTAAGTAAAGATCCTATCAAAAAAAATATTGTAATATACCTTTAAAGCTTTCTACCGTAAGAATCAAAAGATTTTTTCAAAAAACTCATTTGCGAAAATTGTTGTTAAGCCAACTTCATAAATTGTTATAAAGTAAAAAATAATAAAATAAACATAATATTGATGATTTTAAAATACCTTTTGAACGATACCCCACATGATATAATTCGTCGACTTAATTTTTTTTCTTTTATACAATATGGCTTCTGGTGGCCGCCATTTTGGATATTGATTACTGTCCTGTCTTGTCTTCAGTGACACTCGCAACATTAAAACGAATCGATTGACGTACGATTCATTAAAATAGACCCAGGCGTTTGATCTCTAGAGTGCAACAAAGGAAAAAACATATATACATACATAACTAGACTGGTAAACACATAACCCTCCTTTGCGTCACGCATTTGGGTAAAAAGTAGTAAACTTGCATATGAAATTAAGCCGGTATGTTCAAATTACTATGAATGCAATCGCTTGTAAAATAATGCAAAAAGTCACTCAAAAAGTATGCATTTTTTTTCTGCTAATACCTACATTTTCTGTTATACTATTTACATATTGTTTTGAAAAGTATCCACAAAATAACACACGTCAGTATAATTCACATCTAGTTCTGAAATTCTTAGCAGATAGAAGCATCGGTATGCAACGCGAGTCAACTGAAGCGACTGCCCGAGTCGCGACTCCAATCAGATGCATATAAAACTCGACACGTAGAGGCTAATTGAAAATCTACGATCTCATTTGACGCGAAATTCCCGTTGTTATCCTTAAAGCGACGAATGGGTAACAAGCTAAGTACAGTTGGCAAAAAGGTTCAATCTCTAAAATAACCCTACCACATTTTAAAATTAATCCGTGTATACGAAATGGCAATGGATTGGTAATTTTTAGGGTTCCGTACCCAAAGGGTAAACCGTGACCCTATTACTAAGACCCCGCGGCTGTCCGTCCGTCCGTCCGTCTGTCACCAGGCTGTATCTCATGAACCGTGATAGTTAGACAGTTGAAATTTTCACAGATGATGTATTTCTGTTGCCGCTATAACAACAAATACAAAAAAACAGAATTAAGTAAACAAATATTTATTTAAGGGGGCTCCCATACAATATAGATAATGGTAAGTAGGAACCCTACGTGCGCGAGTCCGACTCGCAGTTGAGCGTTTTTCAAAAAAAGTGTACAAAACAACTTTTTTTTCAAAATTCATTTTTTTTTTGTTTTTATTACTCAGAATTTTTGATACTATCGATCCTCATACAAGAAAAAAAGTGTCCTAAATATTCCATTCCAGATCGTCACATTTTTGTATGCAGTCTTTTTTTATTTATATGATCGTGACGCACTGGAAGAAAAAAATTACATAGTACAATCTGGGACACTTTTTTTCTTGTATGAGGATCGATAATATCAACGATTCTGAGTAAGAAAAACCAAAAAATTTCGAATTCTGAAAAAAAAAAGTTTTGTACACTTTTTTTGAAAAACGCCCAGTTGGCCGGTTTTTATTTTCGGAAACCTGACTCCAACTTATCCTAGAAGGCCCGAAGGTCTGACCTGACATACGAGTATATCTGGCAAGCAGAAAAAATGTCATCCCAGAATATTATCAAACCGCAGTTATTAATAGGATTGGAGGTGACCGCCATATAAATACGTCAAAGTTTATACTGACAGCTATTCCAATTCCAAACTCATCGCTTTTAAATTTAAATTATACTTGTAAAATCTGTACTCTCGGCTCCCAAGATACAGGTTGTGACTAGTTTGGGGCTGACGGATATCTTTCTCTGTTTGTTAAAAATGTGTATGTTAACAGAATAGTTTAATTTAATCGCATGTAACGTTGTTATGGTAAATAAATAATTGGTATTTGTATCGCGGTTGCATACTAAATTAATAACTTGTAGGTGGCTTGTGTGTGTGTGTGTGTTGTGTTTGAGAAAGAGGTCAATCGTCAAATCCGAGTCTGGGCAGCATTCGGGAAGCTACGGCACATCTTTTCGTCCAATATTCCGCAGTGTCTCAAGACGAGAGTCTTTGACCAGTGTGTGTTGCCAGTGATTACATATGGAACGGAAACGTGGTCGCTGACTATGGGCCTCATAAGAAGGCGCATCAAAGTCACTCAAAGGGCGATGGAGAGGGCTATGCTGGGAGTTTCTCTGCGCGATTGCATCAGAAATGAGGCTATCCGCAGCAGAACCAAGGTAACCGATATAGCCCTCCGAATCACTAAACTTAAGTGGCAGTGGGCGGGGCACATTGCACGTAGAACCGTTGGTCGTTGGAGCGGAAAGGTTCTCGAGTGGCGACCACGTACCGGAAGGCGCGGCGTGGGTAGGTGGACTGATGACCTGGTAAAGGTCGAGGGAGTCCGCTGGATGCGGGTGGCGCAGGACCGGCCATTGTGGCACTCTTTGGGGTAGGCCTATGTCCAGCAGTGGACGTTTTTCGGCTGATATGATGATGATGATGATGAGGTGGCTTGTGTAGTTAGAAAAAAGCGGCCAAGTGCGAGTCGGACTCGCACATGCAGGGTTCCGTTAAATAAATTGCAGTTTACGATTTATAACGTATTAAAAAAAAACTACTTACCAGATCTCGTTCAAACCAATTTTCGGTGGAAGTTTGCATGGTAATGTACATCATATATTTTTTTGATTTTTATTATTCTCTTATTTTAGAAGTTACAGGGGGGGGGGCACACATTTTACCACTTTGGAAGTGTCTCTCGCGCAAACTATTCAGTTTAGAAAAAAAATGATTTTAGAAACTTTAATATAATTTTTGAAGACCTATCCAATAATACCCCACACGTATGGGTTTGATGAAAAAAAAATTTTTGAGTTTCAGTTTTGTGTATGGGGACCCCTAAAACTTAATGTTTTTTTTCGATTTTTGTGTAAAAATCTTAATGCGGTTCACAAAATACATCTACATACCAAGTTTCAACAGTATAGCTCTTATGGTTTCGGAAAAAAATGGCTGTGACATACGGACGGACAGACAGACAGACGGACATGACGAATCTATAAGGGTTCCGTTTTTTGCCATTTGGCTACGGAACCCTAAAAAGGGCTCTTTGGGGATACAATGGGAAAGAAGTAATCCAAACTGTCCAAGGCCGAAGTAAGCAGCAGAGGGTTAAAGAACGAAAGAAGAACATTTTCAAAGTGGGTTCTTTTGATGTTGGGAGAGAGACAGGACGTCAATAGAGCGTATTTGGACTAACTGGTTGCTGCACTTGGCACCCAGTTGGGCAGCCAAGGTAAACCGTTTAAGCTAGGACAAGGATAGGTCTATTTATTTATTTATTATGAAAACCAGAACAGTTTACACCAATTACACTTGTTTACAAGTGTCTATAGTCTCCACCGGGCGCGAGTATTCCAGTGCGTTCAGTAGCCACCGTGGAGTTTTCAGTGGATAGAAATACCAAGCTTGCAGGTTTTCTCCACGAAAAAAAAGTATCGTGAAGGCGGACCTGGCAGCTTCAGGGCGACAATTTTCAGGGAGGGATGCAGAATCAGGAAAGAGAGAAAATGATATTAAATGTAGTTACATCCTGTTTTCACAATCGCATATTGACAAATACTTCCTTTGACTACCGTACTAAACCCCGGGGCTTTAAGCCCCGTAACACCTAGGCAATAACGTTGCTTTTCGCAGATATCTAGCCTCCCATCGTGAAATTTTGAAACAGTGTATTCTTATATAGATTTCATACGTATTTACGACGTCTAGATATTGCATTTGGAAGCTGGAACAATGGAGACCGATGGGGGACAAACGAGGAATTTGAATAATCTATTCAGTAGCCAATCAAAATAGTAAGCGGGAACAAGCATATGGCGTCGTGTTAAGGGGAAGTAATGGCGAATTTAACAAAATATTTACAGGGCAGTTCAAAGTTGTATTTATTTATTTTATTAGGGGACATCTTAACCCTTTTCCAGACCGGAAATTGAAAAAATGACAATCAAATGTCAGTCTTATACATTGACATTAAGATACACGTTTGACAGTATGTATGTGGTCGATATAACGCCTCTGGCTGGAAAAGGGTTAATCAAATCGAACTCTCAACCTCTACGCAAGAATAACTGAGAATGGAAAACCCCAAAAGTCTGACCAAGCTCACTCTAAAAGCCTATTGTTTCTACAAGACCATTCAAGCCTGGAGAGCTATCCCAGGACTGAAACATTCCAAGGCGCGTATTAGAGCCTTTAGCAAAAAGGCGTCTTTGGATGCCTTGGCGCTAAGCCGCCTACGCATGCTGGTCAGCAAACAGATCATGTGCCTGCTGGAGAGGATCAAATTTCTCGAGGTCAACTAAATCCTGCAATTCTTTGAGTTTGCAGGACTTGACCAAGAATTGTAGTAAGTGGCGATCACAATAGATCAGCGATGGACGCAGTGATTTTGACAGCCCGGAAGCCACTACCAGAATAATAATAATAACTGAGAAAGGAAGGAGAAGAGAATGGTTTCAGAGGAATTCCTCTCAAAGACCAGGGTGCGTGAATGTAGCTGTTTCTGACTGTGTAACTAAAGGAGGGTGAAGTTGTCCGCTATGTTAGACGTCGTGTTGTGATGTAGAGCGACCGCAAATTGGCAACTGGTTATTTTATTTAATCGTATGGCATACCTACATTATTTTGGCCTTTTGGGTTTGTCACTCTTTAGATTTAGTACCACCCAGGGGACACGAGCAGGGTTGTGGTAGGTAGCTCCTGCGGACGCAAGTGACAGTTATCCCCCCTTTGTCAAGTGAGTGGGCAACTCGACTGTTAGAGGTTCTTAAGACGCCCAAAGGCCTCTTAACTCGGCTTAATGACCACTGTCATAGACAGCAGCCGGGATCAACTGCTTAGCGTGCCTTCCAAAGCACGGGAGCGCTCATTTATAGTAACCACTCAAACAGGCGGTCACCCATCCAAAGACTGACCGCTGCCATCCTACGTTATCGTTTCCGCGCCGAATGCTATACAAAATGTATGAAAAAACTCGTTCGAAACGCCACAATGCTCTTAGCGTTCGTTCACACCCTGAAGACTTAAACCGTTACAGCTAATTTAGCCTTTTGCAGTACTGAAAATATTCACGTTAGCCGTCTAAACTCGAGTTCTCTCCCTTAAGTCAGGAGCGCGCTACGATGGCATCTCCTTGTAAGGCGCAGCTAATGAGCGGCGCGGCGCATGCGCGTGAGTCGAGCATGCACAACAAGTATCCAAGGCGCCGGTAAGTGTGAGCTATCCGTTATATCCATACCATAAGTAAGAAAGTTACTCTTTACCGAGGGTAAAACAAATGTTGGCCTGCGAGCGTCATAATAAAATATTATAGTAAAAATTAATGCTTTAGCGCGAGTCAAATTAAGGTCCAAAGCAGTAATTGCGCAATTGTAATTTTCCCATACAAAAAAAATACATTTAGATAAGCCCGAAGTTTACGTACGATGCGTTACGGAATTGATCGCCGGTGCTGCGATCTTCGGTGTGGCAAATGGCCTTGACAACTCGTAGCGGGTTGCACCAACTTACGATTACAGGTCGATCAACGTTAAAAATATGGCGCCCGCAGCTGCCTGGCATTCCATACAAACTTGACAAACTTTCCATACATTCAGATTTTAACGAACACTTCTTACGATTACAGAATGTTTGGTTCAACGTGCCACCCACCCTTAGAACTTACATAGGGAGGTTACAGACACATAACACATTTCACGAAACAATTGAGTGGAATAGGCGTCATCAGCATCACACATGCAGTTGCCAAAGGTCGAGGCCATTGTATCCAGTGTCGGATATCCTTATCAAAGTAATCTTTAACAGGTGTGAGATAATAGCGTGGTACGCGCGAATCGATTAGAAATCATTTACCTAAAGTACTTCATCGCTGATTCACTCGCCCGTATCCTTCGCGGGGACTGTTTTCTGATTATAAAAGGGATTAAATTAAAAAAAATATGCTTTGGCTCGCGATGTTTTTTCTTGAATAATTTTCAACGCATTTTCAATTTTCTTTCATTGTTCATAAACATGTAGGTACTTACCTACAGTTTAAAAGAAGAACTGAAATAATTATTCGCGGATTCACTAAACATCCTTCGGTGTGAGACAGAATGCAGGCTGGCCCAATTTTTATTTGTTATTCCTACCTACGCATTGTTTTTGTGACTTCTAAAGTTAATTGAAGTTAAATGGCCCCGACTCAGCATGGTGGTAATTAACAAAAGTCTATTTAAATTTTGTTTAGTATCTACATTATCGCCAGAATCTACAATATCTATATGATATATATATATTTTTTTTATTTTTTTCCATACATACAATTATCATTACAGGATAGACCCAATGCGATAATTTTGCACAACACCTTATAACGAATTATTTATAATAACAAATTTTAAACAAAGCTATCCTTGTAAATTCACTCAGTGTACAGAAAAACAGATCTAGATCCGTCCCTATGAGGTTCAGAGTGCGCAGCGCGCGCGTCATTGGCGCCTCACGCAGCAGCTGCGTGCGCGCATGCGGTACCGACAGCAGCGGCGGCCGCCGCCGGCGCCCCACACTACGAGGAACGTATATACCTACCCTTTCCAATATCTCCGCATTGTATACCTTTCCTCGAATTATTTTACAGATATAGGTAGCGAGGGCGAGGTCCCTTCTCACTTTAAGTTCTGTATATATGATTATAGTTGCTAACAATTTACTTCGGATAGCAACTAGAAACGCAACGGATACCCGGATTACCGTTCCTGCGCCACCCGCATCCAGCGGACTCCCGCGACCTTTACCAGGTCATCTTGTCGGGGCCTACCCACGCCGCGCCTTCTGGTTGAGTCGACTGCCAGAGACAAATGCCGTTTCCTTACTCTCAAACAGCGGAGCACTGGCGACCTTAACCGCGAAGAACACAACACCGCTTCTTACTCCCTCGGAGGCCCATAAGGCCCCCAGAGAGGCCACACCGAGACATATCTGTAGCTGGCCACGCTGCAGGCCAAAGAGGAAAAAAAAACCGCTTCTTACAGAGTGATTAGTGGCGTTATTAAGACTGTGGTTTTCTGCAAGGCGGAGGAACGTCACCGTTCTTCGGCCGTTTATGCCGCAAAAAACTTAATATTTAAACATTTTCGACACTCTCAAGGGCATCAAAATAGATACGGTAGGTACTTTCCGTTGACCAAGAACTATGAAAATTGGCAATTAATATCGTGTTATGCTACAAGTACAGGGAAAAATCTGAAAACTAAATCCTAAAACATTTGCAACTAAATCATGAAAAATATAGTCTTTATTTTATATTGAGTTACTGTTCTGAACAATCTTGGTTGTGTGCAGACTTTGAAAAACTAGGTATGTATTCAGGGTGTTATACATATATTAGTGAAGCTCATGGGTCAAAGAGGTGGCTTGACCACTGTATTGTTACAAGCTCAGCGTATACAACTGTCATTGATATATCTATTAAACATGATGTGTATTGGTCCGACCATTTCCCTCTCATAATAAGATGTAACTTAGGATCCATCCAACCAAAGCAGATAGTTTATAAACATTCTGTCAATAAAGTTGTGTGGGGGGAAAGGCAGCTAGATGAAATAAATATGTACAATAATAAATGTAATATGTTATTAAAGAACATTAATTTTCCAGAAGCTTTAGCGGACTGTTGTGATGGTTACTGTAAAAATTTGGAACATAGAAAGATAATTACCAAACTTTACTGCGATATCATTGGTGATCTCACCACAGCATCTGAATGTTCAAGTACCAAGCACTCTGGTGGGCCTAAATGTAGACAAGTAATGGGATGGAACAAGCATGTTGCCGCTGCACACAGGGAGTCTAGGAGTAAGTTTCAAATGTGGCAGTTTCTAAATGAACCGTCTGCTGGTCCAGTTTATGATGAGATGTGCAGCAGTCGTCGCTAATTTAAATCAAAGCTTAAATGGTGTAAGCAAAACCAAGAGCAAATAAAGCTTGACAGGCTTGCTTCTTGTCATTCTAGCAAGGATTTCCGTACATTTTGGAAACAGACAAATAAATTTAATTCTAGGCCTGGTCTTCCTGTGAGCATAGACAACAATGCAGAGCCTAGGGCTATCGCTAATCAGTTTAAGGACCACTTTTCAGTGAAGTCTCCATTGTCCTCAACCACTGAGGTGTTGGATGCTGGGACTGACATGGTCGGGGCCTGTGTCACAAGATTCTCTGCTAAAATGATAATACAAGTGATAAAGGGAATGAAGAGAGGCAAGTCCCCCGGCCATGACGGTTTGAGCATCGAACACCTTCAGCATGCCGGGCCACACCTACCAAGGGTGCTTGGAATGTTGTTTTCATTTTGTCTGACGCATTCTTTTGTACCAACTGAAATGACAAAAACTGTCTGTGTTCCTATTATAAAGAATAAAACAGGTGATATATCATCCATAAATAACTACAGACCCATTTCTCTTGCTACGGTTATCTCTAAAGTATTTGACAGTTTGTTAAGTTCTGAACTTGATAAGTACTTGTTACTACATGATGCACAGTTTGGATTCAAACCCGGCCTATCTACAGAGAGTGCCATAATATGCATGAAGGAAACTGTCAGATACTACACTAGTAGGAGCACACCTGTATTTGCTTGTTTTTTAGATTTATCTAAAGCTTTTGATATGGTGCACTATGAACTTCTGTGGAAAAAACTTTATGATGCTGGGGTGCCTCAGGAAATAGTACATATTTTTAGACATTGGTACTCGAGTCAAATTAATGTTGTTAAATGGGGAGATGCTATGTCTGATGAATATGGACTTGACTGTGGAGTCAGGCAGGGAGGGCTGAGTTCTCCTAAATTGTTTAACATTTACATTGATGCACTTATTGAGAGGCTCAGCAGCATGCATGTCGGATGCCGCATACAAGATACCAGTTTTAATAACCTTAGTTATGCGGATGACATGGTGCTGCTGAGCCCCTCAGTAGGAGGACTTAGGAAACTGTTGCATGTGTGTGAGCAGTATGCTAATGAGCATGGCCTTAAATATAATTGTATTAAAAGTGAAACTATGATTTTTAAGGCTAGTAATAAATGTCCTTTGAGTTTTCCTGCAATATTATTAAATGGGGTGCCCTTGAAAAGGGTGTCTGTTTTTAAGTATCTTGGACATATTATATGTGATGATCTCAAGGATGATGAGGATGTAAAAAGGGAGCGGAGGGCCCTGGCAACCAGAGCCAACATGCTGGCACATAGGTTTAGGCGATGTACACTACCTGTTAAATTAACTTTATTTCGAGCTTTTTGCACAACATTTTATACATGTGCCCTATGGACCAGCTATTCGCAAAGGGCGCTGAGTGCTCTCCGCGTCCAGTATAATAACGCGTTCAGGGCGCTGTTGCGGCTGCCACGCTGGTGTAGCGCGTCCGGTATGTTCGCGCACGCGCGCGTGGATGGTTTTCCGGCCATCATGCGTGTGCGATGCGCAGCCGCGCTCCGGCGCCTGCGGGACAGCCGCAACAGCCTCCTGGCCGTTATAGCTGACAGGATGGACAGTCAGCTTGTCATACATTGGACCAGAGTACACTCTATAGTCACCACGTACAATTAAGTAGGTAAACCTAGATAATAATTTTAACATGTATGGACCCGTGGTTGTCTGAATTAAACTGCTATAATATAATACAACTGCTAATTGTAAGTGTGATAAAATACCTACTAACATAGTGTTAAGATCACTGTTACTAACAAATTATGGAAATAATATTTCTGATGTAAATTATTAAATAAAAAAAAAATAAAAAAAAAAATAAACGAATTTTATTTTTATTTTATTTTTATTTTTTATTTAAAGTAGGTACGTAATAGATCATGGAGGTAGCAGGAAATTTGTACGGAACCTTCGGTGAGCGAGTCCGACTCGCCCTTGTCCGGTTTTTTCGAAAAGATTAACCTAAAGCACCTACATTTGCAATTCGATTTCAGTTAATCCCCCCCTTACAAAGAATAAGATGACGTTATACATTGACGATTGCAGGGGGGAAATTCCACTGAACATATCTCTTACCAATTTGATGTCATTTTGTAGCACGCGCTCGCTTCAACACGGGCTAGCGTGCCGGTGCTTCGCGCGACACTTTCATAATTGAATATCATGTTAATATGAGATATATCAAGGCAAATCGACCTGATCGATAGATTAGTTCAACACGCGAAACAGGTAATAAAGACAAACAATCCTTATCAATCGCGGCTGATTGGGCTTATCGCAGTGAGGTGCGCGACTTGCCGCGCAACGGTCATGTGAACAATGTCTACAAAAATGGCTCCAGGAAACCTTACTGAGGTTAAAATAGAACACAAACGGAGGCACACTCATGGCCCGGAGACGCAGATAACTAAAATATCAAAAGTTTCAACTATGAGCCAGCCGGAGTTTTTTGATGCGCACACATCGGAATTCGGAGGGAAAAAGTTAAAGAGTGATTTTGTGTATGTGAATTCGGCTTATGTTGGGAGTGTGAATAATGTTAACAATAATGAAAGGCATCAGAGTGCGCCACCGACCAGGTAATTTGATGTTGCTACTTTATAATATTTGACGTCTCACCATAAAGCCGGGTGTACACATCGGGCCAACGTTAGCGCGTGAGCAGGATGCAGCTATGCGTTAGAGGGAGAGGGCTATACTTCGATCTCATTCGTTTACATAGCTGCATCCTGCTCACGCGCCAACGTCGGCCCAATGTGTGCAGCCGGCTAAAAGTTGCAATTACCGCGCTACGCGTGCATAAAGTTGCAATTACCGCGCTACGCGTGCATAAAGTTGCAATTACCGCGCTACGCGTGCATAAAGTTGCAATTACCGCGTTACGCGTGCATAAAATCTCTCTTCCTGGCCAGGGGTGACGTAAAGTTTTGTACTCACCGCGGGCGGTTATAATCAGATCGCATATTTTATCGTCCTTGCCTTCGTCTCTGGCGTCCAATAACTCCGATCTGAGACATTCTTTGTTTTACCGCTCTAGGTGAATGATATTCTTCTTGTTGTCCTTCTGCCGTATTGGACAGGAGACAACATTATCATGTTGTCTCCTGTCTAACAGACCTCTGGTGGACCCCCCCCCCCTTATCCGTTAGTGCCAATGTTAGATTAGATAATCCTACTTATAGTTTTCATCGGAACATGCCCTGTGATGAAGTCACAATTCTCGCATAATATATCTTCATGTTACGTGCGGTTTACGTAATTTAATTACATTTAACATGTTCACGCCAATTAGTACAGTTGTTGCATTTCACGACGGCGAGTGGACGTGGAACTACTTTGGAGGAGTTTAGTTGTCTATAGTCTAACTATTCTACTTTCGTGAAATCCACTTGCCTCCGTGAAATGCGAGAAGTATACATGTAGATTAACTTATTCATAAATAGGGCTCTTTTACATATCTGTGAAGAAAATAGGTAAGCCTTATGTCATTAGAACAAATACAAAGAAAGTAAAAACACAAGAAAAATATTTAAGTACCGTAAACCGCGAATTACTTGGTCCTCCGCTTTTTTATGAGTCTAAGAATGGTCTGATCACCTTATTTTTAGTTTCAGCTAATTGCTCACGTTGGTACTTCTATTATTTGACATTGCTATGTGTGGTTTTTATGCGGGCCAAAGTAACCCTCCATTGGGTTAATGTACCCCGAGGTTACGGTATTTACTATTTTATATTTTGTGTAGTTAGGTTTAAAAAAATAAGTAGATAAAGTAGCAAAATTTGTAAAGCCTTTGCTTATCCTTTGATAAGAGTAACAAACTAGCATCGGATAAAAACGGACACAAACCACAGACATAGTGCAGCAAGAATAAATAACGCTTAGAATACATTAATAATTACGAGGGCTAAATATAAGCTTGTAGATGTGACAGACATGCATCTTGTCCATACTCTTGTACGGTGCTGAAACTTGGACATCGTATGCTAAACAGGAGCGGAAATTGAACAACTTCCATTCTAGGGATCTCATGGAAGGATCGAGTTACAAACGAGAGGGTGCTTAGCATCGCACGTTTACCCAGCATTATTGCTATCTTGAAGCAAAGACGTCTTCGCTGGCTGGGGCACGTGCAAAGGATGGAGCCCTCTCGTTTGCCACGTATAACTCTCCTGAGCGAAATAGCCCATGCGAAACGACCAGTAGGGCGACCAATGCTTCGTTTTAAGGACAGCGCAAAACGAGACATGTTGTCCTTTAAGATTGACCCAACCAAATGGGAACTGGAATCTGAGGACCGAGACCACTGGAGGAAGACCCTGGGCGAAGGTATGGTTGCGCATGATGCAGCTTGGTTCGATCTTCTGTCGTTCCGACGAGAACAGAGACACCAGCTTGCTGCTGTCCTCCCTGTATCATCGTGCACAACATTTACTTGTCAATTATGCGGTCGGGCCTGTCGCTCCCGTATCGGCCTTACGAGTCATGTGCGTAAATGCCGCACCACCTTGACATAGACGCTGTTTAAATCATCTTATCATAGATGTACAAGGCCAATGATGATGAGATGTGATTTAATTCAAAGCGCTTCACGCACGTTAACAACAAGGTACAAACATTATAATTACTTAATTGTGCCTTGAAATATCTCAATGAAATATTTATTTATATGTAAAGTAAAAGTGCAAGCGACAAACTGATAAGTGATAACATTTATATCAGCGGCGCAAACAAAACAATGTTACAATGACTAGCATTGCAATAAAATAATAAAACACGTAAGTACCTATATACGCATCATTTACACATAATTTTAATATTACTTAAAAACTTGTTTTCACTGAACTAGAATACTTTTGGGTATAACTCCATACATTTAACTAGCAGAAACTGTTAATATCATTATAATATTGATGCATTTGAATATCCTATAGGTATATTAATTGAAGTGTAGCAAATTGTTATACTTCTATTAGCAATGCTTTTGTACGTTTTTATTACACCTGCAGCATAAAAATACCATATGTATAATGCCTTGTTCAATGCATACTTTAAATATCAATGTTTATATTTAATTTCTGTTAAAAGTTAAATGTGTCGATCTTTTACTGTGTGTTTAATAGTAATTTCTGGAAACATTTACTAAGGATTTAGAACAATGTAAAATATGGATGTACATGTCCGAAATAAATTTTTGAATTGAAAAACATCAACATCGTATAAGCTTATTGGATAAGATTATATTTATCTGTTTAACAGATAAATTGCGATCTCACGATAGTTGTTGGAAGCTAGAAACAAAATCGGGCAATGCCCTGAATGAAACATGTTTTAATTACAAACATAAATAAATAATGATTACATAGGTACGCGCTAATGCGTCTCACGCCTAACATAACAAGAAACACGTTACTGTGCGTTACATGAGGAGGAGGGAGAGCCAAAAATCTTCAAAAACTGCGTTACGTAATACTTGAACGCCCCCTTATGAGCAAAGATGAGTGGTAATTTCTCCATACAAACGTTCTCGACTGTTTCCTCCGAGGTTTTAGATTAAGTTTTTTTAATAATACCTATCACTATCATCAATATCTGAAGTAACGATATTATATTTTATTTTATAAATTATATACAAGATGATAATTTACATAAAATATGTATATACTTAAAGGCAGTTTAATCCATGTAGTAAAAACAAGAAAACAACATCATAAATAAAAATAAACTAACAAACAAATAATTATAAACTAATTAAAAACTAAATTAACTTAACTTGCCCAGTCATAGGAAGAAAACCCCGTCCAGCAGTTCCGTCTGCGGCATGGAGCCCATAACGCTGGCGGCGTTACCTCTCTGTATTGCTAATAAAATACGTTGCGAGAGGTAAGCGCCAGCCCTATGGCCCCGAAGCGTCGACGAGTCGTTTAGTCATTGCCCTCATAAATGATTTCATGTCAGCTGACCAATGTTTCTACCGCAAGCGCCGCAAACTCGTAGTCTTTAATTAAAGACGAGTATTTAATATCTGTATAATATTCTTATTTTTATAAGTGCGATGTGGCTTTAAACGGCCTAATAGGCTTCAATAGGTCGCAAAAACCGGCCTATTATTAACTTATTAGGTGTTATAAGTTTGACGTGTATGTGTGTCTGTCTGGCTGTGGCATTGTAGCTCCTAAACGAATGAACTGATTTGAATGCGGTTTTTTCTAATCCAAAAGCTGACGTGATCGAGAAGGTTCTTAGCTGGGCCATTTTACGGAAAGTTGTATCTACACTACTTTTTCTAAGTTTACTAGAAAGAAAGAAAGAAAGAAAGAAAACATTTATTCGTGGACAAAACAATGGGTGTAAAAAACAAAACACAGAACGTAAAAAAAAAAAAAAAATACATGGTCCACGAAAAGGCCCCGACTCAGCATGGTGCTAACCTAGAAGGCCAGCGCTGGTATTCCGTCGGAGCCTTTACCTGAGTTACCTCCTGGAAGGCAACACAAAACAAATACCTACGCTAAACACAATATATCTTAAAACTATTACAAATCTGACGCCAGAGTGGCACGGCAAATACTAGTAGTTATTTATATTTATTATATTTGAGTTTTTCACTTAAGATTTTTAGTGGACGCTGCAGCTGTCCACCCCTAAACAACCTCTAAACTGATTGTGGCAACTATGCATGGTTAACCAGTGAAGTATTGGCTGCTTTGATACAAAAAATCTAAAGTCATTTTAAGGATGACTCACGCTACAACAGGCCGTGCCCGGCCCGGGCCGTTTTCTAAGAAAAACGGCGGCGTTTTTGAGCGGCCGAGCCATACCAAAGCCCGGCCGAACCATGGCCGGGCCGTGCCGACACGGAGCCGCTTCCGAGCCTCGGCCGTGGCTCAGCCGGGCTTGGGTATGCCTCGGCCGCACAAAAACGCCGTCGTTTTTCTTAGAAAACGCCCCGGGCCGGACACGGCCCTTTCTAGCGTGAGTCATCCTTAAGGCTACTTTTTTGTTGTAAAAGTTAAAGCAAGTGAGCGGTTAAGCAAAAACTACCGCAATGAAGAAACTATCTAGTAATGTAACATTTCATAAAAGGTCCAATAACATAGCTGAACCACGCTGAACTATGGTTCTTTTTTTTCAGTGTTATTCGCGAGCAGTACTGGGCCTGTTCAAAGTGGCCCTACACACAACGGTGCCTGGCTCTTGCTGTCGGCGTGCTACTGGGCACGGTTATAGGACTCGTAGTCGTTGTGATCTTCAGGGGCACAGACCAGGACATCATGCCGGGCTTCTTAATGAGGAACTCTGCCCCGGATTAAGTGTTAGTTTAGAACGCACCATTTTTGTGGACTGAGTTGTGTAAAAAAGTATGGGTCAAAATTCTTCCAAACTGTAATCTAATTTGAACGTGTGTATATATAGGTTTTACGTATTTTTATAGGTTTTACGATTAATTGTTTAGTTGGATTTCTTATGTACAGCCAATAATGCTGAACAACATATGGATCCGTTACTATAACTATAGCGATGTATTATGGTTTTTTTTTTTTTTTCTTTTTCAAGCAATTCTGGAGCGTCTCTCCAATTACTGCGGGTGTTCGCCAGGGGGTCCCGAAGGGACCTCCATCAGGGGGTGATGTATTATGGTACTGTTAGACATGCTCCTTAGTAGCACGAACGCATGCTAGTTTCGAGCAAATAAAGAAAGAAAGAAAGAAATAAGACATTTATTTACTACACAAAAGACACACGGAGACAAAGGGAGAAGACATACATTACAATAAAAAAAAAACATATACATATTACATTTAAATAGCATGTGTATCTGGAAAGTTGCTATTATGTAGCATGACATTATGCATATGTAACTTGACATTGTATTGCAATTCAATATTAATATAGTTATTAATATAAATTCATGATGTTCAAGATGTTATGAAATAAAAACATCGAATATTTGCATAAATAATAATGGAGCATGCTCAAACAAGCATGCTAGTAGCACAAGCGTGCGCTATTGAAACTTCAATATAAAAAAGAAAAAAAAATGATTTATTTCTTTTTTTTTCTTTCTTTCTTATTTCTACTAAGGAGCATGTGTAACAGTACCCTTATTTAAGAAGTCAAGTTCATACAAATATGTACATTTCCATAGGTTCAAAAATATTGGAGCAACTTTATGCCCATAATACTCCGCCAATAAACTCGTGTTCACATAATTTAAGTAAGTAATTGAATGCGTAAAGATTTAAAGATGCCACAAGAAAAGGCTGCTCGTACTTGTTCGTACAATTATAAATTAAGATAATAATTACTATGATCATAAGATTATTAAAATAATAATGCTGAATGAATATGAAAAGAATGAGTTTAATTTCCGGTTGCTACAGACATGATAACAGAATAGATAGAGATAAAGTTACAATTGTTTACAGCTGAAAAATTCGACTTTAGTAAACATTTTGCAATAATTTGGCCTCATTTCCACAAAAGACAGGCTAAGTACAATGCTAAGGATTTTTATAATATCACCCAGGTGATCCTATTGTACGCCTGGCATCCAGCACGGTCCCATGATTTAAGTGGACAGAATTATATCCAGCAGGATACCCCAGAAAGATTAATATTACTTTCTGGGGTATCCTTCTTAATATACCTAATTCTGTTCACTATAATCATCCAGGTGATCATGATAGACATATAGTCCGGCACGATCGCCTCGGTGATCTTACTAGATAAGTTCGTCCACTGGAATCACTTGGAAAGTAATATTACTTTCGGGGGTATCCTACTGGATATAATTCTGTTCACAAAAATCACTCAAGGGATCGTGCTGGATATGGCGTACAATAGGATCACCTGGGTGATCGGGTCAGGTGATCTTAAAAGATACCGCGAATGAATCCCATCAATAAGAGGTTGGCAGGGTGACTTACAGCTTATTACAAAGGCTCATGTTTCAACGTTAAAAGTACAGTTAAAGAGATACGTATATGCGATATTAAAATTCCAGTTCGATGATGGGACCCATGAAGAATTAAAGGAACTTCTCAAATATATCAGGCATGTAGTCATTTCGGTATTTCCCATTATAACTTGTCTATTTACACCCGGCAATCACAAATTTGGCGAAGTGGAACTAATGATGAAGACCACAGATAACTTATAGAACTCGTACTTAAAACTGTAAAAGTAGGTCATAGATTCTGATATGATTCCGTTGAAATAGCAATTAATGAAGTGCCAAAGATGACTCTGAGATCCTTCAGAAATCAACGGAACTCCTCAAAAACATTTTTTTGTCTGTAATAATCAACGCATTTGCTCTCGGAAAGCAGTTCAGTGGTAAATTGGAAAGGAAATGTGGAAATGTTCATGTGGCTTGGCGGAGTAGGTACTGTATTGAAGTCGGTTAAAACGTTGTTTTTAAAGTCAATTTCATTAGGTGTAGTGATGATAATGTTTGACTGAACTTTGCCAAATAAAAAGACTGTATAACCAACCGTATAGAGCGAACTTAATTGTTTTCTGTATTCAGATAACTATACCTACATTAAACTTAGTACAGTTGGCGTCAAAGATATGAATACTTTTTTCAACTTATTGGAAATTGTGACGCCGATCATATATGTAAAGTTGTAGTATATATGTATGTATGTTAGTTAGTAGGTTATTTTCAAGCTATTCTATATTTCTATGTATGCAGCAATGAAACATCTACATTGCATACTCGTACGAAAATTGTTGAAAACGATTACCTACCAGTAAGCCAAATAATTTATATGAAAAATAAAGTTTTATTCTAAGCGTTTTATTTTATTGGTTTTAATTTATTACTAAATTAAACATGACATGAGTATACCGTATAATTCGCGTAATAATTATAATAAATAATAGCTAAGCAATAAAATAGCTCAACCTAACTTTTCTTTATTGTGAAGGAGTAGAAAAAACCGAGAGTTGGTAGGTACTTAAAACAGCTGCCGTTTTTGAATGGAAGTAACGTCAGCTTGACTTTTCTTGAGAGTAGATAGATAAAATAAAATAAATAAAAAATAAAAAGCATTTATTCAGTATCTTAAAATATTTACATAGTCTGGAGTTGGTGCCTCTTTTTAAGCATTAAAATATGCTCGTGTTAAGAGACCCCGCTCTTCCACATGTTAATCTTAATAATTTAATTTTAGGTGTACACATATTATACAAACTTACTTAGCTTAACCTAAAATCTAAAATCTTTATATTTACTTTACTTTACTTAATAAATAATAGGAGAGGATAGTCCCGCGTAACGCGGGCCTTATGTATGTGTGTGTGTGTGTGTGTGTGTGTGTACGTGTGTGTAAGTGTGTGTGTGTGTGTGTGTGTGTGTGTGTGTGTAAGTGTGTGTGTGTGTGTGCGTGTGCGTGTGTGTGTGTGTGTGTGTGTGGGTGTGTGTGTGTGTGTGTGTGATAGAGAGAGTATGTGTGTGTGTGTGTGTGTATATTTGTGTGTGTATATTTGTGTATAGAGAGTGTGTGAGTGAATGTAAATAAGAAATAGTATGTGAGTTGTGGATTAAGTGTTCTGAAATAGTAGATTTTCAATATCATGGTAGTTTTTTGTTTTTAACCATTCAGTTAATTTAGTTTTGCATTCGTAGAGTGTATTAGGGTAAATATTTATGACTTTATTTATAGCATTATAAAGTTTTGCCGATCGTGATCTTTGCTGTCTCCTGGCGTAAGCAGTTTTCAACATCGGAGTATTAATTATTTTCTGTTTCCTTCGACGAGTAGATGCAGGTGCTGGTGTATACACGGATGTTTTGTGTGTTTTTAGGATAGTATTTAATATGTATAGTTTCCTGACAGACAATACATCAGCAGTAGTATATAGTTTACTTGTAGGGAATCTATACGGTTTGAGGTGCATGACTTTGAGCAGTGCTCTTTGGGCTACACTCTTACTATTTTTTTAGTTTATTTGGGCTACAGATACACTCTTACTATGTGCACATATTGTAGTCGTTTGACAGCAATCTTTTACAATAATTTTATTCATCACAGTCGGTCTTTGTTCAGCCTATACCATTCTCAAGATCCTCCTAACAAAAGACTTAGACTGTTAACGCATGGCCAGTATAATTTGATCCTCACACAACGATGAGCAAGCGCAGACTCGACTTACACTGGCCAGCGAGATAAACGGTCGGTGATCTTAGTGCATAGCCGCCGAATGTAGACACAAGATAAGTGATAAGATAAGTAGGTATAACAACCTACTTAGTTTTCCCAAATACCTGCAACATTGCATCGATAACAACATTATCTTAACCCATCCACCGTCACGCTACGCTCAAATCCCTACGCCGTAGTCTATGGCAGTTTGACGCCCAAATGTAGCAGCAAAAACATTACACTCCTTTTCGTTGGGCAGTCGTGTAAAAAGCGAAGAACAGAGCGCCGTTTCGTGCGGTACACTAGCCCCCTGCAAAGTGACCCCTCAGATGCTCGCTGCCTGTTGTGGCGGACTCGATGGCCTCTTTCTCCGTCTACGTGCCAGCTTTGGGGCAACTTCCACCCGGCCACAATGAGCCATGGACCATTTAAATAGGAAAGAAAGAAAGAAAGAAACATTTATTCGAGACAAACAACACACAGCGTTTGTCACGAAACGGTTCTATCTCAGCATAATGCTGGCATTGCTGCCAGCGCTGGTCTTCCGATAGAAATAGGCTCGCCGCGCCTTCCGGTACGTGGTTGCCACTCGAGAACCTTTCCGCGTGCAATGTGCCCCACCCACTGCCACTTAAGTTTAGCGATTCGGAGGGCTATATCGGTTACCTTGGTTCTGCTGCGGGTAGCCTCATTTCTGATGCGAGGGTAGCCCCCCCCCCACAAGGTGGACTGATGATTTGGTAAAGGTCGCGGGAGTCCGCTGGATGCGGGTGGCGCAGGACCGGTCATTTTGGCACTCTATGTCCGGCAGTGGACGTCTTTCGGCTGATATGATGATGATGAAATAGGCTCAGATTGCAAGTTGGCCGCTGCAAGGAAGACATGGCCAAATGGAGACTGCATCGTAGCCAACCAAATCAATGTGTTTGCGATACATCATCGCAAACCATGGCGCACCTGATGGCGTGCCCTACATGCCCACACTCTTGCTCGGAACACGACCTGAGAGACGCGACTGCCAGGGCCGTCCACACCGCTGCCCATTGGGCATCTCTTATTTGAGGAACATCGACACGAAGAAGCAGAACATGGCGCCCACCAAGGGCACCCCAAGTGGGTTCCTGACTGTCAAAGTACACATATCATCATCATCATCATCATCATATCAGCCGAAAGACGTCCACTGCTGGACAAAGGCCTCCCACAAGGAGTGCCAAAGTGACCTGTCCTGCGCCACCCGCATCCAACGGACTCCCGCGACCTTTACCAGGTCATCAGTCCAGTCCCACAAGTACAAAAACACGCGACACAAATCGTTTTATTAAATCTGCAGTAGGTAAATGTCAAGAAAACAACAATGAATTACCTTGTCAACTATTTTCCTCCAGGCAAACGTATAAATTTACTACTTTTGCTCTCTAGATGAAAACGGCGCCATTTCCATATCAACATGGTAAAACATTAATTACTTTATCGTAAAAAATACCATGTCTACGTCCGAGTTACATGTCAACTGATAATATCCATCAGTCAGCTTATCTGTCAGATAAGAGTCAAGCAATGTCTGGTTTCATTGAACAGCATCTCCACCAAGTGAGCAAAAATTGGTTTAATAAGTTTCTAAGGTTACTTTTCACGAATCAAACGCGATATTTACTTGTCTGACACTGTAAGTAATCCTATTCGGCTAAAGGGGTGAAATTTAACCAGAGCTGTGCAAGGTAGCAAAAATGAAGGTAATAATGAAGGTGTGCAAGGTAGTAGAAATCAAATAATTACCTAATCTTAAGGACATAATTACAAATGTACTACCTACATAAGAAATTCCGTCATGCCATGTATGCAATTGTTATTATATTATTAATTATAACACTAAGAATTCAAATTTGATGAACTCTCCTGACATGTAAAATATTTTTTTATTTTATGAATAAATAAATATGTATCTGTATCTGTAATGTGAACGAGAAAAAAAAACACTAATAGAGAGCGATGCGCGAGCGAGATCAATGGCTATTGCTGGATTTTTAGGGTACCTACCGAACCTCAAAATTAAAAAACGGAACCCTTACAGGATAACTTGGTTGTCCGTCTGTCTGTCTGTCTGTCAAGACCCTTTACCTCCGGAACGCGTGGATGTATCGAGTTGTCACTTGAACCTGTGAAAAAATCACACTTCCAAGGTAACGTAAAAAAAGATACGGCCGTTTATGCCACAAAAAAAGTTTATTTCGACGTTCTCAAGGGAATCTAAATGTATAAAGTACTTTTTCTACTCCTGTACCGTTATCTGTCATTAATATAGGCTGTAGCTCAAATACAATGACATCACTAATAAGTCGTCGCAAAACTCTATGCTCTATGGCCCAAAAACGCACTGTTTAGCGTACTTTTTGGTTCATACATTTTTTTAAATCGGCCGCTATATCGCAGTGGTGCCAACTTCATAAACAAATATTTCGAAATAAAAGTATTTATTTACGATTTAACATTTGTATATTATAAATTATTTACTACAATAATAATAAATCATCATCTTTTGTGTGTTAAATTTTATAAATGCTTGGTATTATTTATAAAAATAAACAGTTCGAATTCGGTCCGGGTCCGGATTCGGTTTGGTTCGGATGGCAAGTGCACACAAATTAAAAACAAAACAAACCATAAGCAACAGCTGTCACATTTCCGATTTTCCACCAAAATACAGTTCAAAATGAAAAGACGAAAGATGATAAACTATTAGTCATAAACTATTAAGATTTTATTCGTGTTTGTGAAGACAAAAGTGTACGTTCCTTTTAAAATGGTCGAAGAAATTAATAACTGCACTCCTGAAGAAATTGTGTAAGTAGCAAAAGTACGAATAGAAAACTTGCTGCCTGAAAAGTTTAACTATTCTGTAGTCTGCTATTTATTTAAAAATTGTCGTAGAAAAAGTATTGTATGCAACGGTGTATAACTGGTCTAAAAACACTCGTGGCGTCTTTAATTGCGACCCACGCCACTCGCAACCCACGTCACTCGCCTTTTAAGACCCTTCTTATACAACAATTGCATAAAATACTATTCCGTTGACCGACTTATACTACAAATACAAGGAATAATCTGAAAACTATACATTTGTAATTTTGTACGGAAGCCTCGGTGGGCGAGTCCGACTCGCACTTGTCCGGTTTTTTTTCGCACGCCGCTCCGCTACCTCGCCGCACAGCTCTTGTGGATACTCACCCTAAAACTTGCATTTTGTATTCGAATCTATGAAACATTTCTTGAGATCAAATTAGTATACAAAATGCAAGTGTCAAATTGATCCCGGTCTCCCTTAAAGGACGGTATTATGCAACCGGTGCCATCAATCACACAGATAACCGATCAAATTAACCTTTAAGCGAAGCGGCAATTAAAGAGCCGACGCTTTGCATACTTTCACTTGACGACATTTTCCCGGCAAATTGTTGTTTATCACGTCTTAAAGATCGTCAGGACGAATGAAAGAGAAAAAGCCCTGAGGCATAGGATAAATATGGTAAAGTCAGCATCAAAAGTAACTGCGCAATCGAAGGCATCAAAAGTTCTTATTCCCTTTTAACAAAGACTTTTGACGTCTTCGTTTGCTTTGTGTTTGATGCTGACTGTATCTACTAACGTACAAAAGGGTACTGTTTAACCCACAGATGTATGTATATAAGGAGATCGGACATGCCAGCCGATTTGTATAGAAGACGCCTGTCGCAAGTACATTAACCCACACAACGCCCAAGTAATTGACAAGACAAAGCACGCACACATCTAAAACACACACTTGTATACCTACACGCTTATTGGACAATACACGCGCATTATATCAGTAATTTTGGGAAAAAACGTAATATTCTCTGCGGATAGCACGCGTGCACAGTATGGCAGAGTATGCCCATTGAGCATACAGCTGCGACACGGCCGCCGGCGGCTTGTCCTCTCTCTAGTATTCTATGCTCTGAGGTTTAACCGAACCGATAGGTCTGTCTCTGTCCGTCCGATGACAAGTATGCGAGTGCGAGAACGACGGATATATCCACAGCGATTAGTGATAATTTACTTTAAAAACCTAGTTTAAGCCGACTTCAATTCAGTACTTCGCTTCGCCAAGCCACATATATATAGTACAGTTTTTATAGTATAGTTTTTTTTAAATTTTGAAATAGTGATTCAATAATAACATCTATGTAATCATAATCATAATCATCGGACCCGCTCACAAAAATTCATGAGAATCGTTTGAGAAATGCGACCTGCAGTGGAGCCAGCCTTACAGCCAGACAGCGGGACATCCGGACATACGAAAACAAAATTGGCCCAAGCTGAAACGCAGAACTTCCACTAGCCACCGCCACCACACAGCCGCTGAGGCCGAAATTGGTCAGCAAATCATTAAAAAAAAAAATATATATATTGGTATTATACTAAATTAGGTATTAGCATTAACGACTAATATTTTGCATGTCTACTGGGCCTTAGGCCGTAAATAAGGTATTTTTGTACTCGTCGATTAAAATCTGTGTATTAAGATTTTATAGAGAATACTGCAACGTCACTCTTTTCATAGTTGTAGTCCATGTTACTGTCGAAACAATCGAAATAACTGTTTTGATACGCTCCAGAAAACCGAAAAAAAATTGAAAATAGAACTTAAATAAATTCGACCAATCACGTGGCTGCTTTACCGAACTGTAATGAATTGGACCAATTATAGAATCGCTTTGATTATTGAGTTTACTCGTTGATGTCGTACGCTCGTTGATGTCTTTTAAGCGATAGGCTGCACTTCGTTTCAACAGTATCCAGTTTGTTTAATTAGTTCAGTTGACTCGTAGAAAATTAATTTTAATGAACTCGTACAAAAAGTATTGTTCACAATAGTGTTATAATCAAGCTTTTTAATCTCGTACCTTACTTAGGCCACTCAGCAAACTTCGTGGCCTAAACACGGTACTCGACTAAAAAGCTCTCTATTATAACACGATTGTGAAAAATACTATTAAAGAATGTCCCGACCTATCCCATGGCCACCCCAATGATTTACGCACTACCCAAGCTCCATTACCTCCACTCGACAATGCGATGGTATCGCACGCCGCCCATTCGCCCCCTTTGTTCCGCCGCTATCTATCGCTATTGTTGAAGATAGACCCCCGTCATAGACGTATATCTGCATAGATAATAGATCTGCAGTCATCGCACACCATGTAACAAATTCATCATCATCATCATCATCATATCAGCTGCAAGACGCCCACTGCTGGACATAGGCCTTCCCGAAAAGAGTGCCACAATGGCCGGTCCTGCGCCACCCGCATACAGCACAGACACGCGTAACAAATTGGTTTTATCTAAACTTTAGATAAAACCAATTTGTTATTTTGACGACCACCACGAAACCAATTTTGACGACCGCTTTAGCCTAGTTGGTAGTGACCCTGCCTACGAAGCAAGAGGTCCTGGGTTCGAATCCCGGTATGGGCATTTATTTGTGTGATGAGCACGAATATTTGTTCCTGAGTCATGGATGTTTTCTATGTAGTTAAGTATTCATTTCTCTATATAAGTATCTATATCGTCGTCTAGTACCCATAGTACAAGCTTTGCTTAGTTGGGGACTAGGTTGATTTGTGTAAGATTGTCCGCAAATATTTATTTATTTATTTACGCGTGTTTGAGCTGGATGCGGGTGGCGCAGGACCGGCCATTGTGGCACTCTTTGGGGGAGGCCTATGTCCAGCAGTGGACGTCTTTCGGCTGATATGATGATGATGATGACGAATTTGTTACGTCTAAACACGAAAGCGTAAGAACTAATATATAATCAGTGACAAAAAGAGTTTTTAATGGCAAACGGACACCGATTTGAAGATTCGCTGTGTGAAAAGCAAGAGACAAAGGGTGCCTTTCCACCATGCTATGTTTTCATACATTTGACACGAAGCTCCAACTACAGCTAATGTATGAAAGCATAGCATGGCATAGCATATCTCTGGTGGAAAGGCACCCAAATGCAGGTCCCTCGCTCTCAATCGCATTCTCGGGAGCCCTGGCGACCCTGCAGCTCATGAATACCCGGAGCACAACACCACATTCTAACAGACCATGGGATAGTGTTCAGATAATTTCAGCAGCGCAGCATCATAACGATGCATGTGATGGTTACTACTACCATACGTTTAGAACCCTGCCCGAAGCAACGTGTATGTCGTGACTAGAGTGTTTTAGTGACGGGAAAAATTCACACGAGTAACAAGATTTTGTTTTTAGGGTTCCGTACTCAAAGAGTAAAACGGGACCCTATTACTAAGACTCCGCTGTCCGTCTGTCTGTCACCAGGCTGTATCTCACTGATACCGTGATAGTTCCAGTTGACATTTTTACAGATGACGTATTTCTGTTGCCGCTATAACAACAAATACCTACTAAAAACAGAATAAAATAAATATTTTTTTAGATAATGGTACGGAACAAATACAAGGAAAAATCTGAAAACTATACATTTGTAATTTTGTACGTAAGCCTCGGTGCGCGAGTCTGACTCGCACTTAGCCGGTTTTTTTTATTTGATCGCTAATCGTTTTGCATTTGGGCCTGGTCAGGCAAATGTGAGAAAAAGTATATTTGAAAAAAAAAATCGATTAAGTTCTACAACGCTAAAATCAAAACCGAGAAAGAATAGTAGTTTTGGATTCAACGAGAAATTGGTATCTGCTCAAAAGTAGCTGCACAGAGTCACCGTTGGCGCGTTAAGTAAATGCGTTTGCGTGATCTATTTACAAATATATCTGTAAACGCGATATATTTCACTTTATGTAACTACAAGCTAAAACCTTATCTAGCCGTAATAGGGTTTACAAACAGCCAACATATTTTCGATAATATGAGAGGCAGAGTGATCTTATTTAGGCTACTTAGTTATACGCGATTTTACTTTTTATTTACAGATGACGACGAGACTTTAGGTGGACCTCGGTTATACTGTTTCATAGGTAAAGAATTGACAATATTTCATAAATGTTAGCCCTTAGTTCGATTAGCTCATTGTATTCTACTTGAAAAGAGGAACACGCTGGTAGTTTTATATTTCCAGTATTATATATCTTTAATATTTTACGATTTTTAAAAAATGCATTCATAGTAAATCCAATTCTACTGCAAAATAGGCACTTGCTTGCTTCTTTCTTTAGTCTTGCTTGCTTTAGTCCCGTTTCGACGAAAACGTTTAAAAAGTTTAAATGTCATTTTCGGTTGGGTTACATCATGACGCCATCTTGACAATGTTTGTTTTTAATTTGGTATATGTAAACAAGCAAGCAAGGAGTGAATTTTTAAAAATTCATTTACATTTAAACATAAAAAAAAGAAAGAAAGATGTTTGTAAAAGTAACAGTAGGTATAGAAACCAACTAGTCATACCAAACTCCAAGCTAACTATGTGTAGAAAAGGCCCACACTATCGTTGTATCATCATAACAAACAAATTACCCGGAGCACTCAAACAGGAGTTGAACGATAAGATATTTAAAAACAAACTGAAGAAATTACTCCTTGACAAGGCCTATTATACAATTGATGAATTTTTGAATGACCAATCACTAGATAAAGTATCGTACTAACCACATTTCACAATTTGAAGGTATGTGATAATATCGCTATTATCCATTATCATTATTATATTTTAATCTCATCTCAATCTTTTATAACATGACGTAAACAATTAATTAAATTTTAAATTTTAATATTATTATGATATACTTACAATACTGTGTTCTTTTATAAATAAAACTAAATTATGTTGTTAGCATGTTAGTACGTAAGAACATTGCAATGCCCTAACAGGGTATCATGTACCTACTGTATAACCTATCTTAAGATCTACTGTATGGACAATCAACATGATCGCAATAAATGAATATGAATATGAATAAATAATACCGGAAATATAAAACTACCAGCGTGTTCCTCTTTTCGAGTAGAATACAAGGAGCTAGTCAAATCGTGGACTTATAATTATGAAATGTTGTCAATTTCCGAGCACTTGAGATAAAAGGATAATAGTCAATTATTAATTATGTTGGTTAGATGCCTATGCACCTACGTATTTCGATTATTTTCCGACTAGCTGCATGTAACGGCCGCAACCGCGTATTATTACAAAGTTCCCAGGCGGAGTCACAGGATAAAATATAGCCTAACGTGCATTCCGAAAATTTATTCTTATATACAGGGTGGGGCCTATAACAGGAGCAAAAACTAAACGGTAGATTATTAAGCTTGTGAACAATTATTTCATTTATTCATTCATATATTCATTTTTTATTTCATAGAAAAAAAAATCTTCAAATTAGTTAACATTTTTTTTTACTCTTCTGGAGTGCTACAATTAACTTTTTTTATTTTAAAAACACAAAAACAAAAATATCTTTTGAAAAGAAAAATGCAAAAACTATGAGTTACCTCAAAATCTGCATTGACTGCTGTGCTATAATCTCGTGGTGCCAAGATACATTACTTGGAGGTCATAACTTTAGACCAAAATTTATCCGAATCCGAAAATATATAAAATAATTGGGACACACAAGGGCTTACTGCAAATGCTCTAAGGAAGCGTCTTTTTGAAAATTTTCTCCTGTCTCAGGGACCTGTATACTTTTGTAAGAATCGTTTAATTCGTTTTTTTTTGGAGATGTTACTATCTTACAAAGCTATAATCGTACTTTTAGTAGAAAAGCTGACTTTAAAAAAAATTAAGCTAAAAGTTAATCGCTTGTTCGACAATGTCACAAAGAGTTACGATGTTTTCTTATACCACGTCGGTGGCAAACAAGCTTACGGCCCACCTGCTGGTAAGTGGTTAGCGTAGCCTATGGACGCTTGCAACTCCCTTTAAGAATGTTTATTTTCCTTTTTGGAAGAACCCCATACTGTAGTCCCTTGGGAAAACCTGGGCAGGGAGCTCATTCCACAACCTGAGCGTCTGAGGGAGGACATTTCTCTGAAACCGTAAGGCTTCGGTTACAAGCTAATTCTGGCGTCTGTTAAGTCCATCAGTATGATCTGTCTGTCTCTGTCATTCACAGCGGTTACACTATCATTCTCTCATAATACTGATGGACTGAACTGACGCCAGAATTAGCGTGCAAGAGTTACGAATTCTCCCAAGTCTGTAAATAGTCCAGCAATGAACTGACAACTTGTATGGAAAAAAAATCAAATTTGGAAATAATTTATATGAGCGTATTTTTTCTATGTAATGGATATATTATCAATTAAATAGTTACCTAGACAAACAAAATTTCAGACATCAAAAAAATTATAACTTAACAAGCTTCTGAAAAGTCAGAAAAAATATAAAAACATGGTTTTATCTTTATTTTGGTTAATTTAATTTGCTCTACAATAGTCAAGATAAATAATGATAAAAAAACAATTCATGCTTTATTTAAATCTACATAATTACTTCCGGATGGATTCTTGCATAAATCATCTTAGAATAACGTTTTAAAATGAAATAAACGAAAAAAACGCTATTATAAATTAATGTTTTTTCAAAACCGTATTTTGCCTGGAGTAAAAGTTCTTTGACACCAATAGAAGACACTTGGCAAAGTCGATAATCTTATTTCTTATTATGTCTCATGTTAATCTAATTGGGGGTTGAAGTTGCACCACGTCCGTAGGAATTACCCATCGCTACCCTACACGTGACCCCTGGGCGGTGCTAAAAGTGCAAAAACCTGGCAACCGTAAACCGGAAGATCTCACGGTTCTAATACAATGATTTGCTATACGATAAATAAAATAAATAAATCTAATTGTCTAATCAACGAATGTTAGTATCTGATAGAAAAAACGATAAGATACTTTTAAAATTGCGGAAAATACATTATAATTAGGTATGATAAGAGTATGTTGTGTGTGGTGATAATACCCACGGTTATACATACCTAAAGACCAACAACCTTCTACGACCTTAAAGAAGGACAGGGGACCGACTTTTGACTTTCGAGCACTCAACTCTTTCACTCGCAAACTGTAAAAAAATATGAAATGCTATTTTGAAAAGCGATAGAAAATTAAAAACCACAGTTGTATTGAGCACTCGTTATTCTATTATATCGCTATAGTAAGTGCCTGCAATTTAGACACTACAATCCTATTTACTTTTATTTAATTTTCGTGCGCTCGAAAGTCAATAATCGGCCCCCAGCCTTTAACACTTTAACTGGGTAGCCCAATCTCTAGGTAGGTACTTACTCAAAAACAAGTTTTATAAATATCTTTTTAGTATTAGGTACACGCCTTACCATGGGGCATTCAAGAGCTCCACCTTCTATATTGTGCATATAAAGCCTGAGCTCCATTATAATACGCACTCACACATATTACAGCCACGCTCAAAGAGTTGAACTATCTACTACGCCTGAGACCAACCTGTAGGTATAATAATTTACTTTAAAAACCAAATCGCTTCAAGTTTGCCTATAAAATTTGAAGAGTTCCCTCGAATTCTCCAGGATCCCATCATCAGAACTGGATTTTGGTGACAACGGGACCAATCTGGAAATATAACGCTTTCAAACAAAAAAAAAAAATTCAAATCGGTTTATAAATTACCGATTTATCGCGTACACACAGAAAAAAAATGTCGAATTGAGAACCTCCTCCTTTTTTGAAGTCGGTTAAAAAATTGCGCCCATCTCTGATACACCCTGTATAAACATCGTGCTGCACCGTGCACCCTCAATGGCATTATCTACAGGCCTCTTGTCATACATTCCCCAAATACCACAATTAGAAAAAAACAAAAACATCAATGTAATTTATCGACCAAAATATAATTTACAAAAAGTTTTAAACACCATTAAAATGTATGAAACATACGCCCTTTTGTAAATTACTTGCGCAAGCGCATCCCTAGTTATCGACGCAACTAAGTGGTGCTACTAAATATATTTTTTATCCTTTTCCAACATTGGCGCCATGCTGAGAGAATGAATGGAGGTCGATGCAGTATTTTGTACAGTTTTTTTACTAATAGAAAATGAGAATGTATGTGGGATATAGGCAGGTCGTAAATTAGATATGGGGTAGATGATAAAATGGACACGGAAAACGATTAAAACGAGTTTTGTAATGGTTTACTACCGACGGATACGTCGTTTGAGTCTAGTCAACAGTTAAATATCAAACAAATGCAAGGAACGGTTCTCAACTCATACCAATTATGAATTGGAACATTTGTAAGAATATTCCTGAATATTATTTAAAAAATCTAAAACTTTCTCATTGTTTGTACCGTACTACTTCATTTAGCAATATACTTAGATAATATGTAGTTAAATAGAACATTACATCTGAGGCTGGGAAAACACGGATTTCCGGCTAAGTAGGTATAGACGGCCGAGCGTAGCGAGGCCAGATAGAGATACGAGGCCGGGAAGCCGTTTTCACGCCGAGGCATGTATAGTGCTTTTCTCAAACATGCAATGAAATAAATAAATAAAAATACTCAAATCAAACTAATGTTCATGGCTGAATGCCGTGATGCTGTGTCACAAATAGTGGAATGAAAATTAAAAAGTTACTTTGCAGGCTTAGGCCTCAAGGCCTGAACAGTTGTATGAAATCCCATTTCAGTTCGCCTCGAGATGCTGCGCCCGAAAAGGGATACTTCCGAGTCTATTATAAGGAACGTAATAGTACATTACATCAGAGGCCGGGAAAACACGGATTTCCGGCCAAGTAGGTATCCGTTTTTACGCCGAGGCATGTATAGTGCTTTTCTCAAACATGCAATTAAATAAATTAAAAAAAAAAATCAGCTGTTCGTAAAACCTGCCGCCATCTTTGACGCTGTCTGTATGAGGTTGGACGTTGAAACAAAAGAAAGTTACTTTGCAGGCCTAGGCCTGAAAAGTTGTATGAAATCCCATTTCAGGCCGCCTCGAGATGCTGCGCTCGAAAAAGGATACTTCCGAGTCTATTATAAGGAACGTAAAGAGAATATTTCATTGCATGTTTGAGAAAAGAGAATATTTCACTGCATGTTTGAGAAAATTAATTTATCAGGGTCTGTCCATTTGACATTGAAGTTAGTGAGAAAGGGAAACATATTTTAGCTAACAGAGGTTTAATAATAACAGTTAGCGAAAAGTGAAGTTAACCAAGGAAAATCGATTCCATATAATATCTCCATATCCCCACAGCGCGTGGTCTCCCTACCGTCGCCGGCGCATCGTGTGCTATACCGGCTGCACTTGCATCGCAGTTTAGTGTTAGTACTTATAGATAGCGCGTGCTTCCAGATAGCCTAGCTCAAGTGCGATAGCGGCGTTCTTTATCGTTACTTAGTGTTTTAATACCACAGTGTCAGGTGTTAAACGTCAGGGGTCCATTTCACAAAGCTACCAAGTTAAAAAGGAACAAACACACATACCTACACACATACAAAGACTGGTAAACACATTAACCTCCTTTTCGTTGCGGGGTCGGGTAAAAACTAGTGGCTCTACCACTCAGTGCCACTTTTACAGCGATAATAGTCTTTCTTTCAATAAAAAAAAATAATTGGAAACTGAATCATGCAAAAAAAAACATAAAATTATTGAATCGCAAAACTTCACGAGAATCGATTGAGAAATGCGACCTGAGCCATAACCACGAACTTCGAATCTCGAACTTCGTATATCTCCGTCTCTATCGCACTTATGGTTTGTGATACTCGAGCGACAGAGACGTACGACGACGAGTGTTTTTTTAAAATGGGACAGTATGGGGAAATCCGAATCTAAAGGAGATAAGAGGAAAAGTGTCCAAGGAGACATAAGGTGTTTTTTTTATGTAAACAAATTTGGCTCATTAAAATTTTTGGTCAAGCGTGAGTTGTTCTTAAAAAAATAAAAAGTTGGTCAATTTTTTTTTTGACGCGGGTCGGCTCTGTTTCATGTAAGGATTATTACATTGTATGGAAAGAAAAAAATCTGAACAGCAGAAATACCTATGGAATGAGGTGGTATATAGGTTTTAGACGACCCGTTAGTATAGTGGGTAGTAACACCACCTACGAAGCTGAAGGTCCTGGGTTCGAATCCCGGTAAGGGCAAATACATATTAGTGTGACGGGCATGAATATTTGTTTCTAAGTCTTGGATGTTTTCTATGTATTTATGTATGGATATCTATTAAATATTAAAAATACCTACTTATATTAAACCTTTATCTTAGGTAAAAAAAAAATAAAAATTAAAATATCATCATCTAGTACCCATAACACAAGCCTTATTGAGTTTACTATGTGGCTAGTTTGATTTGTGTAAGATTGTCCGCTAATATTTATTATTAATTTATCGTCGCGCGCGAAGGTAACCCATACAAATATTTCCAATAAATCTCAGCCAAATAAAATCTTACTTAAAGGACCACCACGCATGTAACCTATTTACACCTAAAACAACGTCTGCAAAAAGTCCAATTACAGTGATAAATGTGGATCATTTAACCCGATTAATGGCAACACTGATCGGCTCTTTATCACAAAACGCCAATTAAAAGCAATAAACATGACACTAATTGCCGAACTTGCGCTTTGGACGAAACAAAATGGCCACCGAACGTCACAAAACGTCGTAACTCTCAAGAATTGACATGATTCTTGCCTTTTTTAAAGTGAAGGGCAATTTATTTTTATCACTTACCACTTATTGTGTCGTAAATCATGATGTATATTCAATTTATCAATGTCGATGATTGACGGAATGTTCGTAATGGTCAGTAATAGCACTATGTTAAGTTTAATTGAAATTAACGCCATCTAGCGTTGAGTAGCAAAACTATTACCCAAATATAGTAGCTTTGCTTAGTTTGGGAAATTGGGACTCGTTAATAACGAGTAATATTTGGTACATACTATGATTAGCAAGAGTATTAAAAAACATTTTGGTACTACCGGAAAATATATCGACTAGTAAGTACCTATGTAAAGTTAATCCAAACTGAGACGATAAATACAAAACTGATGGTTAAGTCATAAAAACATGGCCCGGTTACTTTAGGTAGTTAAGTACGTATTTAGGGAAACGCAGGAAACCATGTAGGAACACAATTTTATAAAAAAGACACATTTCACATTTGTAAAAATCGCGATTGGATGTTGTGGGATGCGCTATTCTATTATATATCAATAAGGCTTATATTTGAATAGGTACCAATAGAATTTGACCAACAACAACACAATATCAATGTCAATCTAATGCATTTGCGATAATGTGACGTTCCAATGCTGGACTTAGCACGATCTTTTCAAAAACTGTACCAACAGACCCAGTAATGTTCACTGTTTTTTTGCAAGGCGTCGTCGTGTGAGCTTCGGTCAATGCTCCATAATGCTTCAAGGAGGAATAGCATAACTTCTAGTATTTTTCATGGTGTTTAAGTCTTTACTAATACTAGCAAGGCTCAGGTTACAGATTGCCCTTTGTCGCCTTCCTGCAGTTTACTGATACACGCAAATACTGTGAGACGTAGAAATCACGAGCTTGCGTTTAATTTTATTTTTATTTTTTACATTCTGTAACAGTGGCTCTAAAAAAAATATATAATTAAGGAACCTGCACCTGAAATTTCAAGAGAATCGGTTGAGAAATGCGACCTGTAGAGGAGAACAGACGGACAGACACCGGACTAGGGTTGCCATACGTCAGGATTTGTCCTGACATGTCAGGATTTTTGAGCCTTTGACAGGATTTTTGACCCTTAGCCTGGATATCGGCCGGACTTGGCAAGTGTCAGGATTTTTAGAAATGACCTCATAAAATACAAAATTAAAAATTGAATATATGTTTTTATGATACATTTATTACAAATTTTACACAGTTCTAATGAACGAAATGATACTACTCTGTTACAAGAAATGTCGGGACTTTTAGGAGGATGTCAGGATTTTTATCAGGACAATTAATTTTTCCATATGGCAGCCCTACACCTCGTTTAAGGGCGATCAACAACAAGACCTACGATTTTCGGCCAAACACTTCGTTCGCTCGTTCGATTAAAAAGAGGAAAATTCTGAAAGGTTTGTCATTTTGTACGAGTATAAATAGAGGGCTCCGAAACTACTCATCCGATAAATCAAAAATCAAAATCAAAATCAATTATTTATTCTGCAAATAGGCCACAAGGGCACTTTTACATGTCAAATGGTATTCTACAATATAATAATTATAATCTTACATCATTTTAAAATTGCAGATATTAACCAATTACATAGTACCTAAACGGTTAACAAACTAAATGTCACTAAATGAAAACTAAAAAAAATATTATCAAATACATTCGATATAAGGTCTGTATCAGAATTAACAATAAGTTTATGATATTAATTTAGTAACCCAGAGATGTATAAGGTCTCTGAGCATCCAAATACAATTAATAATTATTCTAATGTTCTTATAGAGATGTTACTGTCTCTAAGCGTTAAAACAGAAAAAAAGGATCATTAATGTAATATTGTTAGAGATGTACAGGGTCAATAACAATAAAACGTGTCAAGAACAGAATGATGTCTCTCGTCAAAATAATGATAATAACACTAGTATTTAGGTAGTTACTATGCCCTTGCAAGCATGAACAGACCGGACTCCACAAACAGCATCCGAACAATAGGTACCGAACAATAGCAGGTCATAAAAACATAAGGTCTCTGAGCGTCCAAATACGATTAATTATTATTCAAATGTTCTTAGAGATGTATACGATACGGTCTATAAGCGACAAATAAGAAATAAATCAGGTGCGCGATGAATATTTCAAAAGTGCCTGATTTTTTTTGGTGTTTAAGATATTTTTTGTATTAAGTATGAGACGGATCAAGGACAGTGTCCTATTCGCCGTCCTAAACCCAAAACGTAAGTGAGAAAACCGTTTATATTTTCCAAAAATAATTGACGCAGCTGAAAAGTTTGCAACTTTTTTCTGGTGCTAAGGAAGGTTATTCCTTTTTTGGTTATCCAAAAAAAATATCAGGCACTTCTGAAATTTTCATCCATTCCCCATTTCAGGGGTGTCACAAGTGCATTGCCGACCCTTTCTTGATTTGAGGATTGGTTGTGTCCACAGCTTGTGACAAATGCAGTCCTGAGGCTCTCAACCGCTATCCTCGGGATTTCAGGCTACCTAACTCAACACCCCTTGTATTAATACATATTATATAGGTATTCACGCCGGCGATGGCGACCCTAGCTAGTTGCGGGCGTGACCCCTGATATGGCTTGCGAAGCCGAACTTACTCTTAAACACTCTGTCGCAGGAAGCACAGTAAAGCTGACCAGAGCTATTGTATGTATAGCTGTAGTTGGGCTTTGGGCGCGATTTTCGTGCCTGACGTCTCTCTTCAAGGTCGTCGAGACGAACAGCTTCAAATTGCTTAACTACACTCAAGAGCAAAAGTTTTGGGTCGGTGAAATACCGTCATATTTCCTAAACTAGTGCAAGGTTGTACAGTTTTTAGGGTTCCGTAGCCAAATGGCAAAAAACGGAACCCTTATAGATTCGTCATGTCCGTCTGTCTGTCTGTCCGTCCGTATGTCACAGCCACTTTTTTCCGAAACTATAAGAGCTATACTGTTGAAATTTGGTAAGTAGATGGGTCATTGTCAGATTTAGGTTCGCGTCTTTTCGGTGGACATTGACAAAGTTAAGGGCTATAAAGCCTAATTTTTGGTCGAACTCTGAATACGCATAAGCGGCGTTGCCCCTTCTATAATTCTATGTGATAAAAACATATTATATGTAAACGTAAGCCCTTAACTATTGACCACCGGAAAGATGATTTTTGTTTTTGTGACTGACAATGACCCAGATGTATTCTGTGAACCGCATTAAGATTTTTACACAAAAATAGAAAAAAAAAACATTTAGTTTTAGGGGTCCCCATACTCAGAACTGAAACTCAAAAAAAATTTTTTTCATCAAACCCATACGTGTGGGGTATTTATGGATAGGTCTTCAAAAATGATATTGAGGTTTCTAATATAATTTTTTTCTAAACTGAAGAGTTTGCGCGAGAGACACTTCCAAAGTGGTAAAATGTGTGTCCCCCCCCCTGTAACTTTTAAAATAAGAGAATGATAAAACTAAAAAAAATATATGATGCACATTACCATGTAAACTTCCACCGAAAATTGGTTTGAACGAGATCTAATAAGTAGTTTTTTTTTAACTTAAACATAAACATAAATCGTTAAACGCAATTTATTTCACGGAACCCTTCATGTGCGAGTCCGACTCGCACTTGGCCGCTTTTTTAATATTACCTCAAATTGTAACCAGAAGTAATAGGTGTTAGGGCTATGAACCGATATTGCAAGATTTTTTTTCTTAACTACTAACTTTTTTTTTTCATACAAAATAATTCAGCACGCAACTACACAGTCTTACTGATGTGACGTCACAGCTGTCACAAGTAACCCGCTTCTTCCATGTGTCAAATGAGTGTATAAGCATTACATTGCTGCTCGATAAATTTTCAAAAAATAATTACGCTTTGGTAGTTAAGACTAACATACAATTTTGTTACAATATCGGTTCATAATACTAAAAGCTACGTATGGTTAAAATTTGAGGTAATATTAAACATACAGGCTGTACGTACTCGACGGAAGAGTAGGAAGATATAATTGATCATATCAGGCCGTCCAATGGTCTCATGTTACATTTTATCCTGGGTAATGGTTGATTCTCTTAAGACTTAACTGACGCGGAAACCGTAATTGTGTATAAGGAAAGTAACAGGATACCATTTGGTCAACGATTAACATATCCTTAGAAGGATCAGGATAGCTTCCCTCGTATCGTGTAGATACTTCGCTATTTCTGAGTTTGGGTACTCAGAAATAGCGTACATAACATACATACTTAGAAATTGTCGACAACTGTGTTTAACCCTTTAACTGCTTAGAATTTGTCATCGGGCATGCTCGTGTCGCCGCCGATACGAAGGTGTACCCAGAGTAGGACTTGCTGCGTGTCACTATTAAAATATAAGAAAAAAGCGAATCAAAACTTTGTGTTACATATCAAACTGCGGCGAAATTAGCTAGATATTTTATGTTATCTATACGACTATGGCGGTTAAAAGGTTAATTATTCGTCTATCTATAGAGCAGAGCGTCCAATTTGCACTTATATTAAGCATTTCAATTAGATTTTTATATGGTTTACGTGACGACGTAAAAACTGCGGGTCATTCCTGGATGAGACTAGCACGGGACCGGGACGAGCGTCGTACTGAACATAGGCTTATGTTCGGCAAGCGATAACAGGATGATGATGACGATGATGGTTAACGTGTCGTCCGTGTAGTGATTAGAGTGTATGTGGGTCATCTCAATGGCATACAGCCCGTCTAGCCAGATAGGTACCGCTAGAGGGCGAAGATTAAAGATCTAACCACCTTCGGGGCAGAGTACTGACGACCGATCGACCGCTGGACAATAAAGTTACTGTTAAACTCTAAATCGGTCAATCACCAATATTACAGGGGCAGAATGGGTAATTGTGGCGTTCTCTTGTTTAAGAAGCTTGGCCTCTAATCCTTTTTGTGTGATCGAGCCAGCGTAGTAAGTAAGTATGGTCCACGACGACGTTTTCGCTTTTGCGTACCGAGTTAAATACGACATGTAAGTGCAAGATTCATCATCATCATCATCCTCAGTTTGTGTCAGTCCACTGCTAGACATAAGCCTCTCCGATGGCACACCACTGAGCTCGGATTCAGCTTTCCTCCTCCAATCCTTGCCCGCTGCCTTACGAGTTTCAGTGTCAGATTGAGCCAAAGCAATGGAAATTTTCCCTCTTGATTCTAACCCGAACTGCAACGCTTGCGATCTGCTGGAAGGAACATAATTGCCAAGTATTCCCGAAGGTGCTAGAGAAACCGACTTAAGAGCGATACAGGTGATTTTGACAGGTGATCGCGACCACACACTTGTATATCGCTGCAAGTCGCAGTCGCCGTGTATAACCGCTCTAAACATTGTTAATACTTACATCAGGCAGCGTAACGTCTAGTGTGACGTAAGCCACGCCAACAGGGCTCTGCCACCACGTGCCGGGGTCACCGTCGATGGCGTGCGACGCCGGGTGCCGGCGGGCGGCGGACCCGTCGAGCCCTTCGCAGACGTCACAGACCACGCCGCGTCTGAAACGGTTGGATTATTAGACCATAGGCACCCATGACTATGAAGGCTTGTACATCTGCAGGGTTCTTGGCAGATTTACGGCCTGGACACACCAGCAGCATTTGTTCGTTTCGCACTTACATACTTGCCAGTAATGCGATCATGTTTGCTAGGCGGATGCGTAAGCGTAGACGTGAGCACAGTCCTCAATGGTTATGTTCATCATCATCATCATCATATCAGCCGAAAGACGTCCACTGCTGGACATAGGCCTCCCCCAAAGAGTGCCAAAATGACCGGCCCTGCGCCACCCGCATCCAGCGGACTCCCGCGACCTTTACCAGGTCATCAGTCCACCTTATGGTTATGTTACGACATGCAATCATCCGGATATAACATCGGATAGTTCTTCTAGGAGGTAAAAAGGTATAAAGGTTTCACTCTTATCTAGATAAGAGTGAAACCTTTATCTATCTCATTTCGAAGATTCATCTCAAACCAAAATCTATAAACAATACACACTCCGTCAGTTAGTTAATAGTGAAGTGGCAGCCTCGGGGGCATTTGCCCACACTCCGTCTATAAACTGCAAGAAAATACCTGTCAATCTGTCACGTGAGATGGTGCTGTGTCAATCTTGACAACTGTCATTTCTGCAGGTTAGGATTAGGTCTGCAGCATACCTACGTTATATACCGGAACAAGGCTTTTCTCTGGCATCCATTTTGACAATAAGCTCTAGAACATTACAATAAGCGACTACGAACACCTTGAGCCACCAATCCGTTTCAAGAAAACCCGACCCAGTATATATTGCTTGAGCCAAAAGCCCTGAAATAGCGAGTGAAAATACTTAGTATAAGAAAGATAACTTACTTCGGAGAGCGAGTGAAAAGACTTTAAATAAAGAGGACATACTTCCCCGGCGTGTCCCTGCAGTAGTCTTCGGCCCCGTTGTCCCCACAGGTCGCGTTGGCCTCCACCGTGGAGAAGGGGGCGACATCTATGGGCTCCGGCAGCAGACCGTCCGCGCCGTCCACCACCGCCGTGCTGGACAGCCGGTCCAGCACCGCTCGGCCTGGGGAAGGAGACAGGAGTTTAGAACAGGTTACATTCAATTATTCTTCATTTTAATATTCGTATCTCGTTTCGGCACGACAGTTTCTTCTTAAACATCTTAGAAGGTAAAATTAAAGGCTAGAAAGGCAGAGGAAGAACTAGGCTAACATAGTTTAGCCAAGTAAACTGTAAAGGATACAGCTGATATCGAGTCATATGAGGAAGTCAAGAGGCTGGCAATGGACAGAGAAGTGGCTTTTACTCCACTGACAAGACCAAGGCTCTCAAGTAATGACGTAATGCCGACACTTTTGAGTTAAAAGTCACTTTTAACTCAAAAGTGTCGGCACCTTTTACCTTTTTGTCAGAACTGGGAAAGTTTGGGTTTTTAGTTCCCACCCAATCATGAGCACTTTTGATTCGGATAATTAAAAGTGATCCCATTGTTTTTATTCTATTGACGATATTGTTAAAACATAAATACCAACTTAAACTCATAGCTGTGTGAATTCTTGTTGACTTTAATAATAAGCTTCATAACGAAGGGCCTAATAAGAAAAAACATAAATTAGTAATTAAAATTGTCACAGTATATTAAGTTAATTGCATACAGTCGGTTAGATGTTAATTAATCGGCACATTCCGAACAAAATATGTACAACATTCTCAATAAAAATATCGGAAAGCATGCTATCGAGGCGGCCTTCTGTACTGAATCACAGTTTACTAAGTATCCAGTAGTTTGACTCCGTAACAAAACTATTACTGTTACGCAACCTGAAGAAGAGCGGTGTTTCCCAACAATACCAACACAGGCAATTATTTTGCTTACAGGGCGACTCCTTGCCTTATATTATGTAGGACCGCATGTATTTTACGAAACTTATTTGGTATGTTTAATGTCTTTAAAATATTTTTTTTTTTGTTATTTTAATTCTGTTATTTTAACCTATTACATTTTTATCACAAAAAAACTCAATGTCGGGGTAACAGCTTTGAGAAAAAAATTCCATCGTTTAAAGTGAACGGACCCACGAAACGGGCGAAATTACGCCAATTCTCGACCGTGATTGGTGCACAAACGTAGTCATGCGTAGCGTGGCCCACCGTGCGCCGCTGTGGATGGTCGCCCTTACTATTATAAATTTATTTTTACAGCAACAGATGAGAACAAAGATTTCTAGTAGTTACCACTAGATTTTTATTATATTTTAGTAGTGCGAGTGGCAACAAGTTGGTGGTAACACGTGGGAATAACCCTTTTACTTCACTGTTCACCTCACTTTAACACACACACAATTCGAACATTTATTTATCCTGACCAAATAAAAATGGGTTGCACAAAATGTAAGGTGCTGGCAGAATACCAGCGATGTGGCCACATCATTATGCTGAGCCAGCGCCTATTCTACACATGGTTTTGATTTTAACTTAATAAATACACCACTAACTAACTAAAACTAAAATACATCTAAATAAAACTAAAGAACTTGAAGAAGGAAGGACTGCATCCATTTGCCAGCTGGGCATCCATCCATTCAAAATTTTCCAGACAGAGAATTTTGAGATTCTGTGCCTCAATGCCAAGCGTCTTAGACTCGTGGTTGGGTCCGCGTACAAGTCTCTGAGAACTGCTTCTTCTATGGCAACATCAATTATGTTTCCTGGCTCTCGGCGATCTCGGCCACCGTATCCCAGGCCAATATTGCACAACCGGCGATGAACTTCTTGAAAGTGGCGAGCAGCAGGTCTTGGAACGTCATTAGGATACTGCTCCAAATAGGCGATACACGCAGCTCTTGCAGATCCATGGCACAATCCATAATAATAGTGCATGTTGGCTATTTGTAACGGCGAAAACTCTCGTAAGCGGGGCATGATGATTCAAACTGAACAAGTACTGGAGTAATCAAAGAAGTGGCGAGCAAAGACAAGCAATTGCGATTTGCGAGCGACTGAATAGTTGACCTATTGCCCAATGCCTTTATACCCCTCATGTTATCTCCACCTTCAACCCAAAAACACCCTTCAACTACCTGGGAACAAGCGGTCATTAAGGATTTTAAGAGGATTAAAATTAATAAAATTATGGTTTGATTTACGTACCCATTAGCGTGGTATTTTTCAAAGTCTGAGACAGTTTAAAAACGGTTTTAGAATCGGCATTAAGTGAGGTTTAATACTAAGCAAAAAAAATGGTAACTAAATCTGCGTTTTTTTTCAGAAAATTGTGTTTTTCTTTTAAAATTCGTAATTTTTGTAGCCATTTTTCAAAAACAATAATTTTTTTTGCGGATTTTCTCTTCTAGTTGGTTTTTTATTGTTATTAAGAATTATTAACCTGTCCCTTGGTAATACTCTGCATTTTTTATTTTCATTTTAGGACCATTGGATCAAAAGTTATACCGTCTGAATTAGGTGTATTACCCGAGTTTTTACAAAAATTTTCAAAATTCTGTAAAAAAAAAACTAATGACTAGAAAAAAAAAAAAAACACCGTTTCACCGATGAAATTGGCTGAAATTTTTCTCCTTTTATTTTGTACAGTTTATGAAATTCCACCCTGTATATCTAAAAATGGCCCCTGTGGCATGGTACCGAAGACGCTGGCAGCATTTCCTAGCTGGATCGCCAGGCCGATGCGTTGAGCGAGGAAACTAACAGCTCTTTGGTCTCCCGTGGCGTCTCTGAGCCTCTTCGACATATCCTTAAAGAGGCTCAGAGCGCCAGGGCCCCACGGACCTAGGGTTTCGACGCCGAATGGAAAAAATTATACTCGGCGCCGAGACCACTGTATTTGGCCACCTTGGCTTTCTCAGCCGCCTCTGCCGCTGCCGCTGCCCTCACGGAGGTTCGGTGGAGATGCGACGGGGCTAGTGTGTCTACGCAAGTTGCATCCCACACCAGCACCCGTCCCATACTCCACGGAATGAGAGACACACCGTCCGCTCTCTCTCTCTCTCTCTTGTTTTTAACTTGTATTTAACATATGTATAACAATAGTTCTATGCTGCATGCCTCTCTTTAATATTATAACCATTTTGGGTGTTTGAATTTTTTACCAAAAGAATAAAGAATTGATCTATGTGTTTATTCAAATTTCAAAGGTAAGGTATCCAATGTGACAAAAAGCTACGAGTTGCAACACAAAATAGGTTCCAGGGTTACGGCAACCCTTTGACATTTTCGCTAAACACCGCAGCGCGACGCGTTGCATAGCAGCGCAGCGTTCGTTGACCTAGAACATTGAGCAGGACTGAATGACGGATGGAGTCACGATACTGATTATGATGTTACTGTGGCACCACTTTCTTAGATCTCCCGTGTGTGGAGGCAATAAAAACACCTCGCTATGGTCGGTGTCTGTCACTATGTTTATAACAGTTTATCAGACGCAGATAAATCTAGGAGAACTGACGATACCCACGGTTTAAAGAATTTGGAAGGAAAGTAAATCTTCTAAAACGATCAAAGGAATAAGTTGGTTTCAAGTATCTGTGCTTTGGTCGTTTTGTCTCACTTATTTTACAAACCACGATAGACAAACAAGCATATGGGCAGTGATATGCAAATTGCGGAAAGTTCCCAAAAAGTTGGAAAAGTTCTCGGAAATTTCTAGAAAGTTTCACAAGGAATTAAGGAAATTTACGTACCTGAGATGCATACAACTGTAACTGTTGTACATAGTGTATAAGAGTTACAGTTTTATGCTTCTCAGGTACGGAGTTTCGATGTTGGGAATGAAAAGTTTCAATACCCATAGAAACATTAGAAAAAAATCCGAAATTTTTCTATGTTAAAATGCAGAAAAATTTCGCAATTTACCTATAGGAAACTTTCCGTCGGCACATCACTACATATGGGCTTACATTGTTAGCAGATACCTTAGCCTATGGACGCTGTGACTTCTCTGGAATTCCTGACAATTTATATATTTGAGGAGTCGTTGTGTCGACAGCTTGATGTTTTTTTGTAATCGTGTAAGGCGTTAATCAATAATTATCTTATCTTATCTTATCTTATCTTGCAGGTTCCTCGGTCTCAACACAGCATTCCCCGTCAATATTAATGCTTTGGGGACTCCATCTTTAACAGAATCCAAATCTTCTTCACAATTCTTGGTTAAAAAAGTTAAAAAAATCAAAAAATAACAATAAACATTTAAAAAAATGCTTTTATTACTGATGATCGTCATTCCCTAGATGAGGAGTCACTTATTTCTGTCTCTGGGACAATGCCATTCCCTAGATGAGGAGTCACTTATTTCTGTCTCTGGGACAATGCCATTCCCTAGATGAGGAGTCACTTATTTCTGTCTCTGGCACAATGCCATTCCCTAGATGAGGAGTCACTTATTTCTGTCTCTGGGACAATGCCATTCCCTAGATGAGGAGTCACTTCTTTCTGTCTCTGGGACAATGCAAAGCGAAGTGTAGTTTAGTGTCCATTTATTTATTTATTCGTATGGCATTACTAAATTACAGAGTCGCTTTACTTAACTATTATAATGTAATGTCTAAATTCTTCACCCATTGGGTAGCGTTTGCGTCAGTGCCCATGGCTGCATGAATCAGATCTGACCATCTAGTTTAGATTGGATTAGATAGATTGGATTTTGGATGCCCAGACAATCAGAAAGATAGACCGACAGAAACAAAGAGAGAGAGACAGACATAATTGGGAATGGATGTAAATTTTAGAAGTGCCTGATTATTTCTTTGGTGATTGGAAAAAAGTTGCAGACTTTTCAGCTGCGTCAATTATTTTTGAAAAATATAAACAGTTTACGTTTTGGGTTTAGGACGGCGAATAAGACACTTTGCTTGATCCGTCTCATATTGAATAAAATATCTTAATAATCCGTATAAACTGACACTGGCAATGATCTTGACAGCTGCAGCAGCCATAATTGTCATTGCCAGGGTCAGATATTTAAAATGTTTTTGTAATATGAGACGGATCAACGAAATTGCCTCATTCGCCGTCCTAAACCCAAAACGTAAGTGAAGAAACTGTTTATATTTTTCAAAAATAATTGGCGCAACTGAAAAGTCTGCAGCTTTTTTCTGGTGCTAAGGAAGGTTATTCCTATCAACAAAAAAAATGAGGACCTTCTAAAATTTTCATCCTTTCCCCATTGTAGTTATCATCCAATACCCAATGCAATTACCATAAGAATTATTCTAAGCATGAACATCTGCTTATTAAGTTGCAACAAGGGGTCACAGAGCCGTGAGAACAGTACTTTCTTAGCTAAATTAATCAGTGATTTTAACCAGTTAACTCAACAGTTAACACGTGTGTGATGGCGTCGGTTAGAGAAGGACGGAAGCGCCGCGGGAAAGAGATGGAGTTAGTGCTTTTTAGTGTAGTTGCGCACGCGCAAGTGCATCTGGCGTGGAGGTTGGGTTAAATTATCAATACGCTCTTCTTATGGCGATTACTTAATATTTTAAGGAATGACTACACTAGACTCTAGCCGTCAGAAGGCCTTTTAAAAAGCACACTCTTGGATTTTAATTTATACCATTCTAAGTAGGAACAGAGCTGCATTTGTATGTTTTTTTTTTAACAAATCAAACTCTTCTCATCTCAACGACTCTATCGTGTATAATTGAGGAAATCCTACAGCCACCTTCCGTCTCCATTACCAGACCAGCCTTATGCTAAGTACCATAATATTGAATTATTTCCGAATGTACGGTCGAGGAAAATGAAGGTTTGGCACATGTCAACTCTATTTGAATGACGTTAAGGTCCAAAAAACATTCAATTTAATATATTAAATAAATATCCTGAGGACGCTGGCTGCGAGGCTGGATGCTCCATTACCTAGGCACTGGAACACCCTACATTGTGCAGGACCCTATGCTAGGGGATGGAGCATCTAACTCCATTAGGATTATAGGATTAAATTAATTTGTAATACTAACCTTAGTCATAATTCGTGATTGTATACTAACAACTTATGGACATTACCTAGTCCGAAACAAATAAAGAATAGAATAGAATAGAATAACAAACTGTATAATTTCCTCCACTGTACTTACAGTACCGGCCAATAATATAACACCTTTGCGTTTTATTGTATGAACGTGTATAGAGTAAACAATTTAGGTTTGTTGAAACATCTCGTATTTTACTAGGTACTCGTATATAATTTTATATAAAATTTTGACGACAACTGCAATGCAATACTGTAAATTTACGCTGTAGCCAGCATTTACGCTGAGTTGTGACTCACATAGGTGATATATTATTGGCCGGTACTGTATGTAGCCTATGTATGTAAGTATGTGGTACCTATATAACTATGTTCGTTCGGGTGGAATCTTGCAACACAATTTTGAAGCAGATATCTTATATCTGAAATTTTGGGTAAATAAATGTACAGTTTGGATGACAATTCAATATTATGGTATCATCGAGCTGATCTGATGATGGAGACAGAAGGTGGCCGTGGGAATTCAGTACTTAACCGACGTAACCCCGTTGAGTTTGGGCTCGTTAGAATCGTCTCAATTATTAGTTCATGATGGTATACAGAAAACTACAGTCGGCAATAAAAGCTTGTACCAAAAATGAAAATTTTGACAGAAACTTATTCATAAAAGTTACGTTACGTACGTTAATGTTATTCAAAATGTGTCGTTCTTAATTTTTCATCACTAACTTTTTTGATGACAGAGTAGCGGTCGAGCATTGTGTCCAGACCTCGCCTAGTGACTCGTTTATTTGTATGAAACGTTACCGCGGGGAAAGTGCTTCGTAATTAACATTTAATGGCGTTTCCAGCATCCGATCAAGTTGTTGACTTATTAGTTACCCTTGAACCGAGCTTTTGAATGTATGACGACTGGTTAGGCTAGGTAGTGGATAGTGATTTTGCTTACGGAGCTGGCGATCGTGGGTTCAAATCCCGGTAAGGGCAAATATTTGTGTGAGGAGCATGATTTTTTGTGTCTGAGTCTTGGATGTTTTCTATGAATGTCAAGTATTTATATCTATTAAATATATCGTCGTCTAGTACCCGTAACACAAGCTTTATTGAGCATATTATTACGGATCTAGTTCGATTTGTGTAAGGGGGACGACCTTACACAAATCGAATTAGCCTAAATACTTATATTTCTTCATATCTAAGCCTCTAAGGCCGTCTTTGCATGCACGCAGTAATAGGTAGGTACTATCGGCCAAAGCCAGAGTCGACCACCTTTATTGCTTCCAGCCTAGCATTGCAAGCGATTCTGTTTTGAATCTGGTCGACTCTGGCTTTGGCCGATGGTACTGCATTTGACCCGCTGCTGCGCATCCCGCGCTAATCACTAATCACCCACCGCAGGCCGCGCCCGTTCAGCGCCCCTATTCTGTAACTTGTTTTAAGCTCACCTCAACGCTCACCTACAATTATACCTTGACACCGCGATGCGTAGTAATTAAGCGAAGGTAGAGGTCTAGTTTCGTAACGGGTGACCGGCGGGGTGAGCCGCATTAACGCGTAGCGAATAACAGCCCAGGTGACAATTACTGTCAAGTTTAGTAATGACCGCGACCGCAGACCGCGCTAGTGTGTTTCAGGCGTAATGTAGGCTGGGAGGTAAAGAAATCTGTACTGACTTGACTCACAGTTGATTATTTATTTATCGTATGGCTTGTTTTTTATATCTCTACTTCAAAGATTTACGGTTTTCAAGTACGCTACCGCGTCTTTGGTTAAAGTTTTAAAATCCTCCACTTGCCCGTGGTATTTGGTTAGAGGGCAGTCAAATACCGTGTGGTGAACAGTCTGCTCGGGAGCTCCACACCGGCACACTGCTGATTCGCACCAGTTCCATTTGTGCCATAAGTAAGCACAGTTCCCAACTCCTGTCCTTATCCGATTCAGCATGCACCAAACGCGTCGGGGCTCTTCAAATCCAGTAGGTCGTGCCTTGGGATTAGGCTTGAAGATATCATCAGGAAGAGATCTTGACTCCCATTCAGATGCCCAGGATTCCTGTAGGTTGGAAGTTGGTTCAGGATCATGGAATCTCAGCGCTGGAGGGTGGCGTGACTTTAGTCTTGTCTTTTTAAAGTCGGCTAGGTCTTCATGGACGGGTAGTGTTGGAGATGCCCGAATTTTTTGTATTTCGAGTCCAAGGCATCTTTCTCTTCGCATATGAGGAGGCAGTATATGGGATAGGGCTGGTAGCCAGTAAGTTGGAGTAGGCTTAAGGCATCCCGTGATGAGGCGCATCGTGTGGTGGAGTTGAACGTCCACCATGGAACTGTTGATACTGACAGCTTACTATACCGCACCGCCAAATGCAGTTAGCGGCCTACGCAGGTACGTCACCGGCATCAATATATGACGAATCAAAAGACGCAAAAATATCTGACACGCTCTTATGGCTCTAGGAATAGAGTTGTCATCATATATTGATGCCGGTGACTGTACAGTCTGCCAAGAAATTGGCCTAACACTTTCCGACTCTATTATTTGTACTTACGTTCAAAAATGATAGACAACTATCTTGGCAGACTGTACTAAAGTTAAATCTGATATTGCTTTCATCGATAAGCTTTTACGATGCAATATTATTGCTAAATTCTGCTCTATAATCCCTATATTTTATGACACTGTCACATGCGGTAAACATAAGGAAAAGCTAGCTGTTAGGCTATTCTAATTCTGATGCGGTAAACGTTCCAGTGCGTGACCTTACGTAACATAAATATATTAATTAAGAGTAAGTATTTAATTATTATCCGCTTTGTTATACATACTGATATTCGAAACGTTTAGGTGAATATCCCCATCAAATTAAACAGACGCGCGGTTTAGTGCCTTGAAGGGAGCGGACGGACATCTCAGCGGGCGTACTCAGGTGGCAGGTAACCTTGGGATCAGGTGAGTCTGTGCAGTTAGAACCAGGTCTCGGGGTCCTACGCCTGACGAAGGAGCAGCCCAGCAGCTCCAGGCATCGGTGAGTGTCCTTTCAATAAGTTCAAGGTGCTATATCGTCGTTTATCTCATTATTTCTCGTTCTCGAAATTTTGAATATACAGTCCATTTAATTAACATATTAACATTTTGGTCTCAGACATATAAAGCTATATGCGACCTTATTTGACATCCGATGTAATTAATAAATAATACTACTTATTATGTACATACCTGACTTGTAAAACATTGACTTTTATGAATAAATATCTTGTATCTTGTAAATTGTGTGTTTTTGAATGCGCTCGTGACGATCAAAAATATATATACTTAAGCCCCTGCTAGACGGTCGCCAACACGCCACTCCGACCGAACGACCTTGGTCGGCACCGACCGCTGTAAGTAGTATGAAATTTTGCTCCAAACAACTGTCTACACGGTCGGTGCGGACCAAGGTCGCTCGGTCGGAGGGGCGTGTTAGCGACAGCAGGGGCTTTAATGTAAAAATACGCAGAAATAATAGTTCTTATTTGTAATTGAAGCATACTTTCTTGTTAATAACTAGAAACGTAGGCATTTAATGGCGAAATGTTCGAGATCAATTACGAGTTTCTTAGTTTTTGAGCGGGTAAAGGTAAGTCTGAACTGAACCTTAACCAATTTGAAGGCCCGGTAATTTTAAAAATAAGTTGTTAATCTTATTTCTACAATCCACGGGTTCGTTACGAGCCCAACTTATTGCGTTTATATCTGACACGTATAAATCCGAGCTCCAGATAAAATATAATTAAAATTCCTCGAGGCCATGTCGGGGTACAGTACCGTTATGGGAAGAAAAAATGTCGTATAATATTTGGAACAGGGATATGGGATATATTATGATGAAATATAAGGCAGTTTTAAGGTTAGTGACCATCTAAATTAGTGTGCCCGGTTGAGACCACAAAGTCAGTGAAGTGAGAATATTTCCCACTGTTTGTTTAAGTTCCGTGGAAATGTTATTATTAATTGAAGTACCTTACCTTGTCCTTCAGATGGTCGCTAACTGAAACTGGTGGTGTAATCGGCGCAATTACCCTACTGTATCAGATTGGCTATAGGTACCTGTTACGAAATGGTGGTATGATAGGCTGAAAGGCTTGGTAATCGCTTTCATTGTTTAACATTCTTTTAAAACCATAAAAGTGCAGACTATAAGTACCTGCATGAATCATGACCTCGACGTATTGCGGTGTTGGTCGCCATTGACGAGATTTGACGTTTGTCACAAAATATTTAAGAGAGTCAGGGCACAGCGGAATGTCATCTCGCTCGTATGTGGAGCAGCCCAACTGGGGAAGTACCTCCACCACTGCTTTGTAGTGTTGCTATATGATTGCATGCTATGAATCATGTGGTGTTGTGTTCCTGGTGGTGAGTAAGGTCGCCAGAGCTCCCTAGGGTGCCCTGTGTCGGGAGTGAGGGACCTGCATGTCTCTATCTGCCAAAACAGCGAATCCGCAAGTGAATAAAGGGTCGGCAACGAGCTTGTGATTCTTCTGGAGTCACAAGTGTCCATAGGCTACGGTACCTTCTTAACATCAGGCAGGCCGTAAGCTTGTTGACGTTGTATAAAAAAATACCTGATAGTAAGTAGGTACTTACGTACCTCCTCCTCTATCTAACAAACCCTATGTTAGACAACTATTAAACTCACATCATGGGCATGTGGCTCTTCCGTATGCTCTTTCATTTATTAAGGGCTATTTACACGGTGCAACACCTCGCATGCGAGTTGTAATACATTGCAGGGTTTGATTGAATTCATCGTATTTCGCTAGCCCGCAGCCCCGCAATGTAATGAAAATCGCATACGAGTTGTGGCCGTGGCGTTGATTTTTAGACCAATAAACCAAATCGCTGTATGTGGGCCGATAATATTTGAGGACTTCCGTCGATTCCTCAAGGATCTTAGAATTATACCTTTGGCGTCGTTGCGCATTGTTTGCTATTTCAACGGAATCATATCAGAATCAGTGACGTACTTATATAGTTTGAAGTACATCATTGAGAAGTTCCACAAGCCATTTTTGGTCTTCATCATCACTTCCACTTCATCAAATTTATGTTTTTCGGGTGTAAATACACGAGTTATAATAGAAAATACCGAAATTACTACACGCGTGCCTAATATATTTGAGGAGTTCCCTCAATTCCTCATGGTTCCCATCACCCAACTGGGGTTTTGGAAACAATGGGACCAATCTGGAAGCATATACTTTCAAGTAGTATACTTTAAGAGTACTGAGGTAACAAAAATTAAAAAAAAAAAACATCTGAATTGAGAACCACCTCCTTTTTTTTGAAGTCGGTTAACAAAGTAGTACTTATATCTACTATATTTTACTACATTGATTATTGTTAAAAAAAAACATCTTGATGACTTTTCGGCTTGTTAAAGTACCTAATTAAAAAGATATGATACTAGGGAAATCTTCAGAAAGCAACGCCGTGTAAATGGCCCTTTAGTTAGGTTCGTCACTCGCCTCGTCGTAGCTTTTAAAAGCACATTTTAAACCCCCAACATGTTTGCCTGTCTGTGGCATCGTAGCGCCTAAACGAATTGACCTATTTGAACGCAGTTTTTTTTATCCGAAAGCTGACGTAATCGAGATGGTTCTTAGCTACGTTTCAACAAAATCGGTTCAGCCGTTTTTGAGATATTGAACTTTGAAATGAAAATGTCGAGGGTTTTTCAACTTTTCTAAGTTATTAGTTATGGCTGCGTGACGAAGAGAGTCAACTATCACTGTCTATTGTCTACTGTGGTCGGTGGATTGTCACCTTGGAGGTGCGTGAGAGCTGAGTTCAATCGAAGCGGGAAAGTGGGGCAGGCCTGTCTGACGCGGAAAGGGTTAACAGTCCAATGAAATTCGATCTCATTTAGATCAAAAACCGTGTGTCGGCGCCCTGGGCAGTCCCGACATCTCAATAATACCTCTTTTAAAAGAAGAAAGATTGTTAAATATAGCCTTGTTTAAATCTTAAGACCTTCCTCTTTTAAACACGGTAGCCTTCAAGATGAAGATGTAATTATATGCTTGGGGAATATTAATTTGTGGACGTGTAGTAAAAGTGTTAAGCTATCAAGGAATCTGTACCGACAATGGAGGCATCCAATTAAGACATTGTAGTTTAACTAAACTTTCTTTTTATAACGTCTTCCTGCCAGATAGATTGCAGTTTTTGTTTAAATTACAAAACTAGCTGACTACGCGACTCCACCCAAAAAACCCAGGCAAGCACGGGACAAAATGTAACCTATATATATGTATATATATACATGTATGTCCATCCCCAATGTCTGTTCTACGAGTATTAAACAAATTAAAGTATGTTATGTATCGGATGAGTAACCGTTTCCGAGATCACCCCCTACGTATGTACAGCTACAGGCATACATTTCAGCATTTCACAGACATTATCCTTTTTAGGGTTACGTAGCCAAATGGCAAAAAACGGAACCCTTATAGATTCGTCATGTCCGTCTGTCTGTCCGTCCGTATGTCACAGCCACTTTTTTCCGAAACTATAAGAGCTTTACTGTTGAAATTTAGTAAGTAGATGTATTCTGTGTACCGCATTAAGATTTTCACACAAAAATCGAAAAAAAACATTAAGTTTTAGGGGTCCCCATACTCAGAACTGAAACTCAAAAAAAATTTTTTCATCAAACCCATACGTCTGGGGTATCCATAGGGATAGGTCTTCAAAAATGATATTGAGGTTTCAAACATCATTTTTTTCTAAACTGAATAGTTTGCGCGAGAGACCCTTCCAAAGTGGTAAAATGTATGTCCCCCCTCCTGTAACTTCTAAAATAAGAGAATGATAAAACTAAAAAAAATATATGATGTACATTTACCATGTAAACTTCCACCGAAAATTGGTTTGAACGAGATCTAATAAGTAGTTTTTTTTTAATACGTCATAAATCGTAAACCGCAATTTATTTCACGGAACCCTTCATGTGCGAGTCCGACTCGCACTTGGCCGCTTTTTTATTAGTATAGAGTAGAGACAACCATGAGTATTTAACGGATTTAGTCAATTACGCGTTATTTCAGTGATGTATTTATCAACCGTTCGTATAGTAAAAGTACACCGTGATTATCGTACAAAAGTCGGACTTCTATAATATTGGATTATCTACCAGTCAACCAAGCAAAGCAGTAAATATTGTAGAACGTTCTTCTCTACAGTCCGGTTTAACTGTTAAAAAACCAACATTCCCTTAGTCAATGTCAACCTTCGACCAACAAATTAAGTGACTCTCAAAGGAAAGAATTCCCTAATTGCGTGAAACCGACGCTCTCACGCTGTTCCACTGAAAATTAACCTTCTAAAACTCACATCTGGCTTCCCAAGTTCATCTTAATCACGATCTTATTCCTTTGACTCAAGGTTTAATTTGTATAAATAAAATACGGGGTTTAAGGTGTGTGTTGGTTTATTTGTCAGAAGTTCAGAGACTGGCTCTTAATATTTGTTTAATGGTCAATTTGGGCGTCCGAAGACTTCCAAGGCAGCCTTTGGATATCATTCCAGAGTTGTTTTCTTTTCAATGCTGACAACTTTTGTATTTAAGTGCCTGTAATTGCATAATTTTGTGGTTGAAATTGTTAGTAGTGAATAATGAAGGGTCATAAAAACATTTAGGGTCGCGGTTCCTGTGGAATTTTAAGGAATGTAGCCTTATTTACCTTTTACCTCTTAAAAGCCCCTAGCACGGTCCGCTCACCCAAAGGGATATGATGAGGGCTATGTTGGGAGTTTCTCTGCGTGATCGCATCAGAAATGAGGCTATCCGCAGCAGAACCAAGGTAACCGATATAACCCTCCGAATCGCTAAAATTAAGTGGCAGTGGGCGGGGCACATTGCACGTAGAACCGATGGCCGATGGGGCGGAAAGATTCTTGAGTGGCGGCCACGTACCGGAAGGCGCGGCGTGGGTAGGCCCCCCACAAGGTGGACTGATGACCTGGTCGCGGGAGTCCGTTGGATGCGGGTGGCGCAGGACCGGTCATTGTGGCACTCTTTGGGGGAGGCCTATGTCCAGCAGTGGACGTCTTTCGGTTGATATGATGATGATGATGATGATGAATTGATGACGGTCCGCGCAAGTGGACTCTCTATACAAAAGTTTTTTGGTTCTCATTTTAAAACGACATGTAAGAATAACATGAAACTTTTTATGCACAACGGGATAGGTCGGAAACTTGTTTCTGTTGTTATACATTATAATTATAATAGAAAGAAAATTAAGCCATTAGAGATTTCGTATGAAAAATGTTCTACATGCAATTTTTTTTTTCTAGCAATAGAAACTAGTGTCCGACGTAGATTCGGCCGATGCCATAATGTGTACAATGTTTCATGTTATTCTATCATTTTAAAATGAGAACCAAAAAAGCGACCAAGTGCGAGTCGGACTAGCCCGTAAAATAAATTGCGGTTTACGATTTATGACGTATTAAAAAAAAACTACTTATTAGATCTCGTTCAAACCAATTTTCGGTCGAAGTTTACATGGTAATGTACATCATAAATTTTTTTTAGTTTTATCATTCTCTTATTTTAGAAGTTACAGAGGGGGGACACACATTTTACCACTTTGGAAGTGTCTCTCGCGCAAACTATTCAGTTTAGAAAAAAATGATGTTTGAAACCTCAATATCATTTTTGAAGACTTATGAGAGACCCTGAGATGAGATACCCCCCACACGTATGGGTTTGATGAAAAAAAATTTTTTGAGTTTCTGTTCTGAGTATGGGGACCCCTAAATCTTAATGCGGTACACAGAATACATCTACTTACCAAATTTCAACAGTATAGCTCTTATAGTTTCGGAAAAAAGTGGCTGTGACATACGGACGGACAGACAGACGGACATGACGAATCTATAAGGGTTCCGTTTTTTGCCATTTGGCTACGGAACCCTAATGATATAAGAAACCTCAATATCATTTTTGGATACCTATCCATAGATACCCCACACGTATGGGTTTGACGAAAAAAAACATTTGAGTTTCAGTTCTTAGCATTGTGTAACCCCCAAAATATACTCATACTCATTTATTCATAAAATATAAAAATTTACATGTCAAAAATAGAATTATAATATGTCACATGAATTTGATTATTCAATTAATATAACATAACAATATTTAGGTATGAATAACAAAATGTCAACATTATACAATGATTAAAATTATTATTATTACCAATATTTTATACATACTCCTTAAAATTATAAAAAGCTTTATCAGTCAGCCATTTTTTTAGTTTATTAAGAAATGTCGCATCATTTTCAATATCTTTCAATTCGGAGGGTAATTTATTGTAGATACCCGGCCCTACTACAGACATTATTTTTGTTGATTTCATAAGTCGACAACATGTCGTGGCCAATGTGTTCTTATTCCTCTGAGCAAGACGCATACTTTTTATATTGTTTTTTTTTTTGTGAAAATCTTAATGCGGTTCACAGAATACATCTATACTAACCAAGTTTCAACATTATAGTTCTTATAGTTTCGGAAAAAAAGTGGCTGTGACATACGGACGGACAGACACACATGACGAATCCATAAGCATTCCGTTTTTTGCCATAAGGCTACGGAACCCTAAAAACGTTTGTATAGAGAGTGGAGCGTCCTGATGGTGACCCTTAATTAGCATAAACGGTGTTTCTGCGAAAAAAAATGTATGCCGTGTTTACTCCAAGACGCTGATTTGCAATGGCACCATTGGACGCCAGGGTGATCACAATGGCTTCATTATACGTAATTAAAACAACTGTTTCATTGAAAACGAGGATATTTTAATTTGAGAAAGAAAGAAAGAAGTCATTTATTTACTACACAAAAGCGAGACAAGGGAGTAGACATAAATAGAAATGACACATAATTGTGTATGTCTTCGCGGCAGTAAATCGGTCTGTGTCTCAGCATTATGCCGAGGTGTCTGACAGACTCCTACAGCCTCCCTATTCTGTAACTTGTTTTAAGCTCACCTCAACGCTCACCCACAATTATACCTTGACACCACGATGCGTAGTAAGTAAGCGTAGGTAGAGGTCTAGTTTCGTAACGGGTGACCGGCGGGGTGAGCCGCAATAACGCGTAGCGAATAACAGCCCGGCGCTGGTTTTCAGACGGCACCGTACGTGACCCCTACGGAGCTCCCAAACGGAATAGCTGATTTGAGTGCAGTTTTAGAAAATGTTGTCTGAGATGGTTCTCAGCTAAGTTCGTTTGTCGGGGAGTTTTATTTATTTATCATCATCATCATCATATCAGCCGAAAGACGTCCACTGCTGGACATAGGCCTCCCCCAAAGAGTGGCCAGAATGGCCGGTCCTGCACCACCCGCATCCAGCGGATTCCCGCGACCTTTACCAGGTCATCAGTCCGCCTACCCACGCCGCGCCTTCCGGTACGTGGTCGCCACTCGAGAACCTTTCCGCCCCAACGGCCATCGGTTCTACGTGCAATGTGCCCCGCCCACTGCCACTTAAGTTTAGCGATTCGGAGGGCTATATCGGTTACCTTGGTTCTGCTGCGGATTGCCTCATTTTTAATGTGATCGCGCAGAGAAACTCCCAGCATAGCCCTCTCCATCGCCCTTTGAGTGACTTTGAGCCTTCTTATGAGGCACATTGTAAGTGACCACGTTTCCGTTCCATATCGCATCACTGGCAACACACACTACTGGTCAAAGACTCTCGTCTTGAGACACTGCGGAATATTGGAAGAAAAGATGTGCCGTATAGCTTCCCGAATGCTGCTCAGCCGAGTTGTTATTTTATTTATGTACCTAGTGATTTTGATATTGCTACGAATTCAAGATCCTAATAAGTAGTTAAATTAATACGTCAATTATGACGTCAATCTTAGTAAATAAACAAGCTAATGCCAATCATTCTGCCCGACCGAGGTGGTCCCGGGAACTTTATAATGACTGGGTGTAGGTAGAGCGTTCACACAGAGCGTACATTACTTTATACAGCTTGGTCACTATAGCTTATTTTGAGTTATTACAGCTGTTGGCTGCGTTAAAGGAAAGGAGCAAAGGCAGATCACTACGCAATGGAGAATATGCTATCACGAATGCCATGGGTGTCGAGTCAAATCATATAGGGTGTTGATGGGACTACCCCGTTTCTGTAGTGCATCAGGGATGTTTGCGGAGGCCAGGGTAGATTGCTTCTATGCTACAATGAGGAAACGCTGCACATACTTGGTGAGGGTCCGGTCCAATTGCACCCTGAGGGCATTCGCTGAGAGATTCGATTGCCATTACTTGAATCATTGTCATAAGATATAAGATTCATGTAATGGCAAAGAAAGCCGGTGACTGTAAACTAACTCTTAACAGAATTCATTTTGTATTAGATCAGTGTAGGACTGTAGGTGAACGGTATTTTACCAAAAAAAAAAGTCTGTGCTTTGTGAGGTACCCAAGGGCACAACTCCTCAGTCGGCAAAATCGTTTTAGTATTGTATTGCAAACGACACTCACATTTAATGAAATATAATACTTGTAGATGCAATTGGCGTACTAAGGGACACAGTTTTTAATAAAATAAAAGGTTTCCCAGTGATCACGTCTTTCTATAAGCTGGGTGCTCGACAGCGATTATCTTGTAAAAGTAATAGGAGTAATTATTTACTGCGTCCAATCAAGAAGAAGTGGTTGCTGCCTGCCCACGCACAGCTTCCAATCGTATTTGGATTAAAAAGACAAAGAAGAATATACAATTGTTTCCGTCTCTAAGAAGAGCGGGCTGCACCAACGGTAATGAATGGCACCGGCAACTGTTATTCTTATTTCATAGAAACTTTTCGAACTTTCCATACATTTAGATTACGAACATTGCCTGCATTACAGTTAAGTAGCTCTAATATAAGTTTTATCGATACATAAGTTTTCGAACGCGTTTGCGTTTAGTTTCAAGTAGTTGCGAATAGTTACCACCAGAGGCGCTGTTCGCGTTGCGATACAAATTGAAACTAAACGCAAACGCGTTCGAAAACGTATTGTATCGATAAAACTTATAATAGAGCTACAGGTGGTTTCGGGCAGCCAATCCTAACTTGTGATCTGCGTAGCCTTACTTTTTGACCAGCATTTTTTTTCAATCGGTACTCTTTTAGGTTTTTTTCTTAATGGGGTAATAAATAGCAAGGAACTCCACTATCAATGTAAAGGACAATTAAATCATCACGATAATGTATAGTCGATATATTTATCGACTGTATATTTCGATCACAAATAAAGCAGGCACCGTCGCAGAAGACTGTTCGAAACTATTAGCAATTGTTGCATATGCGTGCGCATGCGCGGGGCGGATCAAAGAGATGGTATCGCGGGTTTACAATACTATTAACTACGGCTATTGATCGTTACAAGACGCCACCACACTCATTTCATACTTTAACCAATTCAAGACCAATGACTCGCATATGAATCATAACTCTACGAGTGATTTCCGCTACAAAGCGGAAAAAGGCTGCTACGCACTACGGCGTAGCACACTTAGCGTTCCTGGGCCTCGGATCGCCGGAAAACCCCCATTTTAGTTTATTTATTTATTCGTATGGCATGGGTACAGTTCTTTACAAACTTATATTAAGACCATCGTGGGTTAGAACTGCATGTTGCTGCGAGGCTATTACAATAAGCAGTGCAGCAGCCAGAAGTTGATTACTCTTTAGCACTACCCAGGGGGGACGTGCAGGGAAACTAAGGGTAAATCTTCCTGCGGACGCGAGTAACCATTGCCCCATTTTAGTCTAGACCTACGACGACCCCTGTACAAATTTCAAAATTAACTTTGAACTTTTACTGAATGTCAGAATCCATTATCACAAAAGCGTCCTCTGGGTCTCAGGAAGCTAGAGTCTGGCAAACCGCAAGTTGATTCCACTAGATTCAATTCTGCGGCGTCTACGTCTTTAAACTTGATACTCATGCATAGTGAGCAACCTCAGAGCATAGAATACTAGAGAGAGGACAAGCCGCCGGCGGCCGTGTCGCAGCTGTATGCTCAATGGGCATACACTGCCATACTGTGCACGCGTGCTGATCGCAGAGAATATTACGTTTTTTCCCAGAATGCCTGATATGATGCGCGTTTATTGTGAAATAAGCGTGTAGGTATACAAGTGTGTGTGTTTTAGATGTGTGCGTGCTTTGTCTTGTCAATTACTTGGGCGTTGTGTGGGTTAATGTTCTTGCGACAGGCTCACTCTATACAAATCGGCCGCCATGTCCGATCTCCTTATATTCATACATCTGTGTGAGCAACAGTGTTGCCCTTTAAATAAATCTATTTAGTGGGTCCAACTGGCATTTTACAGATTCTAATTCCCCATACCTTTTTAATTAGATTGTCTTTTGTCACTTCGGCATTTCACGTTTGTGAGAAAGGGACAAAACACATTTTAGCTAACCGAGGTCTGTTAAGATTTATGAATAAGGGAGTAAGCTATTAGCAATTGTTGCATATGCGTGCGCACACGCGCGGCGGATCAAAGAGATGCTATCGCGTTTACGATACATAGGACTGTAACGTTGAAAGATAGCCAATTTAGCGCACTAAGGCTTGGACAACGGTTTCCTTTCCGATTTAGGCCAACATTGAACTCCGTGCGAAAATGCGAATTGGATTCCTCAATCGGTTTAATCGATTATTGATTGGTTAGGCGATCCATGACGCGTCCCAGTATTACCTACTCCCTCTCTTTGGATGCTTCTGTATGTCATCATATCAGCCGAAAACTTCTACTGCAGGACATAGGCCTCCCCCAAAGAGCGCCACAATGACCGGTCCTTCGCCACCCGCATCCAGCGTTCTCCCGCAACCCTTAACACGCCGCGCCTTCCTGCACGTGGTCGCCACTCGAGAACATTTCCGCCCCAACGGCCGTCGGTTCTACGTGCAATGTGCCGCTTCTGTATGTGTCAGAAGGAAAAAGATCAAGTTGCCGTGAAGTGAACGATTGAAGAGAGAGAAGTCTTACGATATTAATCAAAAGAAACATTACCAAGATCGTCAAGTCTCTCTTCTAAGTCTCTACACGGTGTCTGTGATCCGTGGTTTCCATTAATTTGAACATAAATCTTAACATTCATTTCTATCCTAATCTGTGGCACCCCTAGTTACTTATGTCGTCTAATCGTAATGAGATCTATGCGATCCTCAAATCATTTTACCACACAGCTCACCAGTATATCTAGACGCCGGCGCTCGTAATAACAACGCAATGGGAGCTCCTACTTACACTGGTCCAAGGTGAGGTTCGGTGAAGGGTTCAGTTCAGTTCAGAATGACAGACTTTATTCGTCAAGCGTGACGCCTCATTGTCCTGCTAGGCAATTCACATTCTTCTTAACTTCTTGACCTACCCTAGTATATCTTGACCCCTAGCCTAGTAGAAACTGTGTGTAACAAGAGATCATCATGCTGGTTCTCCTGTGATGTCGTCGAGCGTTGCGAATGCGCGCGCACAGAATTAGATCCTCGATAGCTTGATCCTGCGCGTGTGAGTCACTACATAGAATATATATTATAATACGGTTGTAGATATGCCACTGTCTCGCAACAAAAGTACCAACGAGCGACAGCCCATAACATACAAAATTATTATTATAAACGTACAAAGCTATTACAATCTCAAAGACCTTTCCTATTTACCGGTCTCTTGCCACCATCAATGTGCCTGCTCTTCTTGAGCCGCCTGGCATTGTCAGAGATGATGGCAAGAGACCTGATGGTGTGTCTCTGATTCCTTGGAGTTTGGGACGGATGCTAGTATGGGACGCTACCTGTGTAGACACGCTAGCACCGTCCCACCTCCAACGGACTTCTTCTAAAGCGGGTGCAGCGGCGAAAAACGCTGAACTTCTAAAATGTAATAAATATAGTGGCCTCGGCAGAGAGTACAACTTTGTACCCTTTGGCGTCGTGACCCTCGGTCCGTGGGGTCCCAGTGCACATAAGTTATTTGCGGAAATCGCGAAACGTCTGGTTGATGTAACTGGTGACCGAAGAGCTGGCGGCTTTCTTGCGCAACGCATCAGCATTGCAAGTCAACGAGGAAATGTCGCCAGCATCCTCGGTACAATGCCTCGAGGGCCTTTTTTAGATTTAACGTAGTTTTAATTTAATTTAGCTTATGTTAATTATCATGTATTTACTATAGAAAATAAAGATGTATTTATAATATTAGTATAGATATAGCGATATATATAGGTATGTTTTCATGACACAATTGCTCGTAAAGGGCTTTATACTCGAGGCATCAAAGCCCTCCGCTTTCAGCGTCGGGCTTCTAATAGACTCTCGTTCTTAACACATTCAGTGCCGGGAGCACGACTATCGTGTGCCTACGTCGTAGGCGCTTTCCGCTACATACAAGGAACACCACGGGATCGGCTACTAGCGTAGCGCGTAGCGATTCGCGGCAGTGAATGTGTTAAAAAATCTCTTACCGACCTAGTGCCTGGCACAATGTTCCATTATTACAATGTTGAACTTTTCACACATTGGTGTGAAACAAGGCACAATGTTAACATATTTTTGTCGTTGACTGTATACGACTAACACACAGGACGGCGCGGTCGCGCGCAGGATTCCGCGATCTAATCGTAGACTCGTCCGGAATGTTCGAATAAACCGATACGGTACCATGTCCATAGCTTAGTTGTAAGCTATTAATACCAGGGAAAACTATGTTTAGTGATCACTGATGATTGGAAACGGCGTTTTTGCACAAATACGTACCGATAAATATCTAGTCAAGTTTTATTGTTGGTACCTATTTGATTCTATGAGAATATTTAAATTAAGTAAATTAATAACCATAATTTTAACTCGATTATGTCGTTTAATAAGTATCGTTTGAGTTGGCTGAGGTAAAAAAGGAAAAAACAAAGCCAGTTTTGGATGTTTTCTCAAGAGAACATTTTAAGCAATCGTGTTTTGGCTACTGACAAACAACAAAATACCTACATAGTCAAGATACATATACGTAATATACCAAATAGTACATTACTTACCTAGGGCGGTAAAACAAAGAATATCTCAGATCGCAGGTATTTGACGCCCGAGCCGAAGGCAAGGCCGATAAAAATGCGAGCTGAAGGCTTTCTTTGTTACCGACCGTGGTGAGTACCTACAAAATTTTACGTCTCTCCCTGGCCAGGAAGTGGGATTTTTTGCACGCGTAGCGTGCGGTAATAGCTACTTTATGGCCAGGTATGATGTAAATGAATTAATTTTCGATAGCCTAGTTCAGGCAGCAAACATCTCATCATTTTCCATTTTCATTACGTCTCATGGACACTGAGATCAACTGCATAACGTGCCTTCCAAAGCACGTAAGCACTTAAATAGTAAACATTTATATCATTCACTCATCCAAGAACTGACTGCGACCTACGTCACTTACTCGGTTGCGAGCGCTGCTAGACCATGAATGTTCACTGAACATTCTATACAGCTACTGAATACGTAGATATATGATATACATATATGACTCACAAACAAAACAAACACATCCACATACGTTGTATCCCGTCAGCCTGAATGCCGGGCCATATTTGGAGTGCCCTAATGAGCCTAATGGGGTCCCACGACTTGGCGGCGTTTTTACCGCGCACCTCCTTTTTCGGCACTATTAATAGTACGCGCGGGGAATAATAGTGGGCCGGAGATTTATCTTTGATTCAATAATAACGGCGTAATATCGGCATACACAGTGCGAGAGAACTTGAGATATATTGGCGTAATAACACTAATAACGTAATAACGCAGAGGACATCTTCGTCGGAATCGGAAATCGAATCAACGTGTAACAAAGAAATATAATTATATTTTGACGAATCGCTAAACTTAAGTGGCAATGAGCACGTAGAACTGATGGACGTTGGGGCGAAAAGGTTCTCGAGTGGCAACCACGTACCGGAATGCGCAGCGTGGGTAGGCCCCCCACAAGGTGGACTGATGACCTGGTAAAGATCGCGGGAGTCCGCTGGATGCGGGTGGCGCAGGACCGGTCATTGTGGCACTCTTTGGGGGAGGCCTATGTCCAGCAGTGGTAGTCTTTCGGCTGAATATGATGATTATGATATTTTGACGCAGTAAAGTACAAAAAATTATACATATTTTCAAGTCGACGCGTATATTTTTTTTTTATATATTACCACGCATAGGTAACTTTTTACAGAGTTGTTCGATTTTGATAATTCTTTTTTTTATTGGAAAGGGTATACCCCGAAGTTGGTCCCATAGAAATTTGAAAAAAAAATAACCTTAAAGGTAGGAAAATAGGGGATGATTGATTTTTCGTCGGTTAAAACTTTGTTTTTAAAGTAAATTATTGTAGTATATATACTGTATCAGCTTGGAAAGAGTTATATCAGGGGTTTGATAATGGTTTTACCGATAAACGTTTCATCAACTGAATGTTTCGCCGATTTTTCATTTCATCTGAAACATTTTTTATTCAGAAACTGTACAATTTTCAAGGTTGTTATAAAACAAACCTGAATAATAGGTTCCAGTTCCACACAATTCAAATTACCTTTAAGCTATACTAAAAAGTTAAAGGTTTCTCAGAGAAAAAGGCATTCGGTGAAATCATGAATAGTTTACCAAGATTTCCTGGTCAATCGGCTGAAATGTTTCCTTTTAACTGAAGTTTACAAATACAACCAGACCAAACATCAAAAATACTAATACAGCTACATCTTCCGAACCTAACTCAATTTTAACCCTCCAGTGACTCCAAAACAAATATTCACCAACGAAAGCCGCTAAATCCTTCCTTATTCGTTCTAAAAGTACGTGTTTACGCGGTGCTTCCTCAATTTAAATGCTTGAGTGCCGCTTTTGTTAATTTCCAGCTACTGCTGGCGGTTAGGGACGTGCAACAGAACAAGTGTCATAAAAATTGCTGAACTTCCAATACGGGATGTGGCCTCTAATAGGAGCAAATATTCAAAAGGACGCTTCCTTAGAGCATTTGCAGTAACCCTCTGTGTCCCATTAATTTTTTTTTTTTGATTCTGAGATATTTTTGATCTTAAGTTATTACCTCCAAGTAATGTATCTTGGCACCACGACATCATAGCACAGCAGTCAATACAGATTTTGAGGTAACATCATGTAATGAGTGATAATAGTTTTTGCATTTTAGTTTTTTTTTTTTTTGTGTTTTTAAAATAAAACGTTACTAGTTTATAGCACTCCCGAAGAGTAAAACAATACAAGTAAACTTATTTTGAAGAAAAAAAATTTTTTTTTTACATAAAACTACGTGGAAATATTTGTTCACAAGCTTAATAATCTACCGTTACATTTTTTGCTCCTATTACAGGCCACGATACTTAATTATAACGTTATTCAATTGATTTTATTGTTGTTTAGGCAGCTAGTTAATGGTTGACAAAATGTATGTGTAATTAAGTAAGTAATTATAATACTCTCAAGTAGACTGAGGTAAATCAGCAACATTTTAAGAATGGTCCAAAATTCTTATCCCGATAAATGATATCTAAATTGGGTGCTTGTTTTTCCTTTTGTACCCCGGCCAACTGAGACAATACTTTATTAAACGAAACAATCAAGGGTAAACTATCATCATCATCATCAATATTAAGAGGGCCTATCGCAATCACTAAATTTAATTTCCCAACTGTATAGTTTGTCCGAATTTTCATTTCAGCAAAAAGCCAATTATCTCGTAAACCCAAAAGCTTTTAATTTTTTTTTAATACTTATCGCGTAGAACCAGTTCGGTTAGGTTAGGTGTGTTTTACAATCATGCTGAAAATGTCATGGCTTCAGAGAAAAACGGCTTTTAGGACAAATTAAAATTCGTACAAACGATACAGTTGGTACTACAATACAATCAGTACGATTTTTATTGATTCAGATATGTAACCACAAACAAGTTATGTAGTATTTATATTATAGAAGCAAATACTAATAAAAGTTAGCAAATTTACACATTTTGAGGCCTTATAAGGCCTAGTTTTGGCGGTTGGACCCATGCATATGCATGTATAAAGCGCTTTTGCGACTTATGACTTGTATTAGATATCACCTATTTATTTATTCGTATGGCATTACTTAATTACAGAGTCGCTTTACTTAATTATTATAATGTTATGTCTAAATTCTTCACCCATTGGGTAGCGTTTGCGTCAGGTGAGTGCAGGTCTAGGGTATTCCCAAAGAATTAATTATAAATGATTTATCACAATTACATCTGAACCGTTAACTTACAGGAAAAGGAAAGACGCCTAGTTAATCTAGATTTTACCCATTTTTTACACGACTGCCCAACGAAAAGGAGTGTAATGTTTTCATTTTCCATGAACTCTTCGTAGACTGTAGTCGATAGTTGGCAAGTTTCAAGTGAACTAAAAAGTCTAGACCAAGTTGTTCAGCCCTAGCTCTATTCGCGCCTGCTGCGGTCGCGGTGTCTGCGTGTGGTCTGAACGGCTGTGACCCCCGCGGCTCCGGTTACTCCGTCATCCTAGGGCCCTGTGACCGACGCGAAAGACAAAAACTATTTCTACCACTTCACACAACAATATATTACTTGAATCAAGAAATAAATAGGAACAACCGCCATTATCTTCACAGAAAAAAATATATGCTTGATTCTTGAACCAAGAATTTAATTAGGAAGATGGTGAATTAATTTATTTATTCGTATGGCATTACAGAGTCACTTCCAAGTCAAGTAAAATACTAAAATTATATAATAACTACAAACATATATCCAAATTCTTCACCTTCACCAGATGTTGAATTGTTTCGAATTCTCATCGCATTATGTTATATATATATATATATATATATATACTCGGAAAACCTTGGTATGGGGCTCGTTCGAAAGCCATAGCTTTCTTGGGGTCTTTTCATTTTCATTATAAGTGTTGTCACATACAGATAAATGTTGTTTCTACTTACCACAAGCGTTACTGTCAGTTAAAACTATAGTTTTTTACTAACCCATCATAAATATTAACATAGTTTTTTAAAAATAATGACTAAGAATAAAGAAACGTCTCAGAAGCTAATACAAAGTAACATAAGTTACCCTATTTTTGGAAAGCACTTTGTGGCGGTAATGTGTTGAAAGCTCATAACTCCTCCAGACATGAAAGACGTTACAGAAAGCTTGACAAATTTACAGGCCATATTTCGGAGGCAGGCTACTGTTGCAAGCACTGGTACCTTGAGAAATAGGTACATCCTTGATGATAAGTATTATCTATCTTGACTATATTTGTTTGTCAGAAGCCTAAACATGATTGCTCAAATTTTCTCGATGGAAAAATCTAAATCTTACTTCAGCCGAATCTAAAAAAAAAATTTTAAAACGTTTTTTTTTAGTCTCATCAAAGCAAATATATTTATGTAAATAAAAATTTAGATTTTTATTGTCATTTGTTGGGCATCTCGTGTTCACGAGCACAGAAGACATACGTTTCGATCAAAGAGGAAAATTTAAAAATTATTCGCCACGGGCGGGATTTGAACCCACAACCTCTGGAATCCGTCCCACGGTAGCTCAGTTGGATTCTTATCCGTGGGTCCCGCCAGTGGCAACGACTCTTTCAATCCCTTCACTCTTCTAATTAACCTTAAGGAGGCTCGTAGCGACATCTACCCGGTATCTACACGGTAGCTCAGTTGGATAAGAGCAATGGACGGATTCCAGAGGGCGTGGGTTCAAATCCCGCCCGTGGCGAATAATTTTTCAATTTTCCTCTTTGATCGAAACTTAGAATTTCGTTAGCGGACGTTTCTGCTTAGTATAAATTCACAGAAGACATAAACATGTATCTTACACGTGGGCGTGGTTTTCAAGAAACCAACAGCAGCACGGCTATCAAAAGACGGCAGCGCGCGAGCTCTCTCGATTTTTCTCGCACCACACGTCTCTTTCTGAGTCTTCTAATAAGAGAGAGAGGGATAAATAGTGAATCTTGTGATAGCCTTGCTGGTCGATCACGTAACGCATTGTACCGATTGTACGCGCGTCAGGTAGATCTAAATATTCTAAATGTAAATTTTTGGCATTGAGTTATATTACTAGAGTAGACATCACCTAGCAAATGTTTGCGCATGTCACATACGCTCATGAGCGTATGTTGGTTTAGTCTATGGCGAGCACTGATGGCGGTAGTTTCCGAGTGTAGTTGGACTTATCACTTTTAAAAATGCCTTTTTGTGCATTGTGCTATTGCACCAACCACAAACACAACAATAGTAATAGCACGGGAATCACTTTTCATCGGTAAATTCAGGGTTTTTGTAATAACATTAATTTTTCTGTATTTATAAGATACGCGCCATAAAGGCGGCCATTATTTCAAAGATTAAAAAATGTAGAAGTGACTATTTCCTAATACTATTCTGCCTTATTAGTGGAACATTAAACTTAATAGACTGAATATTTAAAGTTAAAAAAGCAGCAACCGTTTGCTTTTTAAAATTTAATTAACATTTTTGATTGCTGCTTATTTAGGCGAGTTCTCTTATCCTATATGTATAAACAACGAACGCGACGCGAGTGGGGTCTCCGAATATGAATGAACCCATTACCAATTAAGAATAATAATAAACATTAGCCACCGTCCATTTTAATTTTCAATTGCTTTCAAAATCGATATCAGCATCAATACAGTGCATCTTCGGGAACTATAAACATACCAGTACCTACTTATAAAAAATTACAAACACCAAATATCGGTGATTAAATGAATAAGTAGTTTTAAATCACGCTATGGCTATATCTGAATCCTAACTCAGAAAATTGTCGCATCTACTGCATGTTCACATACTCTTTGAGTTTCCAAGATGGCCGCCTGATTGAAAGACGCCAAGAAAAATGTTCTGGGTTGCCAGTCTATACGTAGTAATAGTAAGTCAATGCTTTTTGTATGGAAAAATGAGAGTTAAATAATTGTCCTACCGCGCTTTCAAAACATTACTTACGTGAATACCCCTCAGGTGTCCTTAAAAGGCACAATTTGAAGATTTTAGTGGACTAACGAGCTCCAAAACCTTCAATCGCATCCAAATATGCATTGCGCGGCGGCGCGCCGAACCGCGACAGCAAATGGGGCGAAACAAATGACTCGCGGAGCCTCACCAACATAACCTTTCACCCGCCCAAACTAACCATGCACCTTAGTTCTTAAGATTTAAGGTCAAAAGTCGTTTAATTTTGTGTTTATAAAACGTATTTGGTGCGGCCGGCGCAGGAGCATTGCGATTTGCGAGTTGCATTGTTGCTGCAGTTATTTGAGCCGTGATTGTTCTTGGCATTGCCTAGGTTTGCTCGCGGCGTTTCGTGGTACCTATGCTATGGAGTTTTTGTGAGAAATAAAGATAGTCAAGTTACTAAATAAGGTGATGCGACCGAGCTCTAAATTGGCTAGCACTAGACCCCGCAACCAGTGCGAGAGGCAAAAAAGGCGCGTCGTACCTACCTACATACCAACATATTTATATGTCGCCTGAGTCACCTCTTTTCTCGCGCTAGGTTTACAGGACGTGTATTTCATTATTAAATCATCATCATCATCATATCAGCTGAAAGACGTCCACTGCTGGACATAGGCTTCCCCCAAAGAGTGCCACAATGGCCGGTCCTGCGCCACCCGCATCCAGTGGACTCCCGCGACCTTTACCAGGTCGTCAGTCCACCTTGTGGGGAGCCTACACACGATTCCGGTACGTGTATCAGGCGGTAATGGACACTTCATGACCAGGTGTGACGTAAGAGTTTAAAAGTCGCCACTCGAGAACCTTTCCGCCCCAACAGCCATCGGTTCTACGTGCAATATGCCACTTAAGTTTAGCTATTCGGATGGCTATATCGGTTACCTTGGTTCTGCTGCTGATAGCCTCATTTCTGATGCGATCGCGCAGATAAACTCCCAACATAGCCTTTTCCATTACCCTTTGAGTGACTTTGAGCCTCCTTATGAGGCCCATAGTAAGCGATCACGTTTCCATGCCATACGTCATCACTGGCAACACATACTGGTCAAAGACTCTCGTCTTGAGACACTGCGGAATATTGGACGAAAAGATGTGCGATAGCTTCCCGCGTATATATACATATATATTGTATATATGTATTATGTATATATATGCGGCCCAAGGGGTTTAATGAAAGCCGATCAATTTGGTGCAGACTGAATCGCCTAAGGACTGGTGTCGGAAACTGCGCATACCTCTGGCACAAATGGGGATGGATCGATTCACCGGCGTTCGACTGTGGAAACCCGGAACAAACAATACACCATATAGTATTCGAGTGTCCCACCACCAGATACAACGGTTCAGCACAGGACTTTAAGCACCTGACAAAAGAAGCGAGCCTTTATCTGCAAAATTGTAAATTTTAATTTTTAAGTTTTAATTTTATATTACCTGTGTACCAGTGTGTAAACGCCATACGATAAATAAATAAATGTATTTATTATTTTACCGAAAAGATAGCAGAATATAGTTTTTGTCGAAAAGTTACGTAATTACAATTATCTGCCCCTCTGAACCGAAATCGTATGCTCTTATAATCTTGTAACACACAGTTCTACTTGTATAGTTAGTAAATAAAAAACAAAAATGAGTTTGATAGACGAGCATTTAGCAATCTGTCAAGTCAGCGCAAAAGAACAAATCGTTTCTTGCAGTACCATCAAACATGCAGTCCTGCCATAATGTCGAGCGCTGTTCATGTTCACAATCACTCTCTCTTACCACTCGTCTAATATATCTTGACTCTGAATCTATCACATAATATAATATAGGTACTTAATATAATTAACCTAATATAATATATACTTATCATATAATTAATTCACGCCCGTATTTTCAAACCCCCTTCCCCAGTTTCCACCCCAGTCCAAGTTGGCTCAGTTCAGGTTACACAAGGCGGTTCCACAACACTTCGGGACTTCGGGAGCTCAAATACCGCGAGCCATTGTTTTAACTACTGTGCCGTTATGTCAATCCCATTAAAGACTTTGACAGGGAAAACTATTATCTTCTCTTTATCTGTAATGTCGGATTTAAACTGGTTCGTCTGAGGCGAATGGTTAGCGGTGTGAATACCAACCCTATAGGGTCGCATTAAGGTAAAAGAAGCGGCAAAACATCTCAACAACTCATAAATCTTAGGAGTTCCTAGTTGTACTTAGCTGCAGCTTCACAAAATCCACCCGACTGTGAGCTTATACCAAGTATAATTTGGTCTTTTCTTCGTAATAACTGTATGTAATCAGAGGTCAAACTTATACTGGATTGGGACTGCCAATGCGCTCGGAAAGAGTGTATAATATGACACTGTACATAATAGTAGTTTATGTGACGGCGAGTTTCATAATAACATCACATGAGTGTGTTAATGCCTAATTATGTACAGTTACATACAATACTTTATCTATCCACATATCATAAGCCTCCATGATGCATCCAGGAGCCGCATATTATGACCGGCATCGCGGCGTTGTTTTCTGGCAGCTGTCATAGTACTTTTTTAATTCAGAGACAAACTAGAGTCGGCGCCAACTGTCATATCGTTCGATATCTTACTTTCGTGCGACATTTGTCAAATTTGTATGCAAATTGACAATTCATTTCGAACTAAACGTCATCTCGACTGATATTAGAATCAAATCAAATTGCTTTGTTTTTGGAGGTGTTCGAAATTTGAATGTAATAACAGCATCGAAATCGATGTTATTATTTAGCAATAATAACATTTTCACAGATAAGAAATTTGATCTAACAAAAGAGTCTGTTTTTATGGTGGTCATAATGTGCGGTTCTTGAACGCATCATGGAGGGTTTATGATATTTGGATAGATACATTTCTTAATTCTGCATACCGATTTTATAGATAAAGTCACTGGCACCTTATACGACGTAAACATCTTACTTTAAGACATAAACGATGGATTCCTGAAACCAGCTTCTGCTACTAAGGCCTTATATACAGGCGACGCGTTTGGCGACAAGACACACGTGTTTTCAGGCGTTTTGCCAGTCGCCTGTACTATCTTTGCCTGTACATACACAAGGTCTAAGTTAAGCAAGGCTATTTGTAAGCATCATTGTTTCCCAATACGTGTTTCTATTAAAATCATCATATCAGCCTACAGACGTCCACTGCCGGACATAGGCCTCCCCTAAAGAGTGCCAAAGTGACGACCGCTTTAGCCTAGTTGGTAGTGACGCTGCCTACGAAGCAAGAGGTCCTGGGTTCGAATCCCGGTAAGGGCATTTATTTGTGTGATGAGCACGAATATTTGTTCCTGAGTCATGGATGTTTTCTATGTATTTAAGTATTTATTTATCTACATAAGTATGTTTATCTTCGTCTAGTACCCATAGTACAAGCTTTGCTTTAGTTTGGGATTAGGTCGATTTGTGCAAGATTGTGCAAGAAAGTGATCGGTCCTGCGACTCCTGCGCCACCCGCATCCAGCGGACTCCCGCGGCCTTTACCAGGTCATCAGTCCATCTACTCAGGTTGCCACTTCCGGTACATGGTCACCACTCGACAACGTTACCCTAATCTACCTTCAAAAGCATGTAAAGCTATTGAATTAAAAGTAGTATTTAGTTTTCTAGAAGAAATTGTGTTGCGCACTTTTGCTTGACTCCAAATTGCCCTCGCCAATTGATAAATAAATATGTTGTAGTTCTCAATCAACACTGAATTTTCAGTAACTGTTTAACAGATACATACAGAAAGACTGACAGACAGAATATCCTTATTAAAATCCCGTTGGCCCCATTGGAGCTCTAAAAAACTTTCCTTAACAAGTGACACAAAAAACGTAGCATTGTACCGTCCTCTAGTCTAAGGTGTTCTATTAAAGTTGCGCACACGCATTGTGCGTCGCCGCGGGCGCCGGCGCCGTAAAATAAAAACAGACACAATTTTGTCTGACAAGTTCTGACACAATTCGTTCGGAGAATACCTTTGGAGTTGACTATGTTAAGTGGGTCTTTGTGTTTTGCGCAAGCGCATGTTTTGTGATCTATGGTGGTCGTAGTCCAGTAAGGTTTATTTGCGTTTTTTTTTTAAAACGAGTACAATTTAAATTACAATTTATATAGTAGGTACCACAACGACGGATGGTGCTGAGACACGGACGCTCACAAAGGAGGCTGTGCATAAAATACGAGTAGCACAAAGAGCCATGAAGCGCGCCATCACCATGCTTGGCATTAAGCTACAAGACCGTGTGCGGAATATTGAAATTCAACGTCGCACTAAGGTTCGTGACGTCGGCGAAGTCATAACCAAACTCAAATGGAGTTAGTTGGGCAGGACATATTGCCAGGCAGCGTGACGGTAGGTGGACCATAACGTTAACGGATTGGTGGCCAATTACAGGAAAAAGAAGCGTCGGTCGTCCACCAGCTCGATGGGTTGACGACATAAAAAAGACCGCGGGTCATTTCTGGATGAGACTAACACGGGACCGGGATAAGTGGCGTACGCGAAGAGAGGCTTATGCTCAGCGATTACAGGCTGAAATTGATGATGATAGTAGGTAGGTATATTACCGTACTATAATAGCTTGCATGAGTCACACTTTCACATTTATAATATAAGTATGGATATACAGGGTGACTGGTAATTCGACCTATTCCTTGAAAGGGGTTATACTAGAGCTAATTTGCAACAATTTATGTCTTGTCAACCAGGGTTCGAAACTCGCTGGTTTCCGAGATAAGTATTCGAGTTTTTAGTTTGTACGAAAAAAAATCTCCTTGCAGCCTTAAGCTGGTGATTGTGACAAAAGTACTTCCATTTGGATGGTAAAAAACATTTTTGTCACAATCAGCACTTTAAGGCTGCAAGGCGATTTTTTTTCAAACAAACTAAAAACTCGAAAAATTAAAAAAAATCGTGTTTTGACCCCTGGTTGACTGGACATAAATTGTTGCAAATTAGCTCTAGTATAACCCCTTTCAAGAATTAGGTCGAATTACCAGTCACCCTGTATTGTAGTTCTATACAGTAAACTTTCACCCCCTTAGGGGATGGTTTCCGGGACAAAAACTATTCTATGTCCTTCCCCGGGGCTCAAACTATCTCTATACCAAATTTTATCTAAATCGGTTCGGTGGTTTAAGCCTGAAGAGGGACAGACAGACAAACTTTCGCATTTATAATATTAGTATGGATTAAATTATGTTCGTGACAGCGACAATTTTGATGGTTGTTACGACGCACAGGCGATTTTACAAGGTATCACTTACAAGGAAGTATATAGCTCTAATATTATCAACTGCAGTAACTGGCCATTTCGATTTATATCATCTGTGAGTAGACGAAATGCATTATAGAAATGGAGCGCTCAGTCGTGTTCTATATTCGGTCGGTGAAACTCATTTAATTAATTATTTGGTGTCTAACTACCCTGGACTAGACGGTAAATTATGCTAGGAAGTTTGTAATAATTCACTATTGCACATTATTATCAAATATTCTTATTAAACGGGCACATATACAAATAATTGTTCTACGGGCAAAATGTCTCAAACTCTTCAAGTGTTTTTTCAGGGCGAACCTAAGGAAAGTCGTGAAGAATTGGAAAGATAAGTATAACATCATCAATCCTTGATGTATCCCTATTTGGGGCCCTCCTGATACTGTTACTCCAATCATTGCGATTCTGCGTCAATTCCGTTGTTATGCCTAACCTCGTCATGTCGTTATAAATAAATAAATAAATAATAAATAATAAAAAAGTTATGGACGGTCTTTAGCCAGGTTGTTGGTGGGCGTCCTCTTCCTCTCTTCCCCTCCTGGATGGCTAATACTCTTCTGGTCATGTGGTCATCACTGGAAATAATATAACAATTGTACCCATAATTCTGAACATGACCTGATACAAGACTGTGTGACTATTAAGAGTCTAGAAATATGATGTCGTTGAATTATCCTGACCATCATTACGATTTACGAAGTTTGCCTTTTCAACATTCGATGACATAAACGAGTACTAAGAAGAGCACAAGAGACGTCATCAATCAATTATTAGCTCACCGTCTGGCCACCTTTGTGCCGTTTATTTTAATGTCTTAAAAGTCATAAAACCACAGGTAGAACTTCAAAACATTCTAGTAAAAGCTATATTAGCGTCTAGCAGCAAATAACAATACATTTCCTAATTATTTAAAATGACAATACAGTATTCTAAAACACAAATTTTAATCACTTTGCCCCGTGGTTCGGGGACAGGCCAAAAGGTACAAAACGCCTTCAAATCTATAGGCACACAAGCCATTTGTAAGCCCTGAACCTCGCGTCGTTGTACAAAAGATCGCCACTTCATAAAACAGCAGTAAAACTTCGGTACCTTAGAAGTCTATTCGGAGAAACACCTTTCACTCTATCCCTCTTACACTAATACGGTTGAGAAGGATGCAACACCGTTTCCTTGTGGTGGTCGTTCCGAATAAACCAGGTAAGTATTTGCGAAATGAAATTGCTTTTCGAGTTGTTTTTGTTGGTCAGACCCGATTCTGTATGCATGAAAGGGCTTTAATAGTGTATTGAATGCAATATAATGACATAAACTGCTTTTATATCAGTTCAAGGGCTTAAAATTTAAAGGTATCAATACACACCTACATCTACCTGTTTTAATCGTTATCTAAATATTGAGCTCTTTACAATTATCAGGGGTGTAACTGCTTGTTTTAACGAAAATGGGAGCATAAATTGCAAAAAACATTAGGTAAGTATCTGATAGGTAAAAATTATGCCACGGTGCTGCGAAACACATCCAATATAGGTAATAAACAAAGTATAAGTAAGAAAAAACCTCTAAAAAAGTTGTCGGCTTTAAATTAGGTGTTTGATATATATTGTGCAATAGTTAGAAAAAGTCTCACTAATAGCCCAACCATTAGTCCATCAATTTCACCTGGTAACCCGATACATTCAGATTCCACCAACCAGCAACACACCCTGGCGGTTGCTGCCTCTATCTGTACCTATTGCGTTCCATGATAGGTACCGGGTATCGGCAGGGGTAGTATCTGTACGGTGTACCCCTTGCCTATTCCACAAAGAAAGTACTTCTACGTGTTGTCCTATAGTTATATTTGGTTGGTACCTATACCTAAAAATACCTACAAAAATATTGTTAAATATGTAAATTCACTTCTTTCCTTTTTGTGTATTTTTTTTATTTTTATTAAGTGTGCATTTTAGTTATTAATATTTCATTATAAATATATATATATAAGATATTGCATGTGTATCTATTGTTGTTGCCCACCGTGCTCTCACCGAATGGACCCTGCGGAAGACCAGCGCTGGCTGCAAAGCTAGCAATATGCTCAGCAGGGTCCATTTCGTGACAAAATATGTATTATATTATTTCTTTTGTATGTGTAACTTGTGTGTCACGAATAAATATTTGAATTTGAATTTGAATTTTAAATGCCACCAGACAAAAAATACAGTCAAGTCATGTTCCCCTCATTTCATTCCATCTGATAACATCAAATAGCAACCAAACTTAAATGTTTATCCACAAATTAAACGCTGATCCAGATCCGAATCAATTAACACATCTAACCTCAAAATAAGAACATAACCTCAAATGGCTTCTTAAAGTTGAACTTTTTCTGTTCCCACGGCGCAAGCGCGGCTAATAGCTTAATAAAGTAAAATGGCGCCCGAGGCGCCCTCATAGAATAGGACATTCACTATGTTTGTGCAGTAGGCCACCCTTGAGCATAATATAAAACGTTGCCGTTGGTAAGGATACAGGAATTCGTTGGTCTTTCAAGCTACCCTAGCCGTTTATACTCTTACGTCACACTTGGTCAGAAAAGTGTCAATTACCGCCTGCTACACGTACCGGAAGGTGCAGCGTGGTTAGGCCCCCCAACAAGGTTGACTGATGACCGTAAACTCACGGGAGTCCGCTGGATGCGGGTGGCGCAGGACCGGTAACTTTGGCAGTCTTTGGGGGAGGCCTATGTCCAGCTGACATGATGAAAAGTGCGGAAAATCTCACTTCTTGGACAGGATGAGACGTAACATTTTTGCACTCACCATGGCTGGTAAAAGAATGCTTTGGATCGCCTTTTTATCGCCCGTGCCTGTCAAATACCTGCTGCGATCTGAGACATTGTTTGTTTTACCGACCCTGGTGAGTAAGTAAGGATTTATAGTCGGTCCAGGACTCTAGGTTCGACTCATCTATCATAGAATTGTAATCTTCTGTTTTTGTCACCACTGCGGCTGCGCGGCCACAAATTAATAAAACTCGAAACGTCGAGCAACAACATAGAGAGCTGCACTTGTAAGCTCGTAAAATGAGATCGTGTGTGCTTTGATTCTGTATTTTATGAGTTTATGAGTCTTCGTTTGAATGTGTGTGACGTCATTTTAATCTTTCCTCCTCTTCAACGTTGTATTGCTTCCTGAAGGTGCCCAACATCTACTAGGGAAGTAGCTCCAACCTAAGATCTATCTTAAGTAGCCATAATAACACGACCCTATTATTTTTGCTCTGTAGGCATGCGATGTTGCTCCTGGTAGTGAGTGAGGTCGCCAGAGCGTTTGTAATTCAATGAAATTAAATGAAAATTCTAAACCTATGTATGTAGGTTATAGAGCAAAGTTTAATTTTATCTACTCCCCCCCCTCCGGGGCCAGATTCACCCCCCCCCCCCCCCGCGCATTTGAAAGCGTCCCGGAGCGCGGTATTTTCCATTTATTTTCGATACATAAAAGTGTGTATGAACGAAATTAATAATCCTTGATTAGTTTACTATAAACCTCTTTAATGCATACAAAATCGATATCACATATACATATGTATCAGGTATATCTAGTTTCGTATAATTTATAAAAGAAACCTGTAATTAATAAGGCATTACAGTCACAATGCCAGCATCACGGTCAATAATGGCCTCATTATAGTCCTTTTCCTTTCCCACCGACGTTATTGAGCACATTCCCCAGTAGCCGAACCCGGCCGGCAACACAATGTCAGTTTTATACGTTTTATACGAGTATATCAACTGTGCCGAGAGTTCCCAGGGATCTTCCCTTGATCCTTTATTCAAGTAAATTAAATTGTAGTTATGTTGCGTTTTTATATAGAAAGTCAAGCTAAGTTATGTTGAAAAGACAGTTTTAAAATTTAAGTTAGCAAAATTTGAGAGTAGTCAGTATTCGGTCTCGTAGATTGCATGAAAATGATTTTTATTAGCAACTATGACCCTAGGGCATTTTGATATGCGACGAGCAAGAAAAATCAACTAGCTATTAAGAACGATTATATTTTATTGAATGAGCGAGCAACCTACCTACCCTAACCTATCTTTGTCTGTATTTTTACTTGTGTCTTGTGTACAATAGAGTTAATTACAAATATTACAATAGATATATTTAAATATTTACATACATACATTTTTTTTTTTTTTATTCAAATGGACTTTTTACTAAACCGACAACTTTTCACAAAAGACCGAGCTTCAAATTCATACATTTTCCTAATTCGACTTACCTATTAGGTGTGACTTTACATACATACATACATACAAAGCAAAAGAGATAAGTGTGGAATGGATGGAGATATAGTCACGAACATTGAGAAGGGTATGTTAAGGTGGTTTGGGCATGTAGAGAGGATGGATGAAAAAAGATCAACGAAGAGAGTATATAAAAAGAGTGGAAGGGCAAGTTGGAAGGGAAAGACATAGGCGAACTTTCTCCGATCAAATTGGAGAAATCTTACAAAAAGGCCAGGTCAAAAGTACCCTAAAACGACGAGCATGTATGAACAATGTTATGAAAGTGAGTGAAGCGAAAGTGGTTTGTCAGGATCGTAACAAATGGAGAACCGTGATCTCTGCCTACCCCTCTGGGAAAGAGGCGTGATTATATGTATGTATTTATACAAAGCAAACGAAGTTCTCCGTATCAGCTTGGGAAAAATCTTTCGTATGTCTTGGAAAATCGGCGTCTGTTCGGCTGCGCTGCAGCAGGTCACAGTTTTCAACCGAATCTCATGAAATTCTGTGAGCAGGTTCAGTAATTATGTAGATGTTTTTGTCGAATATTCTGTTTTACCAAATAAAGTAAAAAAAATGAAAAAAATCCAGGCGCGTTCTACGGTCCAAAGAGCCCACAAGTTTAATCTGGTTATAATTTACAACGCACATAGTATCTTAGACTCCATTAATTAACACAACCACCTACCTACCCTTACCCTACTTACCTTATAATATCTAATAGGTACCTTAATTCTTTGAACTTCTACGAACATACTATGATCATTCAAGATTGATGTGACTTAAGTCTTACACTGTTCATCTCTTTCAACCCCACTAGTTCAAGCAAGACAGCCAATCGTGCCGTATTTATGTGGGGTTAATGTGTTTACCGATGTTTTGTTCAAAACAGGTTCCTTATGATTGATGAATTGACAAAGCCTTTCCGTTTCATTTGGTCTGTTTTGCTCCCCTAGTTTTGTGAGTACTTAAATGGGGGTTTTGAGATCCGCTTTTGTCTAACCTGGGCTAATATTCTACTGGTTGGTTTCTCGTTACGTCACCAATTATGCTATCGACGGAAATTATTGCCAACATGGATGTGTCTCACAACGTACCCGGTATGAGCATCGGTGGAGTAGTACTAACACAAGTGTTAAATTTTAAAGTATCTTTGGGAGCTCAAATAACAACTAGATACCTAAGTGCGACCTAGAATCGGAAATAAATGGCAGAATAGGTGCTGCGGCTGCTGCCAACGGCAAACTGCGAGCCAAGGTTTTTCGGTCCCATGATCTTGAACTTTCCACAACAATACACTGCCTGATTACAGGCCCCGTAGCGTGGATGGCGTTATCACGCGATAAGTGATAGGATAAGCGCGTCGTCTCATTCTATCGAACGGTGTCAGCCAGGGACGGCAGCTCTATCCTATCACTTATCGCGTGATAAGGCCATCCATGCTACGGGGCCAGGTCAGCTCTCGCCAGGAAATCACCCGCTTACGCACATTCATGTATATATTATTACACATGCAAAAAACTCAACATTAAACGGCTATCAGTTACTAAAGTTAAATCTGTAGTGTAACACTGGCTTCTCACATTGTCCTATGAGGCAACAGAAGACATCGTACATTCCACAAAGTCAAAGTAAACCCAATCAAAATACCATTTATTATAGTGGGACCCCCCCCCCCTTCCTCCACACACACACACACAAACTCACGCGCGAGCGCGAACACACACACACACACGATATACACTAAACTAATAAGCACAAATTCACACACACTCAATCAGAGAGTAAGTAGCGAATAAGTATAGAATACGTGTTAGTAGGTAGTGGAAGTAGTGTTAGTTTTTTTTTAAATTACGTAAGGTTATTCTTAAAACTTAACGACTCTTGTGTGTTTGTACCTAAAGATTAAATTAATTAATGTTATTGTTGTGAATCGCACTGGCAGAAGGCCAAGATACAGGCTCAGCCTAGTTTGGTCTCTGATGGTAAGAAGTCGAATGGATGTTTTGTTTTTGATAATAAACCTTTTTGTATTTGTATTTTGTATTTTTGTAATAAGCTTGTTTAAGGCCGTCGTGCTGCCAAATCTCTTGTACTCCTCCGATGGGTCGTCTACCGCAAGCACATCCACGCACTAGCTTTGGAGGCTTTATACTCACCACCGGATTCACAACAACTACACCTCCCTACAGAGCAAGTAGCGGCATTAATATGGCTGCGGTTTTCAGTAAAGTGGAGGTTCTTCCCCAGTAGGGCTGCTCCAATGAACGAGATGATATTCCGCTGTGCCTTATCCTTATCTTCCGCTGAGCCCCACCCCTATCTTCCGCAGTGCTCTAGGCCATATACCTCTCCCATTCCGCTGTCTTACGTCTCTCAATCTTGAACCGAACGTATGTCACTTGTTTAACAGTGCCTAAAAACTAGTGACTCCGTGGGCTGTAGAGTTCGCGAGCAACTGCCTTTTTTTCGAAAAACTGTTTTTTTTTTATCGTATAATACCGAGTCAGCGAGTCTACATGTTTACAAATTAATATCTAAGTTCTTCACCCATTGGGCTGCGTTTCCACTTAATGATAATAAGTCCAGAGGATCTCCAGTGTACTTCCTTTTTGGGCACTCGTGGATAATGTGCTAGGTTGACTGTATGGATGCCCCACAGTCACACTTTGGAGAATCGCGCCACCCACAACCTAAACATAAACTCGCCACATCGACCGTGTTCAGTGCGAAGTTAGTTGGCACCACTCTCGTCTCGGAAATTGATGAGCTGAATTGATGAGAACGAGTATTTGTTTCTGAGTCTTGAATGTTTTCTATGTATTTATATCCATTAAATATATCATCGTCTAGTATCCATAACACAAGCCTTGTTGAGCTTACTATGGAGCTAGTTCGATTTGTGTAAAAGTAGTCCCATAATATTTATTCTATTATTTATCTATATAATTATTACTGCTCACAAAATTTCACGAGAATCGGTTGAGGAGAACAGCCGGACAGACGCCGGACATATGTATTTTTTTTGCCCAAGCTGAAACGGAGAACTACGTTCGTTTCGCTCGGAGTTCGTATTGTGCGCAAGTCATTGACATCTCATCATTCGATCATAATTGGCATCCCCGCATGCCTGAAGTTTTTCTCAGCTCATCAGCCATTTTTAGGCGCAGGCCTAGCGATTGTCGCCCGCTATGGCGCTCGTTACCGACGCCATATTTGGAGCCGACGCCTGCCGCCACACTGCCGAGTGTCTTGGCTTGCCTCACCAGTCTCACCACTCGGTCCTACGATAACATGCCCTTCTCGAACCCTCAGACGCTGTTTTAGTCAAAAAATAGTTTTTGGTACAGTCTTTTATAGCCTATTACAGGACCTACTTTTATTATAAGTACAGGCGTGAACTATAATACTTTGAGAGGGCTCCAAACAACATTTCGGGTTTATCTAGTGAAGTCTAAAAAATGCTTTGACCGTCTTCTGATTCCGTCATCAGATCAGCTTGATGGTGACATAATGTTGAGTAAGTATCACCAAATTCAAATAAAGTACCTATGCCAAAATCAATATTAAAAAAACTACCGGTTAGTGGCTGAAAAATGGTTTGAAAATTTTGAAAGGTCATCCCTCACTTATACGAATAATGTAAGATGATACAAAGCTTGTAAAAAAACCTGCCTGCCTTCCTTCTGTCGCATAACACGAGCGTTTACCTACAACACGCTAAAATTCTTAATTAAATCTTTCAGAAGCAAAACAAATTGTTTGATCAAAAAAAATACCTAATTATGACGAAGAACTGAACCGCAATCTGTTTTGGAACACAAGTGACACAATTTCTATCATGCGGGATCTAAGTATAAGTACTGAATATTTAAACGATAATAATAGGCTTGTTACGTGGTGTTAAAATTGATATCGTCGTGTTGCTAAATGGATAGTAAACCATCAAATGATTGTAATAAAGTATAAATTACAAAATATAATTCAAATCATAAAAAGATATGAACCTTGAAAGTTTAGAAAAAAAAGTTTTTTTATTTGTTGTCCAAGAGTAAATTTAAAGGTACCAATAGAATCCTTACGCTTTTATAGAAATAAATTTGTACTACAACTATGGACTTAAACGCAGTATTTCGCGACCGAAACAGCAATTTACTTCATTTTCCATGCAACGGTTAGTACAAATTGCACATACTTTAAAACCAATCAGTATGAATGAAGCGTTTCGGCTGCTGTCAGCGAGGTCCGTTTTTAACTCGATTTTTTGGGTATTAATGTCCTTTAAATGTAGTTGCTTTCAATACAAACATTTGTTCATCTACAAAAACTGGTTCGAATGGCATCGTAAACAAATTTAAGGTCACAAGCCCATTCTACCAGTGTAAGTACAAATGCAAAACATAAAACAAAGACAACATGTACATACAACTTACTCGTACATAAATATGTCACATCGTTCTTTTGAGTATTTATGTCAGCGAATTAAGATTTTAGTACATCTTTATGAGAGAAATCGATGTAAGTACCTACCAGTGGCGGAGCGCCCATACAAGCCGATTCCCACCGGCTTGCCAAAAAAAGCCTATTGTTATATACATGCTCTCTCTACTCTCTCTCATACTCTTTCATAACTTTTTTGTTCCGGGTTGCCCATCGAAAATTTTCACGCCCCGCCACTGGTACCTACATATTTTTGCAATAGCCTGTATGATATATATTCACAAAATAACTTCATAAATAGTAACAACACAGATTGATGGCGCAATTAACATTTAGACGCCGAGTTACATTGTACCTGTCAATTCCAATTGTAACATTGATTCCAAAGTCGAACGTGCAAGTCAATATGTTGTTGAATGGAGTCGTACGTACAACATGACGGCTACATGCACTTTCACCCTTTACCAACTTATATTTGCTATTCAAATGTAGCTAATGCTGCGTGATGTGAGATTGTGTTTTAACAGATGTATGATTAAGTTTGTCGTTGATTCACGGCTAGATAAGTATTATTAAACAAAATAACATGTTCATATAACATATCAATTTTCATTTGTTTTTCTAGGTTTATGTTCAGCAGATTTGTTGTCGTCTTAATAGCGTTTACCCGGTCAACTCTGAGCCTGGGCTCCGTTTTGGCGCCTAAACCAAAGGTCATAAAGAACGCTGGCAAAGTCACGGAACCCTATGTCCATCCCGAAGATCGATTCTTTATACTATAGCCTGCTGGTAAAATATTTTTTGAAATCAGATGACTCGCTGCGGAGATTACAAACTAACTCTTTATTAAATAAGTAGAGATATATATATGTATATAGATAAAGCAGCTTCTACTTCCACACTATCCGAGGAAAATGTGAGTCAACACTCACATTCACTGTGTTTATTAGGGTTCCGTACTCAAAGAGTAAAACGGGACCCTATTACTAAGACTCCGCTGTCCGTCTGTCTGTATGTCTGTCTGTATGTCTGTATGTATGTATGTCTGTATGTCTGTATGTCTGTCTGTCTGTCTGTCTTTCTGTCTGTCTGTCTGTCTGTCTGGCTGACCGTCCGTCTGTCACCAGGCTGTATCTCAACAACCGTGATAGTATGACAGTTGAATTTTTCACAGATGATGTATTGCTGTTGCCGCTATAACAGCAAATACTAAAAAACAGAACAAATAAATATTTTTTTGTATTTTTTTTACTTTTTTAGGGTTCTGTACTTAAAGAGTAAAACGGGACCCTATTACTAAGACTCCGCTGTCCATCTGTCTGTCTGTCTGTCTGTCTGTCTGTCTGTCTGTCTGTCTGTCTGTATGTCTGTCTGTCAGACAGACAGACAGACAGACAGACAGACAGACATACATACATGTCTGTCTGTCTGTCTGTCTGTCTGTCTGTCTGTCTGTCTGTCTGTCTGTATGTCTGTCTGTCCGTCTGTCGTCACCAGACTGTAGGTATCTCAATAACCGTGATAGTAAAACAGTTGAAATTTTCACAAATGCTGTATTTCTGTTGCCGCTATTACAACAAATATAAGTACTAAAAAACAGAATTAAATAAAATAAAATAACTTACAAATAAAATATTTGTCCGAGTTCGCCGTCGCTGGGCAACGTGCCCAGAAGGCTGGCAGCATTGCCACGTTGGATGGCAATGCTTATTCTCTGTGCGAGGTATGAGCCAGCCCTCCGGTCACCCGTTATTTCGGCGAGTCGCTTCGAGCACTCTTTAAAGACACTGTGGGCACTTTCCCCCCAGGGCCCTAAGGCCTCAACCCCAAACGGCTCAAATATGCAACCACTGTTAATGTTTGCATTAAATAAATATTTATAGATAATGGTGCAGAACCCTTCGTGTGCGAGTCGGTCTTGCACTTGGTCGGTTTTTTTTATCTCTCGCTTCCTCTGGCTAGACGGTGTGACTCGTGTGATTATGAGAGTGGGGTGCTGACTGTGGTGTTTATTTTAATTTTAGGGCCCAGTATTTAGTAGCAATAGTCGCTTTTAACGTGAATCTTTATGTTACATAATCAAACTAATATTTTGCATAATTTAATGATTCGCCCGAGGCAAAATGGGACGGCTATAAAAAGTTCTTATCAAATTTAGTAACCGGTGTTTCAAGGAATCGCCCGAAGCTGCCGTTTCATCTGAAACGATTCACGATCTGTATCGGATGAGCTCAACAATTGTCCATAGTGTAACTTGGCTTATCTAATCGAAGATCTTTATGCGGTTATCACACTCGCGTGCGGAGCCGCGTACAAGTATCGCCGGGCGGAGGTGCGATGCAGTGTGAAGTAACGTGCGGAATTTATATACTGTGATGTAGGTAGATCGATGACGGTCAGTCCGGAATAAACTCTCGTACCATATAGACGCCTATGATTTATTTATACCTACCTGATACATATAAGTCCAAAGATACTACAGTGGCGACGAATAGTGAGTGTCCGCGTGTGCAATTGCGTAAATAATTAGATCGGCAAAGACAAAAAGCAAAAATGTCCATCGGCAAACTACACGAGTTTAATGTCAGTAATGGCGCGTGGTCATCGTATATGGATCGGGTGGAGATGTACTATAAAGTGAACGTAGTCGAAGAAGCCATGAAGGTACCGATTTTAATCGCTGCGATGGGTGATGAGGCGTATGAACTGCTAGAGAACCTGGCTAGTCCGACAAAACCGGCGGGGCTAACCCTAGCTCAGGTAAACGACCTAATGGCGCAGCATTTACAGCCCGTGCCATCAGTATTGGCGGAAAGGTACCGGTTCAGACAAAGGCGTCAAAATGTCGGTGAAACCGTATCAATGTACGTGGCGGAATTGAAACGGCTGTCTAAGCATTGTAAGTTTGGCTCAAATTTAAATGAAGATTTGCGGGATCAATTCGTGTGCGGCTTATCTAGTGATGTGATTAGACAACGATTGTTTGCGGAGGACGACAAGGTGACCTTCACAGCTGCAGTCAAACTTGCAACATCATTAGAGGCGGCGGAGAGGGATGCGGCGATAGTGGAACAGGCCAAAGCAACAGGTTCGAGAGGGACGGGCGAGGTGCAAACTGTTATGTTTGCGAGTAAAGGGATGTCTTCTAGCACATTCGCCGGGTGCAAGCGCAGGCGCGCGCGCCTGTATTTACGTCACAGCGCGGGCGGGGTTTTAATGCCCGCCAAGTGAGACAATGCGAGGCTTGTGGAGCGCGGAGTCATAATTATGCCAACTGCAAATTCCGTGATTATGTGTGCAGCAAGTGTCAGCAAACAGGCCATTTGCGGCGCGTGTGCCCGGACGGGGGCGCAGGCGCGGGCGCAGCGGGCCGCGGCGGCAGCGCCGGCGCGGAGTGCCATGTATTATGGGGACGCCGATCGCGAATCCAGCGAGGAGCACGGCGGAGATATCGAGGAAGAATTGCATCACTTATGTTTAAATAACTACCAATCGGTGAGTTTACCGGTACAAATTGATAATACCATGATTCAAATGCAGGTCGATACCGGGACGGCGATTTCTTGTGTGAGCAAGGTCACATATGACCTATATTTTTCTCATCTAGGCATAGGTAGTGACAGTACAGTGTTGAAGTTTTACGACGGAACCATTATTAAACCATTAGGTATAATTAGACCCATGGTAACGTACAATGGCTATAGTAAGCAATTAGAATTGTTTATTATCGAAGGTGGTACAACAACTTCTCTCTTAGGTAGGCAATGGCTGGCCGAGTTGAACATAGAAATACCGAAGTTTAATAATTGTAATTTTGTAGTAAAGGAGGCTAGCGGACCATTTAGTGATGAGATTGTGAATTTACTTGGCAGATTTGAGGAGTTGTTCAGCGACGGACTGGGGCGATACAAGGGCGGAAAAGCGACATTGAGGGTGCGTGAGGGTGCGGCGCCGGTGTTCCACCGCGCGCGGCCCCTGCCGTACGCGCTGCGCGAGCGCGTGGACGCCGAGCTGGACGCCATGCTGCGCGCCGGCGTCATCGAGCCCGTCGATTGCTCCGACTGGGCCTCCCCTCTGGTACCTATTAATAAGCCGGATGGCTCGCTTAGAATTTGCGCAGACTATAAAACCACCTTAAATCCGTATTTATTGGTCGATCGTTACCCGCTACCTAAAATAGAGGATGTTTTGGTTAATTTAAATGGGTATAAGTATTTTAGTAAAATAGATCTGTCACAAGCGTACAACCAAATTGAACTGGATGAATCCAAATGTTACACCGTCATAAACACCCACAGGGGCTTGTTTCGGTATAATAGACTGGTTTATGGCCTTTCATCCAGCGTAGGAATTTTCCAGCGCATCATGGTTAATTTATTAGGTAACATACCTAACGTCGAAATATTTTTAGATGATGTCATTATTGGCGGGAAGAGCAAATCGGAACACTTACAGGCATTAAATTCGCTGTTCCAGCGTCTTATGGCTAGCGGTTTGAAATTAAAGACAAGTAAATGTGTGTTCCTGGCCAAGGAAGTGACATACTTGGGGTATGTTGTGTCCAGGGAGGGTATTAAGCCGGATACTTCGAAAATAAGTGCGATTTTAAAAATGTCACAACCTCATAACATATCAGAACTAAGGTCGTTTTTGGGTACAGTGAATTTTTTTGGTAGGTTCATTCGAAATCTCAGTCTCAGATTGGCACCTCTGTATAACCTCTTAAAAAAAGGTGTGGAGTGGTATTGGAGTAAAGAGTGTGACGACTCATTTGTACAGGTCAAGGAATTGCTGTCAGGAGCCGGGGTATTGAGTCATTACGATCCAACCAAACGTTTGATAGCTACGTGTGACGCATCCCCGCGAGGGGTGGGGGCGATTTTGACTCAAATCGGGCCAGACGGTGAGCGCCCGGTCGCGTTCGCTTCACGTACACTAAACAGCGCGGAGACTAACTATTCACAGATTCACCGCGAGGCTTTAGGCATTATATTTTGCGTTAAGAAATTCCATCAATATCTGTATGGATACTAACGGTTTATGGTCCGTACGTAAGGACCATAAACCGTTAGTATCCATTTTTGGGCCGAACACGGGTATACCGACAATGACAGCTAGCAGGATGCAGCGGTGGGCAATAATCTTAGCATCGTACGATTACGACATTGAATATGTGAATACAAAGAATAATTGCGCGGACGGATTGTCTAGGTTACCGAGTACGGCAGAATTGAGCAATAGTTCATATGAGATAATTCCAGAGCAGACTTATCTTCACTTTGCACAAGACGCGTTGTTATTAGATTATAATAAGATAAAATACGAAACTATGCGCGATCCCGTCTTAGCTAGAGTATTAACTTTTATCCGTAATGGCTGGCCAGAAAATTGCGATTTTGAAGGGTTAAAACCATATTTCAATAGGAAGACTGAACTATATGATGAGCTAGGTTGTGTTATGTGGGGTCACCGCGTGGTAGTGCCGGAGAAATGCCGTGAGAAAGTATTAAAAATCTTACACGAACCACACATGGGCATAGTCAAGACAAAGGCGTTGGCCCGCAGCTATGTATGGTGGGCAGGCATCGACGAGGCGGTGGAGGCGACGTGCCGCGGGTGCGCGCCGTGCGCCGCGCTGGCGGCCGCGCCGCCGCGTCACGCGCCACGCTGCTGGCCGTGGCCGACCCGAGCTTGGACCAGAGTACATATAGACTTCCTGGGCCCTCTATACGGTAAAATGTATTTGATACTGGTGGATGCCATGTCCAAATGGGTTGAAGTGTTCCAAGTACCTAGTACGGCTTCCGGGTCTACTTTGGGAAAATTGAGTGAAGTCTGGGCTAGGTGGGGGATACCTAAACAGGTGGTAAGCGATAACGGGCCTCCTTTCTCGGGTCGAGAATTCTCGAATTTTTTGGCCTCAGACGGAATCGAACACATCTTTACGGCCCCATACCATCCGTCGTCGAATGGGGCAGCCGAAAATTCGGTTAAGGTTATTAAAAAAGCAGTTATCGAAAAGGCGGATATTATAAGATCCATAAATACCTTTTTGATATATTATCGCAATACGGCCCATTGTTCTACCGGCGAGAGTCCCGCCGTGCTAATGACCGGTAGGCATTTACGGACTCGATTAGATTTATTAAAACCTGATGTTGGATCCAAAGTAGCAAAGATCCAACAAAAGCAAATTTCAACAGCGGGGGGGTCAGAACGGAGAATGGACATAGGTGAAGACGTGTGGTATCGTAAATATTTGAAAGGTGACAAATGGCAGCCTGGAAAAGTGACTAGGGTTATAGGTGAAACAGATTATAATGTAGGTGATTCGGATGGTAACGTTATTCATCGCCATATAGACCAATTAAGACGGAGAACGAGGAGTTCTATAGTCTGCCCAATGAGTAGCGGGGAAGGGACCGAACCTGTAACGGGGATTCAGTCTCCACGGGTACCCGTGAGGCCCAGTGATGGAAAGGGGACGCCACGGGCGAGTATCAGTGAGTCGGAGCAGACGACGGGAACTTCGCCGCCGATGTACGAGGCATCGCCGGGGCGGAGTATGGCGGAAGGGGAGGAAGACGGCTTAGAATGTTTATCTACGCCGGGGAAGGAATCGGTCAGCAGTGAGGTGCAGATCAACCGACCGTCTCCCCCTCTTGTACCGACCCAGTCACGTTCCGTTAGGCAGTGTAGGTTGAAAAAGCCTCAGTACAAGATATAGCTTGGTTTGTAAGATACTTAGCAATAAGTTTATATTCTATTTATATATGGTAGAATATTATTTTTGAACGGAATGTATTTAACTATAATGCATTGGAACTTGTATATAGAACACTTGTCTAAGTTAATAACTCTATTGTATAATAGGCCGTAATTTAAGTGTGGAGGAGTGTGATGTAGGTAGATCGATGACGGTCAGTCCGGAATAAACTCTCGTACCATATAGACGCCTATGATTTATTTATACCTACCTGATACATATAAGTCCAAAGATACTACATATACAAACTGAGGTATTGGCATACAACGTTGCGAACTGTCGCTCCGCACGCTGCAGCGGCATGCGGCGGCAGTGTGACCACCGCCTCGTGAGCGAGATGACAAACTTTCCCAGTTGGGCTGTTCCAGGAATGGGTATTTGGAACAGCCCAACTGCTGTTCCAAGTATGAGCATTTGGAACTGCCCAACTGCTGTTCCAAGTATGAGTATTTGGAACAGCCGAACTGATGTTCTAAGTATGAGTATTTGGAACAGCCCAACTGCTGTTCCAAGTATGAGTATTCAGAATAGCCCAACTGCTGTTCCAAGTATGAGTATTTGGAACAGCCCAACTGCTGTTCCAAATATGAGTAAGTAAGAGTATTTGGAACAGCCCAACTGCTGTTCCAAGTTGTAGTATATGTGGGTACATACAAAACTGTGTCAACAACTGTCATCCAAATAGCCGTCAGTCTGTTACCGAATAATAAACGCGCGTGACACGTAATACTGGTTATTTAATTATAATCCCTTAAATCCTCGATACGGGACAACTGGCGACGAGTTATTTCCCCGCGTAATGGTGTGTTTATGAGTGTAACGGAAAAAAACAACCATTAAGATGGCCAGCAGTCACGGATTATTAGGAAACAGTCTCATCTTCGACCATCATACACAGGAGTGGAAGATTTTTTTAAGTCGTTTTACGCAGTACTGCGTGGCGAACGACATAACCGATGATAAGGATAAATCGGGAGTTAAACGTCGTGCCCTGTTATTGTCGGCTCTGGTCGAAGATACTTACCGCGTCGTCAGAGATCTTTTACACCCGAAAGAGCTCGAGACCTTGGAGTACAAAGAGCTTGTGGATCAGCTGAACCAACATTTTATTACAAAGAGAAGTTCATTTGCTGAAAGGTACAAATTCTACAAGGCCGAGCAGCGCCCGGGCGAAGATTTAGCGGAGTGGGCGGCGCGAGTACGGAGTCTCGCGCTGTATTGCGAGTTCAAAGCAGAACTCGGGACAGCGTTGCGAGACCGTTTTATTCTCGGGCTCGAGAATGTCAAGGAGAAGGAGAGGTTGTTTTCAGAAAGCATCGAGACGTTAACGTTTGCAAAAGCCTTGGGGATCGCGCAAGATGTTCGTTGTGCTCGCATGGCGCTGCAAGGGTCGCGCACGGAGGCTAACACTGGCGCGCCGGCGCACTCGGTGTTTGCTATGCGCTCCGGTCCCAGTCCCAGCGCAGGAAAAGACCGTCGTGGCCCGGCTAAAAAGTGTTGTAGTGTGTGCGGTTATAGTAGCCATGACAAAGAACAGTGTAGATTTGTAAATTTCGCGTGTAAAAAGTGTTTTAAAAAGGGACACCTTAAAAGAATGTGCACCATGAATGTTAAAAACAACAACTTTATAGCTGCGGATGACGATTTCTTGCATTATGAAGGTAATTATGGCTTATATAATATAAAATGTGATAACGGTAAACCAATGCGGCAGGTCGTGTCGATAGCGCGCGAGCAGGTATTGTGCGAAGTAGACAGCGGTAGTGCTGTCTCTGTCTTGCCAGGTGATGTTTACGAGTCAAAGTTTAAAGATAACTGCGAATTAAAACCATGCAAAGTTGTTTTAAACTGTTATAATGGTACTAAAATTTTTCCATTAGGCTGTATAGCGTTACCTGTGACTTTCGAGGGCCAAACCAAGTCGTTAACATTTTATGTTATTCAGACAGGCAGTAAACAACCCACATTACTTGGTCGCGATTTTATAAGCTTGTTTAACATGCAATTGTGTACAGTCAATTGTAATAATTTACAATCAGATAGTTTAACTGAGGAGTTGAAAAGTAAGTATTCGCAATTGTTTACGAACGAATTAGGTCAGTTTAACAAATACAAGGTCACGTTGAAGGTCAAACCGGATGTTCCATTAAAGTTTTTTAAGCCAAGAACTGTTCCATTAGCGCTTAGAGAAAAGGTCGAAAGTGAATTAGACAGATTATTGAGTTTAGGTATCCTTGAACGAGTGGAGCACGCCGAAGTAGCAACGCCGATAGTGCCAGTGCTGCGTCGCGACGGCGGCGTCCGCATCTGCGGTGACTACTCCGTCACGCTCAACAAGGCGCTGTATGTTGACTCCTACCCGCTGCCGCGGTATGAAGATTTGTTTGCTCGGTTGCACGGCGGCGTGCAATTTAGCAAGTTAGATTTGTCCAGAGCGTACAATCAATTAGAATTAGATGATACCAAAAAACTTACATGTATAAATACACATAAAGGTCTTTTTTGCTATAATAGATTAGTATTCGGTCTTTCCTGCGCCCCAAGTCTCTTCCAGAGAACCATAGAGCAATTGTTGGCAGGAATTGAAGGAATATGTATATTCCTAGATGACATATTAGTGACAGGTCCGTCTAAAACCGTTCATTTAGCGCGGCTCGAAAATGTGCTAAGCCGTTTGCAAGATGCAGGGTTCCGGTTAAAGGAAGATAAGTGCGAATTATTTAAAGATTCCGTAGAATATCTGGGATTTGTCATTGATAAAACGGGTTTGCGCAAAACAAATGCAAAGGTAGAAGCAATATTAAATAGTAATGCTCCCCAGAACGAAAAGGAATTAAAATCATTTTTAGGAATGATTAACTATTATAGAAGTTTTATTCCAAATATATCCAGTGTTCTAGCTCCATTACATTCATTGCTCCGCAAGAGTCAGAAATGGATTTGGGGTCAAGAGCAAGCCAGGGCTTTTGAGCGCGTTAAGAAGGAGTTGGCTAGTGAGCGCGTGCTGGCACACTTTGACCCGTCGCTGCCGACGGTGGTTACAGCTGATGCAGGACCTCGAGGTCTTGGCGCTGTGCTAGCTCAACGACAACCCGACGGCAAGGAACGAGTTGTCGCGTACGCCTCGCGTTCGCTGACCAAGCCAGAACTAAATTATGCGCAAATCCAAAAAGAGGCTACGTCCATCGTATTCGCGGTTAAAAAATTTCATCATTATTTATATGGACGGGCGACTCCGTTTACACTGCGGACAGACCACAAGCCCTTGATGTCTATTTTTGGTACGAAAAAAGGTGTTCCGGAAATGGCGGCAAATAGATTACAGCGATACGCCTTATTTTTAACTGCATATAATTTCGACATCGAATATGTAAGAAGTGAAAACAACGTTGCCGATTTCCTATCGCGGGCCGTGCCTTGTGCAAAAAGTAACGAGCAACAGAACGTCGAAGAGGTAAATCTATTCATTAATTACGTTACTGACTCATTGATAAAGCCGTTGACCTTGAGCGATATTAAGCGGGAAACGGATCGAGATGACACGTTACGTAAGGTAGCCCATTATGTAAACAAAGGTTGGCCGTCAAAAGTTTCGTGTTCGGATATCAAACCTTTCTTTTTAAACAGGCACGAAATAAGTGTTGAGAATGGTTGTATTTTGCGCGGCCACAAATTAGTTATACCTAGCATTTATAGGGAGCAGATTTTGAACGAGTTACACGACTCGCATTTTGGCGTAGTCAAAATGAAGTCAGACGCTAGAGCGCGGATGTGGTGGCCTAATATCGACAGGCATATTGAGGAAAAAGTAGGTTCTTGTACGGTATGTAACCAGTACAGGCACGCGCCGGGACACAGTCCGCTGGCGCCGTGGAAGTACCCGGCGCGGGCGTGGGAACGGCTACACCTAGATATGTTTAGTTTACAAAATAAACAATTTTTGATCATAGTTGATGCGTTCTCAAAGTGGGTAGAATGTTTTTACATGCCTCGTACAGATTCAGGGTCAATAATTGATAAATTGGACGAACTATTCAGCAGATACGGCTTGGTTTGCACCCTTGTCACAGATAATGGTTCTAATTTTTGTTCAACGCAATTTGGAAACTATTGCATGTCGAACGGTATCCGACATGTGACAAGCGCACCGTACCACCCCGCCTCTAATGGTCAAGCGGAAAATTCAGTCAAAACGGTCAAAAGAGGTTTAAAATTAATTATAGCAGAAAACTTGCCACAACGGGACTTATTTAAGAGACTAAATAAATTTTTATTTAGCTATAGGAACTCGATTCATTGTACAACAGGATTTTCTCCCGCTCAGCTGTTGCTAGGTCGGCGCCTGCGCTGTCGACTCGACCTGCTGCAGGTAAACAACGATGAATCATCGTCGGTCGTTAACGAAACGTCTTCCGCAGCTAAAAGTAATGTTGTGGCTAAACAGATCTTGCAGAGTAACCGTTATAGTGGAAAACGAAATGCAGTTTTTAAGATTGATCAAAAAGTGCTTGTAAAACATTTTTACAATAATGGAACAAAATACATTTGGAAAGTGGGTTATATTAAGGACATTATTGGGTCTAGAATGTTCAGTGTTTATATTCCTGAATTAGATTTAAGTACAAAAAAGCATATAGATCATGTATTGTTGTATAAAGGAACGGACAGACTGCTCGTAGAAGACGAGTCAAGTGGTTATGATTATATATTACCAACAGGGAATGTCGGTGCTTCCTCATCGGATGGATTACAGACCGACATCGAGTCCTCGCCGAGTATCCAGCCGCAGCGGTTGGAGCAACAGCAACAAACGGAGGAAACCGATGACCAAGACGATTCATTTTTTTCATTACCAGAATTGTTTTCACCGCGTGCTCATGATGACACGGCCACGGTAGGCGGTAATACAACTGACGCTGTTGTTGAAGAAATACTTCGTGAAGAGGAGAATAGTGACGACATGAATGTTTCTGCTGCCCCGGTTCCACAGGTGTCACCGAGGGTTGACCCGCCGGTCGAGAGTACCGTTGCCCCTGAGACTGAGTGCGCCGAGTCGCCTGCAGGGTTGCCACCTACCGATGCATCCACAACTGATACAGAAGGGCATCAAAGCAAACCTGTCCGTTCCACGCGAAACAAAAATGTTCGCTACAAAAACTTTTATTAGCTTATATCCTCAATTATTTTGTAATTTAGTGGTGGAGGGATTGTAGTATATGTGGGTACATACAAAACTGTGTCAACAACTGTCATCCAAATAGCCGTCAGTCTGTTACCGAATAATAAACGCGCGTGACACGTAATACTGGTTATTTAATTATAATCCCTTAAATCCTCGATACGGGACACAAGTATGAGCATTTGGAACAGCCCAACTGCTGTTCCAAGTATGAGTATTTAGAACAGCCCAACTGCTGTTCAAAGTTTAGTATTTGGAACAGCCCAACTGCTGTTCCAAGTATGAGTATTTGGAACAGCCCAACTGCTGTTCCAAGTTTGAGTATTTGGAACAGCCCAACTGGGGAAGTACCTTAAGGAAGACCACAACCATAAAAACACCCCTACTTACTCTGTAGGTATGGAGTATTGTGTTCCTGGCAACGCCTTGCGTCGCCGCGCGTGTTGCAAGGGACTTGCATTTGTCATTCTAGATGCCCTTGTAACTACTCTGGAGTCTAGCGTCCGTAGGCTACGGTATTTGCTTGTCATCAGACGGGCTATTATGCTTGTTTGCTAACGTCGTGGTATTGAAATAAAACTGGAGCTCAGACTGGTGGCCCCGTAGCATGGATGGCGTTATCACGCGATAAGTGACAGGATAAGAGCGTCGTCTCGTTATATCGAACGATGTCAGCCAGGGACGAGTGCTCTATCTTGTCACTTATCGCCAGGCCATCCATGCTACGGGGCCTGGTTTGCCTGAGTATAACTCAGCCGCTCATATTTATCGCACTTACAAATTGCGACAAAGACAGATATATAAGTATGCAAGATGAAGTTGCTCGGTAGCCGCTGTTGATTAATAGTTACATTACTGCAGACGCTGGGAAAGAAGGGCTTGCCAGTGAGTAGGTATACATAAAGATACGAAGCCAGTAAGCTATTTTCACGGCTAGGCATGTAATGTATATTACCCTAGTGATTTTCTCCAACGTACACTAAATTAAATAAATAAAACTCCTAGAAATCAAAGTGCCACAAACTGTGGAATGAAAATTAAAAAGAAATTATTTACTTCCCGACCTAGGCCTTCAATTTCGTATGAAATTCCTTTACAGTTCTCTCGAGTTGTTCCGCCCGAAACGTGATACTTTGAAGCCTGTTATAACCCACGTAATGACGGCATTTAATTGCATGTTTGAGAAAAAATATTACCGGTTAGGGGTGAGAAATAGAGCTAGTACCTAACTCTTACAAAATTGTTCATAAGGCTTATACATCTGTAACAAATGCTCTACATTAGACTTTTTGATATTATGTATAATGTATTCCTATATTTATATTGGTACTTCTTCATTTCTTGATTTAGTAGTGTTTGACACGTATCTGCGCCATCTTATGCATATGCAAAACCAAAACGATACACGTATATTTTCCGCGAATCCGGAGCACAGAGTCCATATTAATAATTAGAAAATCAATCTGTTTGTCCGTCTGTCTCAAATTAATCTCTATTGAACCGATTTAGATAGAATATGGTATGGAGATAGTATGACAATCTAGAACGAACAAAGGATAGTTTTTATCCCGAAATGTATCCCTCGAAAGAGAGAAAAATTATATTAGTGTGAGATAGTTGATGTTGCACTGCACGTGTTAGAAGTCTAATAGCATATTTGCCATGAGATGTATATATTTACGAGAAGAGTGAGAGAGAAAAGGAAACTGATAAAAACGATAGAGAATAGGAGAGGGAAAATGATTGGTCATGCACCTTATACGACATGACACTTTTATTCATAACATCATGGAAGGAAAAGTAGAAGGCAAGCGAAGAAGGGGAAGACCAAGGATAAGTTACATGAAACAAATAAAAGAAAAAGTAGCAGTCACGTCGTATAGAGAGGTCAAGGAGGCGGCCCTAGATGGAGTCAGATGGAGGTAGCTACACCGACAAGAGTCTAACTCTTAAATTTATGACGATTTATTTATGAGCATACGCGGATTGCACGTAGAACCGATGGACGTTGATGCGGAAAGGTTCTCGAGTGGCGACCACGTACCGGAAGGCGCGGCGTGGGTAGGCCCCCCACAAGGTGGACTGATGACCTGGTAAAGGTCGCGGGAGTCCGCTGGATGCGGGTGGCGCAGGACCGGCCATTGTGGCACTCTTTGGGGGAGGCATATGTCCAGCAGTGGAAGTCTTTCGGCTGATATGATGATGATGATACGTGAACGAAGTTGCGCGCAAAAGCTAGTAAATAATATGCCCGGAGTAATGCCCCTGTATTTATTACAGCCAAAAGCATAAAGGTGCAAAATAGGCCAAGTCCTCGTGTCTATATAGTAGTCACATCTGAAAGGGTGCCAAGTCTGAGAATAGGTTGTCGACATTAAACCTAATGAAAGATATGAAAATCGTTTTATGGTTAATTGTATGTTCTAAGATTGTCACGGAATTTCAATCACATATCACATTCAATGGAAAACTAAAATTATATTAAGGTGCGTTCGGGTAACTCCAAAAATCGGGTAATTTCGATAATTTCTACCAAACCAACAGTATTTTTTTAGGAGGGTAACTCGGAATGAAAAAGGAATAATGTACATTGTGTCATAACTATATAAGACTCACTTTTGTAAATTATTCGGAATAACCCGATTTCCGGAGTTACCCGAAGGCACCTTATTATTATTATTTTTTGTATATGGATGCCTGCCTATAGAATACAAAACGGAACTTAAAAAAAACTAGCTGGTTATACCACAAAATATATGAGACTATCATTCATGGCAACATTCATAAATTGCAATACTGATTAGGAGCACAAGATTTTTAAATGCCATGATTGTTATAAAATGTGTTTTAATTAACATTTCGAAGACCTCTGTAGCCTAGGTGGTAGTGACCCTAACTACGAAGCTGGAGTTCCTGGGTTCAAATCCCGGTAAGGGCATTTATTTGTGTGATGAGGACGAATATATGTTCATGAGTCATGGTTGTTTTCTATGTATTTAAGTATTTATTTATCTATATAAGTATCTACATATATCGTCTTCTAGTACCTACCCATAGTACAAGCTTTGCTTACTTTGGGACTAGGTCGATTTGTGTAAGATTGTCCCCAAATATTTATACATTACTAGCTGTTGCCCGCGACTTCGTCCGCGTAGAACATGTTCGTCTAAATGTTCGTTCAAGGAATGAATTTATAAAACATTGAAATTAGTTTTGTAGTATTTTAGTAAACAGTCTAAAACCGAAGTTACAAATCTCTAACTTTCAAAATGTCTTGCACTCCATACAAACTTAAAACCCCATTTGAACCCTCATAGTAAACAGTCTGAAACCGTAGTTACACATTTCTTATTTTTAAATGCCTTGCTCTCTATTCAAACTTCGAAGCCCCTTTTAACCTTCTTAGGCGATGAATTAAAAAAAACGCTGATATAAGTTTTGTAGTATTTTAGCAAACAGTCTAAAACCGATGTTACAAATCCTTCTTTAAAAATGTCTTGCTCTCCATACAAACTTTGAACACCCCTTTAGGGGATGAATTTCAAAAAACGCTGGAATGCATTTTGTAGTCTTTTAACAAACAGGCTAAGATTTAAAATTTTCTTGCTCTGCATACAAACTTTGAACCCCCTTCGATTAACGCTTTTCGGGGAAAAATTGAAAAGAAAACACTTAGTTTTTTTATTGTAATAAGTATTTTTTTTACACACTATCAAGTCTCTAGCTCAAAAAAAGTGTTTCCCATACGAACCTTGCACCCTTTTTTAACTCCTCAAGGGGTGGAATTTTCCAAAACGCTGGCAGTACTTTTTTGTATTTTAATAAGTAATCTTTCTACAAAAATATAAGTTCTACCTAAACAAAGTTTCCCCCGCACAAACAGTGCACCTTTTTTTCCCCCTCTTAGGGGTGGAATTTTCCAAACCACTGGAAGTAATTCACGTATATTTGTATTCTAATATATAATCTTTCTACACTATTCCAAGTCTCTTGCTCAAAAAAAAGTTTCCTCCATTTAAACTCATCCCTTTTTATCCCCCTTAGGGGTCGAATTTTCCAAAACGCTGTGAGTACATTATTTTTATTGTAATAAGTAATCTTTCAACAAAGTTTTAAGTCCCTCGCTAAAAAAAAAAAATCTCCATTCAAACTTTGCACCCCCTTATAAACCCCTAAAGGGTCGAAGTTTCTAAAATGCTGAAAGTTTAAAATTTTAATTAGTGAGCAGTCTACAAAATTGTAAGTCGGCTAAAAAAATGTTTCCTCCATACAAATGTTGCACCCACTTTTAACCCTCTTAGGGGTGGAATTTACTTAAACGCTAAATATACTTTTTTTTGTATTTCAATAAGTAATCGTTCTACAAACTTTTAAGCTTCTATCTCAAAAAAGAGTTTCCCACATATAAACTTTGCAACCCTTTTTAACCCTCTTAGGGGTAGAATTTTCCAAAACGCTGAAAGTACTTTGTTTTTACTGTAATAAGTAATATTTCTAAAAAGTTTTAAGTCTCTTGCTAAAAAAATAAAGTTTCCCCCATACAAAATTTGCACCCCTTTTTAACCCCCTTAGAAACAGAATTTTCCAAAACGCTGAAAGTACTTTTTTTGTATTCTAATACGTAATTTTTTTACAAAGTTTTAAGTCTCTAGCTCAAAAAAAAGTTTTCCCCATACAAACTTTGCACCCCTATTTTACCCCCTTAAAGGTGAAATTTTCCAAAACGCTGAAAGTACTTCATTTGTATTTTAATAATTAATCTTTCAACAAAGTTTTAAGTTAGAAACTTAAAACTTTGTTGAAAGATTAATTATTAAAATACAAATGAAGTACTTTCAGCGTTTTGGAAAATTTCACCTTTAAGGGGGTAAAATAGGGGTGCAAAGTTTGTATGTAAGTATAAGTGTTCAAAAACAAAAGGTTCTCTGTACAAACTTTGCACCCCTATTTTACCCCCTTAGGGGTGGAATTTTCAAAAATCCCTTCTTATCCCTAGCTTACGTTTTAAAAGCAACCTACTGTGCAAAAAATATTTCTCTAGCCCCAGTAGTTTCGGCTGTGCGTTGATGTGAGTGAAGTGAGTGAATAAGTCAGTCAGGACATAGGCATTTATATGTATAGATTTTTTATTTATTTATTTCGTTTTCACTCTCACAAGAGCTTACGGTGTGCTCTGTATTTGGCCAAAAGTTAAAAATAATAAAAAACAATATTCATGATCATGATGTGATCCCGAAAAGATAACTGAGGGACGACTGAGATGGTACGGGCATGTTATGCGCCGAGAACCTGAACACATGACTCGAAAGGTGCTAGATATTGTCCCTCCGCCTAAGAGACGAGGAAGACCCCGACTGACATGGATGGCTACTGTAAGGAGGGATATGCAAGAAGCCCAAATCCAATCAGAGACGACCCAGGACCGAAAATCCTGGCGAAACATAACTAGGAGAGCCGACCCCAAATAATGGGAACAGGACAAGGGAAAGAAGAATGATGTGAATCCGATCGTGTTTTTATCTCACTGTTTATCGACAACATACAGATTAGTAAAACGATAATATTCAAATTACTTAATGCCCAATTTGGTTTAAACAAACTTACACCGTGTTGCGCTCGAATGTATTAAATTATTTTATAATATTGAGAAACCGATCATCTTATGAGATAAAATTCAGGTAATTCAGTTACTATAAACTCCTCTGTATGCGTCTTAGAATTTGGGGGCGTAACGACCGGTACTAATTTATGATTTTTTTATGTTGAAAACACTGTAACGTCATGTTTTGTTGTGGCATGATTTCATACTTTTTTGACATGATTTTATATTAACAAAATCCTATCCTGCCATATTGCTTCACACAACTTCAACACTAAAAACATTGCAACCGGACGGACAAGTTTGTATCGACATTGTTTAAACCCCGGAGTCCCCGGAGAAAACCTAATAAAATACCTAAGTACTTATTCCGGAAATCATTTATTTTGGCTCTTTTAGTAAAGACCATTGGAGGATTAAAATAAAATATTTTATTTGTTTAGAGATGGCTAGGGTTTGCAATCCAGATATCCGGATATCCGAAATATCCGGATATCCGCCGAATTTCGGATCCGGATCTTACAGGTTCTTGGATCCGGATCTTTCGGATAATACGGATCCTTAAAATACAACCATGAAAACCGAAAATACGGCTACAAAATGAAGTTTTTACCGAGTCCACGCTGAAAACCGAATGGTAGATAACTCAATCTCTGTTTTTATTCGCCACTTCATCATCCTAGACCAGATTATTTTTGTTTTTAATTTATTAGTCACAAAAAATAATGAAACCTACATACTACAAACTAGTAAAAATGCCGCAGTTTCATGGCGAAAGTTGGCGTTGGTTTAAATGCACTAATTCACGGTAGGCAAAGACACAAAGTAATTATTATAAATCCAATGTTACCTATATAGCTACCTACTAAAGACTTACGCCCGTATTCATAAACGTTCAACAAGCCTATTTTAACATTTTTTTCTACTCCTGTACCGTTATCTGTCATTTATATAGGCTGTAGCTCAAATACAATGACACCACTAATAAGTCGTCGAAACACTCTATGCTCTATGGCCCAAAAACGAACTGTTTAGCGTACTTTTTTGGTTCATACATTTTTCATAAAAGCACTGTTTAACTTTTTTTTTAATCGGCCGTTATATTGCAGTGGTGCCAACTTCATAAACAAATATTTCAAAATAAAAGTATTTATTTACGATTTAATATTTGTATATTATAAATAATTTACTACAATAATAATAAATCATCATCTATTGTGTGTTAAATTACATGTTTTATAAATTCTTGGAATTATTTATAAAAATAAACAGTTCGAATTCGGTCCGGGTCCGGATTCGGTTTGGTTTGGATGGCAAGTGCAAACAAATTAAAAACAAAACAAACCATAAGCAAGAGCTGTCACATTTCCGATTTCCCTCCAAAATACAGTTCAAAATGAAAAGATGAAAGATGATAAACTATTAGTCCTAAACTATTAAGATTGTATTCGTGTTTGTGAAGACAAAAGTGTACGATCCTTTTAACATGGTCGAAGAAATTAATAACTGCACTCCTGAAGAAATTGTGTTAGTAGCAAAAGTACGAATAGAAATCTTGCTGCCTGAAAAGTTTAACTATTATGTAGTCTGTTAGGTATTTATTTAAAATTTGTCGTAGAAAAAGTATTGTATGCAACGGTGTATAACTAGTCTAAAAACGCTCGTCGCGTTTTTAATTGCGATGTTCGCCAAGGCTCGCATCGCAACCCACGCCACTCGCGTTTTAATACCTTTCTTATACAACAGTTGCATAAAATACTATAAAATGGCGTTAAATTTCGTTTGTCCTTATCTGTCACTTTGACATTTGTGTTCGTAAGAAGTGGACAAAGCACATTTTATTTAGCAGCCATTTTAAGTTTTATGAATAAGGGGATTAGTTTAGTTAAATAAACCTATAGAAATGATTAAGAAGTATAGTTGACCCAGGAAGTAAAAAGTAAATGCAGCAACAATACCTACGTTTAATACTTGTAATATATTTTTTAAATTTTTAATATGATCTTGACCTATAATATGATCATGTAATATAATAAGCATGGTACGCTATATTAATGCCCGTTCACCGTTTTTGCCATATCCAGACACAGTCTTGCCTAAAGGAATGCCCCCTGCTAGACAAACACCTTTTCCCTAGTCCGGATCACATTGTCAATTTCTCCTCCTAGGTTTGATACCTAGTTACAACCCTATTGAATTAACTCCGGTACATAGAGCTCATTGAAATATATGTACGAGCACCAGGTACGGAGTTAACTCGACCTGCTGTGGTCAATCACGTAACGCATTGTACGCACGTAAGGTCTACATGTCAAATTTTATGACAGTTCGATAGCTAACGCGCGTTTGGAACGTTACGTTGATTACCCCTGGTTGTTATTCAAATGACAGCTTTCAGTGACGTAACTCTCACTTTGCCGGTTAGTTTGTAGTTGTAAATAAAAAGTTGAATAAAAAAAAGAAGTTTATACTCTTTATGACCTCGGGAATGCGTACCTATTTAAAATCTTTTAGGTATACGGTGGTGTAGCCGTTTTTTCTTGATTTGAACTTACAATTCCTACTTTATACCAAAAAAACCTTGTGGATCCGTATTATCCGAAAGATCCGGATATCCGGATCTGTTGAATTGAAATATCCGAAATATCCGGATCCAAAATATTGGCGGATCTTGCAAACCCTAGAGATGGCTAAGCCACTCACACTGGCGCGTCCTAGCCGCGGCGGTCAATAATAAACCTTCTCCTATTGACCGCTAACACCGCAGGCCGCGCCAGTGTGTTGCTGGCTCTACAGCCATACATGTTACATAACGTACATAGGTACGTTTTACTGTGTCAGGCAGAGCCGCAGGCACATAGATAGAGTACCCTTATATTTTCTGAATTAACCCGCTCTGTACAATAGGTATACATGGTACATGATGATGAAAGGCTACGTCCCGCGATAGCGATAGTATCGGCGCGCGCGCCGACCAGTTCCCCGTGTTGGGACGTCGGTACACGGGACAAAGAATAAAGGAGACAGAGTGAACACTTTAGGGACAGGGAGACAAGACAATAGTAGAATAATGTGTTTTATCGAGCATTTTCCGCTTCGAAGATAGAATAAAAGTTGACAGATAAGTAAGTTTTTATTTATGACACGAAAATTTTAAAGCTTGAAGTAAACCTGTGAACCAGGTATTCTGTCATCGGGAAAGAGTGACTTTTGTGGTTTGCTGAGCAAAAACAGAGCATCAAAGACTGTGTATCTATAGTAAGATAAAATGTCGAAAAAATGTTCAAGGGGTCGTTAATCCCTCCCTAGACCAACCACTTCACTGAATCTTGACAATCCTTCGCTCCAAGTGGGCCTATGGCCCCCATTTATTTTAATGTGGATCTTAGGGTGGTCCACGAATGTATGAAAAAAAAAATTGTTTTATTTTTTCGGGCTCCACCAGTGTTTTCTTATTCGATTATGAACGAAAATTATATGTACCAAAATTGAGCGTTCTAGGACAACGTTTAGAGGTTGCTATGATTTGGAAGTAATAAAATTCACTAAAAAGCGTAGTACCCGCAACGGCCAATTTCAATAGTACCTAATCTTAACGAGGTTTACCCTCATTAAAGCTTTTGGCTGTTCCAGCTATCAAAAAGGGTACCGGTCAAGAACAAGCTTCCGCGTGTTTAACTGTCCTTGATGAGTGGGAAATAAAACCTCACGTCCGCGGTTTCTGCTTTGATACGACAGCTTCTAATACCGGTCTTAACTTAGGTGCATGTTCATTAATTGAAAAAACACTAGACAAAGAGCTCGTTTGGATTGCTTGCCGGCACCATGTCTTGGAAGTTATCCTCTCAGATGTTTTTAAAGCGTTCCAAGCAGTGGGCCGGATATAAGCTTATTCAAACGCTTCCAAAAGAAATGGCCTGAAATTGATCAACAAAAGTTTACAGTAAGCAGTGACAATTTGTATACAATAACAGAACTTATTACACTCCGCCAAGTAATGACAGCGTATTACAATGATGCCATAAAAAACCAACAACCCAGAGATGATTACCTCGAACTACTTAACTTGTGTCGTTTATTCCTTGGAAGCTCTGAATCAACTGCTGAAGCTAAGTTTCGTGCGCCCGGAGCCCTACATCAAGCTAGATGGATGGCAAAAGCTATCTACTGCATAAAAATGTATTTGTTTAAAGACCAATTTAAACTGACTGCAGCTGAGAAAAGGTCCCTCACGGAATTGTCACTGTTTGTGAGTCTTATTTATGGGCGATTTTGGAACGAAGGCCCGGTAGTAGGAAAGGCTCCTTTGAATGACGCAACCTTCATAACGCAGGCCAAAAATTATCCAAACAAGATTATTAGCACCAGTGTTGTAAAGGCATTTAGCCGCCATCTTTGGTACTTCTCGGAGCATTTGGTTGGTCTCTCTTTGTTCGATCCGAGAATTTCTACAGAAACTAAGAGAATTATGGTCCAAAACCTTCACAAACCGCCAACAAAAAAGGGTTTGAAGAGGCCAGATGGGAAAACCTTTAATTTAAAGGAGCCGTTGCTGTTACAAAACTTTTTTACACAGCGAACTTCAGTTCTATTTGATTTGATTATTAGCAATGGTCGAGAGAAATCTGAAGCATTTTTAGTAAAAGACCCGTCACACTGGCACACTGATCAAACTTATGTCGATATGCAGAAAAAGGTACAACAAATGAAAGTTGTAAATGACTGTGCAGAAAGAGGTATTGCTTTGATCCAAAAATGTAATTCAAGCATTACAAAAAACGAAGAACAGAAGCAATACCTTATCCTCGTCGTCGATCTGCATAGGAAGAAATACCCCGTAGCTTCAAAATCTAACATCCTCAAGATGAGTTCTGGTGATAAGGATCCGAGTGAAGTTAGTAAATAATTAATTAATATACTAGTATAGTTTAATGTTATTTCATGTTCATTTCAAAATGTCAACTTAAAGTGCTCCTTACAAAAATGTCTACTTTTTCTGTACATTCCAAAAAAGCGTCAAATCATAGCAACCCCTAAACATTACCCGATTTCTCTAAATTTTTATACAACGCCGTTTTAAGTCTAATCAAACGAAAAGAAACTGGTGGATAAAGGAATTTTCAAAAAAATATATTTTGAACCACCCCAGTGGATCTTTCAGGGATATTACTACGACTCTTTTCTTGGTACTATCCTAGATCTGCATTACAGTGGCATCTGCATGATTTTGAAATGTATCTTACCATAAAATCACATAACCCTCGTCTGCAGTCACTGGTCTGTGGCGAGCAAGTCAGGTTTAATCACATCGTTTACGACACGAGCGGTCGGCGCTTGCTCGAATTATAAGCCATCGATTATACGTTATTATCAGGGTTCCCCAGCCCCAGGGAAACCATCGCGATGAATATTTGTTTTTAACTTGAAATGTTCGCGCACAGTATGGTTCCAGAGGAATTTCCTACCGTGAAAACTCCGGCTGTAGAATGAACCTGTTGAGGAACTCTATACAATAAGGGATTCTTCAAGAAAGGAGTGTATAGGCTTTTAAAGGGTCGGCAACGTGCATGCAAGTCTCCTGGAGTTTGCCGTCTGCTTGTTGGCCACTGACGTGATATAAAAACTTTTTAGCGTTAATGTACGTTTTTATTTGTAAGCCTATAAACAAGTTTGTAAACAAAAAAGTAAGTACGTATCCAAACAAAACAACAGCAAGTGTTGGGATAAGTAACCCTTATTTCCTGTCAGATGGCGCTGCGAACACCTATTCACGGAATGACAGATCCTACTTTTATATATTTTGTCATGTAACTTTTGTCGAGTCTGTGGTTCAGAGCAATAAACATCTAATTGTAACTTAATATGTGATTTTATTTAAAATATCAATAATAACGAGAACAGCAAGCGTCGCCTCTTTTAAGCATTCACGAACATAATAAACCAGCTTTTTTTTATACAACTACGGCGGCAAATAAGCTTACGGCCTGCCTGATGTTAAGCAGGTACCGTAGCCCACGGACACTTGTGACTCCAGAAGAATCACAAGCGCGTTGCCGACCCTTTATTCACTTGAGGATTCGCTGTGTTGGCAGATAGAGACATGCAGGTCCCTCACTCCCAACACAGCGCACCCTAGGAGCAACGATACATTACGTTATCTATGTCCTACATGTATTTTCTTTGAACCCTGTATAAAACGATCAGTAGTACTTGACCATGCATATTATGCAAATGATGATGTCTTATAAACACACGTTCCACACGTTTCCAGTCGTATATCATATTAACAAGAGAGAGAATAAGTAATGAGCTACCAGTATGTAATGCACATATTTAAAACGCTACGCTATTAATGTGGCCAGTTTCAAAGCTATAAGTTGCAATTTTACAAGTTTACCAGGCCAAACGGGTCAAATAGTCAGTCATTATTCATCAATAACCTCAGTGTTGTGAATTTATAGTTGGAAATTTGAAACGTGTAGCTACGTGAAACAGGCCACTGAAATGGTCTTAACTATACTTGATTTATGTTAATGTATTGTGGTGTTGTGTTTGTTGTGTGTAGAACCTACCCGAGGGTGCGCTGTGTGTGTGATGGTATAACAAAAACCGGCCAAGTGCGAGTCGGACTCGCGCACGAAGGGTTCCGTACCTTTATCTATAAAAAAACTATTTGATTCTGTGTTTTTAGTATGTGTTGTTATAGCGGCCACAGATATACATCATCTGTGAAAATTTCAGCTGGAACTATCACGGTATCAGTGAGATACAGACAGACGGACGGACGGACGGACTGACGGACGGACTGACGGACGGACGGACGGACCGCGGAGTCTTAGTAATAGGGTCCCGTTTTACTCTTTGAGTACGGAACCCTAAAAAACAAATGTTCACGGAATGGAACGATAGACGGTTCTAAATGAGATTAATATGTTTTGTAATTACCTTAAGAAAAAGCCAGTACGCTTGGTGCAAACAGTCGAATGACTACTAGTCAGTTACAATTTAAAACTTTTAAAAGTACTAACATACTTCATACTATACAAAAATACAACAAACTAACACACTTCTGACGCCAGGCATTGATGAAAATAGTGGAGTGCGAGAAAAATCACGAAAAACGTCATCTTGAAACGATAAAAAACCAGCGGGAATCAATTTCCACGAACCCCATCGAGACACATTAAAAACTAAACTATCTCTTGTATCTGAAAAAGAACTATTAGAACCGAATAGGTGATAACGCCCTATAAAACTGGGCCGTAAAAATTAACAAAACTTCTTTGTGTCGGTTTGTTGACGAGCGGTTTATAGCCGAACGGAAGAAAGATGGACTGATGTAGCACTAAATCAGAGTCGTAAAGCTAATGGGTAAAGACGAAGGTTTAATTTGTCGTCTATGGGAGACATAAAAGGGGAAATGGGAACCAACCAATGTACATTTAATCGTAGGGAGTACATAAATAAATAAAAGGAGACAATCTTACACAAATCGAACGAGACCATAGTAGATAAGCTCAAGCTTACGATATGGGTACTAAAGAGGAAAATACTGTGGGGTTGTAATATTTCTAAGAAATTATTTCAATTTGTCTCTTGGCTATCATGGTAGAATAACAATAAGAAACAGATGATTGACCCATAGCCCCCGCCCGCCCCCCACTACCGGCGTCTTGTGAGCGTTCTCATACAAAATTGTGCAATAAAAATACGCCGCGTCGACGCAACGCACAATTTTGTATGCGAACGATCACAAGACGCCGCCGGTACGGTAGTGTGGGGGGCCCTAAGAAAGACCATTGAGACTCGATTCATCGAAGAAGAAAATCAAAGAAGCAAAGCTACTAATTATTGTGTAACTTATTGGCTTTCCTACATGCTTCACGAAACTAGCGGTACCCCAAGGTTGTATACTGGGTCTTTGGCTATTCTTGGTAGGTACAAAAGACTCAAGCAGTGCTGTAAGTACAGATTAAATGGGAAAGTTTTCTCGTTTTCAAGTCTTTATGATATTGGCATAAGATCGAAAATCTCCTGGTTTGTGGAAAACGTTTTTTCACTGTTGTAAAAGATATGATCGCAAGTTTCCCGCTGTCTGACCTCATGTGGCGTAATAAAACTGATATAATGTATTGCCTCTAAATCATCATTAGGCTCTGTATTTAGCACCTGCTGGGTGCCGTTATGATTAATAATGTTTATCATTTACAAACACGGAGTTCCTATTTGATATCGCTAAATTCCATTTAATCTGTAAGAAATATAAGACACAATACTGTGATCTATTTAGATACACCTATTACCAGAGAATGTCTCAAATCTCGGATATTGCAATTGTATGGCCAGGTATGACGATAATTAGGTATTTAATTTACGTAAAAGAGTGAATACATAATTATTTTAGTTGTTATTATTATATTATGAACTTATTTTAAAATTTTACTAGATTATAAACACGAGCCAAGCTTTGTTTATAATTCGAAGCTATTTATGTATAATCTGGAACTTAACTCGTAAGAGGATTTGTCGGATTAAGTGGACTGAGCCGTGCCGCCTACACCCTTACCATTTCATTCTGAATATATCAAGGACTCTAATTCAACGAATTAGGTATTATTTTAGCTTGGCTCAACGGTAATGCTATTTTGTATTTTAATAAACCGATAAGTTTACGGTTTCATGATGACAGGGAAAGAGCTTAGAAATATCAATCGATTCGTATAAATTAATTATGAATATGTATAGCAAGTATCGTCGAAATGTGTCGATTGACTGCGATTATGGTCTAATTTGAATCAGTTTCTGTACTTCATTGATCAATTTAATTTGGGTAATTCATATCTCTATGATAGACTTATGACACAATAATCGAGATTTCGTGTCTGAATCGTTTATTTCTTTAAATAATAATATAATATCTCAATTAGCCATGATTTATTTGGTAGCTACAGGTACGGTACTCAATGGTCGTTTTTATCGCGCGATAAGGAAATGAAGATTAAATCATCGGACGTTTTTGTAATTTTATTGTGAATTTGAAAATGACTAATGTTCGGTGTATTAATCAGGCTCAGTGTACTCTTTCAAAGATTCTTAAGAGAGGTAGTGCACAAGGGAATGTCACCTCGTTTGTTAGAAGCAGCCCCTCCCTGGGGAATGGGGAAGTACCTCCACCTTACAGAAGACTGTAGCCATAGAAGCGCCACTACTTGCTCAGTAAGAATGTGGTGTTGTGTGATTGGTGTGTCTATGGACTCAATGGTAGTGGGTAAGGTCGATAGAGCTTTTGAGGAGGCGTTGTGTTGATAGTACACCTAAGGATACCTAGATTTATCGCTAATTATCAACACAGGGAATCGCCAAATCAATATGGGAAGAAAAGGGTTACATTTTATCGTAGACGATTCTCTAAAGGTATTACATATTTATGGTAGCGTGACAGTGTCATAATCCAGCGCTATACATACAAGCTAGTCTGAGGACTCTAGTCGCACCCGATGATTTAAAGCGAAGTCAGAGCCTATGAAGCTCACTGGTTCAGTAATAGCCTATTTACTTTTGTTTTGAAGGCACCTAGAGATCATAATAGTCAGGGCACACTTTACTTGAATCTGAAGCAGAATTGTGCTCCAGTAACAAGTGCGATACAAACCACTTGTTCGTTAAACGGTGGTCATTGCACCATTGTTGCTTCAGTCCTCCAGCAAACAATCTCGTATAATCACGACCAGGCGTCGGGGGTGGCCACACGCGTGGACAATTAGCCTCGAGGGCTGGCCAAACGCTGGCCAAATATTGTGGTGTCAGGGACGGGAAATAGCGATTTAGACCGGCATAGCATAATCGCGTTTATGTCAGAAACAAAGCATTGGTCGCTTACTAGCTTGAAAGTTTATACATAGGTATTCCGACAGTACCTATAACAGTACGAATCACAGAACGAATAAAGCACATTAGTTAGCACAGCTATCACAGGACGGCCCGCGAGCTGTATCGCGGCGAGACAGACTATCCGCCTCTAATGTGTGATGCGATGTGAGTGATGTGTGTGTGATGTGTGTGTGTTGTGTGTTCTAATTATAACGCTTAGAAAGAGACCGATAGCCGTTTGTCACCGCGACACAGCTCAAGGGCCGTCCTGTGATAGCTGTGCTAATGTGCTTTATTCAGTTTGTCGCTTTCAAATAAAAGTGACGAACAAAGAAATAGCATCCTAATTAGCCTTGGTCTTTCTCTCTTTGCTTGCCCCACACACCTGCTCTGGTATGCCCTAAGCAATCGACACCCGAAACGTGTGTTTCCTTGTGTGCTCAGTCAACAGTCGGCCAGTCCACGGGCCGAAAACGGCCCTTTCGGCCCTAGTCCGACAACGCGGCCAGATCTGATTAGATACCATTGTTGTGTGTTTTGCTAACGGATATCCCGGTGCAGTGAAATTGCAACATATGTGCTTGTGTAAACGATATTGATTGAACGTGGGAAGGAAAGGAAGAATTTAGCTGTGGTTATTGAAGAGGTTTACATTTCAAATACTGTTTTTTCCAGTTATTTCAAACCAAATAGCTCTGTAAGTGGTAATGTTTTAAACCCCTGAACAGATTAAGATGAAATTCGATATGGAAATAGTTTTACTTCCAGGCATATGATACTTGGGTGGCGCAGGACCGGTCATTTTGGCACTCTTTGGGGGAGGCCTATGTCCATCATCATCATCATATCAGTCTTTCGGCTGATATGATGATGATGATGATATGATACTTTTGATCCTCGAATACCTCAACTTTTAACCAGTGAAATGAATTGTGAATGTGTGTGAGTGAATTGAAGTACTTACATATTGCAACATTTTAACTAATATTACGACATAAAGTTTGTAAATTATGGAAGCGGAAAACTTTACTTTTCTTTCGATTCCAAATTTATGTCACCAGAATGGAAGCTTTAGTAGCTTCCATTCTGGTAACATAAATTTGGAATCGAAAGAAAAGCAAGTTAGTTCTGCAGCTGGTAGATCACGTAACGCATTATACCTACGAACGTTAGGTAGATCTAAATCAGAAGAACTCAACGGTGTTAATAACTAGAATTACTTAGTTCGTAAAATAGTAAAACTTATCTCCATTACCTTCGTTAAATTAAATAAAAATATATTTTAATTTCTTAATGTTAATCATTTTTCAATATAGCCGCTGTAAAATATGGGTAATTGCGTATGTTTCTAATTCCCACGATACAGGCCTAGCCTAGTGTGGGGGTTTGCCTATACATTTAGTGTTTATTATTTTTTGGTCAATATTTTTTTTTTACTTTTTTTAATGTCAAATTTTATATGGAAAAAATGACAGTTGGATTGTACTAACGCGCGTAAGGAACGTAACGTGATTATCCCTCGGTTCGATCACGTAACGCATTGTACGCGCGTCAAGTAGTTAGGTCTAAATGTCACTTTTTATATGAAAAATTGACAATTAAATTGTACCGACGCGCGTTCGGATCGTTACGTGATTACTCCTCTGTTTAAAATTAACAGCTGTTTTATGAAACGCGACCAAAGCCGCGGAGACCTCTAGCATTCAAATAAATCCTAACATAAGGTTCATTGTATTCGTAATTAGGACTGTCCCAAGACCCCCAATGTAATGTGGCGGCAAACCTCGAATGCTCCCGTATACTGAACCCAAGAAACCGGTTGGCCAATTACGGGGCTCCCGGGTAATTGGGCGCCCGCTCACATGGCCTGGAGGCCTATCTGTCTTAACATATCCCGATATCCCGTACCGATGTGACTGAGTTAGCTCGGCGCGCCGTTCCGGCAAGGCAACTCCCGAAGTTGAATAGCTCGATTGAGAATTTAAACGTGTCAATTTGATTCGAATCCAGTTCATTCGCAAGTTGAATTAACTCGCAGACACCGCTTGCCTGTTGACGCACATACCTAACTCTAGGATTGATACGGATCGGATAACGAATGCAAGTCGCGGCGCGCGGCGTAGCCGGCAAGTGAAGATTACTCCAAACAAGAACACGAAATAAGCTTAAAATCAACACGACTTACCGACTCGGAGACTTGACTGCTGGGTGGGTTGGCAACACAAACTCAAGCTTGTAACTCCTATGGAGTCTCAAATACCCATTGGCCCTCGAAAATCTACTTTCAATCAGGGAGGCCATGGGTATTACGAGTAGGTATGCTTCCAACGTCATGGACGTCATGGTATAAAATATTGGTATGTTATGTGTCGAGTCAAATGGGCCTCCAGGAGATTTCTAGGAGATTCCGTGACTCATTGCCAAAGGATTCTAAGAGCAACTCAAGTTACCTAATAAGTAACACGCTTTGTGGTTTTAAGATAAAAAAAAAAAAAAAGATACACCTATGATAAAAAATCGTGACTTAAGAAAAGCGTATCTTGAGAAGTTAACATTTTAAGGAGTCAACCAATGGGCTTGTGACCTTAAATTTGTTTACGATGCCATTCGAACCAGTTTTTGTAGATGAACAAATGTTTGTATGGAAGCAACTACATTTAAAGGACATTAATACCCAAAAAATCGAGTTAAAGACGGACCTCGCTGACAGCAGCCGAAACGCTTCATACTGATTGGCTTTAAAGTATGACGTCACACCGTGCAATTTGTACTAACCGTTGCATGGAAAATGGAGTAAATTGCTGTTTCGGTCGCGAAATACTGCGTTTAGGTCCATGGTTGTCATACACATTTGTTTCTATAAAAGCGTAAGGATTATATTGGTACCTTTAAATTTACTCTTGGACAATAAATAAAAAAACTTTTTTTTCTAATTTTTCAAGGTTCATATCTTTTTATAATTTGAATTATATTTTGTAATTTATACTTTATTACAATCATTTGATGGTTTACTATCCATTTAGCAACACGACGATATCAATTTTAACACCACGCAACAAGCCTATTCTAAACTATGTGAACATTGCAACAACAACATCAGTTATTTTGCCTATTTTTGGTCTTATCCAGCAGTAGAGTCTGGCAAGCGAAAGTAAAAACCCACTAGAATCAATTACGTGGCAACACTATCGGTCAAAATATATTTGGCCTATTCAGGCCCCGTAGCTTGGATGGTGTTATCACGCGATAAGTGACAGGACAGGATAAGTTCTATCGAACGGTATCAGCCAGGGACGGATACTATATCTTGTCACTTATCGTGTGATAAGGCCATCCAGGCCATAAGCTGGACATAAGCTATAATTTATATGCGAACAGAAGTCGCGGGCAGCAGTACTTCCTCATATGCTCCCTTCTTTGCCCACTTTTCCCTGATCCTTACAATGTTACAATTATTTATAAGTCCGAGTGCAGTTTGAACCACCGGTATGGCAACACTGGGAGAGGAATGCCGCGGCCGTGTCATTGGGAAGGACACATTTTGTCTCGAAAGTGGAGCGCCCGCCAGCAATGTCGTTTGGAAGCCTTATTAAATTTTGCGATAAGAACAGGCTGTGACTACATTTTGTAAAAACCTTCTAAAGGTCCTGTGTATACGTGCTCCACGAAATTAGTGATGGACCGATGAACGCAGTGTATCTACCTAAAATTAGTGATGGACCGATGAACGCAGTGTATCTACCTAAAATTAGTGATGGACCGATGAACGCAGTGTATCTACCTAAAATTATGTATGAGAACAAGATGCTTCAACAGATTCAACAGTGATAAGTTTGTGTTAACACAAAAACTAGATTTTGCAAATACATATAGGAATCATCACGCTATAAAGAAGATAAAAGATTGTAATATTTGTAATAACATATTTTAAGCAAATCCGTTTCTTCCTGTATCTGTTAGGGAGACCTGTCATTGGCTCGACAATTGTATCTTAAATGTAAGCCTATATTGAATGTTAAAAGCTGTTGGTCTTCTAATAAATAAAAATAAAAAATAAAAATAAACATTTTTTTATTTTATTTTAAAGATTATTAGAAGGAATTACGCTTCCTAACTATAGAGAATCGTGACGTCACGTCACGTGATCCTATTTTCCTACAAATTAACCCTGCGGTCCATTTTTAGTGTTCCGTACTCAGAGAGTAAAACGGGACCCTATTACTAAGACTCCGCTGTCCGTCCGTCCGTCCGTCCGTCCGTCTGTCTGTCACCAGGCTGTATCTCACTGATACCGTGATAGTTCCAGCTGAAATTTTCACAGATGATGTATTTCTGTTGCCGCTATAACAAAAAACACAGAATAAAATAGTTTTTTATAGATAATGGTACGGAACCCTTCGTGCGCGAGTCCGACTCGCACTTGGCCGGTTTTTTTATTTTGTTTTAAAGATTATTACAAGGAATTACGCTTCCTAACTATAGAAAATCGTGATGTCACGTCACGTGATCCTACTTTCCTACAAATTAATTAACCCTTTGGTCCAATGTTTTAAATAGTCCACTGTTAAATCGTCCATCTGGTACAGTAAACAGTTTGAAACGCTGGACAATATGGACCGGAGGGCTAACTTTCTTAACATACATACTTACTAACAGACCGTTATTGAGAGTTCGAAGTTGCTGATTTGGCTAATATTAATCAACATCCTTATTTAATTTACCAGTTAATGTGACAGCCACGCCATAACAAGATTACTTCACTGCTGAACCTCCCTAAGGATCTGTGGCGTCACTCCTGCCAAATCAGAGGAGTTCTGCATCTTTCTTTCTTATTTCTTTCTTTCACTATCGAAGTTTCTTAAACTCTGTTTGGACTTCGGTCCCTGAGAGATCTCTCTATTGCCGTATCTTCTACAGATCCACTCACGAACCACCATAAATCGACACAGGTACAACGAATTGTAATGTATTTGTACACAACTTGCATCTCGATATGTCGCATGGCAGTGAACAGTGACTCACCGGCCCCGATTCCGGTGTGCGATAAAAATAGTCGACAATACCACTCTTCCCACACAAAAAGGCGCATTTATAAAGAACAGTGGTGGCGCTTAGAGCGTTGCGACGATTGTGGCTTGCGCGACAAATATAGATGACAATACAGACTAAACTTGAAAACTGTAATGCTCATTGTGGACCACCGTGGAGACAGGAGGGAGATTTGCGATGCATTTGCGGTTTGAAAGAATCATGATTTAATTAGACTTTTCTATTATACCTATACGCAGTTTTATCCACAGCGAGTGATAAACGACGTATTTGCGTGTATCACTGATCATAGGGATTTAGAAGGCGCGTAAGAAGTTACTGTCGAAAATTAACAATATTTTACTGCCGGCTGTGCTTTTTTGGACTATCATCGTCGAGAGGATTATAATGAGCCTAAACTTGTGGTTCAATTGACGAGTTCCTATGACGCCCTTCTGTCTACATCCAATCCACGTGTTTAGATATTTTTCAGGTTATTTTATTTGGTCTGGACTGTACTGGAAGCGTGCTCTGCATATAGTCACAGACTCTGTCTACTTATGTGGTCACTTAGAATAATAACGCATAGAAACGCAGTTCACGCGCAACGGTGAGGCCACTAAAACTAGGCCATAAATGGCCCAGTACGCCGATCGGTGGAACAAAATTGGTGCGTTTGTGTGCGTATTGGCGCGTGTGAATACGAGTTGATCACAACTACATGAATTCATTTTATGCCTCACGCTTGGCGCGTCGGCGCGTTACTTATATGGGACTCGGATTAGTCTAGTTTTTGTCATATACTGCCTACCCTGACTTGCAAAACCCACGCTACTGGATTGTAGTTGCACATAAATTAAGCAGTTGATACAACAATCAGAATCAGAATATGTTCTAAGGTAAAAGGTATGAGTAGTGATAATCAAAACTGCATTTCTTGTTAGGGTTCCGTAGCCAAATGGCAAAAAACGCAACCCTTATAGATTCGTCATGTCTGTCTGTCTGTCTGTCCGCCCATATGTCACATCCACTTTTTTCTGAAACTATAAGAGCTATACTGTTGAAACTTGGTAAGTAGATGTATTCTGTGAACCGCATTAACATTTTCAGGGAAAAATCTAAAAAAAAAACATTATGTATTAGGGGTTCCCCACAGAACAAACACACAGAACTGAAACTCAAAAAAAAAAACATCATACCCATACGTGTGGGGTATCTATGGATAGGTCTTCAAAAATGACATTGAGGTTTCTAATATATTTTTTTTCCTAAACTGAATATTTTGCGCGAGAGACACTTCCAAAGTGGTAAAATGTGTGTCCCCCCCCCCTTGTAACTTCTAAAATAAGAGAATGATAAAACTAAAAAAATATATGATGTAACATTACCATGCAAACTTCCACCGAAAATTCATAAATCGTAAACCGCAAATTATTTAACGGAACACTTCATATGCGAGTCCGACTAGCACTTGGCCGCTTTTTTTTAATTAATTCATTTCAGGATTCCTTTCAGCTACGACACTACCCTTACCAATCGTCACGCATCATTTAGCTACACTTCCACCATTCGACCAATCGAACTTCGAACCCTTTTTAATTAGACTTTACTAAACCAATCAATTCTTCTAGGACTAAAAAAACTTCGCAAAGGGTAAGTGACCGCCGATCCAACTAACTCCCTTCCAGAACACCCTATCTCCACGAAACCTCAATTGAATTTGCGCCCTATCGTGTAACTGTAGGGTTGACAGTTGACTGATGAGCGTAGAGCGATGAAGGCGGTTATTCTGGTTGGTCTATATCGGGGTTCCAGGATGGTACTATTTATTCTCTCCCCTTTTTAGCGTCATTCAGAAGTCTGGGCTAAGCCCAGCGTGTGTGTAGATTTCTGTTCCATTTAGACACTTTCCTGAAGCCATTTCTAAGAGTCCTAGGCTTCTTACTAGCTACTTACCTACATTTCAATGGAGGTCCCTCAGGGGTCTATTCTGGGACCATTTTTATTTCTTGTCTACATAAACGATTTGCCTTATGTACTGAATGGACAACATACAATAGTGATTTTTGCAGATTATATTTAAATTATATTTAAAGTCAAAAGAAACCAAGAAAATTTTAGTGATAAGATCAGAGTAAATAGTATGCAAAATCTCTGCAAATGTCGTTTATGGAGAATTGTGTACGATTTTACAATAAGTTACCTTCTGATATGCTGAAATTGTCAATTAATAGATTTAAGTCGAGCGTTAAACGCCATCTTATAGAGAAATCTTATTATACTTTATAGGAATTTATATATGATAAAGAAGCATTTTATGTAAAATGGTTAGGTTAAGCATGACGTGTAAAAGAGCTAGCTTAAGCCTATTTACAAAATAAATATTTTGATTTTGATTGATTTTGATGGTAATTACAACCAACACGGACGTCAATACCTATTCAAATTAAAGGATTTGCCACACTGGATGCGTTCTGCGGTCTGCGGTCAGCTGGTCGATCACGTAACGCAATGTACGCACGCCAGGTAGATTTAAATGTCACTTTTTCTATGGAAAAATGACAGTTAAATTGAACGAACGCACGTTCGGAACGTTACGTGTTTACCCCCCGTCAGGTCACATGCTAAGAAAACAAAGGTCACCTGACCGCAGCAGAACGCAGAACGCATTCAGTGTGGCAAAACCTTAAAAGAGCTGCTTGCAGTCTACTCAATTTCAACAAGTCTTGCTTGACACAAAATGTCAGAATTATTTTTGAGGTTGTATATTGGATTAAGAAGATTAGACTTTTTGCGAACAAATTCTTCATTAATCTAGGATATCAAAGTAAAATATATTACTAGTTTTACTTATTTTAATTATTGAATGCTTTTTAAATATAACAATGTAAATGTTTTTGGTTTTCAAAGTGGTTTTCCTTTAAAACGCATGTCGATTAACGCACGACTTATCTTATCTTATACCTATACGATAGGGTATTACAGTTAGTTATGGCACATAAAATACAAAAAATAACTTAACTATATCGATTTCGCCACTCATACCTATATCATCAACAATACTTATAATATAATCCATGCATGATTACTGAAAACTAACTTAATGAAACATACTTGTGGAGGCAGCCTTTAAAAGCTCAACTGCATGGTTAAGAAAAATATGAAATTTCACGCATCAAAAGAGCAAATTATTCATAACGAGATGAATGAATGGGCTCGCATCCGCTCGGTTAAAATCTGGTTCCTATATTGCAATGGCAGCTGTTTACCGACTTCCTCACTAAATAAAAATAAAATATGACTTGTTTATGAACTAAATTGTGTAATAACCATTTCTAAATTACTTAATTGAGTGCATGCAATCGTTAAAGTACCTACCTATATAAATTAATTGTATCTGCTAAACATATCATTATAAGGTCTTAAGTATTCCTTCTTAAGGAAATGAAAATCAAAATGTCTTGATTAGTAAGTGAAATCGTCTTTGTTTGACTGTAGTCGGACGTAGAAATAATTATATGTATGTTAGTTCCTCAGAACATAAAATATGTAATGCTTTCTATGCATTGAGCCTATCTCCTTGTCTCCCGTAACGTCTTTTCATAGAATGGATGCTTATTGCACCCAAGTGTTACCTCATATTATGCTCTATTAGAGCCAAACGGTGCCTAATACTCATAGAAGGCTATTAAAATTATTCTCTCTTCTTAGCCGTGCACTCTTACCAGAGGGCTCGCGAGATAATATATGTCAGTTGAGTCTAGCGCCGCCTTATATCTCTTTTACTTTCTTGATGCGAAACCATGTATCTCAGTTTGGCGGAATGAGTTGTAATTTATAATGGAATGTGTCAGATTTGATGAGATCAGTCCATAATGATAGCTCTGCACCACCAATCGTTCCTCGAGACCTCTTTGTGATGTCCCCGAAGAACTTGAGAATGCATATTTGTAAGACAAATACAGGCAGAATAAAACTTTTCATAATCACAGAGCTACATATTCTATTTGTAGGTATAAACATCTAAATATATATACAGTGAATCTGCAACCGAGCTTCGAAACGAGCATTTAGAATTAAACCATGTTTCGCAAACCACGGAAATCGGGTAACTCCAACTTTCACCCACAATAATTCAAAATACCGATAGAAATTAGTCGGTAATAGAATCTCGCGCAACCGATACGGATCTACTGTCAATGCGCCTGTCAAAGTAAAGTGCACGTCAATCCTTTAGCGTAATGGACTCACTTTATACGGTTTAAAGAAAAGCTTATGCTGTTTGTAGGTGGATGGCCGTTAGTTCCTTATTCCACGCAATGCAGTTGCAGTTAAAGATATCACAAGAACAGTTTATTTGTTTACCGGACTTATAAAGCTGCCAACTTTTATCAGCTCATATCGGTGTTTCTTACGATTTTTTTTAAATCGTGTCTTTAATGTAAGGTTAGACTCGATTTAAGTACAAAATTCATGAGATTAAATGTGCCTAATATTCTTATGTTTTGAACTAGAGTTTGTGTAACATAAAAATAAAGTTTTTTCCAAGTTTAGGCCATAATAAATTGCTTTTTACCTTAAATTTAGTCTTTATCCCTGTTTGGTCGAATCCACAATCTAATAAAACTAGCTGCAATCGACATCCATACTTAGATTAATATGCAATGAATAGCTGAGTAGAGAAAATAATCTTTATACTAGAAATGGGTTTAAAAAGGCAAAGAAATGCTTGCCAAAACCCTCAAGTTACAATGATCTGATTGACTTAGAGTAAAGGTTTACAAAGTGTAACCCTGTGGTCATTCGCGCCTTTTTGTTATGGGTAAGTAGCAAGTAAAGGGTACAGGATCGTTTGCCTGACATGATTAGTTACCGAACAGTTTGGGTTGAGATTTAAAAACCCAAAAAGTGGATTATTAAATCTTGAAGAGCTTTTATCGAGAGTCGTTTTATTTGGAGTAGAATTATATTTTTTCACCTTTTTTGTGGTCTTAACATAAGCATTGCATAGGAACTGGTCCCCCAAAATACCGAGCCGTACCAGAAGAAAGTTCGGTCATATGCGTAGTAGGCACTCTTGTCGATTGTTTGACTATATATGATTATACCTCCAGCCACGTCCCCAAATTGCTATATACAGAGATTGTGTAAACATTCCACAAAGTGTGATAATTATAGGGACCTCCACGCCTCATTGTATAGGGGTGGCACTTGGCAGGTAGTCGGCACTGACCGTTGTTTCACACGATTAGGCAGACACTTGAGTTCAAGTGTGTTGGGGAGAATTTAACAGTTATCTATTATGTGTAGAGTTATTACCTTAGGTCTGGAGATATTCCTATGTTTTATTGGTTCTGTGATGTCCCTATTCTTAGTTTTGATTATTATTTAAGGTAAATTGATAGATATGAAAAGAAATTCGCTATAATGTTTAAAAACTGCCGTACAACCTTTTACTAAATGCATTGGAGAACCATTCTCGCTGTATATCTGTATATGGACTGCATGTGTATGTTATGGCTTGGACTAAAACCAAAAGAATCTGCAAAGGAGGCCACGGATAATTCGGTGGTAAATAGCAAATGGCTCAGACTTAATTTTTCATGAATTTTTTGGTGGTTATACGAGTGATATAAGGTCTACATAGCACCATTCCCTTCCCGTGGATGTAATAAGATTTAATTATGGGCGAGCTATGGCCAGGAACTTATCACTGAAATTTAAACATTCGCCATCTTCAAACCTACTGGACCGCGATAGTTTTGGGAATGGAGTTGACAGTTTTCCATATAATTACGTCAAATTAGATATGAATGTGTTTGTTTTCTGTTCTTTCCCTTTTCGAGAAAACAGGAGTGTATTTATTTATATATTTTATTTAAATACGTCTAAATGGTAAAATTTCGTCTGTATCCAGAGAGTTTGCTTCATGCGCGTGCGTCGTCGCGGCGCGTATTTTTAGTAGCCGCGGGAGATAACAAGTATTGTGCGTACTTTATGCGACTCGCCGCGGATAAAGACACCCTAATAACGGAGATTGTATCGCAACATACATGTTAGCAATCATTTTACCATTTAACCCCCGACGAAAAACTTGTTATAAGTTTAACTTCTGTATCTGTGTCTCTGTTTGTGGAGTGTGTGAACCTAAGCATATCAAGTTACAGCATCTCAACAAATGATGACAGTTCTAGTAGCATCCCAAATAGTTTTACAGTTCTAGATAGTTATTTTCAATAGTTTGTAGAAGATACGACAATAGAGAGATCTCTCAGGGACCGAAGTCCAATGAGAGTTGTTTAGTTGTTATATTTATGCAACTGATTTAAGAAACTTCGATAGTGCGATGCAGAACTCGTCAGATTTGATAGGAGTGACGCCACATCAGCCCCCCTTTGAGACGGAGGGGTCAGTGATGTATGAAGAGAGAGTGCAGCTTGCCAGTGCTCAGAGCCAGCGTGGCGAGCGAGCGCTCAGAGCCAGGGTGGCGAGCGGAGACAGAGAGAGAGAGTGTCTGGCTTGCTGAGAAGAGTCGGGCGTCAGTCAGGATATTCAGAGTTGCGCTTATGTCCATTGTCGGGGCCACCAATGTAGAAGATACGACAATAGAGAGATCTCTCAGGGACCGAAGTCCAATGAGAGTTGTTTAGATGTTATATTTATGCAACTGATTTAAGAAACTTCGATAGTGCGATGCAGAACTCGTCAGATTTGATAGGAGTGACGCCACATCAGCCCCCCTTTGAGACGGAGGGGTCAGTGATGTATGAAGAGAGAGTTCAGCTTGCCAGTGCTCAGAGCCAGCGTGGCGAGCGAGCGCTCAGAGCCAGGGTGGCGAGCGGAGACAGAGAGAGAGAGAGTCTGGCTTGCTGAGAAGAGTCGGGCGTCAGTCAGGATATTCAGAGTTGCGCTTATGTCCATTGTCGGGGCCACCAATGTAGAAGATACGACAATAGAGAGATCTCTCAGGGACCGAAGTCCAATGAGAGTTGTTTAGATGTTATATTTATGCAACTGATTTAAGAAACTTCGATAGTGCGATGCAGAACTCGTCAGATTTGATAGGAGTGACGCCACATCAGCCCCCCTTTGAGACGGAGGGGTCAGTGATGTATGAAGAGAGAGTGCAGCTTGCCAGTGCTCAGAGCCAGCGTGGCGAGCGAGCGCTCAGAGCCAGGGTGGCGAGCGGAGACAGAGAGAGAGAGAGTCTGGCTTGCTGAGAAGAGTCGGGCGTCAGTCAGGATATTCAGAGTTGCGCTTATGTCCATTGTCGGGGCCACCAATGTAGAAGATACGACAATAGAGAGATCTCTCAGGGACCGAAGTCCAATGAGAGTTGTTTAGATGTTATATTTATGCAACTGATTTAAGAAACTTCGATAGTGCTATGCAGAACTCGTCAGATTTGACAGGAGTGACGCCACAAGTTAAACCAATTTTAGTAAGAACAATGAAGATTAACCTGTTGTGTGGCATCGAAGCGGATGGACCGATCTGTGTATAGTTTGTTTAAATCAAAAGTCTTGTCTATCGGGGAGGATGTTAGTTATGTTTGTGGCGTCGGGCTTTTAGAAGTTTTAATTAACTCGTACAGTTCCTATTGTTTGCAGCCACTTGTCGATATTCAATGGAGCTATGTATGATTTGTGACGCAATATGTACTTAGTTTATGGCACCGAACAGCTGATCTGACCATGACGACAGAAAGTAGCCATAGCAACTCTTACAAAACACAATATAAAACTGTCGTGTTTGTTCATTGGAACCGTCACTAGACAAAACTCACGAGAATACAGGCTCCACAAACTTTTGCTATTTTAAATATTTTAAAATGGACGCTGATGACCATAAAAATCGTGAGGTCACTTCGTTTTTCCTTACAAACTAACAGAGCGTTTTTGACGTTTCATAAAGTTACTGATTCCACTATCAACATCCCCATTCCCACGGGAAATCCAAATGAACATTTCAATTAACAGAATCATGACCAGACAGCCCATTATAGTAATGTTTATACAATCGATATACGCCCGTTATTTACAACCTATCTCAACCCATCCGAGCACTCGTCAATACTTTCCCCAGTATTACTTTATTCCTACTCTCGTAGCAACTATGAGAGTTCAGAGGTCAGACTTACATTGGTCCTTCAGAGGCGAATGGTGGTAAGCGTCGTGAATACCAACTGGCCGCTATCGGGTGTCACTTCCACGCTCGTACAACCATGCTCTTTAATGCTTAATGACGTATGTGCCATTAAAAATGTGAATAGTTCTGTCATTTTGTTGAACACGGTCAGGGTTCTTGGAACCTTGGAACATCTTTGTTTGATGTCTAAAGAGGAAGAAGGTCCGAGGATTGGGATTTTTCTGGAGATAAGAGTCATTTCAATACTGATAATAAAGTCGTTTTATATACGGCAAATGACAACAATCAAGAAGAGTCAAATAGGGGCACAGTAGTGCCAACCTCAACCAAAAAAAAAACGCTGAGTGATTGTGGTCATTAAACATTAATTACTTCCAAATATACATGTTGCACCATATGACCTGGTAAAGGTCGCGGGAGTCCGCTGGATGCGGGTGGCGCAGGACTGGTCATTTTGTCACTCTTTGGGGGAGGCCTATGTCCAGCAGTGGACGTCTTTCGGCTGATATGATGATGATGATACATGTTGCAGCTAAACGTGATCCCCCATACAAAATTCTATGTAGATCACGTTTTACGGATAGCTTACTGTACCTACTTACTATAATACTGTTCTGCTAACAGCAGCGAGCAGGCAAATTAAAAAATATTGTATGCCTTTTCCTTTGGTACTAAGATGTATAAATTTAACCTTCTTTTGTTTTTTCGAGATTGTGATTGAAATATTAGTCTCACAGACTTCTTACTATGTTTTAAAGAAAGCAAAGTATTACAACTTTATTTCAGATACCATTTCTCATATGACGAAAGATTTCTTATAAATCCCAATATTTTAAACCGGGTGGGAGCAAAACTTAAAATTTACAATTTTCGGGAAAAATTGACCATCTTCGATGGACCACATTGCTTGATCCTTATAGGGCTTACAGACTTTAGACCAATCAAATTAGCTTACCCTGGACATAATTCGTAAACTCGTTGTTTTTATTGTTTTATCGGATTTTACTATTCAGTATCAAATATTAATGAAATATATTAAGTAAAAAATCCGCGATCGTAACCGTAGTTAAAAAAAACACGAGTTAAAGTACACTACCTAACTTTTTCCTAAAAGTAAAAAAGGTAACCAAGTACCTTGTTAGTATAACTTTGAGGTGCATTCAAATGCGATCACTTAATAGCAAAATTAAACTGAAATCAAATTCGCATATACGTTTTTTTTCACAGTTTTCCTCTGATCTCATTATCTAGACAAGCCAAAATGGTAACTATGATATTTTTATCTGTTTAAGGTATATTGCGTCTTTTTAGACATTTAAGACAATAATTAAACATTTATTTTTAACGTTTTAATAATAATGTATTTCTCAGTAATTATAAATAGTAACTATGATTTTTTTGTTTACTAATAGCCATTTGTGTACGATAATCATGTTTTCATCAAAAGTAAGCATGCTAATGTCACGCTTAAGAAATTGAATATTTAATTGAAAATATTCGCGACCTTGTCGTGGAGCCAGATGGATGCGGTGGGTGCGAGGCGGGGAGAGAGTGGGGCGCCAGCGGGCGAGCGCACGGCGAACTCGTCTTAACGAGTTTATTTCAATTACGTGTTTTGCACCGACCGCGCCATGTACAAATAAAACAAATATAATGGTTTTTTTTTTTTTTTATTTATATCCTAATTGTAGGATTTTTAGTTCTAATGAAAAAAATCACAGTTTGTCCCTTACGCCCTTTGAAACTCTGGTCCAAATGGCGTAAGTAACGATTGATTTGCTTTTATCATCGAAAACATAAGTAAACTCTTAACTGTTAAGTAAATGAAAGAGATGATGCCATGATCGTGGTTAGCATAAAAAAAAAACCGGTCAAGTGCGAGTCAGACTCGCACACCGAGGGTTCCGGACCACCCCGTACAATAGAAACAAGTCCACTATAAACTGACACTCACTAAGTATGTATTTACATACTTAGTGCGTGTCGGTTTATACTGGACATCAATTTTTCAGTGATGTAACTAAAAATTTACGGTTTTCGCAATTTTTCCTTTGTTTGTGCTAGGTATAAATACTTCGTACCAAATTTCAAGATTCAGAGTTCACGGGATATGGGCATGGGCATTTCGTCCCTTACGTCCTTTGAGCCTACGGTAGTCGATATCCTTATTGGCAAAATTGAGCTTTAACAGTTGGCCAGCAGTATTCCAATACGAATAATGTAATGTTTAAGATTAAATAGGATTATTCGCGAATGACGAATAAATATTTCGAATAATTATTCGCCAATATTTATTCGCGAATAACTTCTTCATTCGCATAATCATTCGTAATGCTTTTCGGGAATAATATTTTGAACGAATATTGTAGGAATGCTTTTTAATGGAATATATCTCAAAAACGTAGTATTTTCCTACAGACAGAACACTGATACCTAGTTTTAAAATTTGTTAGTAAAAGGTTACCGCTTCATCAAGGGTACCAATTAACATCGCCGTGCATGGTGAAACGGATATTAATTGTAATTATTTCACCTGTTTTATTAGGGTTCCGTAGCCAAATAGCAAAAAACGGAACCCTTATAGATTCGTCATGTCCGTCCGTCTGTCTGTCTGTCTGTCTGTCTGTCTGTCCGTCCGTATGTCACAGCCATTTTTTTCCGAAACTATAAGAGCTATACTGTTGAAACTTGGTAAGTAGATGTATTCTGTGAACCGCATTAAGATTTTCACACAAAAATCGAAAAAAAACATTAGGTTTTAGGGGTACCCATACTCAGAAATGAAACTCAAAAATTTTTTTTTCATCAAACGCATACGTGTGGGGTATCTATGGATAGGTATTCAAAAATGATATTGAGGTTTCTTACATCATTTTTTTCTAAACTGAATAGTTTGCGCGAGAGAAACTTCCAAAGTGGTAAAATGTGTGTCCCCCCCCTGTAACTTCTAAAATAAGAGAATGATAAAACTAAAAAAAATATATGATGTACATTACCATGTAAACTTCCACCAAAAATTGGTTTGAACGAGATCTAATAAGTAGTTTTTTTTTTTAATACGTCATAAATCGTAAACCGCAATTTATTTCACGGAACCCTTCATGTGCGAGTCCGACTCGCACTTGGCCGCTTTTTGTTTACTATTTCGGCTTTACCACGGGTAAAAAAATAACCGGTCAAGTGCGTGTCAGACTCGCGCACAGAGAGTTCCGGACCACCCCGTACAATAGAACCAAGTCCACTATAAACTGACACTCACTAAGTATGTATTCACATACTTAGTACGTGTCAGTATATACTGGAAAGTAAATTTTCAGTTATGTAACTAAAAATTTACGGTTTTCGCAATTTTTTTATCTGTGCTATAGGCCGTTGCTTCGCACCAAATTTCAAGTTTCTGAGTTCACGGGAAGTAGGTTTTGATTCCCTTGCAGGTTTCGAAAACTTGCGGAAATTTGCGGCATAAACGGCTGTATCTTTTGATTGCGTTGGCGTTAGATTTTTTCACAGCTCCAAGAGACAGTAAACCTGAGTATTTGATATAAATATCAGCTTAATTCATTTATTTGTTACAGTATGGGTCTTACAAGATGTTACATATAAATACAGTTCCAGCATAACCATGTTAAGGCACAGCAACATTAATATAAAAAATATGAATTCTAAAATAATGCATGCAACAAACACACTATGCATAGGAATTCGAACTTTAAATGATTGATACCTCCACGCGTTCCTGAAAAAAAGGGTATTGACAGACGGACGGACGGACAACAAAGTGATCCTATAAGGGTTCCGTTTTGAGGCACGGAACTCTAAAATATATTACGTCATTTCAAAACAGAGGGGGGGGGGGGGTCTATTGGATGACGGTAGTTTATGAGGCGAGGAGTCTCCATTTAGGAATTAACAGGATGACGATAGGAGGGGGGGTCAAGAATTGACAAAAAAACAACTGGCCAAGTTTGGTTCGTTGCATGGGAGCCCCCTACTGTAGCCTAGTTGGTTGGTAAGGAAGCTGCACTGAAAGTATCGGGGGGGGGGGGGGGGGGGGTATATTTACGAACTTATTTTTGACACATATTATACCTTTTTATAATGTCTGAAGTTTCATCATAATAAAATAACACACTGGCCACATAGAAAAACAAAAAACCGGCCAAGTGCGAAGTTTATTTGTGTGATGAGCACAAATATGTGCTCCTGAGTCATGGATGTTTTCTATGTATTTAAGTATTTATTTATCTATATAAGTATGTTTATCGTCGTCTAGTACCCATAGTAGTTTGCTTAGTTTGGGACTAGATCGATTTGTGTAAGATTGTAAAAGAAAAGAAAAAATCTGTTTTTTAGGATTTGTTGTTATAGCGGCAACAGAATACATCACCTGTGAAAATTTCAACTGTCTAACTATAACGGTGCGTGAGATCTTTGAGTACGGAACCCTAAAAATTATGACGTAATATATGGACAAGCCCACACACATGACATATTGAAACAAACCTGTTAAATGCCCCATGAAGCGACTCACTTAACTCACAAAAATATTGTTAATTAGTAGAAAAGGGTATTAATACTTGAAAATAGGTACACTTGTAGTGATAGTGTTAAATTCGTGTACGTGTGTATATAACGAGCAACCGCATCCTTAAATATTATTCGTGGATTATTCGATGATTTATTCGAATGAAATGAGAATTAATCATTCGTCATTCGAAAGTGTAGACGAATAAATTATTCGCGAATAAATGTTAAGTCGAATAATTATTCGAATAAAAATCATTCCAATAATGCCCCTTTCTGCACCCACATAAGTAACATATTTTATTTAAATAATTCTATACAGAAGACTGAGCGCTTATAAATAGGTAATCGACATTTCACGATAATTATGTCTCATGCTGAACAATTTAGTTATTATCGATCTAATGAATACAATATTTCAGTAAATCTCCACCCTAGCCGAACCGTGGTAAATGCCACGTTCGTGTTTATAAATGTTTGACAATCACTGACCTATCCATAATAAATGAAGACCGAAACGCATTGACAGCGGTGGCGAAGCGGCGGCGCGGCGCAGTGTGGAGGTGGTACCGGCTGTAATGTTCGATCTAATACGAAAGGGTCAGCACAGAATACCAACCGGGAAAAAAGCGTTCGGATCCTTTCATATTAGCTCGAACATTACAAGTACCGCCTCCGCGCCACCCCGCGCCGCTTCGCCACCGCTGCCAGTGCGTTTCGGCCTTGAATGCCTGCGACTCGCGACAGCACGGTCGGTAGTTGAGGCGCAAAGCAATGACGGCCTTATTCTGCAAGAGATAAGGTTCATATTAAAACTTTAGTACGAAAAAATATGAATTAATTAATAATCGTGGATATTTTTTGTTTAATTTGTTTCTTATAGTACTAATAATATGTTGACAGCATAAATCAAACACTTTCCAAGTAGTTATGTATTTTGGTTTTCCAAAAACTACCAATATTTGTGACTTTAGAAATCCGCAAAGAAAATCTGTTTAATTTTTAATAATTTATCAACACACATAATATACTATTCATAATAAATTGTTAAATTGCAGTTATCTATAATTTCTGGTAAGATAAGCTAGAAAATGTGTAACTTACTGAACTTTCTTTATTAATGATAGTCCCGGTTGATTAATTAGTTTAGTTTTGATTTCTTTAACTGGAATGCAAGCGTCATATCATAATAGAGGCAATTTTACAAAGTTACATATTATGCTGCACTTATGAAATCAGAATTTGTTAAAAAATTAGATTTTTGGTTTTTTTACAATGACGCGGAACCCTAAAATGTTTAATTATTTTTATTTTAACTATAACTAACAATACTTTACATCATAGAAAAAGAAAATTACAGTTATCGAATTATGTCCGGGTTTAGCTAATTTGATTGGTCTACTTGGGGTTTAGCTGAAATTGTTGCAAATTCAATAAACTTCAAGAATGTGATACATCTTGTCTGTCAGAAAAGCATAGTTTATGACTTTTAGAACACAAAGAAAAATAAAAAAGCGGCCATGTGCAAGTCGGACTCGCATATGAAGGGTTCCGTTAAATAAAGTGCTTTTTACGATTTATGACGTATTAAAAAAAACTACTCACTAGAACTCGTTCAAACCAATTTTCGTTGGAAGTTTGCATGGTAATGTACATCATATATATTTTTTATTTTTATCATTTTCTTATTTTAGAAGTTACAGGGGGGGGGGGACACACATTTTACCACTTTGGAAGTGTCTCTCGCGCAAACTATTCAGTTTAGAAAAAAATGATGTGAGAAACCTCAACATCATTTTTGAAGACCTATCTATAGATACCCCACCCCACACGTATGGGTTTGATGAAAAAAAAAATTTTTGAGTTTCAGTTCTTAATATGGGGAACCCCAATATTTATTGTTTTTTTATATTTTTGTGTGAAAATCTTAATGCGGTTTACAGAATACATCTACTTATTAAGTTTCAACAGTATAGCTCTATAGTTCGGAAAAAAGTGGCTGTGACATACGGACGGACAGACAGACAGACAGACAGACATGACGAATCTATAAGGGTTCCGTTTTTTGCCATTTGGCTACGGAACCCTAAAAAACACCCAACATTTCGCAGTTATTCGAAGTTGCAAATTTGTGTCCAGCCAGACTATCTTAACTATGGACCAGTTACCAAGCATAGCCATATACCAGACATAGGTACCAAAAAACCAGAACTACATCATTCTTTGCGATTTTAGACAGTTTTTGTGTCAATTTCTACCCTGGCGTATTTCTATCAGTTCTAACTAATATATTTCACGGTCCCATCTTTAGATGAAACCGTTTCTTGACCTTGACACTTATAGGTATTCTGATTTTTATATGCAGGTCTCTGTCCATGTTTTTTATTGTTACGAATTAATTAGATTCTATTCTATTCGGGAAATGGCGGAAAACGGGACAAGTGGCGGTATCTCGATCGGTTTTGGCTTGGTGAGCCATTGTAGTTAGTTAGTTTAGTTCTATTCTATTCTATCTAGGACAGAAACGTAGCCAGGCCGGGTTCTATTGAATAAAGCTTATATCTGCTGCGGTTAAGAGACCGTGATAAGCGGTTGAGTCATTACCATGTGATGTGCAATTGCCAATAAACGACCAACAAATGAGATTTCTCCATACAAACTTCTGATACAATGTTATTACCAATAACATTTAAACTTTATATCAGTTATAAAAGTAAAAATTTAACCACTGAGTCATTGGATTTGTAGGTATTCTATTCATACTTAATACGGGTACGCATTAAATTTCGGTATCACGCTTATTTCATAACAGTTCAGTAGGTAGGCAGGCAATGCAGCTATCGCTTAAAAAATATCGCGAATTGAAGAGGATATTCTTGTTTAATGACTGCCTGTAAAAGTGCCTGTTTTAAGGTGAATGTCCACCTTAGGGGTAAATAATCACGCATTGTACGCGCGTCAGCAGGTAGATTTAAATGTCACTTTTTCTATGGAAAAATGACAGTTAAATTGTACGAACGCGCGTTCGGAACGTTACGTGTTACCCCTGTGCAGAAATACCATATTGACACCTAGAGTCTAGCATGCGAGGTGTCAGTATGTGTGTGAGACACATCTTCGCATTTCTCTAGTCACTAGAGAATTGCGAAGATGGTCAGGGGGGTATTAAATAATTCTTATAAACGTTTTTTTTTTTTTTAATTTAAATGACAGTGCCTTTGATTTGTAATCATTTGATGTGAAGTTCCATAAGAAAAAAGTATTTGGTGGGTAATCCGTTCGCTTAAAAGTTTAGGAACCCCTGCACTAAAGTCTAGTGGATTTATCCTTACTCGTAGTTACCTACTCGTAGCCGGTTTGTGTAATTTTTGGTAAGTTCAGTAGGTCTGTTGACAAGAATGTCGGTGTACATATCTTCGATTTATCAAACTTCTTAACTAAGTAATTAATAAGTCTAAGTTTACAAACCGAATGATTACAAATACGGAATGTCTGTTCGAACAATTAATTAATTCGGTTTTAACCTATACTTTATTACATATTTCCAAATGCTTTCTAAATTGAAATTTACAAGCCCGCAAACCTAATGGACACGACGATAATTAAACTACTGAACTTATCAGAGAAAATATGATGTCATTAAATTAATTATTGTCTGTACCAGATAATGTTATCAATAGGTAGGTACTAGTATATATACTTAGGTATACATAGTACCTTTCACTCACGCAGAGAGAGAAGGGATCTGTTTTTCTCGTTACCTAACGTGCCCAATTTTTTTTCGATTTGTACCTATGGGGAATATTGCCGGTGATAACTTATTACTAGGAAAGAATAAGGTTCTGCATCTCATGTCCTCTGAAGTCAGATAACATTTTAGTTTTACGTGTCATTTGCTCTCTATACCTACTTAAGAGCCCGTTCACGTACTCACTAGCGCCACTGGTAAAAATGCGAGATTATTTAAATTTAACGATAAATAAAATAAAATAAACCAGCCAGGTGCGAGTCGGACTCGCGCACGAAGGGTTCCGTGCCATTATAAATAAAAAGATTTATTTTATTATGTTTTTAGTATTTGTTGTTATAGTGGCAACAGAAATACATCATCTGTGAAAATTTCAACTGGGACTATCACGGTATCAGTGAGATACAGCCTGGTGAAAGACAGACGGACGGACGGACAGCGGAGTCTTAGTAATAGGGTCCCGTTTTACTATTTGAGTACGGAACCCTAAAAAGTAGGCCACTACACACTGTGTTTTGTATTTAAGTATATTTTGAATACATTATATACCTTTTGGCCAGTGCTGCCAGTTTACACTTGTTAGGTACATGTATTTTCATAGAGTGGGCTTCGAAAGGCACCGATATAAATTACCACATTTTCAATAGTTTTTTTTCCACAACAGTTGACACTTACCAGGTTTCTGATGCCTATGTTTCTTCCCCTTTCCAGCCACTGCTGCCACCAACAGCAAACACACCCAGAGCTTCATCATCACATCACACAACACTGGACACCCGCACAGAACTACGACGAAATCAACACATTTTCGACTCAAACCACTTTAAACTACTACCAAAGTAAGTACACTGACACTACTTTAATGTTTGAAAATCTACGGAATATACCTACACCATAATCCACTTTAAATTAACAACTAAGTAGGTACCTCGCCTAAACTCAAAAACGTATCATTATCATCAAATTACGTTATTCATAACTCAAACTAACACTAAAATACCTTTTACAATAGAACACACTTAAAACTGAATTCTTTAGTTTTCGTTTAAAAATCACTTGTCATAATAAAAACGCGCGCACGATACAGTAAACAAAGATGGAGCTTACGAAAGCTCACGCGAACGCCTTGAACCGCGGCCAAAGCTCAACTGAGCAACTTTAATTTGATTTAAAGTTACATCACGTAACTTCAAAAGAAATTCCACCTTATCATATAAGCTTTTAGGATTAAAATTCAACGGTAGTTACCGCACGTGGTTATTACCTCACACAGCGGTCACCGGCCGGCCGGGCAAAAAGTTCACTTTTCTGTAAATAATTGAGCCTATTACAGTCGATACTTGTAAAGAGTGAATAATGCTTCCCACAGAATATTTCTTGTAAAACCCTCATTATTTAAGACTTGTATAGCAGTAATGGCACAATGGACACTGTTAATTTACCTAGAAGCGTAACTTTCATCAAAACTAAAAGCTCGCGTAAACAGCTTTCTTCTCGTTGAAAGAGTTACGCTACTCGCCGATAGATGGCAGCGTGTGTTCTATTGAAATGTATACATTATTTCACTGGATTTTTATTTATAACTCATGCTAACAAAAATAAAGCGTGACAATGATCGTCAGGTTTTTTTCAATTCTATTTTATTTTCAGTTCTCATAACACGTTAGTGTAAGACTACCTAACTGTCGTAATTAAATCTCAATGTTTTAATTTGCCGCTAGATGTCGCTCTAGCGCTCTAGTCGGGTCCAGTAGAAAGCCAACTTTCCCTCCTTCCAACCGGCTAGAATTCTCCTTATTATTATTATTATTCTGGTAGCGGCTTTCGGGCTGTCAAAGCCCTTATATCACTGCGACCATCGCTGATCTATTGTGATCGCCACTTACTACAATTCTTGGTCAAGTCCTGCAAACTCAAAGAATTGCAGGATTTTGTTGAACTCAAGAAATTTGATCTCCTCCGGGCACATGATGTGTTTGCCCAGGAAGGAGTTACGACTGCGCATGAGGCAAGGGCAATCGGTTAGGATGTGTGTAGGCGTCTCCTCTGCTTCAAAGCAGAATCTGCACTGCCTTGTGTCACACAGTCCTATAGTTTGCATGTGCTTATTTAGGCGGCAGTGCCCAGTAAGCACCCTGACCAGCATGCGTAGACGGTTCCTACTTAGCGCCAAGGCGTCAGAAGACGCCTTTTTGCTAAAGGCTCTAATAAGTGCCTTGGAATGTTTCAGTCCTGGGTTAGCTCTCCAGGCTTGAATGGTCTTGTAGAAACAATAGGCTTTTAGAGTGAGCTTGGTTAGACTTTTAGGGATACCACAGAACGGCTCTGGTCCGCAGTGTGTTCCCTTCGCCCCCGCTCGTGCAAGCTCATCAGCCTTTTCATTTCGCTCGATGCCTGCATGCCCTAGAATTCTCCTTACCCACCAAAATAAGCAATACACAATAGGGAACATTACGCAAAACAGCGTTGACATTGTATCTCGTTCCCACTTGCAGTATTGTCTATGCAAGCATCCCTGTCACTCATTTGACAATCAATTGTGCATGTGTGTGTGAATCCCTATATTCCTATACTGGTTTACTATTAGTGGTAGTGCTGCATCTGGCGTCAGAACATTGCAGATGTTCCCTATTAACAGAGTTTAAGTCCATTCAACGACGTCAGTCGTTCTATTTTTTAAGACGTTTAGTTTTTTTTTTTTTTAAATGACTGAGAGTAAACGGCCACCGTAACCTATGGACACCTGTAACTCCAGACGTTACATGCACCAACCCTTTACTATTTATTTATTTATCGTATGGCGGTTACACACTTACATTCGTGACCTCCGGGTGGTGCTAAAAGAACAACAAACTTGGCAGCTGCACTGTTCCACCTGAATCTCGCTGCGCGTGCGCACGCTGGACGAAATCGATACGAACCCTTTACTTTTTATTTAGGTACATATATATATTAGTATCGATGTCGCTGATAGAGTTCCAGTGTGCGCTGCGAGGTTCAGAAGGAACAGTGCAGCTGCCGAGTTTGTTGTTCTTTTAGCACCACCCGGAGGTCACGTGTAGGGTTTCTAGGGTTATTCCTACGGACGTAGAACAACAACGACCTCCCCTTTACTGATTTGAGGATTTGCTGTGTCGACAGCAGATATGTACATTGGTCAGACATGCCCCTTAACCCTGTGTCGACAGCAGATAGGTACATTGGTCAGGCATGCCCCTAACCCCTGTGTCGACAGCAGATATGTACATTGGTCAGACACGCCCCTTACCCCTGTGTCGACAGCAGATAGGTACATTGGTCAGACACGCCCCTTACCCCTGTGTCGACAGCAGATAGGTACATTGGTCAGACACGCCCCTTACCCCTGTGTCGACAGCAGATATGTACATTGGTCAGACACGCCCCTTACCCCTGTGTCGACAGCAGATAGGTACATTGGTCAGACACGCCCCTTACCCCTGTGTCGACAGCAGATATGTACATTGGTCAGACACGCCCCTTACCCCTGTGTCGACAGCAGATAAGTACTTTGGTCAGACACGCCCCTTACCCCTGTGTCGACAGCAGATATGTACATTGGTCAGACACGCCCCTTACCCCTGTGTCGACAGCAGATAAGTACTTTGGTCAGACAAGCCCCTTACCCCTAACACGACGCATCCTCGCGAACTCTGGGGACACTAAACGCTAACGACGTATATATCCGCACCGCAGGTCGACGGCAGATGGTAGACGCCAACGACTGATATATTATGATATACATAATCTAAATACCAGAAATAAAGACAAGCTCGCAGTGCCCTATACTCGGCTGAAAAAAATAAACAAATCTTTCAAGGGTATTTGTATACGGTTCTATAATAAACTCCCAAGTAGTGTGACTAGTCTGACAATTAACAAACTTAAAAACTATCTGAAACTTAAACTAGTACGTAAAGCATATTACAGCATTAAAGACTATATGAATGACAAAACTGTCTGGGAATGAATTGCTCTACGCATAATTAAAATTTACTACTTGTAACTGTATTAGCTATAATTATTATGTTGTGTTAGTACCTATGTAGTGTTTGTTATATTTGTTATTATTATTGTTTTTTTACATTGTATATTTGACATTTTGAAAGTGCTTAACTGTAAGCCTACTTGAAAGAATAAATTACTATTACTATTACTATTACTATTACTATTCGTCATAGAGCTCAGCGCGATAGCAACGTTCTTGCATTGCCATAAGGTTTAACACCGCACTAAATGTTTTATTGACTTGGTGTGTGGTTGACCACTTTGCTCTTTGACAGAACGTTGAAAAGGTTTAGGCCGTCAAAGTCTGTAATAGGAATATCCATAAAAATACTGGTACACTTTGACTGATGCTCGGACTCCGGCTGGCCCAAAAGGTATAATTAAAACTCCGATGTTAGAGAGCCCTAGACAACAGTACCTATAATGATACTTGCATTGGCAATCCTGGTGCTTAAATAGTATTAAATACTGAATTGTTTTGGTGGTAAGTGAGAAAGTTTGGCAGGTTTCTGGTAACTTATTAGTAAAAGAGTTTTTTTTAGCAAACCGTCGCTACGCACGCAACAGCGGAATGCGGCGGCAGTGTGATGACAGCCTTAACCTATCATGATTGAAGGAATACCAAAATTGCTACGTTGCATGTGACAGGATTCGGTCAAAAGTGTAATTTTTAGTAAAAGCTTTTATTGTCGACAGTACTTTTTTGCTCAGTTGTGACTTGTGAACTCAGGGAGAGCATTCTAATAACCCCAAATACGTAATTATAAATAAAATTTTCACTTCACATGCTCGAAAAAAAAAAATTGTTTATTTCAGACCGAGATCCATAAATGTGTTAGTAACAAAATGGGGCTTACAAGACTATATTAGTATTACCTACACGATAAAGTTTAGTTTATTATTATTATATCGAGCCCGTTATGTCCCACTGCTGAGCAAAGGCCTCCCCTCTCCCCTTCCATTCATCGCGGTCTTGAGCAATAACTGGCCAGTCTTTTAAAAAGGAGTCCAAGTTATCCCGCCATCGCCGACGAGGTCTACCGCGTCTCCGTTTAGAGTGTTGGGGCTTCCACTCCGTGGTCCCTTTGGCCAAGTTTAGTTTAGTTTAAATAAAATTTTAATTACATTTTAATTACATCATACAAAAGTGTGCCATATTAGGCTTAGCAAGCGGGGCTTAAGAAGTACATTTAGCCCCTGGGGAAAATATGTATACATATTATGATTAACATTTTAATTAGACCAATCAAAACACTTCACCGTATTAAATCCACCAATCACAACCCTTTAAAAAAACATTTGTATTTGCTATCGACCAATCAGGAAACCGAATTAATTTCAAACATCAGGCGTTTTTTATTCCCTTACTCACAATCATGCTGTTTGGACGCGCCTATAAACGGTCAGGGGCGTTTATTCTTGGTGTCAATATTTTGTATCTGTCTCAAAGCAGTTTATTAAAAAAAATCATGCCGCCAAATTGGACAATCGTTTCGTCGTGGAATGTATTATTGATTGTGGATGAATAATCTTTGTTTTTACTATTTTCTCGCAGTCGAAGTGAAAAGTAGAGTGTATGCTGTACACTGGTCTACAAGCCATATTACCACTCGAACAATTTCTCATGGTGATATGGCTTATTTTAGACCCTTGTCATACAATCTACTATTATTGTCGTGTGGTTTAGGACTTGCCATAGCCACCTTTTATCTCTATCCAGACTAGATTTAAGGTACCGTTGTCAACTCACTTGCACAAGTGTACAATCTTTCAACTCGATTGCAATTAATAAAATCTTGTAAAATAGTATCTAAAATAACAATTATAGGTGAAAAGGTATGGAATAACAACTCAATAATACGAACAATAAGCCAAAAATGTTTAATGTCATATCGATTAATGTACACTGCGCTCGCAACACCAAAATTGGACACCACATGAGTCCACTAAACGAGTAAAAATTCACCTAAAAAAATCTTCGCTAACTTAGATTATACATTCGGATAGATTTGCCGTGCCTGCCCGCTGCAGCGAGCGCACGATACCCTTACAGTACAGTTGTACCCGTGGGGTACACTAGTGTACTCGAACATTGTACTTGTTAGGTATTGTTGTACCAATGTTGTAACGTGGTCGGTACTTGCGTTACTGTACCAGCGTACAGTATATTGTATCGGTTCATGATTGTGTGTGTATACTCGCGAGGTTTTCAAAGTAATATTGGTATGATATTGTTGCGATGGTATTTGTTTAGTTAGAAGCATAATATGTACTGTAACAGTACTGAAAACCTGCTATATAGACATTAGATTAGAGTGTTGTATTAATTTGCTTAAGATTCTAATACGATGTAGGTACCCGTCAGGTACAACAATACCCGTAAATACAATGATACCAGCCAGAGGCAGTACATCGGGTCGTACTCCCCGCTTCCTCATGCCTCTTTAACATACACGAATACAAGTTATACATTCAGATTTAATTATTAAATAGTACGTACGCCGATCTTTACCTAGTCCGAAATACGTTCGTTGGTAAATGACTCCAGATTTGTGCTAATTTTAAGCTTGTCTATTCAACAAGAAAGTACAATTTTCCAATTTGGAAAAAGAGCGCTTATACTTTGGTACATTTCTCAACGCCTGTATTTCAGTTTAACTCTATAAAATTAACGTATTTTTATAAAATATTTTGCTATATTTATAAAATGCCTATATTATCTTTATTTTATGATTACATTAGGTAGACATTCGGCCTGAGATATGTACGTGTATAAAGATATGTTATGTAATACTTCCGTATATAATATACATTTTATTGCTTTATTGCTGGAGGTAAATAAGAATGTATTTATCGTCTTCATGTAAAGTACAGTCTGCAAAATGTCGACCCTGTACAAAAGAGTTACACCCATTATAATTCATACTATAGTGTAACTTTTTTGTGTAGAAGGTACAGTCAAATTCTTCTAAGATAAACGTTCGATATTCATGCCGTAGTGATAAATACACGACATTTTAATAAACATATAGTAGTATTACAGATAACTAGAGACAAGGCAGTAAGAATATGACTGTCCCACGAAATGTATATTTACAGCATGATTTAATGTAGCTCACAAGAATAATAAAGAACTATGTAGGTATAGAAGCGAAACGACATCTTTAAAACAGTCGATGCAATAAATAGTTGATTTAAAAGTTCCATTTATTACAACACTTTAATATCATTTGAATAATATAACGAAACGAGTCCCAGATATGCACGATTGCTCGCGAAGTACATTTATTAATTCCGCTTCTATATAGTTCGCTAGTCACTTTTTAATGAATAGCGATAACCACTTTAATTAAGGGGAGATTCTCTCGTCACCATGCCCTCAATGATATTGTCCGGAGGGCGTTAGTCTCGGCCAATATTCCATGTGTGCTGGAGCCTTCAGGCCTGAGCCGGTCCGATGGCAAAAGGCCGGATGGCTTGACCCTGGTGCCATGGCAGAAGGGTAGATGCTTGCTGTGGGACGCCACTTGTGTGAGCACTTTCGCTGCCTCGCACCATTGGGGCAGCAGGAGCTGCTGCCGAGGCGGCTGCGCTTAGAAAGCGGGACAAATACTCCGCATTGGTGAATTATTCATTTGTCCCTCTTGCGGTGGAGACTATGCTGGTGCTCAGAGGCCAGGGCATTCCTGGCGGAAGTGGGGCGCCGTTTGCGACTGAGAGGGCATGACCCACGTTCCGGGTCATTACTGTTAAAAAGGTTGTCGATCGCGAATCAACGCGGCAATGCGGCGAGTGTGATGGGCACCTTTGCACCCGGAATGACACGGGGCGGGTTATTTGACTAAGTTTTATTGACTTGTAAACTTATCTAATATTATGACTTTTATTGTATTAATACATATTTACTAGAATAAACATTAATTAATAATATGATTTAGGATGGTATGATAATATTGTCTGTGATTAACATTTTATTATTCTTGCGGCAAATTTTATACAACGTCTGCTTAAACTATTCTAAAACGGCTATGTTATGGGTTTTAGCATTTTGTGGTACAGACGATACTGGGTAGCAGGAAAGGGTAGGAAGCGGGGACAGTAGTATGATGAAGTCAGCTGGGAATCGAAATGGCAACTTACTAACTTATAATTATTATACTAGTTTTGTTATTAAAGATCTGCCTAGATAGACGTCTGGCAATAAAATCAGTTTATTAAGATAACATACTTTAAAAAACCTAAAATATAGTGACTGTTGCATAGAAAATGGCAGTTAGCGGTTAGCTGAGAGATTATAATTATCTTTTAACTTAATGCTTAATTTATTTTAGTTTATTTGCGTCCTTTGATTAAATTTATACCGTTTTATTGTACCCGTTTAGTACAAAAACCTATAAGGTACATTAATATTAGTATGGTTACTGTCGTACTCTTGGGTAAAAGCTGTGCTAATACCCGAAGAAAAGACAAAAAATGAAAATTTGAAACGGAGATGAAATCGAAAGATATTTTAATAGATATTGTGTTGTTGATGATTAGGTGACTAATTAAGTAAGTCTTGTTATAAATTCAGCCCAATTATAACATACTTGTAAATTAGCAGTCTTAAATAATGTGGTTTTTTATTCAATGTCGATTCTTTTTGCATCTTACAGAACGTAAATGGCAGTAATGGCGGATGACTATTATTTTGTAACATGGAAGATATGAGGAAGTGGACAATTTGCAGTTCAATTCCCAACTGTCTTTATGATAGCTTTTAGAAATAACTAGAATTATTACAATTAAACATGTCCTCGCATAACTAAGCATTGATTTTTCACTATGTAACCTGATATTTATAATTTAGTTTAGACCATTCGTGGGGTTTGAATGGGGAGATAACAGTAATATAACCTTGTCATACAGTGACTGTCACATAAACTGGTTAATGAACCAGTTATTGTGTCTGTGTGTGTGTGTCATCGTTAAATCTTGCTTAGTATCCTGGACCCACAACTTATAAACCGTGCAAGTTATAATGTAATTAGTCAAAGTTTACACGTATTTGTATTTTGGGGCTTCTTATGTCATGCTGACATAGGGTTGATATCGCTTGTCACTCTGAGGTGAAGTTTTGTGAAAAAATATCTTGTTTGTACAAGGACATGTCGTAAAGATTACGTCGACGAATACGACTGAAGTAGGCTAATACATAATGTACGCGATTCAAAGACAACATTACATAATAGATCTATCCAGGTCTTTCATCGACGTTCCTCGAAGCAGTCTTCCCATTATACAACTAGATTGCAAGTGGTTTCGTGCAAGATAGTTGCACGCACGGTCCTGCTAATATTACTACTCTAATTATGTAAATTGCAAACTTATTAACTCTAAATAAACAATTTAAGTTAATCAACGCTCATAATTTAAGAAAATAAATTGAGTTATTTATTTAAAGTATGAATGTCAATCATTTTATAAATTGTTTATTATAGAGGAAAATATATTTGGAATTTTTAATGTTCGTGAATTACCATTTCCACCGATTCGCCAAATATTGTTGAATTGGAGTGAAATGTGCTATTGTTTAGAAATCAGACTTTTTTTATATTCCCAATAATTCAAATATCCATACTTAAAACTCACCCAATTTATGATGGGTCGTGTGGGTCTGGAATACTTTGCAAAATTTTACAGTGATATATCCATATGCATGGCTGTCCTATCGAATGCACACAACTGGTTAATTAACCAGTTGCAGTAACAAGCCACGTTATGACAAGATTATATCACTGTTAAATCTTACGAACTATTCCAAACCCGCGACTTATAAATCGTGCAAGTTATATATAAAGATATTCCATAATTGTATATATATTAAGCTTCTAGACCTTTTAGATCATGTCATTAAGACGTACGTACTTGTAATGCCAATTGCCTGGTCAGAATAAATATACTTTGTGACATAATGTTTAAGTCCATAAAATTGGGTGCTTGAAAGTGAATGCACCATTATTTTTATGGATTATAAACTACAAGTAGTATTTATAATTATATACATTCAATTTTTATTGAGAATACTGGCGACTTCAGAAAATGATGAGCAATAAGAACCTTCACACCTATATTATAAAAGCGTTTACCCATAGCAGCAGCAGACATCGCAGATTTTGTTCGTTTGGCGGGGACAATTTTACACAAAATCATCAAAACTAAGTATAAGTTAATTCAATTAATTTCTTACATTATTAACTTTAATAATCACTGTGGTTTAAATTGCTTACGCTTCACTGTTAATGTAAAACAATTCCGATGTCTGATGATTAGAGATAGCTAAGGTTTTCATTTGACAAGAACTAGCGCTCAACATTTTCTTAAGCCACTTAAGGTGGTATTTGTTCACCACAACTAACCTAAGCTATGTTTCCATACAAACTAAGCTAATTTACAAATCTATTTGTATGAAAACATAGCTAAGCTTAGCTCTGACCTAGATCAACTACACAATTGTCACCTGACTTTGACAATACGTACTTCATAAGTAAACATGGTCGCTAAGTAGATACCATCGTTACTTTGTCCATCTAGTGACGAAATTGTCATTATCAAGACGTAATATATGGTCATGGTTGTCTTATGATAAACGATTAGATAAAGCATCCCTTCTGTTTTATGGAATACTTTGTCTTGCCAGTCACACGATCAACACAACCAGTATAGACCAGCAGCCCAGCATGTTAAGCAAAAGAAACGCTCGACACAAGAATGGCTAATTAATATGTATATAATTTAAGACCGTTTCTAAAAAAAAAAAAAAAAGGTACACATACTTCATCTTCCTTCGTTTCAAGGTACCTCTAATAAGAGAAGCCTAATGGCAAAGTAGACAGCTCTGGCTGTCCCGCCTCTCTGATGATGTCTCGACATTACTAAATACTTTCTAGAATATTGGTTCTTAACCATTTTTATAGCGTTACCCCAAGCCCCGTGACATATCAGGGAAATTTATTTT